>CM055193.1:24600061-25800061 GCA_029224185.1 Karalla daura | reverse complement strand
TGATGACCATAACCCGACAGGAAGTCAGCCATTTTGATTTGAATTTTTGAATTTTAAAAACATCTCCTCCGAGGGGGTCAACCCAATTGGCTTGGTACAAGTCATTTATGGAGCAAACTGAGAAAATTTAGTGTACAAAATTTTTTCAAGTCAAAGGGGGTGGCCACTAGCATGACAAAGTTTGGTTATTCGTCATCAATATTTCAAAATCATCATTGATCAATCATCTTCATCATTGAAGCTTCAGAATTGCTGAAAATGATTGCATTGTTTGGCTGAACAGCCAGGTAATGGCCTCGTCAATGGGCGTGGCCAAATGTCTCTATAGCACCACCTTGAAATTTTCAAAACCCCCTCCCCATTAAGCTTTTTGTGGAGTAGAAATATGAAATTTCCCCAATGAACATTGCTATTTCAATACATCACTGGTCACCCGAGTCTGCCTAGAGATTTCATCCCATCAACTACTCAACATATTGTATAAGATCACCTTAATGGCACTGTGATCAAATGTCAAGGGGTGTAGCCGTATGGTGGCCGAAGTAGAGAGATGGTTCCTTATTTGAATCACAGGGATGCTGCTCAGCCCAGGAGAGATTCCTCTTCAAAATGTGCTAAAAAAAGGATTCTTGGCATGGCCTAGGAACTACGTTGACCCAGCAGTTGCTAGTACCTCAACAGGCGCACAGGCGAGGACCCGCTTTTTTGCAGCTTTAATTCCAAATGTAATTACAAGCAGAACGAGTTGGTGTGAAACGAAAAAATAATGTATTGACCGAAATCAACTGGAGAATCTTCAGCTTTCACGACTTTCCATCATAGCAGTGACTGTTTTGCTGTTCATTGTTCATCTGTCACTCTAGACAACCAAAAGAACAGCTCCCTTCCCGCATTGAATTTTATGTCACTACTAGGAAGTAACAATAAGCAACAATAATAATAATAGGAAAAAGAAATGGTTTGATCTGAAATCTGAAACAAAAAAGAATTAGCATAATTCCAATGGGAGATGCAATGGACAAGAGGGGAAACAGTTGGACCAGCGCATCAGGGCCATTATTGGGGAGTTTCCAATTTACTTAATGAATGTGAAATCACTGGCTTATTTTATCGATTTAAAAAATAAAAATTCTCTGTACATTTCCAAAAATAAGAAATGACTAAATAATAAATATGACAGAATTGTCACTGTAATATTGAATTTCATTTAATTGTACGAAAGAAAACACAACCATGCCAACATGTCAGCATTGATATGTGGGTCATTTCAGAATTGCTGTTAGTTTTTTAATATTCTAACTGATAATCAGTGCAACAGCCTACCTGAGCAACAGTACTCAGGTAGGCTGTGGCGTTGCAACGGTTCTCAATTGGCACCAAGGGGCCCAAAGAGTGCCAAGAAAATATTCTCCACACCATTACACCACCACCACCAGCCTGAAACGTTGATACAAAGCACGGTGGATCCATGCTTTCATGTTGTTGACGCCAAATTCTGACCCTACCATCCGAATGTCGCAGCAGAAATCGAGACTCATCAGACCAGGCAACGTTTTTCCAATCTTCTATTGTCCAGTTTCGATGAGCTTGTGCAAATTGTAGCCTCAGTTTCCTGTTCTTAGCTGAAAGGAGTAGCACCCGGCGTGGTTTTCTGCTGCTGTAGCCCATCTGCCTCAAAGTTCGACGTACTGTGCGTTCGGAGATGCTCTTCTGCCTACCTTGGTTGTAATGGGTGGTTATTTGAGTCACTGTTGCCTTTCTATCAGCTCGAACCACTCTGGCCATTCTCCTCTGACCTCTGGCATAAACAAGACATTTCCTCCTACAGAACTGCCGCTCACTGGATATTTTTTCTTTTTTGGACCACTCTCTGTAAACCCTAGAGATGGTTGTGCGTGAAAATCCCAGTAGATCAGCAGTTTCTGAAATACTCAGACCAGCCCTTCTGGCACCAACAACCATGCCACGTTCAAAGTCACTCAAATCACCTTTCTTCCCCATACTGATGCTCGGTTTGAACTGCAGGAGATTGTCTTGACCATGTCTACATGCCTAAATGCACTGAGTTGCTGCCATGTGATTGCCTGATTAGAAATTAAGTGTTAACGAGCAGTTGGACAGGTGTACCTAATAAAGTGGCCGGTGAGTGTATATTAATTGTCATTTTTTTAAAAACAAACTTACAAAACAAAAATATGAAAACATCACACATTAACCTATAGGCTGTATTAGAACATCACATTAAGTTGTTAATTTGTTAACTTAAGTTGTCAGTATCACAAAATCACAGTAGGCAAGGCAAGGCAACCTTATTTATATAGCACATTTCATACCAAGGTAACTCATTGTGCTTTACATGAAGTCAGAACATTTAAAAGAAAAAAAATAAAATGAAATAAAAGAGAATAAAAACAAACACGTTAAACAAATTTAAAAGCAGGAACCCTGCTTTAACAAGGATACTCATGTAATATCCCTCACACGTGTGAATATGTGATTGATACTCTACATGTGACCAAAAACGATTCCAGAACAAATCTGCCCCTGTGTCCTTATAGAGTTGTTGTTACTCTAACTAGGGACTTTATTGTGTGTATGAACCTCTACACACAAGTAAGCTCTGTAATAGGATTGTATACAGGAACTGCTCACTTCTTCCTAAGTATGAACTTCAATACTTAAGGAAGTTCCCATGTGCACCAACATACACAGGGGGACTATTATTTTGCTTCTGATCAATGGTAACGTTTAAAGTTCTTAAAAAGAGCTCAGCTATAAGCACATGAGAAGAGAAATGTTTTTAACCTGGATTTAAAGGCGCTCACAGTTGGAACTGATCTCAGTTCTGATGGTAGTTTGTTCCAGTTGTGTGCAGCGTAACAGATAAATGCTGCTTCACCATGTCTGGTTTGGGCTCTGTGCTCCACTATCTGACCTGAGTCAGTAGATCTCAGAGCTCTAATGGGTTTACACTCGACTAACATGTCATTCATGTATTCTGGACCTAACCCATTTAGTGATTTGTAAACCAGTAGCAGAACTTTAAAATCTATTCTGTAGCTGACCAGGAGCCAGTGTAAGGTCTTAAGGACTGGGGTGATGTGATCCGATCTCTTTGTTCTGGTTAAAACTCGAGCTGCAGCGTTCTGAATAAGCTGCAGCTGTTTGATGCTTTTCTGGGGGAGACCAGTCTAGTCTACTGGAGATAAAAGCGTGAATCAGCTTCCCCTGATCAGTTTGAGACATAAAACCCTTAATTCTGGATATGGTTTTAAGTTGATAAAAGGCTGATTTGGTGACTGATTTGATGTGGCTGAAGGTCAGATCTGAGTCTATCAGTACTTCAAGGTTTCGGACCTGGTCTTTGGTTTCTAACAACAGTGACTAATGGTTTTTAATGACAGCAACCCTCTTCTCTTTATTGCAAAAAACAATGACCTCAGTTTTTTCTTGTTTTAACTGAAGGAAATTTTGGTTCATCCAATTTTTGACTTGCTCTAAGCAATGGCATAATGACTATTGGACAGCAGTCATCTGGAGACAGTGCAAGATATAGCTGTGTGTCATCTGCATAACTATGATAGTTGACATTAGAATTCTGCAGAATTTGACCCAGAGGCAGCATATATAAATTGAAGGGGTCCAAGGACCGACCCCTGCTGAACTCCACGTCATAGCCACTCGATCGGATTGATAACAACCAATGGTCACAAAATAACTCCGCTCCTCCAAGTAGGACCTGAACCATTTTAGGACTGTCCCGCTGAGTCCAACCCAGGTTTCCAACCTGCTCAACAGTATACTGTGATCCACAGTGTCAAACGCACTGAGATCCAACAGGACCAGAACTGACAACTTGCCTGAGTCAGTGTTCAACCTTATGTCATTAAACACTCTAATAAGAGCCATTTCTGTACTGTGGTGAGGTCGGAAGCCTGATTGAAATTTGTTAAAAAGCCCACTGGAGTTTAAGAAGTTGCTAGTTGATTGAAAACCACTTTCCCAATGAACTTGGCTATAAAGGGAAGATTTGAGATGGGTCTGTAGTTGGTTAAAATGGTGGTATCCAATGTCCTCTTTTTGAGGAGTGGCTTGATGGCAGCTATTTTTAGGGTTTTAGGAAACGTGCCTGATTGAAGTGAGCAGTTCATTATTTGCTGCAGATCTGTTTGGATAGAGCTTACAATAGTTTTAAAAAAGTCAGATGGTATTGTGTCAAGACAGCATGTCGATGTTTTAAGGTGGTGAACTGTTTCTTCTATGGTTTCTTGGTCAACTGTATTAAACTTTGACATAGCGGTTAATGTATTCCTAGGTGATTTTAGGGGTTGCATCATTGTATTGTTTTGTTGATTTGTTTTGATATTTTGCCTTATATTGATTTTTGTCATTGAAAAAAATAGCAAATTCATTGCATTTTTCTGTGGAAAAGAGTTATGAAACTTTCTCTTTTGGAGGGGTTGTAAGCTTATCAACCATTGCAAACAGACCACGAGTATTGTTGATGTTCTTATTAATCATTTCAGAAGTGTTGCTGTCTAGCCTTGAATAACCCATGCTTAAATTTACAAAGACTTTGTTTGTAGAGGTCATGGTGGATCTGAAGTTCAGTTTTTCTCCATTTACGTTCAGCTTTCCTGCATTCTGTTTTCAAAGCCTTTACCATCAAAGTGTTCCTCCATGGTGTTCTCTGCCTGGTCAAGGTCATCTTAGTTTTAATAGATGCAATGGTATCAATGACATTTGAGATTTGCAGTTGAAATTATCCAGAAGTTCATCAACTGCCTCTGCACTCACAGGTGACGGTGACAAGACTATAGCCTCTATAAACTGAGCACTGGTATTCTCATTTATGTACCTTTTCTTAACAGACACAGAGGGTAACTGAGTGTTTGGAGTTATCTGAAAGTCAAAGAACACACAGAAATGATGAGAAAGAGCCAAGTCCTTAACATCAACAGAGGTAATGTCAACACCTCTAGAGATAACCAGATCCAGAGTGTGGCCTCGAGTGTGTGGGCCCTTTCACATGTTGGGAGAGGCCAAAAGTGTCGAAAAGAGAGCAAAGTTCTTTGGCATTTGTGTCCATGCTGTTGTCTATGTGAATTCCCTATGTCTATGTGAAAATCCCCTGTTATGATAAAAGAGTTGTAGTCAGTGCAGATAGCTGACAGCAGTTCTGCAAACTCATCAAAGAATTTTCCTGGGTACTGTGGTGGTCTGGATATAATTAGGAAGAGAACTTTTGGATCCCCCTTTACTAAAAAACAGAGATATTCAAAAGAGCTAAAATCACCCAATATAGTTTCCTTGCATTGAAATACAGATTTAAAAATGGCAGCAACTCCCCCACTTCAACAACTTCAATGTTTCACTAAGAAGTAAATAGTCTAGATAATAGATGAGCTATACTCACTAGATATTAGATTTAATTGAACCTTTATTATTTCTCACCAGTTTGATCACTTTTCTGTTACCCGTCACCACATAGATTGAGAAGGCAGCCTGAACTCCCAACCTGTTCCTTTGGAATTTGAATATTTTTCTTCTATTACCAATAACTGACGAAGCTTCCAGTACACTGGGGCCCGACTTTTGCTGGGAATAGTTTGGAGTGATATTTTTAGAGCCTGGACAGAGAACACATCAGCAGTCAGAACAGGGGAGATTTAAGTGTGTTGACTTCTTATCCCTGTGTGGACGTGGTGGCCGTGGTGCATGTCTTAACTTTACTGAAGGCCGAGGATGTTGCAGGGCAACGAGCGGAGAGAAAACTGCAGCAGGGCGGGGGGTGAGTTGTGTCCCAGCGATGACCAGCTTGTTCATTTGGTCAGTGAACTCCAAGAGAGGGGACTAGGGTGACAACATGCCCAGTGTAGATGATGAACTGCTTGGGGCTTCGGGAGAAAGTGGATCATCACAGACACTTTTTGGTGTTGAAGGTGGAGAATCCTCTTGTTCGCCCTGAGGTCTCTCATGATTGGACCTCACATCAGCTGGGGGTTGTGCGTCCTTCTGATGACATTTATCTCCTGTCTGTTTCGGCTTGTCCTGTCTCTTGTCCTTGGTGAGGGGAACAGATTGGTGACGCAGGCAGAAAGATATGTTGGACACAAGCAGTTTGACTCCAGACCTATGTAGGAAGAGTGCATCTCATTTGCAAACATTTCTGCGTTCCCAGAAGAAATTAAAATTGTCCAAAAAGTGCATGGAATGAGCATCACATGCTGTGGCAAGCCATGTGCTCAGAGCCATTAATCTGCTGAATCTCTCAGCACCTCTTCTGACAGGTGGAAGTGGACTGCTGATTAAAACCTTGACATCCAGGGAGCTGGCTGTGTTCAGCAGATCAGTAAAATGTTGTTTGAGGTCTGATTGCTGATTCACGATATCATTCATCCCCATATGCAAGATAATGATCTCGACGGTCCAATTTGCTGCAACAATATCAGGGATTCTTGCTGTCATTTCTGGAACCATGTCCTTTGGAAAACAGAGAACCTTCATGTTTTCACTGCACATAAATCTCAGATCTCTGACAGTGGCATTTCCCACAATCAGTTTGGGGCCCAGTCGCTTAGTTGGGCTGCAGCCTGTTAACTTCTGATTTATGTTCAGACCTTACCCTTCTCTGTGGCGATGAGAAGCTTTCCAGGTCATCACAAGGAGATGCTGAATCCTCCAATAGTGGAGCACACCTGTTGTGTGTTTTGACAGTTTGTTGTACGGGATGTTTGCTGTTGATCTTCCCTTTAGCAGCAGTCCACGGCTGTGTCCTGTTCTGCATTGGAGTCGAGGATGAGGAAGATGGTAGTGCTGGTCAGCCGGTAGCATCGAAGATCTCCGGATGGGTGGTTCTGCCTGTTAATCTTCCACCCATGTTCCAAGGGATAGATTTACTCTTTGGCTTTGCCCCCAGGGTGTTCCAGGGAGGGCTTCCATGAGAGGATTTACTGCAGAGATCACAGCTCTCTTGTTTCTTTGCAGGCTTATCAGTGCTAACCAGTTGTGTTAGCATTCTCATGTCCGCTCTTTAAGGTAAGAAGGAGAGTTGTTTTATTTCCACAATGTCCATTAATTTCCACATTTACTTCTAACCTGTTGATTTTGGATTCCAACCAGGTGATCCTCTGCAGAAGTTTGTGGAAATCGTCGGTGAAGAAGGGTGGCATCCTGTAGCTGCTTAGCTTCAGCTATATACACTGACTGTACTGTAGGCTTCGGCTGATGTTAGGCCGCGCTCGTGCAGTAGTGAAAAAGTTGTAAAAATCTTTGAAAAATGGCTTTGAGCAGCTTAATCCTCAAGCTCCTGATGCTATATAGGTATCAGGACCAGGATTCCATTAAAGGGAATAGATAGCGGTGAAGAAAGTAGGTAAAGCAGGTAGGAAAGCGGAGAGCGAAGCAAAAAGCGTCTGCTATCGAGCAAAGCGGAATGTACAGAATGTATAACCCCCCGCCCCACTCCCCACTCCCCACCTCAGAGTAGCCACTGTACTGGTGGACCCTGCATCCCTCCTCTTCTTCCATCTCTCCCTGTCTTTTCTCAAATTTGCTGCCCTCCTTACAGGGTCAGTATATCGCCCTGCCCTGTACTGTCTTTGTTTTACTGCTGCCGACACCTTCAACTTCAATTACAACATTTTCATGACCTGGAAAGTGACATCACGCATCTTACCCTTACAAAAAGAATACCTAGAACTCTCAATATATGTATGAATAAAGCAAAATGGTTAGTGATTGAAAATATGTGACTCTGTTGTGACATTTTCCACCATTTTGTGCCTTAACTTCATGTTCTATCTTGTAACCAGACAACACATGTCAAGACTAAAATGACAATTTTATGACAAATTTCCATCATATATATATTTATTCTTTTTTAAAATGAGGGACAGATTCACTACAACATCATAGAAACAGAGTTGATGCATCATTAATCTACTCATGGTGTATTCTCACCATTTTGTACTAATTATTGAGAGGGAAAGTAGAACATACCATAGTTCCCTCCAAGGAAGTGAAGATGAAGAAGTGACATCATTTGGTCCAGGTCACATAGTTTTATTTGAATGCTGTAGGGTTTTTTTTATGTAGTTTTATGATGGCAATAACAGAGTTGACGAGATCTTAAAGACAGGCACATTATTTATCTTTTAAATATTAAAATCTGTTGTATTAAAGAAAATAAATATTCTGTGCGACTGATTTTATAAATATTTAAAGATTTTAGCATAAAAGCAAATTTTAATGAATTATTTCATGTTTATTCAAGTTGCACATGTGAATCTCTATCCAGGGACAGCCAACAGTCAATGGTGTGGTGATCATTTACTAAATTTTTAACATATTAATTGTGCATATATGTACACTTAACATTGTTATTAGTGAACATACAGTATGTTTAGTGATAATATTTAAAGAAGATTCTGTAAAGATTTTTTGGGGGGCAAATAACTAAAAGGAATTTTGGTGGGACACCAAATGTACCCGCAATTCTAAAATGACCCATGTGCATAAGTATACTCCTGAGTGTTCATAGGATTTGTTCTTACCTAAGAATAAATTTTGGATAAGAAGAAATTCATGAATGCAACAATCTTCGTAAAAATCTTTGTAAGTGGTGTAACGGTGGCTCTGATGCAATTTTAGCAAGGATTCAGTTGGGCGCCAGGTAGTAGTACTACCACATCAGAGTTCACACCCCCATCAGTTGCTCTTGTTTAACTCAAAAAAACGCCAGACAAACAGCGGTTATGTTTGATATCCCTTGTATTGATTATTCACAGCAGTGTAGTCCCACACACCCGGAAAAAAAACAGGTAATTCATAGAAGTTACACCCGGAATCAAACCCCAATTTTACTTATCCCAAGGCAGAGTCACAGGCCGCTACACTATCCAGTAGCACAAGCGCATATTCCAAAAATATATACACAAGTCTCTTCCAATTCGACACACAACAGAAAAAAACCCAATTGCAGACAGCAGTTGGAAGGGGAAACTGTATGTTTGGAAGTGTGTGTGTGTGTGTATGTGCTTGCTAACAATGTGGGTGAGTGGGCTGGGAGAAGGGACCAAAAAGGGCTGTGGAGAGCAGGGGGAAGAAATGGGGCTGATGTCAATCTAGCACAGAGCTGTCTGAAGTTTTATGGACAGCCAGGAACGGGAAACTCTCTGACCGGGAACTCGGCTCCGGCCGAGATCAGAGTCCCACGCTTTGCGACAAACCAAGTCAGTAATCCACAATCGACATCCGTGAACGACGGAGTCCAGGAACCAGGTGAAAACATCCAATAGATCCTATTTCTCTCTCCAAAACTTCCACTCGCGCAGCCACCACACCGGCACCAGACACTTCCTCTCTGCGTACTTTTTCTTCCAGTTTAGTGGGTTTTGGACTTGCAGTTGCAGTAACCGAGGTGGAAGATGAACTCGGAGTTGGGTCATGTACTGCTGCTGCCTGCTGCAGAGACCAGACACCCAGACACAGTGGGGTCACCCCTGTGGAGAGTGGATGAGAGGAGGAAGTGTACCCTTCCCCTCAGAGCTTCTCAGAGCTTCTGTCACAGACAACAGACAACAGGACCATTTCAGGGGAGTAGCAGCTCTTAAACCCTGACTTATTCGGGTCAAGAAAAGCGTTGTGCATGAGGAAGTGTGAGACCTGATTGAAGGCCACCTTTCAATCAGGAAGAACAGAAACCGGCCAGTAATTCTCAACTTGAGGTGGATCAAGTGATGGTTTCTTGAGCAAGGGCACTACCGAAGCCTGCTTAAAGGAGTCAGGAAAAGTTCTAGGGGCATGTGACAGCTGGCACAATGGTAGGGGAGACGTTTTGTAGGAGATTTAAAGGAATGGGGTCCAGAGCACAAGTGGTAGCATGGCTACAAGACAGGAGATCTGATTGTGGGTATCTTTGGTGCCGTTAATCTTGTTGCAAAAGCAGATTTGACAGCACAGATGCTGGAAGAGAAAGAGGTCAGGAGTGACTTATAGGCTTTAGGATCACTTGGATCCTTGGTTTCCACCATTTTCTCTCTGCAGCTGCGTATCCCCCGAATGATGTCAGTTTAACATGGCTGAGATGAATGGGTGTGAGATGCCTTGGTGGACGGAGGACAGGCTGTCCAATGTGGAGAGTGGAGAGTGTAACAGAGTTACCAAAGAGTGTAACAGAGACACTCTGTGGCCTCATTTAATTCAACAGAGGAGAAAGAGGTGAGCTTGGGTAAAGCGTATGTCACTGAGCAGAGAAGTGAATGGGAGGCAGGTTGCAAAGGTTGAGGCAGAATGACACCAGAGGTGGTGGGGCAGCTGGGAGTGATTTAAGCTGGAAATTGAAGTTTATAAAGAAATGATCAGAAATGTGCAGAGGTGTGACCGTGAAGCAGTCTGTGACATAACTGCGGGTGAGTACCAGATCAAGTTGTTCTCCTGTTTTGTGTTTAGGAGGGACCCTTTGGGTGCAAACCTTTGGGTACAAACCAAAGGTTTATCAGAAACAGGAAGCCAGCTGTTCTTGGGCAGTTTAAGTTAATATTCATGTCAAGATGAGTAGTGGACATTTATAGTCAGAAATGAATGACAGGAAAACATCAAATTCATTGTAAAATACAAACTCCCATCAAGTTGGTTTTGGGGTTAAGGTAAAGAATTATATTTTTGGGGGGTTGGCTGTACTATAACTACATAAATTACTTTTATATTTAGATGAACAAATTAACTCTTTTCAGCCTTATTTCCACAGATAGAAATTGCTTACACAGCATGTTTTTAATCATAAACAGTGTTTTCCCTAGAATTTTTTTCAGGCCCAGTGGTTCCCACCAAAAAAAAACCCTAAACAGAAGTGGGTGCGTGGGTGCCACTGGATTCAGTCTAACCAAAGTTCCATGGGCCTGAAACGCTGCAGTGTGGTAATCTGACCCCATATGAGCATCAAACATATCTTTCATGTACATTTTAGAGGGGATCTCTATAAAAACCCTCTGAAATGCTCCTCTTATAAAAGGCCACAAAGCATGCCTACACATTTGAGATTATGAATTACAAAATAATTTTTGCAGTCGCACAGCTACATGTAGGAAACCAATCACTTGCACACCAATTAATTGTTAAAAATTTGTCCAAAATCAGCCCCTCTTTTTGTTGTTGTTGTCATTGGTGTGTGTGTGTGTGTGTGTGCGTGTGTGCGCGCGTGTGTGTGTGTGTGTGCACTGCACAAGTGAAAGACAGAGAACATTTAGTTTAATATCTATCAACGAAAAAAGATGAGACTCCTAGCAGATCATTGATTCAAGGAAGGCTGTCCACTCTCTGTATTTTATTTTATTTCTCTGTATTTTATAAATTTCTTGTCTTCCAGCAATGATGTATTAAATCTCCAATTTCTCATTGGTAGTCTAACCATTTTGTTAGTCACATGGAGTGAGACCGGTGCATGGTCGCTGATGGTGATAGGGTAAATCTGGGTTGCAGTGATATCTTTCAGTAATAAGCAACTGGTTAGGTGGGGGGAACATGACTAAGAGTGGTGGACAGAAGATATAGTGAATTCTCTGTATTCTCTTAGTAGGGTGCTGGGAATGTCAAGCATCACAAAGACCAAAATCACTCTTGTATTGTGTTAGTCTGCTGAGTAGCAGACTTGAATTTAAGAATTGAAGTCTCCCACTAATATAAGATTAGAGATTGAGGTTAGAGAGAATAAATGATGAAGCCAAACCTCACCAAACCCAGGACAGGCTCCACAATATATTATTTTATTTTTCTTATTCATATCTGCATAAAAATCTACTATCACACACAGTGCTTCACCAGCCATGATTGACAGTTCCTTGTCCTGCTCCCTCCCAAGAAATGAAAATGTCAGTTTAGTTTAATTTTGTACATTTTCCAGTTATGCACAATATCAGAAAAAATGTTTTTTTTGTTTTTTTTGTTTTTGTTTTTGAAAAAACAAATGAAACACATTGTGTCGCATCTATGAGGAACATCATTTGTTTAAAGGGACCGAGTCCCCCCTGTATGTCTTTGAATGTATACTGAGTTTTTAGGAGCTTCTGTGTCGTTTTGGACATACCCCCATCGCAACATTCACATTTATACAGCACAGTTTCCCCATTCATCCAGATCAGTGCTTATCTCTCAGTACCTCCAAGATGGTGACTTCCAGGATGATGGGGATCATCCAGGATGAGGCACTGATGACATGCAGTGAAAACCCTCTATAGTTTACACCACCACGTTCTACTATAAAGTGGAATTAGTCATGTAATTTTTAAGATCATGTTCTGAGATGTAGCATCCTTGTCATTTAGAGGCTCTAAGACATGACATTTCATTATTGTGTATTAGTTAGCAGATGAATGCAGTAAATGATCTGAGACACCCTCCCAAACTTCACACAAATCGTGACAGTGCCTGACAGAACCCCTGTCTATCACAGAAAGCAGTAATCATCCAACAAGATACTTAAGTACCTTGAATGTTTTCTCTCCCATGGCAATCACCCTGTATAAATGTATCAGCTAAATAATTACAGTACATGTGGTGCAAAGTGCAAAGCTGAATGTGGATCTGTGGTTCTGGATGCAATTTACTAATTTAAGTACAATTACTTTTTCCCTCAGGCCTTACAGTATTGTTGCTTCAAGGTAGCCGTGGTGTTTCAATACAAATGTAAATTCAGAAAGTGCTGGATAGATAAATAGGCATGCCATACACAGTAGTATGTTATGAACAGATCATTAACACGTCATTCAGGTGAAGCATATGATTTCAATTATGGTTCAACTGTTGTTTCACTGGCGACTTAATGACCCTTTCATTGATGTTACACTGATGATACACTGTGTTTATCCACTGAAATTTCAAGGGTTTGAGATTGGTTTGAATTAATGTACTGGGTTCTGTCAATAATTCAATAACATATTCTAGTCTAGTTCTAGTTCTTTTATTTTGGTGCTGTTATTTGTTTCTGTAGTGTCTGCATACATAATACCTCCATGTATCTCTGGAGGATCAGGACTGTTAAGGCAGTAAAGGTGCCGTCTACCTGACAGCTACTTGTGTCCTCATTGAAAATTGTACTCAACTTAAGTCTCCGGCCTCCAGTTGCTCTGGGTAAAAGCGTCTTCTATATGACTAAATATGGTAAAATGGGCCAACTACTGCTCAATAAAGACGTTATGAATGTAATCAACCGACATACCTTCTCTCTCAAACATTTCAGTATCGATGAGACATTTAATGCAGGCGTGATGTCAGTGGTGCAAATTCAAACAAGCTGAATATAACGACAGGCCAAACAGAAATGGGCATCGCTCACCTCTGTCGTGGCTCCGACAACACCGAGTTGCAGCTCTGAACTGAGAGCAGAGTGGAAGACTTCCGTGGGCCAATCAACGATGGTAACAAGCTGGTATTTGAGGGGGATGGCGTGAGTAGGTTACCCGGCGAGGGGAACGAGCCTCTACGACATTCCAGCAGCATCTCCGTGTTCCCTGCATCGTCGAGTCCTGTGTCCGACGGCAAGACGAGGATAGGCGGTACAGCGAGGAATCCTGTCCTTTGTGTCTCCCTGGGATTGACGTTCCCATAACTCGCGGAAGCGGACAAACTGGAAAATGTCCCGTAGCTATTGTTACTCCGCTCCAGACAAAATCCGGACGCTGTCACCGCCTCAAAACCGGCGTCCGCTTCCCCAAAATCGGTGTCTCTGTGGTGACGACTTTCGACATTCTCGCCTGATTTACACTGGACTGGCCGTCCGTCCAGGGAAATATTACTGAGGAACATAAGAGCGGCTTGTCTCCGTCGTGAGCTCTCCCTATTCTTCCGACAATGTTCTCTGTTATTCAGTGTTTTCTGGCCAGTCACGGTAGCCGTTAACAGGGTAGCGTGCTGGCAGCAGGCAGCGGCCGCCGCCATAGTCCCTATCCTGGTGAGCAAGTGGACTGGAGATCAGCTTCAGACTTGCAACTGTCAAATCCCTTTTACCGGGCGCGAGACCGCTTTTCACCCTACTTGGCTTTCATTGGTTCAGACTGCGAAACGTGACGGCGTACAGCGTCATACACATCAGAGGGGAGGGGAGGGGAGGTGACAATGCGTCTAACTACCCAGTAATCTATACTGTCTATACTCTATAGTTGAATATGTACACATGTTGCACTTGGGTTGTTTTTATAAAACAGTTTTATGACATTCTGCAAGTATGGTTATGAACGTGCTCCATCCACCATAACACACAATCGAAGCACGTTGGAACCACTGCCATGTCAGATGTATAACAAACACTGTTGGTTACTTCTAAAACCACTTTCACTAAGTTAATATTCTGAAATTCCTCTCTTCTATTTTTGCATCTTTAAGTCCTCAAACATTTCACGTTGGTCTATCTGTACACTATAAACACAAAAGTCCTTTATATGAAAACAGTTTATGTAAATGGTACTTCAAAAAATTACTTTTGTTGCATTACTCAAACTGTTCAACAGAGTATTTGTTCCAGTTTTTGAACAAGTCTTGGGTTCTCAATAATTTAAGTTTGTTTAACGCACAAAAATCAGTACACCTAGAGGGCACAGTGCTGTCTATGCTGGTCTGTTAGAGGATATAAGGAAAGTATTACCATTTTCTTATTTTCACAGAGCAATTTAAGGTCTTTGTACTTTGCTTGCTTGCACGCATAGTACATGGACATTACAATACCTTTCTTCTCTTTTCTTCTCTTTCTGAAAAGTGAGTGTTACACGACTGAAGTATTGTTTTTAGAGCAGCTGTCTACATGTGTATGTCCATAGTTTTGCAAGTGGTGTAAAATTCAAATTATCAAATATAAGAGAGATAATAAGAGAGAGAAAGAGAGAGACGCGTTTCAAAAAATGAGGTGCTGAGATCAAAAAGAAGTTTATCACAATTTATTAAAGAAATAGAAAAATTAAACAAAGATAACATGCACAAAAAAAAACAAATGATTACAGCAGTCAAGCTAGTAGAAATAGCTTTCCCAACAAAAAATTACGGCACCCAGCTCCTCACTCCTCTCTCTCTCCTTCATACCTGAACCTGTGCAGGTGAGGAGGCAGATATACAATGGGCTGGGCCCGCCCTCACCCAGGTGACCTACTTCCACTGCGATCACACATTCAAACAACATAAACCACAAACTAAACACCTTAACACCATAACAAATACCTACTCTAATTAGTACTCCGGGAGGGAGCACCATTGTTCTCCACCGTGTTTGTTCTTATTATTATTATAGCAAAATTTCAGCACGGTGTAGTTTGAAAACCGCTGATTACAGGCACACAAATGATACATCAAAACGTGCGGCTCGGCCCCGGCAAGTGTGCTTCTCATTTTCACGACAAAATTCCAGGTTTTGGCCCCGCCAGAAACTGGCAAAAACAGTTAACTGGCCGCTGTCGCCAAACGATCCAGAATCTGGACAAGTTAAATAGAAGTTTTGTTTGGGAGATTCTCCTGGACGCATTGGTGTATAGATAGGTTGGTGTGAATGTCAAACAAACATTCGCTGCAAAGCCATATGTTGTCATAAAAGCTTCATTCAAACTTCAAAACGCAGGAAAACTTGTCGTCTCTGCCCGTACCTGACAGTGTGTTGATAGCTTGTATCGTTTTTCATCCGGACCATCTCAAAAACATGTGGGTTTGACGTTTTCGGAGCAGCTTCAGTGGAGAGTGTGGGATCGCTGAAAAATCAGCTCTTATTTTGCTCTTAAGCTCTTTGCTCCGTAAGCAGTAGACAAATTCTTTTTTCCACTTTTGTAGGAAAATTTGTGCTCTTTCATTTCATGCAGGCCATAAACCTGTGCGCCTTGTAAAATTTAAACGGCAAGCCCCAGAGTGGGCCCAGTGCAGCCTCTTCTCTCCATAAGCCCCCATTCATTTTCCGATCACTGCGGAATCAAAGTTAAACTTTACACTTCTACTCATGACCGTGGCCTCAGTTTTCATGGTACACGCACCAAATCTTCTAGAAAAGATAGAAAACTTATAAAATATAGAAAACTTACAACTTGCTTATTCTCACTGCTCAATTGTGATAAAAAAAATGCAGCATCGGCCTATTAAGTAATGATACTTGGATGTAGTCCATGGCATCACTAAATCTCTCTCTGATGTTTAGAGAGCTGGCAGAGGAGGGAACCACAACGTAGAGAAGCAATGCACCATGGGTAGGTCATGTACCAGCTGCTAGGTCAATATCATACTCAGCATAAGAAAGGAAACACAAACACAGAAAAGTTTTTAGATTTTTTTTTAATCTATGGTTCTCAATATTACTTTCATTACACCATTACACTACTGTATACCCAACATACCCACCACCTACCTAAGCAAGTAGACTAAAACTAAAGTGAAATCTAATTAGTTTCAAAGGTAGATTATATAGTGACTGTTTCTGTTGTTGACAGATTCAAAGTTCACACACCGTTGGATGGAATCAGACTCTCACAGGTAGTAGTCTTCCTCCTCAATGTCTCCATGTGTGTCCTGGAAACCAAGGGCCTGGATGTCATGGGTGATGTCACTGATACGTCGGTTGAATTCCTGAGAACCTGATGCCTGAGAGCAATTGTCATACCTGCCCAAGGAAAAACACAGTGTCTAAATGCTGTGGTGGAAATTTTACATGCATCGAGGAACATTTGATTAGTATTAATATTATTAACTAATATTAATTAGTATTCTGTGCTTGTAGCCTGAACTCTGTGAGCTGCAGTCATCAAAGAGTCAGGAACTGTAAGATCATTTCCTGCTACTAACACCCCCTTTGTTAGGGCCATAAAAGAGTCTTGCTCCCGGGACAGTAATTATTAAGTATTCCTCAGCTCCTGACTATTTGTTTATTGTGCCCAAATGGTTTTCCCACCTGGGGGGGGTAGGTTCCTGGGGGTCAAGATAAAAATCACGTGACCTCTTTCTCAGGAATCCTCTGAAATGCTGGCTGTGGTCAGAGTTTGTTGTCTTCATCACAGATCTAGAATTTTTCCAAAACAATGCCTTTTCACTGATTTCATATGCATTTAGATGAGCAAGTGAGACTGAATCCATTTCTGAAAAAACCTTTTTTTTTCGCGCAGAAACAAATGAATTGCATCCTTGTGTAAATTAACTTGTAATGGACCAACATCAAAACAGCAAACCCTTTCTATTTTGTTTCTAATTCAGCTGCAAAAAATTTCACTTATATATTTAAATTACATTAATATTTTGCATACCATATATATCAATATATCATATTAATATTATCATGTGTACCATGATAGATTACTAGGGTCACATTGAGGCAGAAAAAAATCACAGACTTTGAGAATAAAGTCATTATACTATAAAAAATAATAGAAATTAGAGTAATCATTATTTATGTATAGCTGTATAAAATGGCAATTTGAATAAAGTGAGACCAAGGTAGTAAATTTTCAAGAAAAGCCATTTGCCAGTGTCTTAGACACCATGCTTCCTCCGGATCAAAAATCTTAATGATCAAACTGATACTTATGACATAGTGATGCTGATGTGCCAAAATATTAAGTATCTCCTGGTTTGTGAAACCCTCACTAGAGATCCCCAAAAGTGAGAGTCTCAGGAATGCACTAATGTACGAATTCTTCTTCAAACATTGAATATTAAGGCCCACCAGGAGCCTCAGTGCTTAGAGCCTTATTGTTTGAAGCATCAGTGCATTCCTAAGACTTTCATCTCTGTGGTGGTGAGCTTATATTCCTGAACAAAGTAAGGGAAAAGAGGAAAAAAACTTCAACCTGGCAACTAACAGATACAGACTGTAACCATGGACACACACACGTACACACACACATACACACACACACACACTTTCTCTTTTTCTCTCACACAAAGTTTCTTTGTATTCATATTTTTGTAACAATATGAATTAATTTTTGGTCTTGAGTATGTGTATTTAATTTCGTAATGTGGCCTTAATACTCTGTCGTAGTATATTTATATTATTTATGAATAATTGCTAAATGTTTAATGTGAAATAATGATAAATGTGTCATTTATTTAACTATTTAAGATTATTTTAATCCCAGGTTACATTCATTGATTCATTGAAATTTAAAGAGCAGTTAAGAACAAAAAATGGCATTACAGTATTTTTGTAACTGCAATGTACAACTACAGTTTATAACTGATGGCAATTCACAACACAATTCACAACACAAACAGCAGTAGATGACCAGTCAAGGGATGGTGCACACAGTAGACATTTTCCTTGTGGGCAAACAAACCTTGCAGCAGACCTGGACAGAAAATAGTGTGCAGTGCACAGTTGATGCACATTTTATTCACAAAAGTAACAAAATAGAATGACAACCTACCCTTTCACTGCTGTAGCTGACATGTTGCTCATGCTGCGTTTGATGCGTCCAAAGCTGTCTGTTAAAATTCCGCCTTCCCGAATCCCGATGCTCTCAAGGAAACTCTCAAACACTCCAACATCCCGGTCTGGGATGAATGGACGCATGCCTGCAGTTATAACATGACAGAAATTACTTACTACCTCATACTGTCACAACGCAAGTTCCCATTCATTCCCATGGGAAAAAACTTCAATGCCATAAGTGGTAAACACTACCTACACTTGTAGGGAGAGAATGTTTGCTTCCATCAGGAAAATTAACGCACTACTGTGGAGGTGAAAGCCTCATCGCGATATTCCACTGGATACCTTACAGTTGCAGTGAGCTGCAGGCGGCCGAATTCGGGTGATACCACAAGATTGCAAGATTGCAAAAATGCCCTTATGAACGATACACCATGGATCAACGGTGTTTGTGTGTTGTTAAAAACTTATATTTGCATTATTTTATAATAATGTCACATTTATTGTTCACATACAGTGCCTGTTTGCACTAGGAGAACCCTTGCACTCCTTATAATTGAAGAACTGCAGAGGAGGGGTGGAGGGAGAAGTTGCCGATTCTGGGTACATCCCATCCCATCCCATCATTTCATCATCTGGTGGCTGAATTAAGGCTGGACAGTCAACATCATCACCAGTATTTCATGATGAGTGTGGAGCAGATGGATGAACTTCTGTCCATCAACAGCCCTGAAGTGACCAGGGAAAACACCAACGACAGAGCTGCCATTGAATCTAAACAAAGACTGGCTGTTGCACTAAGGTAAGCCACACACAAAAGAAATCACTTATGACAAGCTAACAATTTTTTTAAAAATAAAAAACTGTGCAAAAACAGGATAAATAATGAAAAAGTACAAAGAAAAATAATTGCTACAACCCAAAACAACCCAATATGAAAACAATAAAAAAAACAATCACACTGTGAGGGCAAATTAGGACATCAATGTAAAACAGAATGAATTCAATGACTTGCTGAAGTGGAAGAGTACCTTAATTTTTTTGTGTGTTCTTATGTAAAATTGATAAAATGGTGCAATGGTGCAATGACCGGACACATGAGGATATTAAACTTAGAGTCTGTGTATGTTAAAAGTAATCATTAATGAGGTGGACGTGCAGCATGTGAATCTCTTTGCTATAAAATCCTGGCTGGAACATCACTTGTGGTCCAGTCTTCAAGAAGACTGTACCCTACTTGGCTGAATATAGAAAAACCCAGGCTCTGATTCTGTTTAAATCACTGACACTTACTGGTTGTGTATTTAATTCATATATTATTCTGTAATAAATTGGTATAATTGCAGAAGGTTTATTGTTGTCTGTTCCTCACCCTTACAGGCCTTTTCCCTCAACACACACAATGAAAAGAACAATCTAGTCATTAAAGGGGCTCTCCCCAATGTTTGGTTCCCAGTCAGACTGGAGCATTTGGGTGACTGATTCAGATTGTGGGTGACAGTGAATGGGGTCAAACTGCCTAGCTTGTGCTGAAGTGGGGGGAGGTAAAGGTGTCCGAGAAGGAGGGGTAGGACTTGAGGATGAATATCCCAGAGTGGGGGGAGGGAAGGGTGTTTGCTGCCAGCTTGTCTGTGGCTGAACAGTGTCTATCTCTAATTGCTTTACACTGTATACATTGCTTACATACTCATGGTCAACATGGAGACAAGACAATGCAAAATGATGATGGGCTTTATCCTTCTTCCCCTCTGGAACATGTGGTTTTGTCACTGGCTGCTCCAATATGGATGTCAGCCGGTCCATAACACTGGGATATTGAGTTTGTTTCCGTGGCTTTCTTCCCTCCTGAGCCTGTGCAGAAATTCTGTCCCTGGGACCGCTCGCCGCGCGGTGTGCCACACGACCTGCTTCGACCATACTTCCGCGACCATTCTTTTAACCCTCTTCCGAGCTCTGTAATGTTCTTGGCCACCACAAGGGGAGTGTACCAATCTATACACAGGCCTGCCCCCGAAGTACATGAAAAAGAAACAAGATGTAAACAACTCTGATCCTAGTATTTAGGCGACTTGTGTTGCCACCTGTTTTCACGGACTGTCCCGGGAAAAAAACATTCATTTCTCTCGGGACACTAAATGTCCCGGGAGAATCGTCCCTGAATGTTTGTATTTCTGTGTGTTTGTCTGTATCCTAAATACGCATATGTGCTGCTAAATACAGCGCGCAGATGCCGCTGACCCGTTTTTGCGAGCCGCTCGACCAAAGCCGCGGAAGCTTGTGCGAATGAGCAAATGAGGTTTACTAGAACTTTCCTCATGAGTTGGAAGGCTCAAGTTGCACAAACAGAAAGACATTTGTCTGTGCAATTCTATCATGTTATATCATAGGAGCAATTTGCATATTAAAGCTGCAAACAGCTGTGAGCGGGTCCTCGCCTGTGCACCTGTCGGGGTACTGGCAATCGCTGGGTCATTGTGGTTTGTAGGCCATCCCAAGAATCCTGATTTTTTTGGCACATTTTGAAGAGGAATCTTTTCTGGGCTGAGCACCATCCCTACGATAATGAACCGTTTCTCTACTATGGCCACTATCGCCATACAGCTGCACCCCTTGACATAAAGAAATTCTTTTCTGAACTTTTGAGAACAATGCCATTAAGGTGATTTTATACAATATGTTGAGTAGTTGAAATCTCTTGGGTGACAAGTGATGTAAATAGCGACGCTCGAACATTGAAACCAAAATGGCCGACTTCCTGTCCAGTTCTGACCATCAGTGCAAGAGACTTTTTTGTGCGTCTTGATGAACTGTATAAGCCTACAAATTGTCATATTTCTACTCCACAAAAAGCATTGTGCGGAGGGTTTTTTGAAAATTTCAAGGCGGCGCTGTAGAGACATTTGGCCATGTCCATTGATGAGGCCATTACCTGGCTGTTTAGGCAAACAATGCAATTATGTCCAGCAATTTTGAAGCTTCTATGATAAAGTGCCTGCCCGGAAGAGCATTTTGTAATATTGATGACGAATAACCAAACTTTGCCAGGCGCTAGTGGCCACGCCTCTTCTGTACATAAAATTTTCTCAGCTTGGTCCATGGATGATTTGAACCAAATTTGAAGCCAATTGAGTTTACCCCCTCGGAGGAGATGTTTTTAAAATTCAAAAATTCAAATCAAAATGGCTGACTTCCTGTCGGGTTATGGTTATCATGTCAAGAGGCTTTTTTGCATATCCCCTTAGGATGTATATGCATAACAGTTTTTATTAGCCTATGACAACATTTTAAAAAATGTTTATGGGGATTGATCAACATTTCTAGGTGGCGCTACTTTTGCATTTTGATCCCCCATGGGCTATTCCCCTATCAAGTGTCAGAGCTCTCTGTCCTCAATCAGTGAACCAATTTTCATGATGATTTGAGTTCCTAAAAGCCATCACAAAGCTGCTCGTAATACATGGCGAGGGATTGCTATTCATGCCTCCCACACTGATACCATTAGTGGTAGTTTCACTGCATTTGTAATATAGCTTCACCCACTTGTTCTGCATGTATTACAAGTGAAATGAATTTGATGGGGTCAATTATGTAGGAGTACTACATGTAGGCATAAAACCTGAATACTTCCTGTCACCACTAGGGAGTGCCATGAGTGAGGTAGGAAGTTAATATATGAGACTATTCAGGATGGAGTCCTCATCATGTCCAGCAAGTTTCAAGCTGCCATGATCAAGTATGTGGGCGTGAGAGCTGTTCAAAGTGAAAGAGCATGAAAAAAAGTAAACACCAACTTTTGACACATCAGAGCAATCATGCCCTTTGACCTACAGAAACTTTTTTCATGAGTGTTGGTCACCATTGTCAGTGGATGATTTGTACCTGATTTGAAGTCAATCAGGCAAAAGCTTTAGGAACAGCTCCTTCCAAAAGGGAAAACATACAAGTCAAAATGGCCGACTTCCTGTCGGGTTGAGGGCGGGGCTTCAAGAGGATTTTCTATGCGCCTCAGGATGTTCTATAAACCCACCAAGTTTCATGCATTTAGACAAAATTCAGAAGTGGGGCTTGCCGTTTAGAATTTAAAAATTCGCCGTTTTAGGTGGCGCTATTGTGCAATTTGCACTTTGAACAGCTTCAAAATATAATTTTTTTTGCCAATCCCAATGGGCATGCCGAAAATGGTGCGTTTTCAAGCATGTTCAGTCCCCCAAAAATGCGAAAACGTATTCCTGATAATAATAATAATAATAATAATAATAATAATAAAAAGAAACAGGAGAGTTTTAATAAGGTTCTCGCAACTTCGTTGCTCGGACCCTAAAAACAGGGGAGTTTTAATAGGGTTCTCACAACTTTGTTGCTCGGACCCTAATGAATATCATAGTTTGGAAAAAGGATGAGTCTCTCCTCATCCATGATGAAGATCAACATTGCGACACTGGCTCTCTCCTACCTGGTGCCGCCAGAGGTGACATAAAGTTGTGATATACGAGCATTGCAGTGTTTTATTTTGAAATTTGATGGAAGTTTATTTTGATACCACGAAGATCATTTCTGGTGTGGTGTGATCCGATTAGTTAAGATGCGGTATTCGCTCAAATCGAAAAGCCGTTTATTTTCAATGGGAAATAATTGTGGCAGTTACCACTCACACATTCCGTGGAATTTGGGGGTTGAGGAATGCTGTTTTGGTGTCTGTACTATGCAAATTGAGACTGCTGTCCTGAGTTATTCTAACAGTTCAAATTAGTTCACATTTAGAGCTAACATGTATGAGGCGCATTTCTACACTCATACACTCTACACTCACTGCACCTCATACGGTGGAAATTAGCAAACAGCTTGGTGTACTGGCTAATTTCAGATTCTCAAATTTGTGATGGTAGCTGAATGCCCTGAATACCCCTGTTACAGACATACCATCAAGTGAGCCCATAATAAAAATGCATATATATATATATATATATATATATATATATATATATATATATATATATATATATATTTCAAGGACTGTCATGGATTGTAAAGCAAAGCAAAGTGATGAAATCCAGAGAAATGTGTTGATGTCCCCACCCATGGTAAATCACTGGCACCGATGAGAGAGAAGCAAAAAGTATGCTTAGATCCTGGATGGCAAAATAATTGGGAAGAGTGGCCCCAGTACAGAACTTATGCTCTCAGGTAAGCAGAGACAAACAGCCGGAGCAATCGTGACTCTTTCCAGGGACTGAAGCACCTTCTTCTCTATCTCCCAAGTCAAAGAGGTGACCACCAATGCGGTAGGGACTTCTTCGTCCCCGGACTCCTTTCCCTTCTAAGGATACATCCAAGAAAGAGCATTTGGCTTGAGATTCTAGAAAATGAGTCTGTAAGACAAAGTGAAGTGGAATTAAGCAAAGAATAATGACTATCTTGTCTGTTTAGCATCTAATCTTTTAGCGGTATTGAAGTATTCCAGGTCCTTGTGGTTTGTCCATACTATGAACGGTTCCGAGCAAGTGTCTCCACTCATCCAAAGCAGGTTTCACAGCCAAATGCTCCCAGATCCCATTGTCATAATTCATCTCAGCTGATTACAAACGACGAAAGAGAAAGGCACAAGGATGCACCTGCTGATTGTTCCTGTATCTCTTGGACAACAGTAACCCATGGTCTCACCATGGTCTCACATACAGCTAGACATCTGTGGGGAGCTTCACGGAGTTACTCACCCCCAGCAGTTCCTCCTGGTGGTGTATGACCTCCACTCAAAGTGGCTGGAAGTGCTCTCCACCGGCTCTCTCACTTCTGGGGTGATTACTGACTTTCTCTACCACCAACAACGGGCCTCAGTTCATCTCAGCTGACTTTGCCACCTTTGTGGAGGGGAGGGGAAATTAAACATATCAAGACCGCTAACGGAGGTGTAGAAAGATTTAATCAGACCCTCAAGAAGGGGCTCAGAGCACACCTGGCTGAAAATCTGTCATTAATAGCGGCACTGAAAAAACACACTGCTCCATTGCAGAGCGACACCACACACCACTACATTCAGCCCCCCTGCCCTTCTGATGCTGGGAGTTGAACTTAAACTTCCCTTGGATCATCTGCGTCCTCCGTCAGACATCACTCCGCGGGCGGCATCCTCCCCTGCTCAAAGAGTAGCAGAATAGCAAGGCCACATGAAGCAGCAGTTTGACACTGGGTGTAGCACCCCTTCTTTACCGTGTTGGACTGACTCCGGATGTCGTCCCAATCGCTCGCACAGACTGCGTTCATTTTGGTCTGAACCTCAGCAGATCATTGAACGGTTGGGCCCTTCTACATTTCATCTGGCGAACTGGTCATGTTGGCATGCCACCTGTTGCACAGGCTGACCCTGTGCAGCCTGAGCCCGGCCCTGTTTGGGTCCACCGGAGGCCACTCCGCTTCAGGGATTACATAATTAAAAGTGTTTTAGTCAGAGCAAAGCATGGTACATGGCAGAATAACAGACTATGCGGGCAAACTGGCAGTCTCCTTGGTTTACCCAAATAGTTCCAAACGTTTGTTTGTTGTTTGCTCTTTAAATGATTGTTTGTTGTTTGCACTTGCAGGCTGTTGGTTCTCGGGGGGGTTAATGTAGTATTGTCTCAACTGTATAGTTTGACGTCATTACCAGATGTGCTGTGATGTGTCACTGTTGTCTGGGGGTTATTTAAACATAACACTGCCCAAAAAAGATACAAAAGTGTAAAATTCACACTTCTCGGCTTTGGCAAGGTTAATACTTAAGCCAGGGGTAGGCCCTAAGAAATGGGACACCCCTTGCTACGTCATCACCCTTTGCTACGTCATCATCCCTCGCCGCCCATTTGCGTCATCATCCCTTGCCGCTAGCTGGCTGCGTCCACGGAGGCTACAAAGGAAGATGCTGTTCTCTGATGTCGGTTTCCTGCGCTTTTTTAAATTTTTTATGCGCTTATCAGAGAAGAAGATTGTTTCTGAGACAATATGGACCAAACTCTCTGAGGAATGCTTCCAGCACCTTGTTGAATCTATGCCACGAAGAATTGAGGCAGTTCTGAAGGCAAAAGGGGGTCCAACCTGTTACAAGCATGGTGTACCTAATAAAGTGGCCGGGGAGTGCATACTCTACCTGTGACCAGAATAAACTTTTTGACTGAGACCAGACGATCACTTTGGCCTTTCATTGAAGCAACCAACAAAAGAACCCAACAAATTGGTGTCGTGACCCGGATTGGTTGTCTTTGAGAGCTGTGTCCCGCCAGTGAGAGGTGAACTTTTTCCAGACAATTCAAGGGATCCCACCTGAAGGTAAACAGAAAACCTCTTGCTACTCAAAATTTCTGCAGATTGGCTATTCTAAATCCAAATTGTCTGGATTAACGTTTCCTCTTGCCGCTTAAATTTATTTCTTGCTGTCTTTGTAAAATTTCTAAAATATCTAAATTTTTCTGGAATTGTTTTTGGTCACATGTAAAGTTTCAATCACATATTCACGCGTGTGACGGATATTTCACAAGTGTCCTAGTTAGAGTAGAGTGTCCTGATCAGAAGTCCATCAATAGGATCCCTGTGTATGTTAGTGCACATGGGAATTTCCTTAAGTGTAGAAGAAGTGAGTAGTTCCTGCATAAAATCCTATTTACAGAGCTTACTTGTGTATAAAAGTTCATACACACAACAAGGTCCCTAGTCAGTGTAATAACATCTGCTTAAGGACACAGGGACAGAGTTATTATTTTTCATACCTGTGGGGGGGGTTTCCTGTTTGATTGATATTTTGCTGTGTACTTGGCAGTGTATCAAACGGTGCAAACTGTACGAGAATTCCTGTCACTGTACCAGATCTCAAGTAGTGCTGTATGAAAGGGTTGGAATAGTTACCAGGAGAGGCATTATAGTTAGAGTCTTAACTACAGCTGGTGAATTAAAATGAGTGATAAGATTGGGAAAACCGAAAAAAAAGTTAGGGGTGTTTCGCTCCTATCACTGTCGTCCTCCTATGTGGGAGGATTTTTGTACATTCTTGAAACACACAGCTGCTGTGGTGGATGTGCATGTAGCCATGCAAGATCATATAGGGAGGTTTGGAAGGCTATTTAGAGGGACGGATGGTATTAAAGTTGCAAACTTCCTCAGAGACTGGAGACTTCCTCAGACAACAACAAATCTTCTCTCCTCTATAGCCGCTGAGCACATACAGCCTGCTATGCAGCTCCTGAGACTGCTCCAAGGACACGCATTCCTCAGAACAACAACACCGATAACATAGTTCCGCCAGCAGCTTCTGTTGCTCCGATTGCTGACGTGCACCCCTTCCCTTACAAAGCAGCAAAGGAAGCGTTGAAGGCCTCACAACATCATACAGCAAGGGCGGACACATACAGAGGTATTAACGAACACAGAAGCCTCACAGGTTAAGCTGAGTCAAGGGCAGTTCGAAGCACCAGCACCTGATGATGGAAATAACCTATTAGTGATAGGAAGTGGCTTAGTACCCACAGTTCCTTATTCAGGCGGTGCAGAGTCCAAGGCACAAGCACTAGAATATCTGGATAAATCAGCGCAGTCATCACATGATGCAACCATTGGGTTTCGGCCACAACTAGACTCCACCATTAAGTTTCAGTCACTGCCTGAACCTACAAGTGACTTCAGACCTAGCCCTCAGCTGCAGAGGGAGCTTGGGGACCTAACCCTGGCTTTGAGGAGAAACTACGGAAAGTGGGTCAAGACATAGATAAAATCATACAAACCAAGGGGGATAGAAGACCCCGGGCCTCCTCACAGATTGCTGATGTCTCCCCCAGAAGGACAAATAACGTACGCATGTGCAATGACAGGGGTCATGACTGTCAGATGCCATTGGTTATGGCAGTTGGCCAGAGGGCAACAAGAACAGAAACCTACACCCCTTTTACCCTCAGATATACCACACTGATAAAGGGGCAAATGCCAGATATCATACAGGGAGGCTCATTTTGGATTACCGCTTTCCTAGACATAATGACAGGCCTACAGCCATCTCTGGGTGACTTTAGGTACCTCCCTCGACACACTAAAACACATTGAGCAAACTGCCGCCACCCTCAGTGAGCCAGATGGCCTGCCTTTAATAGGTGTGGTTCAAGACATCTGGCCGGCTGTACGTACGCTCTACCTAGTACAGACAAGCACCATGACCCTGACCAGAATACCCCCATAGAAAGGTGAGATAGGACAGCGATACATGATGCGTGCGAAGGCCAAATGGACTGAGAGGGTGGGTGAACATCCACAAAACAGCCCGGCACTAGAGGTCATATTCAGGCAGGCAGTGGAGGAATCTCAGTCAGAGGCTATGCTGAAGCAGCTACGCCTGGTGTCTGGGTTGAGATCTACAGTATGCTTTACAACACTTGGGCTGAGACTATTATAAGACACAGGAATGCTGAAGTAGAGCAACAGCTACGTGAGGCGTCCTTAAATCCAGATGCTTCCTCAACCAACCTGGAAAAACAACTGGTGCAGGTGCCACATCTATAACACCACAAGCTGCTCCCCAGCCAGGTCCTGCGTATCAGGTGGCAGCAACCCTTGCTAACCACCCCCAACCCATTCCCTCATCTCCCCTCTGTCCCTCAGATCCCCCTGCCTATCCATATCCTATTCCCTACCCCTACCCTCCTTACCCTTATCCACCTAAACCTAACCCTAACCCACCACAACAGAACAGACAGGGTGGTGCATCACAGCAGGGCAGGTTTAGGGGTAAAAACTAGGGAGGACCTAATCGCAGGGTGTGCAAAGAGGACTGACATCTGCTTTAAATGCAGGGCCCGAGGACAATGGGCAGAAAGCTGCACAGCTGATCAGCACTCACAACCCTCTGGCGGGGGTACCCTCTTACGGGTACAAGGCTTACCCGCCCCCCCCCCCCCCCCCCCCATCATTCACGCCTGCGCAACCTGCACAACCTGCACAACCTGCACAACCACCCCACTCACAGCGGTCAGGACCACCGGCTGGACACATGCCCCACACCAAGCCCAAATGCCACAATAGGAATGGCCTACAACACAGGACTCCATGTGTATTGAACGTGACATGTTTCATAAGCCTTTAGTGAAAATGACTATGGATTACATGTCCATGCTTGACACAGTAGCCAGGTATTCTACATTGAACAAGCCACTCCCACTATCCACGAATACTGTACCTGTTGTTGGTTTCTCGGGAACACTTGAAGAGTGGCCCTTATCAGAACCTGTGGCATGCATCTGGAATTCCCTGAAATCTGATCACTCATTCCTGATCTCACTGTCCCATGCCCAATAAATCTTGTGGCCAGGGATATTATGGGTGCTCTTAACATCTCCCTGGCCATGGCCCCACACTACATTGATATTTCATTCCCGGATGGCACCGCTCAGCGCTGTGCTTCCCTCAAGCGGGCGATAGGTCAGATGTCACAACTCTCCTCTGACCCTGTAGTGAACATCGGGGGGGAGGCAGAGATCTGGTGGGGAATCATTCCTGATTTCTCATCCATTCTGTTGCATGCAACCTTCAATGCATGGCTACCCTGGATTTGACTCCTACATCCCTATGTACAGCCCCCTGACCCGCCCCATTGCATTCAACTACAACTTGTTTGGAGATGAAAACTATGACGCCCTCTGGGAGGGGTTTGCTCAGCAGTTTGTGGAAACAGGGCAATCACCTGTTATTGAGATTTGCAACATTTATGTGGGACCTGATGGTGTAGCGGCAGCGGTTTCATTACCAGATAACCTTGCATACCTCTACGCCCTCACAGACACATCTGCACCACACGTCACGTTGAAAGTGGCTGAGGGAGGACAGGCAAAGAATTTAGGCCAAATGGTTAAGCAGTGTAGGAAGGAGAGTGACTGGAGCCCCACACAGAACACAGCGCTCCGTTACTCCCCCAGCACATAGGCCTATTTGATCACACGTCTCTTATGCTGTGATCAATCCGGAGAAACACTTTCTCTCGCGCTCGCATGGCAGGGAAAATACATACCACCCACAGACACAGGCATTGCTGGATAGCCTGCCTACATCCATGTGGTCACAGGGCTCCATTCACTTACAACGACACGCAGTACACTTACATACGTTTACCACAGGGATTCATAGATTATCTGTCTGTTTTCAATCACGTCTTGAAACAATAGCTGCAGTGCCTCGTTCTGCCATAGGGGGTCAATCTTTTTCAGTATGTGGATGACATCCGCTGACATTGTTCTGTGATGGACACAGCCACCACTCGCCTCCGGGCACGTTGGTCACATCCACGGTAGTGGAAGAACAACCCACTGGCTTTGTTGTACAAGATGCAGGGCTAATTGCACAACCGGTATCAGCACAAATGGCAGTTGGAGTTAGTTAGTAGCTATCACACAGGCATGTAGACATGCAAAAGGGAGGACAGTGAATATCTACACTGACTCAGCATATGTAGCACAAGCTGTGCATGGAGACAAAAAGGCTTTGTGACCTCAGCTGGGACCCCTGTAAAACATCTGAATCAGTTGATTGACCGTTATCATGCACATAGGCGTAAGGGGAAGAATTGAGACGCAGCCTTGAGCTTTGCGTTCAACACCATCATCCCAGAAACTCACAACTCACAACTCACAAAGCCTTTTTGGCCTCCACCTTTCAGTGGATCCTCACTGACAGGAGGCAGCAGAAAAGGCTGGGGAGCATCACCTCCAGCACCTGGACCTTCTCCCTTTACATGAACAACTGCTTCTCAGGGGATCCCGTCTGTTAAACTACTAAAGTTCGTGGACGACAACAGTTGTCAGCCTCATCAGGGACGGTGATGAGACTGCCTACAAACTGGTAGTCTGGTGCGGTGTGAACAACCTCGAGCTTAACCCGCTCAAGACTGTAGAGATGACGGTGGACTTTAGAAAGAGCCTGCCAACCTTAGTCCCCCTCACTGTTCTCAATAGCACCATGTCTACTGTGGACTCCTTCATGTTCCTGGGAACCAGGAACTGCCCAGGATCTCAAGTGAAAATCCCACATTGACTTCACCAGAAAAAAGGGCCAGCAGAGGCTGCACTTCCTGTGACGGTTTAAGTTCAACCTGCCTAAGGAGTTGCTGATTATCTTTTACAGTCTGTTCCAGTTTGTTCTGTGCACATCCATCACTGTCTGGTTTGGATCGGCCACCAACCTAGACAGGAACAGACTGCAACAGAAAATAAGGTCTGCAGGAAAAAATCATTGGGGCCGACCTGCCCTCCATTCAGGACTTATACCAGTCCAGAGTAAAAAATCAGGCAGGAAGCATCACTGCATATCCCTCACACCCCGCACAAAGACTATTTAATCTCCTACCCTCTGGGAGACGCTACAGAGCTCTACACACCAGGACTCCCAGACACAAACTTTCTTCCTTCAGGCTGTCTCTCTGATTTCCTTGTATTACACCTGTCATTACATGCCCATCACACTGTTTGCACTCATGTAAATATATTCATACATAGTTTTCTTTGTGATTACTGTAAATACTAATACACATAATTACAAAATACTTTTTTGAAAGTATGTGCACATGAGCAAAATTTATTAGCAAATTTATTGTAAGGTTACATGTACTTGGCGAATAAAGCTGATTCTGACTCTGATCCTAAAGTGCGACATATGGTGTGGGAGTTATAGGCCAAAAACTGTTGGCGCATTGTGGCAACGGAAGTGCCGTTGTTCCCCATTCATGCTTAATGAGAGAGACAAAAATATTGAGAAATAAGCTGAGATAGCAAAATGTTCCCTGCATGAAAATGTCTGGCTGTTGATTTTACGATTGTCAGAATCGATATTCTACCGATAGAATAAAGTTTTACAGGATTCCGAGAGGATCGCAACCATTTCAGAGCAACCGACAGTGGCTGTGACCGGGTACACAGAGACGTGCTGTGATTCTTTTGGGTTATCTCTGTTCCTGAGACCAGGTCTAACAGTCAAATACAGCGCTCAGATGCTGCCGCTCGGTGAGTGCGCGCAGATGAACCACTGTCAATGTGTGTGTGAGACACAGGTAACAACTCTATCGGCGACACAAACGCTCCTCCCGCCCTAGCGTCTGTGCTATCTCTCGCCGTGAGTTTGCACAGTGGAAACCGTCTTTGTCCTCTGTCGGGGCTGTATTATAGAGGCTGGTGAAGCGGCAGACTTCCTTAACAAGTCGTTGGTCTGAAGGCTCTTCCTGGTTGTTGACGGGGCTTTAACCCCCGGACTCCGCCTACTAGTGTGGCGAGTTCGACAGGGCGCATGCGCGACCAACGCAACCAAAGCCGTGAGGTCTCAACTTTTGAGCGACACAAAATGGGCCGCGCAAGCTTGTGCCGGCCTTAACCTCTGCACGGGTTGGCCCCTAATTAAAAAACAATCTGAAAAAAAAAAAAAAAAAACCAAATGGATTCCCATTCCACACAGGACACATACCTGCTTGTATACACGTTCTCCATGCTCCACAATTTTGGCTCCCTAACTATGGCTGTGACAATATATGTATGTATGTTGTTACATTCGTTTGTAAATGATGGTAGAGATGCTCACAGAGATTCCAAATGCATGGTAGACCACTGCTCAGGAGATATCCTGCCAGTTGTATGATGTCATTGTGGATGCCGGTTTGTCATGGAAGAGGATTGCTAGAATTACAGCCTTCACTGAGAGAAAGAAGAACTGGACTGGTGGCACTTGTTCTTAAAAACTGTAAGACTGTGGACATTAGACCTCCAATTTTGTAATACTTCCTACGAATTTTTTGTCACAGTGCCCTGGTCACGTGACCGGTAGACTAAATGCTGGTTATTAGAGGACCACTGACTTGAGGCTCCTTCAACTCCACTGCCCAGTTTGTGGGAAAACCTCCTGAAGTTTGGACCTAAGGGAATTCTACAGCTTCAAGTTGTCCTGAAACTGTGGGGTGGTTTTCCACAGCCAAGTTGTCTGTACCATCAGGCTCCCACTCCAGACAGTTTTTTGTATCCCAGCTTTGAGTCCGGATGCCAGACAGACCCTGTACAGATGCCTTTACCCTGCATATGGGCAGTGCCAGCTCACAGGAGCAGGGCTTCACAGGGGGACACATCAGGTTCTGGATATGGACACGATTTACAGTATTTGGTGGCAGAGACCGAAACAAAATCACCAAATATAAATCCAGATACTTGCCCTGGAGTCAGACAGTTATATTAATTTAAAAATATTCTGTGAATAGTTAATAATTGTGAATTGTAGTTGTATTATAAATAGTAGTGTTTTCTTGTCTGTATTCTTGTTTGATGGTGTGTTATTCAAAAAGTAGTAAAATTGTTTAAAGCTTAATGGAGTGATGTGATATTTTGTATTGGTTGCCTTTGATTGAACTTCAGTTGTGATGATGTCAACATCACATTTGATAACAGGGAACTAACTAGTGCTGGGTGGTTCAGGACTCAGCCGGGTTAATCACCCGGATCCTTTAAATGACTCATGAATCATGAATCCGAGGTCTCCATTGAACCGGATCCGCCGGGTCCTAACCGACAGTAATGAGTGGATCCACTGGTTAAACACACCCGGGTCTGTAACAGATCCCGGTGCATTAATACGAATCCGGCGAGACCTGAGTCCTAAACCGCTAACCGACACTGACCCGGATCCGTGCGGATCCGGCGAATCCTGAGTCCTGATCCGCAAACCGACGCTAACCCGGATCCGTGCGGATCCGGCGAATCCTGAGTCCTGATCAGCTAACCGACACTAACCCCGATCCGTGCGGATCCGGCGAATCCTGAGTCCCTAACCGTAACCGACAATAATGAGTGGATCCAGCGGTTAAACACAACCCTGTAAGGAGGGTAAGGAGAGGGGATCCAGAGTCACACCAGGCATAGGGCATGCACGCAGATGAGTTCAATAAATTCGTTTTATATGTGCCTATCCACGAAAGATTTTATTTTATCCACGGAAGACATCATGTGATGTTAATGTTTTTGTCTGTGCTCGAAATGCAGGGAAAGTAGCCTACTGCATGATTTGGAAGCAATTTTCAGACAAGGAAGTGTTAGGGCAATGCACAGATAATTACATTTGGTGGTGATCCGGGAAGATTAATAATTAGTAATAGTTTGTTTACTTATTTATTCTTATTCTCGGTTGCATTTTGCGATTTTGCTGTTACACCTATGTTTAAGTTTTGTATTATTTTTGGTGTGTTTAAATAAACATTTATCTTGTTTTTAACCTTAGTTTTATTTAAAAGTGATTCATTCCGATCACAAGGCACTTTACTTTCAGTGAGTGACTCAGAGGGATCCTTAAAAGGATCCGAGTTTTACAGCTCTAGAACTAACTCTTTAATTGAACATCATACTATGTAACAGCAGAAAAAAAAATAAAAACAACATTTATAGGGTGAATTCCAGTTCTGGCACATATGGGAGGTGGTCTCTCACACACGTTAAAAACTTTTTGAGTGTGAGGAGAGATCTGTAGGCCAGGTCCATGTGATGAACCACTGCAGTGGACATTCTGATATTTCAGGTAAGTGAGAGAAGAAAAACAAAAGAACAATTACATATATTTTTTTTTACTTAATCTTTTTTTTCAGTGGTGTTCAGGCTAAGATACAAGAACGCAGATAAACAAGGGGAATTTATCCCTTTTACAGTTAGGCCTTGACACTAACCTGTAACCAAAACACGTTAAATGGTTTGCTTCTGTATGTATCTCAATAGTACGGGTGCATTTGAAATGTTAAAATGCTTGTATTTTCAATTATTTCGTTTATTTATTCATATATTGGTTTATTTACATGTGTCATGGCAGAGCCAAACGGAGCTATGTAAGCGAACCTGGTTCGAATCCCACCCTTGGAACATAGAAAATTTCAAAAGGTGTCCCATTAGCATTAAGGCAACTACAAACGAACCGAATCTTTTGAACGACTCATTAACATGTGAACCGAGTCGTGTTTGGTTGGGAGTGGTTCTTTTTTTCTCTCTCCCTCCACTGACTGAGTGAGATGGAGAGAGCACAGGGAGGAGCGTGTTGTTGACACTCCCTTCACGTGAGTGCCTCAGTAAGGAAAAAGAAAAAAAAGAGGGCGTCTCAGAGTCGGGAGCGAGCCTGAAGGAGGGGGAGGACTGTCCATCGCTGTTTTGAAAAATGGCCCAAAGTAAAAGAAGCAGCATTTGGACTCATTTTTCGCTTGAGGCAGACAGGCTAAGTGTAACATTTGCCCTAAAATAATTTGCTTTAAGTCTGGCTCCACAAACAATTTGCACAGACATTTAAAAACTCAGCACCCCACTGTTATAATCTCAGAGGTGAGGAGCAAGCATAATGATGAAGTGGAGAGTGCAAACATCTCACGTATAATACTTGAAGTGTTTTTTTTGAGTTTATAGTTCTATGAAAATATTGTGTGAAAGTTTTAATTTAAGAATATTGTTTTGAGTTTCTGTATTGGTAAAAATGTTGTTGTGTGGAAATGCACAAGCTCATTATTAAGCTTGTGTAATTACTGCTAAACATGGCCAGTTTGAGATTGGTCCCTGGAAACATGGTGGTGCCCTTTGTTGGCCCCAATACGTTGATACCCTGAATTAAGCTGCCTTAAAACTGCCTTATTCTCAGTGTCTCAGTCCCAACATAAATGTTTCTCTGTTCCCAAAGGCTGTCATTCCTGCTTTTTGTATTGATGCAAAAGTCGATAAGTAAAAGTTACAAATTGAAAGAAGAACAGAAGAACAAAACATTGTTGGTTCTCAGGCATGTACCTTGGCTGAGCTGGAAAACAGGAACAAGACACCTGTACAGATTTCCTGTCTCTCTAAGCGTACAGATTTCATTGTTTGTGTCTGCCTCCTTGTCCCAGTGTGTTTGTCCCAGTATTTCTTACCAAGCAGAAGAAATTTGCGGATGTCCCCGTACAACTGCAAGAGCTCAGAGCAGAAGTGGCCGATGTGCGATCCCAATCTATATTCTCTCAGAAGAACAGCAAACTGTTGCAACTCCGATGGATTCAGCTTGTTACGTAGCTATACACACACACACACACACACACACACACACACACACACACACACACACACACACACGCACACAAATTTTAAGACAAAATCTTATAGAAACACAGACTACAGTTCTTCAGTTGTTTTGCTGCAAAGGCTGCAAAAAAAGGCCACAAAATCCACGCATTTTAGGTACAGAGTCACTGTACTACAGTCCTTCAAAAAATGAAGCAACAAACACCTAGTAACAAAATCAGGTAAAAAAGTCAAGACGAACTAGAAGTTACAGAAGCTGACAATAAATGTCAGTTATGTTATTATTTGTTTAATTTTGAAGATTTTTCCACTGTCTGTATGTCCCTATATTCCTAATTTTTCTCCACTGATCAGTTTCTACTCTAAAGTGCCAGTTCATAACACTCACTTTTCTCTCCTCCTGATTTTCCCACTTCTTACTGTGTCTGTGTCTAAATTTTGTGTTTATTTTGTTTATTTATTTATTTTTGATTGCACTATGGCCAAACATGGCTTAAGGTGATTGCCTGACAGACCTTGCAAAAGTAAAGATGTTTTGATTTCAAAATGGTTATTCCTCAAAAGGCCCCGGGATATACCCACTGACAAATCTGATGTAGCACTAGTAATTATTTTGTTGTATTATTGTTTGTTTATTGTTCATGATTTTGCATTTATGGTAAAAAAAATCAAACAAACAAACCAAAAAATAACTTCCAACGTCCAAATCATCTATGGTTAAAAGATTAAGGCACACACTAGGCACTTCACCAAAAAGTAGTCTGCTCCCTGGTTTCTCTGTGCCCTCTCCTACATAAATTCTGTTCTTCCTTCATTTACCACACTATCTTTTCCTACTTTCATGTTTTTTAAATGTATCAGCCATTATCATTTTGCCTTTCTGTTCATGCTTAAAGAGTAAACTACAAAACCATTGAACAAAGATGAAGAAGATTTAGAATGGTTTGCTCTAACCCTTTTAAGAATTCTTGAATGAAAGTATGCATAACCCTTATAGCAGTATTCCAGCAAGAGGTAACTGAAGACCATAAACTACAAGTTACATGTATTACTTACCAGTAACTTTCTAACTAAGTAACCCAAGCTAGGTTTCTATGCAAATTCCTAATTGTGCACAAACATGTAAAAAAAATAATCTCAAAACATATAATTTGATAAAAACATTTGTCGCATAGATTTGACAAACATAATATACATCAGATATTCCTAAACTTTTAGCCTGCAGTATTTGATTTGGAGTTTGATTTTACTGTTGCTACCCAGTGCACTTTATGTATGGACTGAAGACAGGGGAGTAACATTGTCTGATGAAAATCATCATGAAAGTAATCATCCACTGCCTCAGCCCTTCAGAGTCCACAGAACTTAAGTAGGAAAATTCAAATCTACTTTGTAGAGCCTTATTTCATTTGGTACAGTTAATAGACACTTACAGTGATCATATATTCCTGCATCAGTAGCAGGGCTGGGCTATGGTCCCCTGCATCACTGACTGTAACAAGGCTGTGATGGGAGTCCTGTAGGGAGAGAGACGAACATTCGCTGTATGTCTCACTGTAGTAGAGCTCAAAGGCATCCTGGGAACCATCACTGAAAAATAGAGAGAGAAACTACCATTGAGCAAAGACAAATGGATGAACAGATTTTTGGTAGGTTGGTAGGTAGATGCTACTCAATAAATTGTGTGTTATTAAGGTGTTAACTTGGTCAGTCGAATGATACTAACTATGAGCCGCAGCAGCTGAACTCAGGGTCATAGCCGTAGGACATGTCAGTAAGACAGCTGTCACCTGTAAACAGACACATAGTGACATAGCATCAGATCCCAGAACACCATTCATTTCTCTGCAGGAGACCCTTATTGGTAAATATACTTGCACTCCCTCAGTCAACATAAAAAAGGCATGGTCAGTCACAGGCCATGCCACTATTTTAAAGGCACAGAAAATGATTAAGCCACTAATTGTTTGAGGGGCTATTTTAGGGATACGTTTTTTGCAGAGAACTACAGAAAATGTGACTTTAAACTGCATGTGGTGATGCCAATGAACCCAAATGCCAAAGTAGTGGTACAGTAGAAGGCAGATTAACTTCATCTCCTGTTGTGTTGTAAGCAAACTAATGGCTTATTGTTGTCACCCTTACCTAACCTTAACCCTTTTTCCTCCACTGTAAAATATTAATTTTATTCTATCAGTAAATCTCCAATAAAAGTATCAATTCAACATTGAGCAGGCACATTGGCCTTAAAGGGAATGGCAGATGCAGCTCTGAATATTTGTGGTTTAAGGAAAATAAAGGAGACCTGAATAAGAGAGACCTGAATTAAGCCACGTGCTGTGTGTTTGGACTGTCAACATACTGTAGGGTTCAAAGTGATGATGTCAAAGTGAGTTGTTCTAGAAACCCCACAGCATGTGTTGCCCGAAATGGACATAAAAATTATAATACTAGTAGGATGAACTGCACTACTTTTGAGAAACATTTATATAGTTACTTTCATTAGAATCTCAGTGAAACATTCAAAATAACCATACATTTTTAATGCTTAAAATATTGACAGATATTTGCTTTTTTACTTCTGGTTTAGACATCCAGAACATCAGTGAGTGACTTACTTCTCTGCAGCCAATAGCGATCTGGCATGGAGTGGTGAAACCCTGCCCTGTCCACACACTCAATGGTCTGATGGCCATAAATGATCTGAAACATCTGACAGATCAGTGAGCAGTACTCCTCAGCAGCATCCTGCACAGAAGTAACCACATGCGCGCGCACACACACACACACACACACACACACACACACATTAGTCACATTAACAATAGTAATGTGACTAATAATAACAACCTCAGGTCATTGCATTTTAATCTCATATCTGCTAATAGTCCCCAAATAAAGAATTCAAATTCTACGACATTACAAAATTGAAGTGCATAACTAATCAATTGAATACACTATAAAGAGAAGATTTTAAAATTGGTGGCATTTCATGAATAAAATTCAAAAGAAAAAGGTCGAGCACATCCCAACAAACCAATAAGGTCAGGTGCATTATTCAAAAATGCAATACAAATACAGGTAAAATTCTACAATAAAATAAGGCTGATTCTCAAATGGCACTTAAGGGGTGCTGCTGCTACTGCTTCAGACACGATCTCTGCCAGGGACATTTCTGCTTCTCTCTCTCTTCTCTATCTGTCTCTCTATCTCTCTTCTCTGTCTATCGCTTTATCTCTCTCTCTGCGCTCCTCACAACCTTTTCCTTCTCCTGTTAAAATCCGGGACATGTTCGGGGAAAGTTTTAACCGGCATGTCCAATCAAGCTATGTAATCTATGCAAGCTTTCTGTTTTATTTTGAAATTTGACGTAAGTTTATTTTGATACATCCCTTGAATGAGGGGGACAGGAGAGCAAGGATTGCCAGAAAACAAGCACTAGGCGGGTGACCAGGATACTGATTAAGAGGAGTCCAGAGACGAAGGCAGGTCATTCCAATGGGCAGGCATTACAAGAGCGAACGGTGTCCATAAAAGGAGGTTGAAAAGGCAGGCGGACAACACAATAAAAAGTGGCAAAAATCCCACCGAGCGGCGGCATCAGCGCGCTGTATTTAGCAGCACATTTGCGTACATAGGATACTGACGATGCATTTGCATACCAATTTTCCTTTACATATGACAAAGTAAACAAAAAAAAGGTTTCAAAGAGGATTTTTTGTGCACCTCAGCATGTTCTATAACCCCATAGAGTTTCATGCATGCCGGTGAAACTCTACTTCACTTCAAAATACATAATTTTTGGCCCGTCCCAAAGTGGATAGCGAAGATGGTGAGATCTGACCATATACAGGCCCCCAAAAACCAATTTACTATTGCTAAGAATAAGAATAATAAATTAAAGCTGAAAGCAGCTGTGAGCGGGTCCTCGCCTGTGTGACTGTCGGGGTACTGGCAACCGCTGGGTCAATGTAGTTCCTAGGCCATCTCAAGAATCCTTTCTATAGCACATTTTGAAGAGGAGTCTTTTCTGGTTTGAGCAGTATCCCTGTGATTCAGATAATGAACGGTCCCTCTACTATGGCCACCATACGGCCACACCCCTTGACATAGAGACAATCTTTTCTGAACTTTTGATCACAATGCCATTAAGGTGATCTTATACAAAATGTTGAGTAGATGACGGGATGAAATCTCTAGTGCTGTATTGAAATAGCGACAATTGAACATTGAAACCAAAATGGCCGACTTCCTGTCCAGTTCTGACTATCGGTGCAAGAGACTTTTTTGTGAGTTTCTTGATAAACTGTCAAAGCCTACATATTTTCATATTTCTACTCCACAATAGGCTTTATGGGGAGGGGGTTTTGAAAATTTCAAGGTGGTACTGTAGAGACATTTAGCCATGCCCATTGACAACGACATTACCTGGCTGCTCAGGCACAAAATGCAATTTTGTCCAGCAATTTTGAAACTTCTATGATGAAGTGCCTTTCCGGAAGAGCATTTTGAAATATTGATCATGAATAACCAAACTTTGTCATGCGCTAGTGGCCATGCCCTTTGACTTAAAAGGATTCTGTACATAAATTTTCTCAGCTTGGTCCATAGATGATTTGTACCAAATTTGAAGCCAAATGGGCCAATTAAGATGTCTCTAGAATAAAAAAATTCAAATAAAAATGGCCGACTTCCTGACGGGTTACGGTCATCGTGTCAATAGACTTTTTTGTCTATCTCTTTAGGATGTACTTGCATACCAATTTTTAAAAAATAAAAAATAATACTTATGAGGATTGGTCAAAACTTCTAGGGGGCACTACTTTTGCATTTTTGCCCCCCATTGGCTATGCCCCTATCAAATGTCAGAGCTCTCTGTTCTCAATCAGTGTATTAATTTTCATGATGATTGGAGTTCCTCAAAGCCATCACAAAGCCACTCGTAATACATGGCGGGGGCGAAATTCAGAAGTGGGGCTTGCCGTTTCATGTTTTCTAGGGGGTGCTATCGTGCAATTTTGCCCCTGTGCATTTTGTACAACTTTAAAACATGAAATCTCCAGCCGATCCCGATGTGCATGCCGAAAATGGTGCATTTTCAAGCATGTTCAGGCTCTCAAAAAAGCGATTACTTTTTCCTGAGAATCATAACAAGAAACATGAGAGGTGCTTTGACCCTAAAAAAAAAAGAAACACAACAGATTTAAGAGGGTTCTCACAACTTTGTTGCTCGGACCGTAAAAAGAAACAGGAGAGTTTTAATAGGGTTCTTGCAACTTTATCGCTCGGACCCTAATACAAAAAGAAACAGTATACACTCACCGGCCACTTTTTTAGGTACACCTGCCCAACTGCTCGTTAACACTTAATTTCTAATCAGCCAATCACATGGCGGAAACTCAGTGCATTTAGGCATGTAGACATGGTCAAGACAATCTCCTGCAGTTCAAACCGAGCATCAGTATGGGGAAGAAAGGTGATTTGAGTGACTTTGAACGTGGCATGGCTGTTGGTGCCAGAAGGGCTGGTCTGAGTATTTCAGAAACTGCTGATCTACTGGGATTTTCACGCACACAACCATCTCTAAAGTTCACAGAGAATGGTCCGAAAAAGAAAAAATATCCAGTGAGCGGCAGTTCTGTGGGCGGACATGCCTTGTTGATGCCAGAGGTCAGAGGAGAATGGCCAGACTGGTTCGAGCTGATAGAAAGGCAACAGTGACTCAAATAACCACCCGTTACAACCAAGGTAGGCAGAAGGGCATCTCTGAACCCACAGTACGTCGAACTTTGAGGCAGATGGGCTACAGCAGCAGAAGACCACGCTGGGTGCTACTCTTTTCAGCTAAGAACAGGAAACTGAGCCTACAATTTGCACAAGCTCATGGAAATTGGACAATAGAAGATTGGAAAAACGTTGCCTGGTCTGATGAGTCTCGATTTCTGCTGCGACATTCGGATGGTAGGGTCAGAATTTGGCGTCAACAACATGAAAGCATGGATCCATCCTGCCTTGTATCAACGGTTCAGACTGGTGGTGGTGGTGTAATGGTGTGGGGAATATATTCTTGGCATTCTTTGGGCCACTCTTGTGAGGTATCTCTGTTCCTGAGACCAGGTCAAAAATGTGAATCTGATCTTGGCGAGTGGCCAATAAACAATTGCCCAATATTTATACTCATTTAATTCAGAAACCACAAGTTACCGAGTTACAACTCGGAGCCGGAGACACAGAGACACTCTGGACCATGGACACAGAGACACTCTCTACCATGGACCATGGCCGCAGCACACTATAACAGATTACCTTAACGGATATAAAGTGAGCGCTACAGACGCGAGCATTTCTGATTACGTCCTGATTCCAGTCAACACATTTAATCGTCTGCAGCAACAAACACCTTCGGAATGGCTGTGATCCTCTCAGAATCCTATAAAACTTTACTCTGCTGGCAGAATATCAGTTCTGACACACAGCAACCAGACATTTTAATGGAGGAAACGGTTTGCTATCTCAACCTTTCCCTCAATGTTTTTGTTTCTCTCATTCAAAATGAATCAACCACTCCTTTCCCAAACCAGTCAAACCAGCTGCATTTTGGGCTCTGTAAAGAATTGACAGGGAGACCAAAATGCCCATTTAGTTCAAACAAAAGGTTGAGTGATGATAATGCGAAGTAGGTCTTTGGACAGGCCTAAAGCATGTGCTGAATACTACCAAAGGGCTGTTGCAGTAATCACTGTAATTCCTCTTCAAATGGTCAAATTGTGATTAAATATTCAACGGGGCGTATTTTTGCTATTGTAGCTCAACACTTCCACTTCCAACTAGATGTGTGCCCGTTGGTTTGCGGCACTTTGTCTGCCTTTGGATTGCTCGCAAGACACCATTCTGGCAGTGTGTGTATGTATGAGAGAGACTGAGTGAGTGCGTGCCTGTGCATGAAGTGTTTGTGTTAGTGTTAGGCACTTGACCACATGCTCTTTGAGAAGGTGCTGTTGAAAAGCAATACAACTCGGTACACAAACAGACCACAAGTTTCTTTAATATTTTAAATTAAAATGAAGTTTCTAAGTCATTGCATGGCGACGTAGCAGATGTTTGTTTGAGGAGTTCTGTTCTGTCCCATTCACTCTTATGGGAAAAACCAAAAATGCTTAAGTGCTAAACACTTGGCTATACGGAGACAACGCTGGCACCTATCTGGAATATAATCTCCCCAGGGGAGAGTCTCAGGATGTCCTGATGCGATTTGGTGCGTGTACTATGAAAACTGTGGCGACAGTCACATTTATATGGAAGTGTAAATTTTAACTTTGATCGCAGTGGTTGGAAAATCAATGGAGGCTTATGGAGAGAAGAGGCTGCGTTGGGCTGATTCTGAGGCTATAAGAAGACGTACTAGTAGTAGTGGTAGTAGAAGACCAAACATGCAGAAGAACAATAGTGCTCCTTCCCAGAGCACTAATGATGGGAACTTTCAGAGCAGTTAGACAACCCCAAACCAATTGTTCATCATGGAACTGAACACTGTAGACTGGGAAATTGGGGGTCAGTAACTACCATTGAATGGGAATAGAGCCTCGAACCCTTCCACCACAAATAATCCTCTCAACACCATCGCCTTTAATGGCACCAGATTGTCACTATCAACCCCCCCCCCCCCCCCACTGGTGAGCTTTGTGTATTCTGCCTAGTCTATATTATGAGAGAGGTGCCATCCCCTTGTCACCACTTGTAGCTACAAGGTTTGCATTTAAAATAGACACGCCCAGGAGGAGGAGGGGGGGACTCCAACTGCTGGAGCCCGGCAGGAAACCAGCTGGAAAGTGAAGGGAAACCTACTGGCTTCCAGCTGGAATGGCAAATGTTTAATGGCTATTACTGTGTATGGCTTTATTAAGCTACTTTAACAAAGTTGAGTAATTAAGTTATTATAAAAACAAACACCAAACAACAATTGCCGATTCCTCCCACTGAGGAACCGGCAACTGTCTTTCACTTCAAAGAACTGGCTCTTGGAGCTGGATCGTTCGCGACCAACACATCACTAGTCTGCAGACCCATAGTCTGTACACTCGGTACACAAACAGACCACAAGTTTCTGCAATTTTTGAAAGTATGGCCACATAGCAATGTTTGTTTGAGGAGTTCCGTTGGCTCCACTTGGCTCTAGCTTGCACCTATCTGGAATGTAAGCGCACTGCCACGCAGGGGAAAATCTCAGGAACACCCTGATGCGATTTGTTGTGTGTACTATAAAAACTGAGGTCACAGTAGTGAGTAGAATTGTAAATTTTTACTTTGATCGCAGTGGTCAGAGGCGCACGGGTTTATGGCCAGCATCATATGAAAGAGCACAAATTTTCGTACAAAAGTAGAAAAAAGAAATTGCCTACTGCGTACGGTGTAGCTGGGAGCAGCATGAAAAGAGAAAAATGAGAGTTGATTTTTCAGCGATCCCACACTCTGACAGTTGGTCTCTCCCCACTCAAGCTGCTTCCAAAATGCCAAACCCACATGTTTTTGAGAGGGCCTGGATGAAAATCAATACAAGGTATCAACATGCTGTCAGGTACAGCCAGAGAGGACCCCCTTTTGAATCTGGGTTTCCGCGGTTTTCAGCATGCTCTTGTTAGTCTAGTAGTTCATCAGACTAAAAGCGGTTGCACCTGCTTGTCAGGCATTTAGTTCTCAAGTTCACTGATTCTATGACATACTTTACGAATATCTATAAATACATTTCTTCTTCCTCTTCTCAGTTTCTAGTCTTTAGTCTGTTCCTCAGGGGTTGTATGGTGCCCAAAGGTTCAGATATTATTGTCATATAATATTTATAATGTTGGGACTGCTACAGGACCATGCTCAGGATTAACAGAGGATTTATTAGACTTTATTAGAGTTTTTTGGAGGGAAAACAACAGCCGGAAATAAAGACCTTCCAGCTGATACCAGAAACGGGGGGGGGGGGGGGGGGGGGGGTGAACCCCTTCTCCTCCTTCCTCCATGGAGCTGGGGGTCCAGCAACAGCACCCCCCTGTGCCAGGACAGTTTGAGTTGCCCCAGCCAATCACCTGAGCTCCTGATCGAGGAAGCAGGACAAGCTGCACCACAGTGCATGCACAGGACCCAACCTGCCCAGGTTCGTGCCTCTGATGCCCTTAAAACAAGAAACACATCAGAGATCGCAGACTCAAGGGGCAACAGCTCAGTCAGCAGCCGTCATTCCTACGGGCCCTAAACACAACAGCAGTTACAGCTTCATCCCTCTCTCTCCCTCTTCTACTTTTTTTTTTTTACTTCTCAAGAGTCGCCATGGGAAGCCTGGAGCCACATAAGTGTGCACAAGACGCCATTGCCACTACAGTTTTCCGACCCTAAAAGTTACTCGCCACGTCAGCCGCGCCACATCGATCCGCAACCAGGATCACAAATGGACCCACAAGGACAGTGTGGTCCAGCACTGTGTGCTAGGAGAGAGACAAGATTCTGTATGAGAATCGCTAGCAGAGCAGAGCAATGGGAGGCTCAGCTGCTGCACGCGCATCATTGGGTTAAGGTTAGCACTGGGCCGATGGAAACACTTACCCTGTTCTCCACAGCCAGGATGACCAGATTGCAATAGGCATCCGGGCAGGGGGTTGGCTCCAGTGGGTTGTGGTTCCTCCTCTCCCAGCTGCCATAGTTCTTTCCACGTTCCCAGCTCCCTGTGCAAGCGTGTCGCCGCTCCCAGCTCCCCCCACCTCCACCACCACCTCCTACACGTCTCTCCCAGCTCCCTCCCCCTCCTCCACCACCTCCCCCTCCATGTCTCTTCTCCCAGCTCCCTCCACCCACCCCAATCCCCCAGCTCCCGCTCATAGGTCGTGCTCTGCGGTTCTCCCAGCTCCCACCTGTTTTACGTGTTTGCTGCCTTCTCTCCCAACTTCCTCCCACTCTCTTCCTCTCCAGACTTCCCCCACCCTTCCCCTCTCCTCCTCCTTTCTCCATATTCTGGTTTTTTTCGTGGTTACTTCTGGATAGCGATGGCCTCCAGTCGACTCCACAAATGGTGTGCCGACGCTCCATTGTTCCTCCTGCTGGCCGGGGGTCAACATTGCAGCTCATAGGTGGACAGCGGTTGTCAATGCCCAGTGACTTTTTCCTGTCCAGGCTATCGTCTCCAGCAACCACTGTGTCCACATTCAGACCTGTGGGATGAGGGACACCATGCTTAGAGAATTCTTCCTTCTATTCTATAACAATAATTTTGTTGTTATGGACAATTTTGTTGTTTTGTTGTTATCTATAACTAAAATTTTGTTGTTAAGATGCAAGTACTTATTTATGGTTGAATTTTGGTGGAAATTTAACACAATCATAGTAGAAGAGTGCCAAGAGCTTTTTCCATTTGAGGTTCACAACCACAACCACATTTCATAGTGGGCCAACCAGATAGAATACATTTTAATGGTCAACACTAACTATGTTTTATTTTGAAAAATAAAACTTTTTTTTTAAAGAAAAGAAAACAGATCTCTGCCTTTAGTTACATTTCAAGACACATGCTTCAGCTTGTATGTTGCTGTATGTATTCATGCATTACCTCAAACATTGAGCCCAAAACCTATAACCCCACTCCCACAATAATAATAAATCCAAATAAAGGGTGGAAACCAAGGTCTTTATTGTCCCTCTTCAACTGAGAAGCCACATTTTACTGAGGACCCTGACCCAATTTATTCACTAATGCCCCATTTCCACAACACAGTACCGGCTCAGCTCTACTTGATTCGGCTCGGCGTGCATTTCCATTACCTGGAATGTGACCCCAGTACAATTTTTCTAGTATCTACTCGCCTGCCAGGCCAAGCTGGGACAAGTCGGGCCAAGTCAGGCTGAGTAGCGCTGGGGGGGGGGGGTGGCGCCGGATGATGCAATGACTTATTAAAGTATCTGCATGAATTATAAATAACAAATAAACAAGAAAACGTTCCTCCCATAAGTTGGACTGGATACAGAATAGTCCATACCTTTTGTCGCCGTGCAACCTGACTCATTTCGTCACCTGATCTCAGCAGAATTTCCTCCCCCTATATTGAACCGGCAGTCAGCAGTATCGCATTGACAATGTCGTCATGCGCATGAGTGGCTATGATGACCGGGTATTCTCAAGGCAGCACGGCTTTGCAATGGAAACGCGTGCCAGGCCAAGTCCAGTAGAGCCGAGGTGAGTCGAGTAGAGCCAAGCTGGTACCATGTAACGGAAATGGGGTATTACTTAACCATATTGTCTGACCTAGTGGCATGTCCCTACCTGTCTTGAGTACAAGCAAGTGCAGGGCATCATCTCGCAGGTAGGAGGCAGAAGCAATCTCATGTGTCGGAATTCTTATCAGCAGCTTCTCATTGTCTCTCCATGTCAGCAGGAGACAGCGGGCGGAAAGGCTGAGAATACAGTCCTGGTCCATGCTGCTCCTCAGTGGCAGCACCTTCAACTGCTACTGACCAACAAACAGGCACAGGCACATGATTACAGGTTATTAATTTAGTCAGACAGTCGATGACTCATTTGTCGATGACTCTCATTTGTCTCATATTATTCATCACTGATATTTACTATATGACTTAAAGGCTTTCGTAAATCTTACTATCTTATTTCAATTTTATTTAGATAACTACTTGAGTGTTATTTCTTTTATTGTTCTCAGGGTGATATTCAATTATTATCACAAGAGATAGCGCATAAACCTAAATAAAAAGTCTCTCAACTGATTGGGCAATAAGGCCACCTGGGGAATTGCATCCAAGGAAATACATCCTTGGCCCTGTACTTTGGCCAACAAGTAGTAACACAGATTCGTTACACAATTTGTAAGGAGGACAAGAGATGGACTTCCAAAAAAAGTTTCAACAAGAAACAATTGGACTGTCAAATTAAAGAACTAAAACAGGCACAGGGTTATGCCTTAGCAAGGCAGTCAGACTAAAACAACTCAAACCAGAGAGAGGAAATGACTATAAGCCAAATCACCACGTGTCACACCAAACTTAAGGAGGGAGTGAGAAGGGGACCAAAGCCAGGGAGAAGCCTGTCACCAGCTGCACCCTCTCCTGTCCTGGAACAAAATTATAATACTGTGGCGGTGAAACACTCAGTTTGGGTTATCCAGGTGATGGTAATTTAAACCAGAGGCCTATATTAAAACCCACAGACACAGTACTCACACCCTGACACACACCAAAAGAGCTGACTGCTAATAACTGAATATCTAAACCCAAATACAAATATACAAAAACCAAATTAATTATTAAAAAAAGTAAGAATGAAACAAATAAACAAAATTCAGCTGTGGGTGGGATCAGGCACCACAAATCCAACAGCTATATGTTGAACTAAATCAAACATAAAATGTATAATCAAATAAACCCTAGGAACTAAACCAAAAACAACAATAATAATAAAATATATCTATATGTTTAACCCCCAAAGAAGAAAAGGAAATGCTCAGCATAAGGCTAACACACCAGCAGAGGTTAACAAAAGAGCAAGAGCAAAGTGAGCTTCATGCCCCCAAAACTGGTCCAAGACTGCAGTGACAGTACAGAGCGCATGCCACATTCCGCATTCCACTCTTCACAGCAACCCAACAACTCAAAAACAAGGCCTACAATGCTGGAAAGTAACGAAATCACAGTGGCTATCACACTATGAGGGGCCACAAAATTGCACAAAAATATCGGTATACATACTTACCTTGAAGTGACTGAAGCATGGCAAAAACAAACAAAAAGCAAGCCAGAGCACACCCAACTGAGTCCTCACCGCATGAGTACCAGGTAGCAGTGTTTGCACCAGGGAAGGCGTGGCAGTCGTACAGGTGAAACCACTCTGCAAGGCCATCAAGGCCGCCAGAAATTGCTGAGGGGGGGAGACCCAACACACAACGTGGTTCTGGTTCAAAAGACTGGGCACCCCTGAGCCCAAATATTTCAGGCCAGATGAAGACAATAGAGATTTTTCTCACCCACCTCAGAGAACTGGTGAATAGTGAGATGGACCCCCTGCAAATTGCATGTTTACTTGGCATTGGTGTGGAAGATCTACCTGCTGCACAGGTCACTTTCACCCTTGGAGAGCACCGGAAGCATGGTGAGAGACTTGTTTTTTGCTCCTCCAGTGCATTCAGCACAATTTAGCCATTGCTACTCAGGGGAAAGCGGGAAGGTGCTGGAGTCGACTACCACCTGCATGGGCCACTGACTACCTCAGGCTTTAGGACTGGATTGTGTGTCAGAACAGAACAGTATAACAATGGTAGTCTGTGGCACATTCCACAGTTCCCAGCAGTGTACAGTACTTCCTCCTGAACATATTGGAATTTGATCACGCCATAGACATAGAAGCCACCTTCAGTTTTCAGACGAAGACAATACTGCCATCATTGGACGAGTGTGAGAGGGGAAAGACCTGGAGTACAGGGAGGTCATAACCAACCAGGTGCCAACTTAACTACCACTGAGCCACCATGTTACCATTGAGGGTTTAGTCATTGAATTTGTGAATGAGTACAAATAAATATTTGATGACTGACCCTGGCTGTGTCCAGAAGTTGCAGCAGCTCGTCCCGACTGGATGGGTTCAGTGAAATTGACACCCAGGTCAAGTGACCAAGGAACTAAAATGAGAGGTCAAAGGTCAAACAACTTGTAATTATGATACTGTTGCAAAAACATTGCATTCATTGTTTTGTATCACCTTTACCTTTACTTCCTTCTCAACATAGTCCAAGATCAGCCTCTCTGGGTGGATAAGGTAATCCGGGGGGTAGAGAGGGACAGTATGCAGCGGGCGGCGATAAACACTACCTCGATCCATTAATTTGCGACCACATTTGGACCATACCAAACGCTTAATAGGAGAGACAAAACCCTGAATAGAAAGAGTAGAAAGACACCATTAAATTCCAGTATGGACGTTTTGGTTTGGTTTTTGTTTTTTATCTATCTATCTATCTATCTATCTATCTATCTATCTATCTATCTATCTATCTATCTATCTATCTATCTATCTATCTATCTATCTATCTATCTATCTATCTATCTATCTATCTATCTATCTATCTATCTATCTATCTATCTATCTATCTATCTATCGATCTATCTATCTATATCAGCACTCAAGGTCTTTTGGTCTTTGTGGACAAGGTATATATACTTTACTCATTGCCCTGAGCTTCAGGACTTAGACGACAAGAGGTAGTTAACATTAACATTAAAATACAGATGGGATATCAAATTTAGACTGACATACCAAGTACACAGTAAACCTCTGGTTATTAAAACTTGCACATCACCCTGAAATCACAAATTCTTTATTTATCATTGCTTTTATGCACTTGTCTTCCCTTTTTGTTTTACTTAGAGGAATTCAAACAATATGTCATAGAAAAGGACTTAATAGAAACTACCTTCTTTCAGTTTAAATACATCCCTTAGCAATAAAGAAAGGCAGTATAAAGTGACTTAAGCCGGGACATTCAACAAGTGTCATAAACAGTGCAACACATACTGCAGATGATCCCATTTCTATAAATTACAACCAAGAAAGAGGAGAAATTACAGATAATCTTAGTCTGCAGCAATAAAGTGGTTCCTGTAATGAACTATTTAGTGAGTTAGAAAAGAGTTGAATAACCTCAACAAGTGTGAAAACCTTTCAAGTCAAAACCATTTGAACAGGTGATAATAAAACTTGGTCAACATCACAATCTCTCCAAACTGAAAGTGTAATGTTTTTGATAGCCCATATTCAAATAAGAACATAATTAAATCTTATTGTGAGGTGGCGAGCAGTCACCCCAAGTGCAGGAGTGTGGTTTCTGGTGTAGATGGTCCTTCTCAGGTCTCCCTCAGGACATCCATAGGGCCCCTCACCACCAGCTGTAGAGCAGCTCAAATGGGGAGAAGCCAGTGGAGGCCTGGGGCACCTCCTGGTAGGCGAAGAGCAAGTATGCCAGCCAACGGTCCCAGTCCTTCCCGTTGACAGCCACAAACTTTCCCAGCATCCCTTTGAGCGTTTGGTTGTGTAACAGTCAACCAGGACGTCAGTCTGAGGGTGGTAGGGGTTGGTCCTGATGCTCTTGATACCCAGCAAGTCTGGTTCATAGTTCTAGAGATGAAAGCTATCTTGCAGAGAGGGAAGGCCTCAGGGTAGCGGGTGGTGGTCACATATGACCAGTATATATTTGTGGCCCGACAGGGACCTCCCTAGGGGGCCTACTAGGTCCATCGCTATACGAGTAAAGTATCAATGGCAGTGGCTACAGAGGATAAGGTGTTGTTCTTGTGTTGCTGGTTAGCTGACAAGTGGGGCAACAGAATCTCTGCACGTCTTTGTAGAGCCCTGGACCAATACAATCTTGCCGCTATCCTCTCTCTCTCCCATCTCGAACACTCTCCTGAGTTTTACAGTTTTGCCCTGCCATCTACTGGCTGGTGGTATAGGAGACACTCTCTCAGCACATAGCCTTCCTCTGACAAAGTAGTGTCTGTCTCTGACTTATGTGACTTGCTCATATGCTCTCTTCATGGTGAGTGAGAGAGGATTCTCTCTGGAGCTGCTCAAAATGATCTGGAAGTTTTCTTCCTTTTAGCTTGTGCTGGGGAGGGGATGTCAGCCTCAGCAAACAACTCCCTCAGGTTTCCGGCATTAGAGCTCTCTTCATCTTTCTCCAGGGCCCATGCCTTACCCTGGGCCCTGGTTATCACCAGGTTCACTGGCTGTGCCCGGCCTAGCAATCGTGTATGACCTGGCGGATGTTCCTGACCTCCCGTCAAGCTGACAGGAAGTTCTCCACCACCTCTGCTGCCCCGTGGCCATCCTGGGGATTGTGTTCTTTCACCCGGACCGGGACGTCTGGGACCATGTGCAGAGGTACTGCTCCAAAATGAGCCACTCAGAGTCTCTCCCCTCACAGTCTCTTCGACTGTTTATTCTATGGTCTAATCCATTTTAGGAACAAGTCCCTGGGGCGGGTGTACAGCTCACGGGGGGTCTCTCCTGGTCGTATGTCGGGCTCCCGGAAGCACCTCCGGTACACTTCCTCATTTCTCTCATTCTTCAGGAGTATGGACTCTTTCACACAGTCATAGCCCATGGCCCAATCCATCTCCATGGCCACATAGGCACTGTGCGCCTTCCTGGTGAGGTAGGACACCAGGAGCACGGCCGTACCTTGGCCAGCGGTACGTTGTAGCCAGCCGCTCGAAGGTGGTGAGGTAATGCTCAATGTCGTCCCCGTCTTCAAGCCTGGGAATGGCGCCTCTGGTCCACGCCATTGCTGCTGCCCTTGCTGCTGGAAGCATGAGTGCTGGAGCCACTGGTGCCAGAACCGCTGGTGCTGGGGCTGGGGCTGGGGCTGGAACTGGAGCCTCTAGTGCCGGACCTGAAACTGCAGGCACTGGTGATGGGGCTGCTGGCTCTGGAACTGGAGCTGCAGGCCCAAGTTCCACCAAACCTGGGCTAGTGCTGGAGCTGGAAGCACTGGAGCTTCAGGCACTGGAGCTGGCGGTGATGGTCTGTGCCCTGCCTTGTCCTCCCTCAGCTGGTTCAGCTGCAGCTGAATACACGTGCCGCTCATGCTTGGAGGACTCCCTTTCCTGTGCGTCCAGAGTCCTCTACAGGATATGACGCAGGATACCCATGTTTGACTCCTAAGGCTGGGCTGCTGCACCACCTGGAGCCTGCAGCTCACTGTCCTGAAACTCCTTCTCCAACCTATCACCCAGGTACTCTCTGGTCAGTTTCTGACCAGAGATACTGGTCAGATACTGGTCAGTATCTTCCCTGTCTCCTGTCCAGCTTCCAGGGGGCGAAACACTCAACACTACTGACACCAAATGTGAGGTGGTGACGTCACCCCAAGTGCAGGAGTGGCAGCTGGACAATTGGCGGGGGGAGGAGGACACGAGCACTCAGCAGAAAAAAAAAGGTGGAACAAAAAAGAAATGCGAAAAGCAAAGAAAATGGTCTGGCCCTCAGCCGGCTGGCTGCAGAGTGTGGCATCGGCACGCTACCAAGCTCCACCGCAGCTACCCCCAAAGTGCACAAGCATTCCCCCACACCCCATTCACACTAAAAATAAACGAACACAGATCATAATCACCACAGTGCTCCGATGGATATGTGCACCTGTGCCCGTGCGTCCCCTACTGTTTCCTTCATGTGCAGAGACCAGATCTCTGTGCAGAGACCAGAGCTATGCCTTCTTCTGTGTTACATAAGAAGGCATAGTCAAATTATACTTTCCAATGGATTCCCTAAATATTATGTAAAATATTACAGTACTTTGAGGATTATCAAAATTCATCGAAAGTGATTTTCCCTTCTTAGCATCATATCCTGACACTAATAAAAAAGGTTAAAGTAATATTGTGTAACGTAGTTACACTCTGTTTTCTTGATTGATTTCATGTCTATTTCCTGTCCAGGCAGAACCCACCTCTCCTCCATGCCACCAGCTCATTTCCCTCACCTGGTTTTCCCTATTCCCAATGAGAGGAGTTTAGGCACTATTCAGGAACTTCTTCAAAGACTCTCAAGTGCTGCCAATGCAGCTGGGCAGGACTCGTCTGTCTACAGCTGAGAGTCATTGCTGCACACAGCAGAACAGGTGTTTGTACTGTGGTCAGGAGGGTCATTTTTCCTCTTTCTGTTCAGTAAAAGACTTCTCGGCCCTTGGTCCAGGCTTAGCTGTCCTGCTGTGTAAGGTTTCAAACTGTTTCAGTCCTCATAGACTCTGCTGCAGATGAAAACTTCTTGGAAAGGACTCTCACCTCCCAGCAGGGTCAGGTGGTTCTGGAGGAGCCTATCAATGCCTCAACTTTGGATGGCCACGTCCTCTTCCAAGTTACATGTCGTTCCACTCCCCTTCCAATGATCATCACTCTGAGACACTCTCTTTTCACCTGATCAATGCTCCATAACAATCAGTCATTTTGGGTGTTTTCCTGGCTTAAGAGACACAACCCCCACATTGACTGTTCTACAGAAGCTATACAGCACTGGAATACCCAATGCCATTTGAAGTCTGCCCTGCCATCTGCTACTTGTTTAACCGTTTAACCTCCTCCCAGGTACATTCCCCCCTTGTGGACGGCTCTTCTCATTATCAGCCCCAGTGATAAAGACAATGGAGAAGTACATCAATGTCTCCCTGGTGGCAGGAACAATTCGACCGTCTCCCGCTGGAGCAGGATTTTTTTTGTCAGTAAGAAGGACAAGACCCTGCAGCCTTGCATTGACTTGAGAGGGCTTAAAGACATTACAATCAAAGACAGGTACCCCCTTCCATTAATCTCCCCTGCCTTTGAACTGCTACAAGGGGCAACCATTTTCTCCAAACTTGACCCCCACAATTCTTATCATTTGGTGAGAATCAGGGAGGGTGATGGATGGAAGACAGCCTTTAATACTCCTTCGGTCTCACTAACATTCCTACACTCTTCCAGAGATTGATCTGTTTTTCTGAATGACATTCTAATTTTTTCAAAGTCCAGGCAGGACCATATACAGGTACTACTCGGAAAATTAGAAAATCGTGTAAAAGGTGTGTTATTCAGCCAATTCAACATAGAAGGTGAAACCAATATATCTTAGAGACTCATTACATGCAAAGTGAGACATCTCAAGCATTTTTTGTGTTATTTTGCTGATTCTGATTTACAGCTTATTAAAAACAGCTTATTAAAAAAAAACTCAAAAAATTAGAATACTGTGAAAGCTTCAGTACTGTAGGCTCAAAGTGTCACACACTAATCAGGGAAGTAATCCAAAACAACTGCAAAACCTCAGGCTGAAGTTGCTGCTTCAAGGGAAATGACAAGCAGGCAGATGCTGAACATGGGCTTCAAATGTCAAATTCCTGTTGTCAGGCTACTGGCAAGGAGCAAGCAACACCAGGAGCCTTAGCTGGGCTAGAGAAAAGCAAGACTGGACTGTTCCCCAGTGGTCCCCAGTGGTCTCTCTGATAAGAGCAAGTTTTGCATCTCATTTGGCAACAAAGGTCCCATAGTCTGGAAGAAGGCCTGAGAGGTGCAAAGTGGAAGATGCGTGAAGCCCAGTGTTAATTTTCCCCAGGCTGTGATGACTTGGGGATCCATGTCAGCTGCTGGTTTTGGTCGTCTGTGCTTTATTAAGTCCAGCATAAATGCAGCTGTCTTCTAGGACATTTTAGAGCACTTCATGCTTGCTTCAGCACACCAGCTTTGGTCTGCTGGGGGATGTGGACTTCATCTTCCAGCCGGACCTGGCACCTGCCCACACTGCCAAAAGTACAAAATCCTGGTTTAACAACCATGGGATTACTGTGCTGGATTGGCCTGCAAACTCACTAGACCTGGACCCAATAGAAAACCTGCACTGCCAAGAGAAAACTAAATGGGAACAGACCAAACAATAAGGAAGAGCTCAGGGCCGCGATTGCAGCATCTTGGTCTTTCATAACACCTGAGATGTGCCACAAGCTGGTAGCATCCATGCCACGCCGGATGAAAGCAGTCATTTGTGCAAAAGGGGCTCCAACCAAGTACTAAGTACAGATGCAAGATTTTACTTTCAGAGGGCTGATATTTTTTTATTTAAAATCTTTCTTTTTATCGATGTCAAGCAATATTCTAATTTTCTGAGTTTTTGAATTTGAGGTTTTCTGAAGCTGCAAGTCAAAATCAGCAAAATCGAAACAAATAAAAGCTTGAAATATATTGATCTGCATACCATTTGTCTATATAATATGTACATTTCACCTTTAAAGTTGAGTTACAGAAATGCATGCACTTTTTCTGAATATTCTAACTTTCTGAGTTCATTTGTTTTAAATGCCAGTTCAGAACAGACATTATTTCAAGGCATTTTACAAAGTCAGCAACAATATGTACATAGTAAAAACTCCCTATCCTTAGACCCCTCGCAAAGGCTGAGGAACAACTCCCAAGAAAAACCCTGACAGGAAAATTGGGAGAAACCTCAGAGTGAGAGACAGTAGGGATCTTCACGGAAGGTGCATAAGTGCTAAACACTTAGCTCTAGGGAGACAATGCTTGTACCTGTCTGGAATATGAGCACACCGTTACACAATGGAGAGTCTCAAGAACGCCCTGGTCCAGTTTGGTGTGTGTACTATGAGAACTAAGGCTACAGTCGCAAGTAGAAGTGTAAATTTTAATTTTGATCGCAGTGGTCGGAAAATGAATGGAGCCTTATGGAGAGAAGAGGCTGAATTGGGCAGAAATTTTCGAACAAAAGTGGAAAAAAGAATTTGCCTACTGCTGGGAGCAGCTTGAAAAGAGAAAAATTGAGAGCTGATTTTTTTCAGCGATCGCACTGACAGATAGTCTCTGCCCACTTCAGCTGCATCAAAAATGCCAAAGCCATATGTTTTTGAGAGGGCCTGCATGAAAAACGATACAAGGTATCAACATGCTGTCAGGTCCAGCCAGAGATGATTTTCCTGCGTTTTGAAATTTAAATGAAGTTTCTATGTCAACATATGGCTTTACAGCGAATGTTTGTTTGAGGACGATTTTCTGAGTTTGTTCTTTTTCCCATTCATTTTTTATGGGATTTTTTGCTCTTTTGGGGCATTTTTTTAGAAAAGACAATTTTAGAACTGTGAGGATCTTGGTCAAAATTTGGATTGTAATACACCAACACATCCATGAGAGTCTCAGAAATAAACCTTATCTTTTAACTTGTCCAGAGCTTTCAAAGCATTTTTCCAGTTTATGGCCCCTACAGGGGCAACACACACCTGCTGGGGCCGAGCTGCATGTTTTGATGCATCATTTGTATGTGTGCGATGAAGCAAGAAGTTGATGAAGTTGAAGAATAAAGTCAAAGAAACGTGCAGGAAAACGATACTGCTCCTTCCCACATTACAAATTATAGATCAAAGGTCAAAAAAATCCAGAAAAGTGCATGCAGCAGGAAGAGCTTGGTTGAGGGATGGAGTCCTGGATCCAACTCAGCATCAATCAAATCTGGAGGGGAAAATGCAGCAACACTCCGGTGATGCGTAGTCCCCAGTACATATGTTAGTCCTGCATAGTCACAGAAGAAGAAAGTATAGGAAGAAGTGGAGGAGGAGAAGGAGGTGGAGGACAGATGGGGTGAGACAAAGAGGAGGATGATAAGAAAGAGGGAATGTGAGCCTGATCCACATCACAGAGAGAATGGAGAAGATAGAACTCGATGCACTGGGGATCCCCAGCAGACTCAACCGATAGCAGCTTTTCCAGGGCAGAAGGTTGATCTTTAGGCTTTGTCAAAGAGGAGGGTTTTTAACCTACTCTTGAAAGTCGAGCTGGTGTCTGCCTCCCGGACTGAGACTGGTAAATGGTTCCACAGAAGAGGGTCTTGGTAGCTGAAGGCCTAGTCTAGTCTTAAAGAATCTTGGAACCACAAGTTGGCCTGCATTCAAAGAACGGAGTGTCCTGGTGGTGCATTAGGGTTTTATCAGGTCTGAGATATAAGAGGGTGCCAGAGAGAGAAGGATTTTGAACTGAAACGGTATGATACAGGAAGCCAGTGTAATGAGACCAGAACTGGAGAGATATGATCTCTCTTTCTAGTTTTTGTCAGGACACAAGCTGTGTACAAATGTAGGAGGAAGTAGGTAGTCCGTGAGATTTATTTTGACAGGTCTTGATCAGAGCTGACACCTAGGTCCATTACAGTGGTGGCAGAAGGAATAGCAAATCTACTGTATTTTGAACTGCTATGGCGTCAGATATAGAGTCACACAGGTGTTTTGGACCTATGAGTAGTAATTTGTTTTTTTCAGAGCTCAGAAGGAGGAAATCACAGGTCGTCCAGGCCTTAATGTTAACAAGGCAGGATTGAAGCTGCTGTAGACAATTGTGTTCTCCCAGCTTGATAGATGTAGAATGTAGATTGAAGATGAAGATGTAGAATTGGGTGTTGTCAGTGTAGCAGTGGAGATCTATTGAATGATTCCTGATGATATTGCCAAGAGGGAGCATATGTAAATTGAAGAGAAGTGCGCCGAGGACACATCCTTGTGCAACCCTATGACTGACTTTAGTATCAGGAGATTGATTATCATTTTCACCTACAAACTGATATAGTCTAATAGATAGGACTGGAACCAGTCTAAAGCAGTGCCTCTGACTGCAGGCACAAGTTGATATTACAGTCTCCTAAGTAAGATCTGGTGGTCACCTGGATCAAAAGCATCACTAAGATCTAACAAGACAAGCAATGAAACAAGACCTTGCCCGGGTGCCATTAAGACATCATCAGTGACTTCAACCAGTGCAGCCGGACTAGGAGCAAAACCAGTAAAATCGGACTAGAAGGAATCAAATAAACAATTGTTGTTAAGGTGTTCACAGAGCTGGTTGGCAATGATTTTCTCTAGGATTTTTGAGATGAAGATAAGATTCGAGATTGGCCAGTAATTGGCTAGAATTCCCTGATCAAGGAAAGATTTCTTAAGGGGGGCTTAAGAGCAACATGACCTGTGACCTTAGGGACAGGTTAATAAGGTCAAGTAAAGAAGCACCAATTAAAGGAAACACTTCCTAGATAGAACAGCTTTGTGGGAATTTGGTCTAGGAGGCAGTTTGATGATTTCAAGGAGGAGATGATAGTAATCAGCTGATGCAGGTCAATGGGGACAAATGAAGATAGTGACCTATCTGTATTTCCAGTTGTATCCTGAATAGCTGCAATAGGGGCTGCATTAATTGCAGTTTATGCTAGGTGGTTGTTAATAGCTTGTCTGATTGTTGTAACTTTGTTATTGAAAAAACTCTTAAAGTCACAGCTGCTGAGATGTGTGGGAATACACTACTCAGTGGAGTTACTGTATGAGTCAGCATGAGTCAGCCTGGCTACAGTGCTGAAAAGGAACCTGGGGTTATGCTTATTTTCCTCAATTAGAGAGGAGTAGTATCTGGCTCTGGTGTTTCACAGAGCCACCTTTTATGTTTTCAGCTATTTTCCAGGTCTGAAAAATATTGATGTTTTTGGTCAAGTGCCATTTCCTCTCTTAATTGCTCCTCTCTAGTTTCTGGTGTATGCCAGGGGTTCTTTCTTGTTCTGGAAATTAAAGAGTGGTCAGATATCACTGGGTTAGGTGGAGAGATGGTCAGGTGTTTAATTTCAACACCATGAGTTAGAACAAGGTCCATGGTGTGATTCAACCAGGGGTTGAATCACACCATATGTCAGCATATGCATGAACCTGGGTTCATGCATATGCTGACAGAAGCCAATGGACTCAACTATTGAGGTTAATGCTCTACTGCAGCAGATGTCGGGATAATTAAGACTACTGCCACCCCACCTCCATGGCCAGAATATCAAGGAACATGGTAATTAATGTGGCTGCGAGGAGAGGCCTTGTTTAGGTTAACATAATCACCTTCATAAAGCCAGGTTTCTGAAAGAAACAACAAATCAATGTGAGAGATTAAGTCATTTCTAAGAATGGTTTTGGAAGACTAAGGATGGATGCCGATATCCGGTACCATAACAGAACCGGTGCCGACATTAACAGTAGTACCAGGACTGGAAATAAACGCAGATTTCAGCGTGTCATTTTGGTGCCACAAAATTTGTCATTACTACCCCGTTACATCTACTTGCGAGCCGGTGTTATGCAGACTTTTGGGTCCCTTTTGGGAAGTGCATCCAGCTCATTGGGCAGCCATGGACATGTGCTACAGATGATATCACGACAGTATATTGCCCTGTTTCCACGACATGTTTCGGTGCGACTCGACTCGACCCTGTCATTAGAAATGCCAGTGCATCAGTGTGAGTTAGAAAAACAAACAAGAAAACTTTCCTCCCACAGTCTAGTTGGACTGGATACAGAAAAGTACATACCTTGTGACGGCGTGAAACCCGATTTGGTTCGTCTTCTGATCCGTTAAGTATTTCCCAAACTACCCATTGTTTTTCTGTAGTATTTCATTTTGCTGCCTACAGCCTCTTATGAGCAACTTATTTTCCCCTTGCTATGGCAAACAGCCACAAACACAGGATCAAAATGATTACACACTCGATTTCCTCCATTGTATGCGTATCGTTGTTCTTCCCACTACTTTTAACCGGCGGTCAGTGGTGTCACGTTGAAGACGATGTCACAAACACTTTGCTATGACGACCGGACAATCGTTACATTTACATATCATATAATAATTATTTAAGTATTTACTATTATGCATCTACTTACGGGACCGTATTCTAACACTTTGTTATGAATTTTTATGTTTTTTTTTATGTAAATTTCTCAGTCTTTTTAGTCTCAGTTTATTTTCAATTCTTTAAGCATCAGTTTGGGTGCGGTTTCAGTACTGGCATTGTTTCAAAAGTACTGGTTTGGCACCGGTAATGGATAAAACCTAAACGACACCCAACCCCATGGAAGACAGGGAACAGATATTAAATAATCTACATTTAATACTCCTGTGCTGATGAATGACCATGAAACTCCTAAATTTTATAAGGTCTCTGCTGTTAAATTTGGACAGTTGGGGGACAGACATAGTCTCAATGGCTATGAGAGGCTATTGGAGAACCAACCTTTACTTAAAGTGGAGAAATGTGAGTTCCATGTCTCAGAGGTATTGTTCCTGGATTTTATTATCAACACTGGCAATGTCCGGATGGACCTGGCCAAGTCCAAGGCGGTTAATGACTGGTCAACTCCTTCCACACACAAGGAATTTCAATGCTTCCTGGGATTCGCCAACTTCTACTGAAGGTTCAGTCGGAACAACAGTTCAGTGGCAGCTCCCCTCATTGCTCTCACCTCACTCAAGGAACCATTCCGGTGGAACCAATGGCTGAAGCGGCTTTTTGTGAATTAGAAGCATGTTTATCTATTCTCATCTTTCCAGAGCCAGCAAGCCAGTTTATAGTGACGGTAGATGCCTCAGACAGGTGTTGGACTGGTCCTTTCTCATCGGTCAGCTGAGGACCAGAACATCCATTCTTCTCTCAGAAACTGGCTCCAGTGGAGAGGAAATATGATGTCGAAACAGGGAGCTGTTGGCAGTCAAGCTTGCACTGGAGGAATGGAGACACTGGTTGGAGGGGGCGGGGCAACAATTTGTGGTCTGGACTGACTACAAAAACCTTGAGTATATCCGACTGGCCAAGAGACTCAACTCTCGTCAAGCTGGGTGGGCCCTCTTCTTCAACTGTTTCATTTTCTCCCTCTCATACAGACCAGCCTACAAAAATATCAAGCTGGTCAGTTCCAGGCAGTAGATTCCCCGCCTGAGAATATATTATCACCTCCATGCGTCGTGAGGGCGGTAACCTGGGAAAAACGTGCCCACGCTGAACACGCTGCTCCTAGTGCCATTCCAGAGAACCGATTGTTTGTTCCAGACAGTCTCTGTTCTGAGGTCCTCCAGGAGGGCACTCTTCTCTCCTGGCTTGCCATTCTAGGGTGAGACGCACTTTAGCCTTGCTTCAACCAAGTTTTTGGTGGTCTTCCATGGGGAAAGACACCAGGGAATTTGTTGCTGCGTGCCATATATGCTCTCAGTATAAGAGTTCAAACAAAGCTCCGTCTGGTATCCTTCATCTTCTGCCAGTTTCTTGCTTTCCTTGGTCTCACAAGTCCCTGAATTTTGTCACCAGCCGACCACCCTCAAATGGTAACAGTTATTCTCACTGGATCGTTTTTCCAAAGCCGCCATGCTCATTCCATTACTCAGGTTACCCTCCGCCAATGAAATGGCTGAGATTTTGTTGTGTTGTCTGCATGGTCTCCCATCTGATGTGGTCTCTCACCGGAAACCACAATTCATCTCACTTTTGGAGTGTTGCAGGATGCTGGGGGTTACAGTTATCTTGTGATCTGGTTTTCTCCCACAATTGAAATGCCTGTCCCTCTTCGTCTTCCTTCAACTGTGAGAATCAACCCCATGTTCCATGCTTCCAAAATCAAACCTGGTCAAACCAAGTCTACATCTGCCCTCCTCCAAATCCCCACCATCCCCCCAACTCATTGATGGTGCACTTGTGTTCACTGTCCGTCGCCTCATCAAATTCCAGCAACATGGTAGGGGAGTACAGTATCTGGTGGACTGGGAGGATTACGGTCATGAAGAGCACTCGTGTGTCCCCTCTTGCAGTATCCTGAATCCAGCTCTCATCATTGACTTCCACCAGGCTCATTCTGATAAACCAGGTAGGATGGCAGGAGCAGTCCCAAGAGTAACATACACACCCATCCTTTTACTCTCCTGTCATTGTAGATCCCACCTCTCTTTCATTCCCCCAGCTCATTTCCCTCACCTGGACAGCCCCTCAGTATATATACTCGTACTTCTCCACCTTATCCTTGCCAGATTGTCTCGTGTCGTTAGCCAAGCTCTCAGTTTTGCATTCTTATCTTTTTGTATTTGTCTGCCTGTTTGATATCCTGATATCCTGACCACTTAAAAGCAGTTTGTAAATGCAGGTAGCAAATTCATACATAAATATAATAACTTACAATTGTGAATTTGAGGACAATTGAAAATGCAAATCAGAAATATTGTCACATTCTGCACATTTTCAGTCACTTTCACTGGTTCTTTTCACTCAATTACCTGTTTTTTTTCTTACAATCACTTGTTACCTTTCTCTCAATTACATTCTCCCAGTACTGCCTCCTGTTTCTCTCTGTTCTTGGCTGAAACAGGCTCATTGTAAGCATTGTAAACAGGCTGCGGTCATCTGACAGCTCGGGGGCGTAGCGCGCGCACTTGTCCGCCATCCTCAGAGCCGACCACATATCCACCCCAGTGTGCCCGTCATTCCCCGGTCGCTTCCTGCCTGGCGTGTGCCTGAACGCCTACCCAGTCCTCAGCGTCTTGATCTGCCGCCGCTCTCGCCTCAGTCTTGTGCTCCAGCCACAGGTATCCCACTTGTCCGCCATCCTCTTAGTCGACCACATATCCACCCCAGTGCGGCTGTCATTCCCCGGTCGCTTCCTGCCTGGCGTGTGCCTGAACGCCTACCCAGTCCTCAGCATCTTGATCTGCCGCTGCTCTCGCATTGGTCCTGTGCTCCAGCCACAGGTATCCCACTTGTCCGCCATCCTCGGAGCCGACTACATATCCACCCCAGTGCACCAGTCATTCCCCGGTCGCTTCCTGCAGGTCACTCCTTTAGTGGTCTGTTCCAGCGTTAAGGACCGAACTGTTGTTTCTTTACTGAAGACCCAGTTTGTAAATAAAGTTCTTTTGAGACCTGGTTCCTGTGTTGCGTGCGATTAAGTCCTCCAGATCCACTTGTGTCAAATATGTTTATAAATCGAACTCTCTAACTCTGTACACGTGAATTTATTTGTATTTATTTATGAAATGAAACATTAATACGTGCATTGAAAATTGTGAATCACATTTATACATAAATCTCAAAATATGTGAATCCTTTTGCGCACATGTATAATTTTTCTGACTGTTCTGACTCCATACATCCATGCTCTGACAATGTAGCAGACACATTGAGTGCAAATGAAAAGAAATCTGGAGTATCTGGAGTGACAAGCTAACAAACGACCAAAGAACTGTGATTAGAGACATCAGATTACCTATTCAGACTCATCTCGACAAGCTGTAACCTCTCAGGGCATTATTCAGTCAATACACTGTGTTAAATAAATCCTTCCAGAACTGCTCCTCTCGAGGCCTCTACAATGACCTGTGATTATATGACCATGGATCAAGTAGATTCTGTATGGAAAGTAATTACAACAAACTGTGGTTATCAAATTACAAATAATGAGGTCAGTTTGGCCTCTGTACACCAGGCTGCTGTTTTGCACAATTTTGATCCCATGTCTCTCTTTCCTCTCCAAGGTGATGCAAAAGTGTCCCTCAGACAAAAAACTCACTTGGATATCTTGATTTTATATAGCTTGAGACCTGTCTCAGCGTACCTGACACCTATGGTCATTACTCTATTGGTATAGTGTGACCGTGTGTTCACACAGTCATAAAAATCTGACCTGAGTTGCATATGGGCAAAAAATGGGAAATCAGGAGATCAAGTATTTGCATATGGGCAGAAAGATTGGATTTGAGTCACATTTCCCTGCTGTATAAACACAGTCTGTATTGGAGTCAAGCAGTCTTTTCTCTCCTGCCTCTAACTGGTGTAAAATGGTACAAAACACCCTTCTGTCATTTTCTCCTTGTGTTGGCTCCTAGTCAAATTCTGGATTGTTTTTAATGTTTGTTGTTTTTTTTTTCTCTTTCCAGATTAAGACAGTGGGTTGATCTTGCTTTTTGTAGCTGCCCCTCATCTGTGGCACTCAATACACCATGAATTACAATTTACTAATGACCGGACACTCTACATTTCTAACCTTAAGACTATTTTAGAAACGCTTCTAATATCCTGTGACTTTTGTTTTTGGATTTTTGTAAATGTTTTTATTGCTTTGTCATTTGTTTCATCTCTGATGTTTTTCTTAATTTCTCTTTTGTATCCTTTTAATCTAAAACTCTTTGTTCATCATTCCAGATATTATAAAGTAGTTAAATAAATGTTGATTGATTAATGTGTTAAGACTCTACGATCAGATAGGATGGTCTTACACATGCTGCTGTCTTACCCAGGCAGTAAATCCAATGCAGTAAAACATTCAATATTTTGTTCACAACATTTTAATAGTTCAAGGAAGATCAAAGATCTGTAAAAGTATTAACTTTTTATTCTTCTCCTGATAATTCCAATAAGAATGCACACAAACATCCATTCGATCAAATGCTAAATGGAAAACAAACATATAGGGTAAAACAAGGACAGATACAAATGAAGTGAATTTACTGGTTGCTATGATTTGACTGAAATGAACAGATTTTGTTCAAAGATTTTGCTGCTCTGCCTTGATAACTGTATTTGTCATGAAGAATTACTGATAGATACATGTAGTTGAATGTATCTATTACTTTTTCTTATGGTCTTATGGTCTCTATGGCTTTATTTTATCAGAATAGAACATAGAAACAGAAACAAGTATACCTTCTTGGATTTCTTGGGCTCACAATCCATTGTGGTGCAGTCCTCAACTGTGCTTGTCCTGTTGTTCGTCAGTTGACTCCTGGTCTCAGTCACACTCTACGTGGAATTATTTTCTGTTTCAATGTGTCATTCGCTGTTTTTTTGTCTGTCTTCCAGTTATTCTTTCTACTATTCCTTCTGCGTCCCGGTCTGTCGTTGTCTGAGTTATTTTAGCTTCTGTTTCAGTTAGTTCATCCCTGCATCATCTCTTTCTTCACTGATTGTTCTGTTGAGAAACAATCACGCACACACACACACACACACACACACACACACACACACAGGAAAACAACAGGAAGCTGAGGAACCCCATTCCTCTCCAAGAGGAAACTCCACCAGTGACTGATAAGGCCCAATTCCTCTACCCCCCCCCCCCCACCCCCCCACCCACCACCACCCACACACACACACACACACACACATATACACACACACTCTAACATTGGACAACCATTATTACTTGAAATGGGTTATCTATTTTGAAAAATTGCAAAGAGGGGACTTGCTATCCTTGAGTGATCTACCTTAATTATTAAACAGGGAAATTTATAATAATTATTAATAATAATTATGAAAATTAGTTATCAGAGTTACATTTGAAAAATTGATTACAACAGTGAAGTTTTGCTTTTGTATTGTTTCTCATGACCTGTGTGCAATCATGAAGCAGGGATTTGAAAGAAGACTTACATCATTCCTTGGATTTGTTTTGATATTGATCTTAATGATATAACTGGAATAAGGAGATCAAGTATTTCTTTATCTTGGAGCATGAATGCATTGCCTCTATGAATAAGTCTGTCCGAATCAGTGGTTTTGGCAGAGGAAATCAAAAGCACAACTAAGAGTCACAGGTTTGAGCTAAGATCCATTAACTCAGTCCAAAAACAGGCAAGGTCAAAACCGGGAGGTCAACTGGCAGACAGAACAGATCCGCTTGGCCATTGGATTGTGGATGGAAACCAGATGACAAGCTGACTGTAGCCCCCAGCATCCTACAAAACTGAGACCAAAAATGAGAAATGAACTGTGGCCCCCCGATCAGAGACCACATGAGATGGGAGACCATGCAGTCGGAAAACATGTTGCAACAAGATCTCAGCCATCTCTTTGGCAGTAGGTAACTTGGGTAGTGGGATTAGTACGGTGGCTTTGGAAAAACAATCCACAACAGTGAGAATGACTGTGTTACCATTTGAAGGTGGTAGGTGGACGGTGACAAAGTCAAAGTAAATGTGGGACCAAGGTCGATGAGGAAGTGGCAGAGGAAGAAGTAGACCAGATGGAGACTTGTTGAAATTCTTGTGCGAACAAACATGACACGCAGCAACAAATTCCCTGGTGTCTCTCTCCATGTTAGGCCACCAAAAACGTTGTTGCAGCAAGGCTAACGTGCGTCTCACCCCAGGATGACAGGCCAGGCGAGAAGAATGCCCCCACAGGAGGACCTCAGAATGGAGACTGTCTGGAACAAATAATCAATTTTCTGGGCAGGCACTAGGAGCAGAGTGATCAGTGAGGGCACGTTTTACCATATTCTCCACCTCCCAGGTTACCAGTCCTACAACGCATGCAGGCGGGAGGATATTCTCAAGTGGGGAGAAGGAATCCCACGTCTGGAACTGACGGGATAAGGCGTCAGGTTTGGTGTTTTTGGAGCCTTGCCTGTATGAGAGGGTGAAAGAGAAATGTTTAAAAAAGAGGGACCACCTAGCCAGTTTCTGAGAGAAAAAAGCGCACGGATGAATCTTCTGGGACTGCTCCAACGGGCAGGGTCTGGAAAAATGAGAATTGGAGCAGAGGTAAAATGTGCTTCTAAATCAGCAAAAGCTGCTTCTGCCATGGGGGTCCACTGGAAAGGCTCCTTCAGGGACATGAGACCAGTGAGTGGAGCTGCTACCGAACTGTAATTTTTTGATGAACCTTCGGTAGAAGTTGGTGAATCCTAGGAAGCATTTGAGTTCCTTACGTGAAGACGGAATTGGCTAGTCGGTAACTGCCTTGGTTTTAGCTGGGTCCATCCGAACACTGCCAGAACTGATAATGAACCCCAAGAAGGATACCTCGGAGACGTGAAATTCACACTTCTCTGCTTTTACAAAAAGTTGGTTCTCCAAAAGCCTCTGGAGAACTTGAGCAGCATCCCTGTGATTCTGTGATAATGAACCATCTCTCTACTATTCCATACAATGCAATTATGTTTAGCAATTTTGAAGCTTCTACGGTGAAGTGCCTGTCTGGAAAAGAATTTTGAAATATTGATGACGAATGACCAAAATTTGTCATGCGCTAGTGGCCATGCCCTTTGTCTTAAAAAAATTCTGTACATAAAATTTTCTCAGCTTAGACCATAAATGATCTGTGCCAAATTTGAAGCCAATTGGGTTAACCCCAGCAGAGATGTTTTTAAAAATCAAAAATTCAAATCAAAATGGCCGACTTCCTGTCAGGTTACAGTCACGGCCACACGAATACCATTGGTGTTAGATCATTGCCTTTGTAATGTAGCTTCACCAACTTGTTCTGCATGTATTACACGTGGAATGAAGTTGATGTGGTCAATTATGAAGGATTACTACATGTTAGTGTAAAACCTGAATACTTCCTGTCACCATTGGGGAGCGCCATGACAAAGGCAGGTTAAGTTAATATATCAGGCTATTCAGGATAGAGCCTTCATCAGGTCCAGCAAGTTTGCCAGTCCCATAATTAAGTGTGTGGGCGTGAGAGCCGTTCAAATTGAAAGAGCTTGAAAAAAATCAACAAATTTTGACACAACCATGCCCTTTTTTTTGAAAATTGTTTTGAAATTTTTTTGAGGATTGTTTGTCACCATGGTCTCTGGATGATCTGTACCTGATTAGAAGTCAACTGGACAAAAGCCCTATGAACAGCTCCTTCTTAAAGAGAAAACAAACAAGTAAAAATGGTCGACTTCTTGTTGGGTTGATGGTAGGGCTTCAAGACGATTTTTTGTGTGCCTCTGTATGTTCTATGAACCCACCAAGTTTTAAGCATTCAGGCAAAACTCAGAAGTGGGGCTAGCCATTTGAAATTGTCATGGTGGCGATATTGCGCAGTTTTGTCCCGTGCATTTTGAACAACTTTAAAACATGTTTTTCGCCAATCCAAATGTGCATGCTGAAAATAGTGTGTTTTCAAGCATATTCACGCCCCCCAAAAAGAGAGTACTTTTTCCTTAGAATCATAATAATAATAATAATTATTATAATAATAATAATTAAAGCAGCTGTGAGCGGGTCCTCGCGACTTGGCCTGGTCCTCTCAGGCGTCGTATCTCCATTACATTTATGGCACTGTAAGGACCCTGCGATGACGTCATCAGATCATGTCCAAAAAGCACAAAACAAAGCAGCAGCAGAGGAGGAAATCACAACAAGACAAAATATGGACACGGATGAAGTGGGGATGTTTGTCGCATTTGTGCTGTTGCTTTACACAGCAATGGTAACAGAGATAGAGGACCGAGAACGACGACGAAGGGTAAGCTTACTTTCCTGAAGCCTTCATGAAGCAGGAGATCGCGGTTGTTTGCTGATGTCCGCAATCTGCTGATGTCATTTGCGACAACCAAACTGCGCAATCAACGATCAAGCACCTGCCCACAAGGCCATTTCAAAATTTTGATGACAAATAGCCAAACTTTGTCATGCGACAGTGGCCAAGTCGTTTGAAAAAATCAAATTCCGTACATAATTTTTTTTCAGTTTGGTCTGTCGATGATCTGTGCCAAATTTGAAGCCAATTTGGTTCACCCCCTCGGAGGAGATGTTTTTGAAATTTCAAATTTAGTTGTGAGTTGGATCTGCTGGCGGGGGAGGAAGCTGCACAGACTCGGCAGACCCAAGTGCATTGTGAAGGGGTTGCTGGGAACGCCTGGCAGAATCCCCTGTCAGACTCCCCTGTCAACTCCCACTTCCGGGAGGGCTTTGACCAGATCCCAAGGGAGGCTGGAGATATGGAGTCCAAGTGGACCATGTTCTCCACCTCCATTGTAGATGCGGCTGTTCAAAGCTGTGACCACGAGAGCTCTGGTGCCTATCACGGCGGCAATCCCAGAACCCGGTGGTGGACACCGGAAGTAAGGGATGTTGTCAAGCTGAAGAAGCAGTCCTATCGAGCCTGGTTGGCTCGGGGGACTCCTGAGACAGCTGACGTGTACCGACAGGCCAAGCGGATGGCAGCTCGAGCAGTCACAGAAGCAAAAACCCGGGTCTGGGAAAAGTTCGGGGAGGCCATGGTAAAGCACTATCGGTCGGCTTCGAAGAAATTCTGGCAAACTGTCTGGCGCCTCAGGAGGGGGAAGCAGTGCTCCACCAATACTGTTTACAGTAGAAGTGGGGAGCTGTTGACCTCGACTGGGGACATTGTCGGACGGTGGAAGGAATAGTAAGTCAGACCTGTTCCTGGTGCATATAGGCCTCCCACAGGGCTGCCCTTTGTGACCGGTTCTGTTCATTATCTTTATGGACAGAATTTCTAGGCACAGCAGGGGGCTAGAGAGGGTCTGGTTCAGGAGTCTTGGGATTTCATCTCTGCTCTTTGCAGATGATGCAAGCATGCAGTGAGGCCGTTTGCAGCCGAGTGTGAAGCAGCTAGGATGAAAATCAGCACCTCCAAGTCAGAGGCCATGGTTCTCGACCGGAGAAAGGTGAGCTGCCCCCTTTAGGTCGGTGGAAAGTCCCTGCCTCAGGTGGAGGAGTTCAAGTATCTTGGTGTCTTGTCCACGAGTTAGGGAAGGATGGAGCGAGAGATCGACAGGTGGATCGGTGCAGCGGCCCTTCTTGGTGAAGAAAGATGAAAGGCGACGCTCTCGATTTACCGATCGATCTACATTCCTACCCTCATCTATGGTCATGAAATTTGGGTCATGACTGAAAGAATGAGATCCCGGATAGAAGCAGCTGAAATGGGTTACCTGCGCAGGGTGGTGGGGCACTCCCTCAGAGATAGGGTGAGGAGCTCTGTCACCTGGAGGGGCTCGGAGTAGAACTGCTGCTCCTCCACATCGAGAGGAGCCAGCTGAGGTGGCTCGGGCATCTGTATCGGATGCATCCTGGACGCCTCCCCCGAAAAGTGTTCCGAGCATGTCCCACTGGGGGGAGACCCAGAGGAAGACCCAGGACATGCTGGTGTGACTATGTCACCCGTCTGGTCTGGGAACATCTCGGGATCCTCCTGGAGAAGCTGGAGGAAGTCCAGGGAGAGGGAGGTCTGGATGTCCCTGCTCAGACTGCTGTCCCCGTGACCCGGCCCTGGATAAGCGGAAGAAGATGGATAGATGGATGGATGGAAAATTCAAATCAAAATAGTTGCCTTCCTGTCAGGTAACGGTCATCATGTCAAGAGACTTTTTTGTGTATGACTTTATGATGCATTTACACACTCATTTTTGTTTGCCTAGGACAAAGTTGAAAAAAAATCCTCATTAACCAGATTTCAAGGTGGCGCTATAGGGTAATTTTGTGCCATGCACTTTGAACAACTTCAAAATATAACATTTTTCGTCAATCCCAATGTGCATGCCAAAAGTCAGGCCACCAAAAAAGTGACTACTTTTTCCCCGAGAATCATAATAATAACTAGAAAATTCCAGCGTGCTAAAATTTGTTTGAGTGCTGCGGGATGTCTGCCCGTTGATTGGCCCATCTCACAAGACACCTTTCTGTGAGTGTGTGCATGTATGATGGAGAGACTGAGTGAGTGTGTGGTGTGTGTGTGTGTGTGTGCGTGTGCTCCAGGGTGTGTGCCTGTTGGTTTGCAGCACTTTGACTGCCTTTGGATTGCTCACAAAACACCATGTGTGTACGAGAGAGTATGCATGTATGAGAAAGAGACTAGGTGAGTGAGTGAGTGAGTGAGTAAGTGAGTGAGTGTGCATGAAGTGTTTGTGTGTCTGTATGAGGTTATTTGTGAGACTGCTGCAGCAGGAGACTGTCAGCAGAGGAGAGACAGGAGCAGGTACCTGACCACATGCTCTTTGAGAAGGTGCTGCTGAAATATGATACAAGTTATCAACATGCAACTTGGTACACAGACAGACCACAATTTCATTTTGAAATTAAAACGAAGTTTCTACGTCAAAGTATGGTGACGTAGCGCATGTTTGTTTGAGGAGTTCTGTTTAAAACATTTGGATCTAGGTAGATAACGCTTACACCTATCTAGAATATGAGCACACCATCAAGCAGGGGAGAGTCTCAGGAATGGCCTGAAGCGATTTGGTGTGTGTACTACTAAAACTGAGGCCTTAGTCGCGAGTAGAAGTACAAATTTTGACTTTGATTGCAGTGGTCGGAAAATGAGTGGGGACTTATAGAGAAGAGGCTGCGCTGGGCTGACGATGAGGCTCACCATTTAAATTTTATAAGGCGCACGGATTTATGGCCTGCATCGCATGGGAGAGCACCAATGTTCCTACAATTTGGAAAAAAGAATTTGTCTGCTGCATACGGTGTGGCTGGGAGCAGCATGAAAAGAGAAAAATGAGAGCTGATTTGTCAGCGATCCCGCACTCTGACAGTTGGTCCCTCTACACTGTAGCTGCTCCGAAAATGCCAAACCCACATGTTTTTTAGATGATCTAGATGAAAAATGATAAAAGGTATCAACACACTGTCGGGTACGGGCCGAAAGGACAAGTTTTCCTGCATTTTGAAGTTTGAATGAACTTTCTATGACCATGTATGGCTTTACAGCAAATGTTTGTTTGAGGGGGATTTTTTGAATTTGTTTTTCCCATTCATTTCTTATGGGATTCTTTGCTCTTTCTGAGCAATTTTTTGGGCCCGGTACCGCAGCTAGTGACTCAATGGCGGGTACATATCCTGGACCAAATTTCAGCGCGATGGAATTTTCTAGTTAGTGCTCCGGGAGAGAGCACTATTGTTCTTCTGCGTATTTGTTCTTATAAGTGCTCCGGGAGGGAGCAGTTCTCCACTGTGTTTCTTCTTTTTATTACAGTAAAATTTTGGCTGTCTGTATCTCAAAAACCGCTGATCGCACACACGCAAACGATACATCAAAACATGCAGCTCAACCCCGGCAAGTGTGCTTTCCTTTGACCCCAACAAAATTCCAGTTTTTGGCCCCACTAGGGGCCAAGAATTGGCAAAAACAGTCAACTGGCCGCTGTTGCCAAACGATCCAGAATCTTGACAAGTTATAAATAGATTTGTTCGGGACACTCTCCCAGACGCATTGGTGTATAGCAGCCAAAAATTGACAAAGATTGACAACAGAATGACAAAAAAAATCCCAAGAAATGAATGGGAAAAACCAGAAAGTTAAAAAAATCACCCTCAAACAAGCATTTGCAGCAAAGCCATATGTTGACGTAGAAATTTAATTCAAACTTCAAAACGCAGGGAAATTTGTCCTCTCTGCCTGTACCTGACAACCTGTTGATACCTTGTATCATTTATTTATTTATTTATCAATCAGCTCTCATTTTTCTCTTTTCACGCTGCTCCCAGCCACACCGTAAGCAGTAGACAAAGTCTTTTTTCCACTTTTGTAGGAAAATTTGTGCTCTCTCATGCGATGCAGGCCATAAATCTTAAAATTTCCACTTCTACTCGTAACTGTGGTCTCAGGCTGACAGATGACCTCATACAGACACACAAACACTTCATGCACACACACACACGCACACAGTCAGTCTCTCTCATACATGCATATCATAGAGCTGATAGGGTTACACCGGGGGTCTCGCTGAGTAGCTGGGACAGCAAATACAGTGTTGGGCAGTCCAGACAGAAGTATCTGGTTGGGGCCCGATACCGCAGCTAGTGACTCAATGGCGGGTACACATGTACACACGCTGGAATTTTCTAGTTAGTGCTCCGGGAGGGAGCACTATTGTTCATCTGCGTGTTCTTCTGATTGTTATTATAATAGCAGCAAAATTTCAGCGCAGCGTATCTCCAAAACTGCTAATTGCACACACACAAACTGGCAAAAACCTTTAACTCGCCACTGTCGCCAAATGATCCAGAATCTGGACAAGTTATAAAGAAGTTGTGTTCGGTAGACTCTCCCAGACGTAGACTCTCCCAGACAGTCCAAAAATTGTCAAAGATTGTCCAAGTTACAACACTTTTTGTGCTCTGTGTTGTAAAGTGCTCTGAAAGAGCATAGAATCCCATAAGAAATTAATGGCAAAACGGAACCGCTGATCGTACACAAATGATACATCAAAACGTGCGGCTCGGTGCCAGTCAGTGTGCTCAGCTTTTTCATGACAAAATTCCAGTTTTTGGCCCCGCCAGCAGCGAGCCTGAAGGGGGGAGGTCTGTCCATTGTTGTTTTGAACAATGAGTTAATATTTACCTTAAAATATTTTCCTGTAAGTCTGGCTCCCCTAACAATTCACACAGGCATTTATGAACTGAGCCCCCCAATGTCACAATCTCAGTGGTGAGGAACAAGCATGATGATGAAGTGGAGAGTCCAGTGCTGCCTCCACATCAGTCAGACGTACATGTGCCACAGTCATGGTAGTCGAGGGTAGCATTTTGATTGACAGTGGATAGAGCAACATAATTGGACAATGGAGTGGCGGCAACAACTGCGGTATAAAACGGATTGGCATCGCTAGGTTCCTCCCTTTTGATCCCAACTGAGGTAGGTGCTATGTGTTCTGTGTCTTCTAGCTGTAGGTTTCTGTAGTAAGCTACAGAAACCTGTAAGATCGAAGTTTATGAAAATATCTGTGTTTTGCAGTTAATTATATGGATTGTTTGAGTGGTTTTGAAGGACAGGTGCAGATCAGGTCACAGAGTTAGTTGAGAGCAGGGACAGGAAAGGCAGGAAATGCGGCCGGGAGGGGGCGGAGACTGCAACATTACCCCGGAGAGTAAAAATAAAATAATGGAATAATTAGGGGCGTGCCTATTTGATTGACATGTCTGACCGAGAGTGATTGACAGGTGATTCTTGATACTCACAGATTGTGTTGAGGGACCGGAGCTGGGTGGATCGGGCATAGAGGCTTTTTTGTCGTTCATGAACTTTTTGTTTAATCTTTTGATTTACGTGTTCGATTCCATCGTATAGTTCTAACAGACCTTCCAAGGGTTCTGTTTTCCAGTTTTTTCGGTAAGTAAAAATTAATTTAATTTTATATTAGATTTATAAAATTGTTGCCGAACCTGGCAGTTAAAGTCCAGTAATTACCGGATAACGAAAACCCAGGTAGCTCCTGTATATAAATATATACATATATACCTTTTTTATGGTACATAAAAGCAACCATGTAAAACCTGCAGCTTGTGAAGCTTGAAGCGAGTGACGCTGAGTCAGTGATTTTCCTTGCCAATGGCACCTGGCCGTACCTGGATCAGTCACATACAGTCTGTCTGCAGTGAGTGACCTGGTCGGTAACTGCTGTAACAGCAGACTTGAGGCACTCGATGAGTAATCAATAGACATGTTTTTTGAGTCAAACCTGTATGTTTTTCGTGTATTTACGATACGTGTCACTATTGCAGAAGCACTGTATATAGAGCGATGAGAGTATAACGCTAATACTGTTCTCAATCGATCAATGGAGTGTGAAACAATAGACAGCTGTCGTCTTTTTAAACAGATTTCCTTTAGGTTTTTTTGTCCAGTATGACACATTAGATCGACTAACTCAGGTAAGTGGGCCTTACTATCATTGAGACATATAAGACAGACTGTTCCACTTACAAGATCACATGAATATTCCTGCAAATCACTGCATTAGTAACAACTTTTTTTTCCTCCAAAGAACGTTTCTCCAGGTCCTCCTACCTCCAGAGCAGCTGACTCCAGACCTGCACCTGTGAACCACCTTCTGCTGAGTGATTCTGTCTGACATTTTCTGCTAAATTCGACTGGAACTAATAATGATTTATTGCAGATGCACACTGTTAAACCAATGACAGGAGGAAATCATCTGTGTGGAACTTCATCTGGTTGTAGAGAATGGAACCTGCAATTCCCCTGTAGTTCTCACATTTGGTGATACATGAATCTCACTTGTAGTAGCTTCCGCAGATGATAAGAGAGCAACAGTGTGTTTATGTTTATTATTCTCTGGTCTTTGTATTTACAGCTTATTTCTCCTGGTTTTAACTCTTTGTTTTAGATGTGTATTGTTGATGATAATTTGTGAACCTAAATGCTAGATATTCTAAATATTTGTGTAGTATAGCTACAGTAGTGCAGTGGAAGTCAGCTATTGTCATAATTCTATTATACAATTCCAAATCAGATATGCTTTATATAAAATAAATGACAAAATAAGATGCTCACAACACCTTTATTGTTCAATGAAAAATAAAATAAAAATCCAAAAACTATTTACATCTGGGTACAGCTACGTCCGACATGGGGGCAGAGTGTTTCAAGACCATGGGGTGGTGTAACTGGGGTGGTAAGCAAGTGGAGTGAGTGAACACTGTTATGCCCTGAAATGTTTTTAAAATATATATTTAAAAAAAAATAATACTCATCACATAAAACTTTGGGTTTATTGAACTTCCATTATGAGTCAATTTCATAAAACAAAATGTCCCTCCCACATTAAAAAAGGTGAGTAGACCCGTCCATTTCAAACCACCCCAGCTTAACCAATGGATGTGGACTCCTTGAAGTCCCAGGTTGTTCCCCATGGTCTTCTCAGCTCTCTGGGCCCCCCGTCGGATGTAGCTGTCTCCAATTATCCACCTGTTTACTGCAGTGAAGACAAATGACATTGTTGAGATATGTACAGGTATTGATTGTAGGTGACTGCCATGCTGTAATAGTGAGGGTGTTATTGCTCAGATGATGTAAAATAATGCAATGCAACAATGCAAAGTACAACTTTACTAACAAGGGTGAGTTCTGGCTTGTGCACAAGCCATAATGCTGGTGCTCAATGGTGAGTACTGAAAGATATAAATAATAAATTGCTCTTTCTCACACACACTCACAAAATTATCTGGTGGTTCATAGGATTAGGACAGATGTAGCGCCCTTGTGCCGTTGTGTGAGGCATGCGAGTAGATAATCCAATCTACCGGGCGCCCCGAGTTCGTAAAATATTAACAGTTAAGCAAAAAATATAAATCATTAGGGTTTTGTTGTATTGGTACACATAATATTATCACAAAACACACATTAAATCTGAAACAAGTCTCTTGCTTGTTTTTTCCCCCTTTTTTAATTTGTCCCCCTTTACGAAAATAAGAAATATTACAAAAAATAATGATAATGAAATACAATAATGAAATACATTCCCATTTGACAGCATCACAAAGAAACCCTCTAAATACCCTCTATGCCGGCAAACTATGCTAAAACAAAATGTCACCCTCGGTGCAGGCCTGTAGGTGTGGCGATCTTGATCCCAGATGGCTGCTCCGCTCCCGGGGCAGACCAAACTGCAGGCAGGGTGCTCGCGGCTCCGGAGAAATGGCTCAAATCGGCTGAACCCCAACGATCCTCACGGATCCGGTAGTGACGACGACGAGTCTCCCTGGCGTCCACCTTGTCCCGCTGAACGGAGACTCCTCCTTCGTCGACACCTATAGTCCGTGGCGTCCGCGGCACAATTTGACTTTAATGCAGCAACACAATGAAGTTCTCGGACTGACAACTATCAATTTCAGGCTCCACTTATAATACCTATAAATGGGCACTAACTGCGCCTTTTTCATCAACTTTTTCCAAGACAAACTATCCGTCAGCTTCTCATGCTTCTTCCCTCCTTTTTCTTCCTTCTCCTTCCCACAATTCACCTCTCTGTCACTTGACACCACACATCAGCCAAACAAATTGCAGGAATCAAAGAAATATTCAAAAAATTAAAATACTTATACAGACTTTGATAAAATAAAACATTCCAGCACATACATTGAAAATTTACATTTTACTTTTAGAAACATAGAAGAAAAAAAAATACATACATATAGCACAGGGCTACACCCTCCCGCCCTTAAATGGTTTTCATGTCCCTATGAAACCGAACTCATGAACATGAGACATGAATCCTGAACTGACTAACCAATCTTTATGACTACACCTCTATGAACTATAGTCAAAGGCTGATCCCTAGGTTTTCCAACCTCATCACAAGTCAGACTTATAACGGGTTTTATAGGCCTTTTCTCTCGCCTAAGGGAAGTTTTCTGAGGTTGGGCTTCCTCAACACCTAATACTGGAGAATTTCTCTCAGATACAGTGCCATCTTTGTGTTCAACACGTGTGTGAGGCAGCGAGCGGCCACCCCAAGTGTGGGATTGCAGGCGGACAGTTGACAGAGGATGAGTAGGCAGCAGAGGTAAATCAACTGGTGTTTTATTCACCCAGTACAAAAGAAAAGGTGGCAAGAACCAAAAAGAAACAATGCAAAATGCAAACCAAAGCAAAACAAGATGTAGCTCTACTCTCCGATATACTAGCCAAGTAACCTACACAGCCTCACTGCAAGCATGTGTCTCTCCTCTCTCTCCTCAGATAGACTGAGGTCTCCACTATATAGGGCTACCTGTTCCCTGGATTGGACTCAACTAATCCAGAGAACAGGTAACTTCCTCCAAAAACATATTTACAATCATAACAGTGGAGTCGTGTGTGTTCGGTGTAGTGTACTGGTGACCGAGGTACCTCGCTACCCGGTGGTAATGGGGTCAAGGTCGATTATATCCGGAAAGACACTCTCAGCATCTGAGGTCACATCAGACTCACTTTCACCTCCAAAATGGCCAGACACACTCTCACGCTCATCAGCTGTATCATTTTCTCATGGATCCTCTTACAAACACGATCTCCAAGATCATCCAACTCCGACCTCCATTTGAATAAAGGTCGTACTTCAGACTCAGAGTCACTAGACCCTCCCTCCAACAAGGCCTCCGTGTGACAGTTTTCTTCTGAGCCCTGGTTGCAGGCCTCCTTGTAGGCTCCGGAACATCAGACTCCACGGATATCCTAACCAAACTACCAATTGGCAAAATGTTGTCTTGATGAATGATCCTAAGCTCCCCGTACCACTCTCAGGTTTCACCTTATAGACAGGCAAATCAGGGAACTTTTCCACTACCACACAGGGTAAAGGGTTCCACCTACTCTGCAACTTATGCTTCCCTTTTAACCCCAAGTTCTTCAAGAGTACCCGATCTCCCTTTGCTATGACTTGGTTTCGCAGGAATCTTTCATAGTTCTTTTTGTTTCCCAAGTGAACCTTTGTTGCAGACTTTGCAGCAAGTTCATAAGCACTCTGTAGGTCCTTTTTCAGTTCCTCCACATAACGTGAATGACTGACAGTTTCTTGTTCATCAGTGCCAAAGCACACATCAATAGGCAACCTAGCCTCTCTGCCAAACATGATGTAATAGGGTGAAAACCTTGTAGCATCATTCTTAGTGCTATTGTACACATGTACAAGCTGATTCACACGGCGACTCCATTGGCACTTAGGTGTGTCTCTCAGGGTCCCCAACATAGAGAGCAGCGTTCTATTAAAACGCTCTGGTTGCTGGATGGCAGGGAGTCGTCCGTGATTTACGGATTCCCAAAATCTTCAGAAGCTCTGCAATCAGCCGGCTTTCAAAGTCACGGCCCCGGTCGGAATGAATTCGGGCTGGGAGGCCATAATGAACAAAGAACTTCTCAAGCAAGACCTGGCGACTGTCATAGCTCTTTGGTCTTTTGTAGGAAACGCCTGTGCATAGCGGCTAAAATGATCTGTGTCCACCAGTATGTTTTCAAATCCACTGGGGTCTGGCTCCAAAGACAAAAAGTCTATACAGACAAGTTCCATAGGACCACTGGAGGTTATCTGGTGTAACGGAGCGGCTTGAGAACAGGGACTCTTCCACGCTACACACTTCCCACAGTTTCCTGTGTGGTTCTCCACAGTCTGGGCCATTTTTGGCCAATAGAACCTGTCCCTCATCAGGTCTAATGTCCTCTCTACCCCCAAGTTTCCCATGTCATCATGCAAAGCACCACACACCCGCATTCTGAACGTAGTAGTAGTAGTAGAAGCTGGCGTTGCTCTTTTCCATGAGCTTTGCATGTTACTCTGTACAGTAATCCATCCTCAATCCTCAATTTCCGACTCTCACACTTCAACAAAGCGACCTCAGGGTCAGAGTCACTAGAGTTTGATGGCCACTGTCCTGTTTTCACGGCCTCTCGGATTACCCCGAGAATGTTGTCCTCCAGCTGGGCCTTTTGCATATCCTCACGGCTCAACTGGTCTAGTCGACCTAAGTCAAGATGGGTTGCAAAAGCATAGAGCTCAGGAACACCTTCAGCAGGAACTTCTAACTTGTCTGCCACACGCGCATCACTGACAGGCAACGCCGGCGCATGCACACACACACGGCCACAAATAGCCTTTACATCAATCTGGGAAAGCTTCTTCCAGGGCTCAGTGCATTCATCAATCCAGTTACGGGAAAGCAAATCAGCATCCACATTTACTTTCCCAAGTCATTATTTGACCTCAAAGTCATATGTGGCCAAAGCAGCCAACCACCTGTGTCCTGTAGCGTTGAGCTTCCTGGTTGTCAACACATAGGTGAGCGGATTATTGTCCGTCAACACAGTGAACCTCGCACCATAAAGGTAATGGAGGAATTTATCCACCACGGCCCATTTAAGGGCTAGAAACTCAAGCTGGTGAATGTGGTATTTCTGTTCAGCAGCATTCAAGCTTCTGCTGGCGAACGCTACTGGCCTAAGGCCCTCGGGATGCACCTGATTCAAAACAGCACCCAGTCCTTTAAGGTTAGCATCAATGTGCAACACATAAGGTTTGCTTGGGTCAGCTAAAGCTAACACTGGTGTATTGGTAAGGTGCTTGATGATCTCGTGAAATGCCCTTGTACATGCATCCGTCCATCGTGGGCCAAATGGCTCAGACTCTTTGTAGTAGTGCTGATCTTTCACAACACTCTGCTTTTTGCCTTTCCTCACAGGGGGATAACCTTTAGTGAGGTCAGTCAATGGCTTCACTATGGAGGAATAATTTGCGACAAATCTGTGGTAATAACCACAGAAACCAAGGAACGACCTCAAGGACTTCAAATCAGTGGGCTGTGGTCCAACATATTTTACCCTCGGCTGGCAGAACTGGCACTTGTCCAGCGACACTTTTAAACCCACTTCCTCAATATGATCCAAAACCTTCATGAGCCTCTTCTCATGTTCCTCCAGCATAGCACCAAACACAATCAAGTCATCCAAATAGACAACAGGTTCATGTCTCCTACGGCCTTCTCCATTAAGAGTTGAAAGGTTGCAGGTGCCCCCATAACTCCCTGTGGCATTCCCTCAAATGGGTAGAAACCGAGAGGACAAATGAACGCTGTTTTCTCCTTGTCTTGTTCTGCCATGGCTATTAGTAACCATTACGGAGGTCTAACACTGAGAACCAGCTGCTTCCAGCCAAACAATCCAACGCATCATCAATGCGTGGCGTCACGTACTGATCAGGCACTGTCTTGCTATTCAGTCCGATAGTCAATGCACATACGCACGCTACCATTCTTTTTCCTTGCAATCACTATAAGTGACGCGTATGGGCTCATAGACTCTTTTATCACTCGTGCAGCTAGCAGGTCTTGGAGGTGTTTTCTCACATCCTCAATGTCAGCCGGCGCCAGACATCTGGACCTCTCTTGAAATGGTCGGGGGTCTGACGAATTTTGTGTTCTACTCCCTTGGCTAAGCCAACCTCCCATTCATGGAGTTGTGGTGGAAATTTTCATTAAATGTGTTTACTTTTAACTCCTCTTTGTGCTATGTCCTCTTCCTGTATAAAGATGTAACAGCCTCAGTGATCAAAGTGTGGGAACTGTGTGGAGATCCTTCACACCTCCTTTATCTGTCACCTTTTCATTATCAAAGGGTCCTGCTCTCTCGGGAAATCAGTTGTAAAACCTTTCTCGGTCCCTGAATGTCTGTCTCACTGTAACCAAATGTCCCTCCATTTGTTCAACCCAAAGATCAAAGAAACAAAGGACTCTCTAGGGTATAAAAGTTGGCTGAGACCTCATGGTCAGGGAGACACACTTTATCTGTATACTTGCTGTCAGATTGTGCTGTTTCCTTCTCTGCAGAGAATAAACACTAAGGCCTTGTTCCAGTCTTGTATTTTTGACTCTCCACGGACAAATTAAGGATTTTTTTTCCCACAACAATTTGGTGGCAGCGGTGGGATCCCACAGGTGATTCGTCCAAAACTACCTAAGGTCAGCCAGGGGCTGATCACCCTGAACTTTAAAAGATAAGTTCAGTCTCAACCCTCTTAATATTTAGAGACGTGAGGACTGACTGGCCTTCGGTGTAGGACCGTCACAGCTGGGATCAGGAGTGAACAGTGCTTGTGGACATCGCTGGGTGAGTCAAAAACCAACACTTGAACTATTAAGAGAGAGAAAAAAAAGGGTGGATTTGTTGAGCATATCTTTCTCATTTGGTCTAGTGTTGGTTAAATCCAAGGAATCACAGTCATAATCGCGGTCTGCCGGAAGTATATTCAGGCGTACTTCGGGAGGAGCGGGACCTCCAGTGATAACTATTCATTGCAGCTTCAGTTTCAATGTTCCTGCTGAAATTGGTCGCAGGATTAAGGTTAAGGTAGCCCAACCGGTAGTAGGCAGATGACCGTCCTCTCAGAGCTTGGTTCTGCCCGAGGATTTTGATCGCAAAGGATCTCTTCCCCTCGCCCCCGTCGCTCTAAGCTTGCTCTGAAGAGGGTCTGTTGGGTAGTGGTATCATACATAGTAGAATACAGTTAAACCTCTGCTCCTCTGCCGCCGCCGTATGTTCTGCACTCACCAGCCTCACAACCGCAGCCAGTAGCGCAGCCAGCCGCACAAGCGGCAGCTGCAGCAGGAGTTAACATACAGCCGCCACTGACTCCGAGGAGAGAGTCTTAGGTAGAAAATTTGGGCCCTGTCGGGACCCCAAAGTACCTAGCAATCGTGCCGCAGACCCCCAACTTATTACTATCACCTCTGCACACGCGAACAGGGCAAGAATATAATATGCCTACAGCAGAATCACCAGTTATACACCCGCCTACTCTAATGATGCCTATGGTAGAAGTAGCGGGACCACATGTTATGGAAGCTAGCAGCTAAACATCTTCCAGAGCCAGCAGCCTCAGGTAGAAAATTCTCAGAGCAGTTATTGACATTTTGCTGTGAATTTAGGCCTACAATGTTTGAGCTAAAGAGACTGCTAATCACCAAAATGAAACCTTTTGAATGGCAGAAAATTTCAAGGAAGTTTCTGATGGCTGACATCAGATGCAAATAGATTGGGAATATTGGGAGCATAATGAAAATAATGAGTAAAAGAATGCTGTACAGATGCTAATCACAGAATTTACCACAGCCTTCCCTCATAAGATCGACATGACAAAAATTAATGAATGCAAACAAAAAACGACTGAATCACCAGTTGAATATCTTTGCCGCCTCACTGAAGTGTTTACTATTCATAGTGGTCTTGATCAACCAACCGATTTGGGCAATACAGCAGGAATATGGGAAAGTCATCTGTGCAACTGTTTCTTAAATTAATTAACATCTGAAATAGCGACAGCAGTTAAAACATCATGTAGGATTTCAAGATGCTCGCCTTACAGAACTACGCAGACATGCAACACATGTCAAAGAAAAAATCTAGCGAAGAGCGAAAATCAGCGGATCTTCACAATGCAGCTCTCACCATGTTAAAAACTGTTCAACTCCATACTCCACATGACGTACACCCAGTAGTACGGAGAAAGAAGGGGTATGAAAGACAGGATCATAGGATAGATCGAAATGCATGTTATATATGCAAGAAAAAAGGACACTGGGCAAGAGAATGCAGACTTAGGCAGGATTGACGCGAGGAGGGGGAGGGGGAGAGAGAAGGGTTCCAGCTTCAAGCATTACACACTCAGAAAACACAGATAAAGTAGTCCTAACTCAAGGCACATATATGCAGCATCAGAGAGGCATATCAGAAATGACCAAAATATGTGCTAACAGTGAAGGACAAGAAACTAACTTTTCTTGTTGACTCAGGAGCAACAAATTCTGTATTTAGAGCACAAGATCTCTCCCCCTCTCCAAAGATGAGTCGCTATGTGTATTCCATGGGGGCTTCAGGTACTGCGATCAAAGAACATTTCACCGTTCCTTTGCCCTGCATAGATTCAGATGAAACGAAAACGAAACATATAACATGTATGAATCCACCTGGTACCAATGTAAATCAACAGACGACTTTGACAAACTGACTGTTAGAAACATTTATTGGGATGCAGAAAAATGTCTAGCAATATTAAGCCTACCTGAAGACTTAAAAATGCTGTACAACATTTCAAATTCCATGCCGCATGTAACTCTTGCTAAAACATCAAATGGCGAATGGAATGACATAAGATCATTTGTTAATGACTGCTCTCAAGTGACTGGCTGGAAAACAACCTCCGTGGGGGGAATTCAATATTGTGAACAGTTGAAAGCCTTTAAGAAAAACTTTTTTGCTGATGTACACAGCATGCGCAGCATAACATTTCTATCAAATAATGAAAACCTTACTTGTTTGTTTCCATGTTTGTCTTTTTGAAGAAGACAAACTGCTAAGTCAAGTCCCTGAAAAATTGTGGGCTAAAGGAAAGTATGATGTGGGTCTAGTAAACTGCTGAACCAGTAGTCATAAAACCTAAATCTGACTATTGACCATGTCAAAGGCAATATCCACTTAGGCAAGAAGCCATAGAGGGCATGACACCAGTCTTTGAAGCATTGAGAGAAGCAGGTGTGATAGTTCCCAGTCGAAGTCCTGTGCGAACACCGATTTTGCCTGTCAAAAAAGCTAGAGAGGATGGACAGTCAGATGATTGGAGATTTGTGCAAGATTTGCAATCAGTAAATAAGGCAGTTCAACCTAGAGCACCAGTGGTTCCAAATCCTTACACCATTCTGTCACAAATACCATCTACAGCAAAGTGGTTCACAGTGGTAGATTTGGCTAATGCATTTTTCAGTGTACCAGTATGTCCAGATAGTCAGTACTGGTTTGCATTTACATTCAAAGAGAAAACATGGACTTTTACATGCCTATGCCAGGGATATTGTGAATCACCAACTATATACAACAGTGTAGTGTGTTGGGACTGCTACACTCATGTGGTGTAGAAACAACAATGCATGCGATTTTACAAACAACAGCCCAGGTCATAAATTCCTGCTGCAGCCGCCCTGGGGATCAAGTAACCAGAGGTGCCTGCCAGACGACCCCCCGGTGGGTCTGCTTCCCCGACGTTAGGTTTCAAACCTGCCCGGGAACCTATCGGCCGCTGGTGTGAAACCAGCGCACCAATCACCCGCACCCAACCTGGTAAACAAAGGGGGGTAAGGAGCCCTCTGGGGATAAAAGCCCCAGAAACCAGCTCCTCACTCTCTGCCACCACGGCTCTACCGCCGCAACTCTGCTTCCACTCATCTTCATCGCTACAACTCGTCAGCTGACCGCCCGGAGCTCCAGCCGCCGGACATCGCCGCCGCTGCGCCAAGACGCACAGGAGCCGCCGCAGTCCGACCGCTCTCCACGGCAGCCACCGGTGCCACAGCCGCCTTGAGCGCTGCACCACAGTCCTTTTCAGGACTATAAGAGTTGATTCCTGAGTTTGATTCACCACCCGGTGATCAAACCCGATCCACCCGGATCGCGAGCAGACGCGACCAGTGGACAAAGGCGTGAAAACAGACTGTGAGAGCCTGTTTGATGACTCCTACGACCCCACGAGCGACAGCGACACCTCGTATCGAGACACTCCTGCCCCGACCCTAAAGAAAAAGAAGAATCCGGTTCTTCACACACTCTCAGAAGCTGTGACAGAACCTCGCCCTCTCGAACGTGGCTTGCGCCTAAAACAGTTGGAGGCCATGGCCAAAGATGTCGAGCGCTTCGATCCTGCAGACAAAGAGACTACTGTAGATGACTACATCCGAGAGCTGGAGCACTGCTTGAGAGACTTACCAGAGCCCACAGAGAGAGAAAAGGTGAAGCTCATCTGGAAGACGACAAGCAGAGAAGTGCGCGCTTTCATTGAGTCTCAAGAACTTGACGTTAGGGGGAACTACAAACACCTTGTAAAGATTCTGCGGGAGGAGTACTCGCCCTACGCTGATCCAGCTGTGGCTATGGCGGCCGCCTTGTCAGTACGACACAGAAAAACTGAATCACCCAAGGAGTTCCTCAAGCGCCTAAAGACTGCCTTCTTCCAGGGAAGAAACACTCCAGGCCAAGAGGAGGACAAAAACTTCCAGTCGCTGTTCCTCCACAACCTGCACGAGTCAATCCGCACAGAGGTTACAATGCACTGTCGGATTAATAAACCGAACACCCGCGACATGAAGAAATATGCTCAGATGTTCTGGGAAACAAAGCTGCAGGGATACAGGAGACAAGAAGAAGAACCAGGAGCGTTAGCATCACAAGCTCCAGAGGCACACCACCTGGCCCTTGAAGATGCAGAGACATCCCATTCGAGAATCTTTGGGGCAGCCACGTCACCATACAACTCTCGCCAAGGGTACAAGCCCCAGATGGACAAAGACAGCCATTGGAGGGGGGACGCACGACATGCCTGGCAGCAAGACAAGCAAAGACAGCACTTGCACCAAGGCCACAAAGAGCAGCCCAGGCATTACCAGAAGCAACAAAGACATGCTGACGGACAAAGTTCCCCTCCAAAAGAACACGACGCAGAATACCAGAGATTCCTGGAATGGAGGCAAAAGGAAGGAAAGGGGGGAGAGGAGCCAACACAAGCATGACTAGGCCGAGGAGCTGCAGAAGAAGGATCACGGGAACCAGTACCAGAACCTGCTCCCGTGAATCACCTCCAGACCCCCAAGCCACCACCTGGTTCGTTGCCTGAGCACACGACGTACCGCGTTCATGTGGTCAGAGCCATACAGCCGAGTGGCTCAACTAGTCCAGACACCTCAGTTGCACGCCAGCCTGATGAAACAGCCACCGATCAGAGCCCTTGCAACAAGGTGTGCCAACAGCAACAGACCTCTCAACTCTCCATCACCTTACCCGGTCCTAACAAGAGCCAAACACTGCCACAGCCAAGGGGGGGCATCCTCACCCGACCAAGCCCCCTGGCAGATTCAACTGAACCAGTCCCCGGACCTTCTGGAGAAGATAAGGACAGGCTCCTACAAGTGGCGTACGGAGCCCACAAGCCCAGGAAACCTCCTGACAAATGGCTCCCAACAAACCAGATGAAGCCCCTCAAGGCACTCAGAGCTTCACTGGAGGAGCCTCGCTTGACTAGTGACCAAGAGGGTCCACCATAGTCAAAGCAGCTAACCACTAATCATAACTCACCCATAACATACAACCATCTAACACTAACGCACATAATTCAATACATAACCCTGTACCTTATCTCTTTCTTATCTTCTCAGTTCTATTTGTAACAACTTTCAGATAGATCAAAACTGCGTTAACTCTGCCCAATTGATGCCTTTACTGTCGACCATGCATTGTTCTCCATGTTTCTCACCTGTCCAGTCTCCAAGTCTCAACAACACAGGTCGAGAACACTTGGACCGTAGCAGCCTGGAGTTGCCCCGAAGGACAGGGATCACCCCATCCTCCGGACCAAAGGGGGGATGTTGGGACTGCTACACTCATGTGGTGTAGAAACAACAATGCATGCGATTTTACAAACAACAGCCCAGGTCATAAATTCCTGCTGCAGCCGCCCTGGGGATCAAGTAACCAGAGGTGCCTGCCAGACGACCCCCCGGTGGGTCTGCTTCCCCGACGTTAGGTTTCAAACCTGCCCGGGAACCTATCGGCCGCTGGTGTGAAACCAGCGCACCAATCACCCGCACCCAACCTGGTGACACGGGTGTCATAAACAAAGGGGGTAAGGAGCCCTCTGGGGATAAAAGCCCCAGAAACCAGCTCCTCACTCTCTGCCACCACGGCTCTACCGCCGCAACTCTGCTTCCACTCATCTTCATCGCTACAACTCGTCAGCTGACCGCCCGGAGCTCCAGCCGCCGGACATCGCCGCCGCTGCGCCAAGACGCACAGGAGCCGCCGCAGTCCGACCGCTCTCCACGGCAGCCACCGGTGCCACAGCCGCCTTGAGCGCTGCACCACAGTCCTTTTCAGGACTATAAGAGTTGATTCCTGAGTTTGATTCACCACCCGGTGATCAAACCCGATCCACCCGGATCGCGAGCAGACGGCAGCCAACTCCGCGGGGAGTCTGCCGACAGGATCACAGATCCTGAGAGGATAAAAGAGTCGAAACGCCCGTGCCAAGAGAGCACCAAGGGGCTGAGACTCGCAACCTCACTGCACCAACCGATCCGTACCTGGAGAGGTGAGGCACGCCCGTGCAAGAAGAGCACCCAGGGTCTGAGCGCCTCACCCTCCCCCAACTCCGAAACCCACGCTGCAGCAGAGGCAGCGAGAGGGCCAAGTCTGCGCCATCACAGGGACGCGCAGCACCAAGGAGCTACACTGAGCTGGACCACAGGACAGAATCGGGACCGCAACACGTGGGACACGTAAGGGCTCGATTCGGGCAGAGACTGTGACGCAGTAGCACCTCTTAAGTATTGGAGCCTACATGAACTTTAGGTTAATGTATGACAGTGTAGGACGCACGGCTGAGTGAATCAATCTCTGACCGGCTCCTATTACTTCCTCCCCTTTGTTCTCGTGCGTCCGAGCGGACCACGTGATCACATGCACGCGCACTCACCCGTGCACGCGCACACACCCGTGCGCACATACGTACACACCCAGACATACGCGCACACACACACACACACACACACACACACACACACATACACACACACACACACACACACACACACACACAGAGGAATGCTTGGTTGATTGTTTGTTTATTGTTTGTTTATTGTCTGTTCAGTCTGTCTAGTCAGGAATGCATGTTTCTTGTTAGAATAATAAATAGTCAATGATAACCTTAATGCACTAATTGTAAAATTGATGTGTCATTAAAGTGGGATTGTTGTACTAAGAAGTGTGTAATTATTGAACCTGCACAACCGTTGCTAAATCCAGGTCAGTGCTCGGATCTCACCTCCTTCAGAGAGACTAGAGGTAATTTAAGATTTAGACTGATTTACTAGGCAACTTGACGAACCAGATTATTGGTCCCTGTTCGCAGGGTGGTGCCCCGAAATTCATAAATAATAATAAAGCTAATAATCTAGGTTCAACATATTTGGTCGACGTAAAGTCCCAACAAGTGGCTGAATCACTATCTTCTTTAGAACTTACACCAAATTCAGCTTTACTGCAATATTTTGATGATCTTCTCTGTGCACCTACAAAGGAACAATGTGAAGTAGACACAGTTAAACTACTGCAGCATCTTGCTCATGAAGGTCATAAAGTAAGCCTGAAAAAAAATACAACTTGTACAGGAAAAGGCAACCTTCTTGGGTCATCTCATTTCAGCAGAAGGAAAACAACTACTGCCAAACCGTGTTCAAGCCATACAAAAGATTCCTAAGCCAAAAACAAAGAAAAAAATTATGTCATTTTTAGGCTTATGTTCCTATTGTCGTGCATTCATTCCAAACTATTCTGTCATTGCAGCGCCTCTATTAGACATAACGCACCAGAAAGGTCTCCTGCAGCAGTACAGGCATTTAACGAGTTGAAACAAACTCTGATAACACCACCTACTTTAGGCATACCAGATCCAAACAAACCATTTGTTCAAACTGTGGATGAAAAAGAGGGTTGTATGACATTGGTTCCCTTGCAGCATCAGCTCTTTGTAGATAGCTCAGCATCGAGGAATACAACCACTGGGAAAAATGATGTTGGATTTGCAGTAGTCAATTCACACAGCGTAGTGTGCTCAGGCAAACTTCCAGACAATTACTCTGCTCAAACGGCAGAATTGATAGCTCTGACAGAGGCATGCAAAGCTGCAAAAGACAAATCTGTCACCATCTACACAGATTTGAGATATGCCTTTGGAATTTTTCATGATTTTGGAACATTATGGCAATACCGAAATTTCATGAAATCGGATGGAAAACCTATTTTGAATGCTACTCATGTTGCTGCCTTGTTAGAAGCCATCTTACTACCTACCAGATAGCTGTTTGCAAATGCCAAGCTCATTCAAACACTTCCGATGAAGTTTCACGGGGAAATACTAGGGCTGACGCAGCTGCAAAAGCAGCAGCCTTGTCTAACCACTCGTATACAATGCTTTCTAACACCGCTGACAAGTCTCCTTCTGAAGAAGTGTTGGCAGTCCAATCACAAGCGAGTACTAAAGAGATAAATATGTGGAAACATATTGGCTCCAAAAAGATCAGTAATGTATGGTATGGACCAGATGACTAACCTTGTCTCCCGCAAGCATTATTCCATCACTATGCTAAATTGACACATGGATTAGACCACGTGTCAAAAGGGGGGATGTATGACGCAGTGTCAAGAATTTGATATACAAAAGGGTTTCAAATGTATGCAGAAAAATATTGTAGCAGGTGCCACATTTGCCTGTCACACAATACTGGAAGACAGAAGCATATCCAGCAGGTAGCGCACCCACAACCAAGGCAACCATTTGAACACATACAAATGGACTTCATTGAATTAACACCAAGCGAAGGGAAGTCTCATTGTTTAGTTGTGGTTGACATGCTTTCTAAGTGGGTAGAAGCCTTCCCTGTTTCTGCGCATACTGCAAATACAGTAAGTAAGGCATTACTAGCAGAAATAATACCTAGATGGGGCATTCCACATAATTTTGCCAACAAGGTCATTGAAAAGCTTGGTGAGTTCCTACAAATCAACCTAAATATCATTGTGCCTATCATCCAGCCAGCGCAGGTGCAGTAGAAAGGGAAAATGGAATTCTGAAAGCTATGTTAGCAAAATGCTGCCAGGAAGCAGGGTTGCCATGGACCAAGTGTTTGCCTATTGTGCTTATGTACATGCGCATGCGTGTCAGAGCAAAAACTAACTTGAGTCCTTTTGAGATCCTATTTGCCCGACCACCACATCTAGGCTGGACCAGCGTGGAGGACCAAAGGAGAAGGCCCTCTCCACCCGATTGTCTTCTTTATTAACAGATATTCACTCACAGGTGAAAGCTGCTTTGCCAAGCCCAGCAGGCAGCACACTCCATTCAATCCAGCCTGGTGACTGGGTAATGACAAAGGACCTGAAAGCAAGAAGGTGGAGCCAGAAGAAGTGGCTTGGACCCGATCAAGTCCTGCTGATCACCCACACTGCAATGAAGGTAGCAGAGAAAGCGACCTGGATACACGCCAGCCACTGCAGGAAAGTGCCACAGCCTGCTAAGGATTAATTGTTCTTCAAAGATCACACGCTCAAAAACACACATCTATTATAGCAAGGCAGCGATGACCAGCCCTGCTGAATTGTGCAAGCCTTGCGCTGCCACAGCTGCTACGGTGAATCACAAGATACAGATACATGATTCCAGCGAAACACCCATACATGAGTCACCCTGGAGTGGTCACCGAGGGACACCGATGGATCGCCGATCAACATGGACTTTTCAAAAACTGAACCTGTTAAAATGAAGTTTTGTGTTAGGGTTGATAGTGCTATTCGTAGCAATGACCATGTTGTTCCCAGCAAACTCTGTGCACCAACCCGAGAGCAGTATACTCCATATCGAAAAGACAAACCAGCATGACTGAAAATAATGCTTGGTATAAGTCTATGGTTAATAATGTAAGAAAGTTAAACATCACTACTAGTTGTTATGTGTGTGCCCAATTACCTCACCATTCTGCCTCATCTATCCCAGCCATCCCTTGGCCCTTAAATGCCTCTGAAGTCCTTGGGGTATCCATAGCCTTATCTGTAGGAACTTAAAAACATCAACATTTAGTAGGAAATCTATCAGCATCCATTGCAATATTAAATGTTACAGTAGTTGACTATACAGGACAGAAAGTGCGTATTCTAAACGCATCTGCAGGATATGATAATCGTATATTCGAACCATTATTTGAAACAAATCCAACCATTTATCAGCCAGGAATTTGTTTCTACAGCAAATGCAGCCAATTTACCACTTATTTAGGGGAAAGTAGCTGCACTTTTATTCGGAATGCTACCTGTGGGGCCACGCAACCATCACGCCTGCCTTGTTTAAATGACAGAAAGACACCATATATTTCCTAGCTTAACTTAACACATCATCTTGTTTCAATTCGAGGTAGAGAAGGACATGATAACCCTCAAGTTGTTATCCCCAAGGAAGAAGGATATGGGGCTTTACAAGATTTTGTATGGGTATGTGGGAAATATGTTTATCAAGTTCTCCGACCAGGATGGTGTGGGAAATGTTTCATGGCAAAACTATTACCCTATGTCCATATAGTTGAAAATCTTACATATCATCACAGCACCTACAATCATCATTATACTCCACCAAAGTTACGACAGCCCAGAGACTCTGCACATCTCACCACTGGAGAAGTTCTTCTCAGGACTTCTTCCTTGGTGTGGGTCTGTTAATAATGCACATGGAATTGATGAATTGGCCTTCAAGATAGAAAACCTTACCGCCTTAACAACTACAGGATTCAAAACCTTGACAGTAGAAACACAAGCATTAAGGAATGTTGCCTTACAAAATAGGATGGCATTAGATGTGTTACTGGCTTCCCAAGGGGGGTATGCCACATTTTTGGAAGTGAATGTTGTACTTATATTCCTGATATAACTGACAACATGACACATGTAGTCTCACACTTAAATGATCTCCTACATAGGCAGAAATCCTTGGATGCACAATCTACAGAAGGGTTTAATCTATAGGCATGGCTCACAGGAGGTAACTGGTGGCTTATCATAAGCAAATTCGTAACATCAATTGTAATCATTATGTTCATTATGCTACTTATTTTATGTTGTAACCCGAACCCTAACCATGTGCAAGAAAACTAATTTCATCCGTGATCAATTCAACATTCACTATGGTACATATTACGGGAAACTATTACCAAGAAACAAATAGTACCAATGATGAAAATTAAAATGAAGTTTGAAAAATGTATCATTTATTATAAAAAGGGGGGAGTTGTGGTGGAAATTTTCATTAGATGTATTTACTTTTAACTAATCTTTGTGCTATGTCCTCTTCCTGTATAAAGATAAACACTAAGGCCTTGTTCCAGTCTTGTATTTTTGACTCTCCATGGACAAATTAAGGATTTTTTTTTTCCACAACAGAGTGAAAACACAATTCGCTGGCAACTCAACTTTCTCTTAAGTCTCTCTTTCCATTCAGTAAGGATAGGAGAATCACCAAAATCAATCAAAGATGGGTCCACTTCTTCAGACGTCTGACATTTCACCAGCGGACTTGCCAACTCAGCTGTCTGGACTTCACCCAAAGGTGTGCCGGGAGATATGCCGACCTCTTTCAGTGTCTCATTCTGTATTAACAAGGAGAAACAGCTAGGGTCAATGGCACTAAATGGGGCAACTACAGGTTGCAACATCACACCTTGAGGCCCACTCACTCTACTTTGGCCCACTTTTTATTGACCCACAGCAAATTCTGAAAATATAAGTAAATATGGCCCGCACATGAAACTTGCGGATATTCACAGATATTCATAGATTCGATTTTCCGGGCTCAATAAATCTTAGCAGACAGGTTCTTAAAACACAAATGATATCTCTGTCCCATTGAAATAACAAAGACTACAAGCTACAGGGAACAAAAGTCCGATATTTTTCGAAAAAGAAAGCCATCCTCTGTGCAGGACGTACACAATTGATCTCTAAGCGAAGCCCTCAGCCGCACCGGTGTCTGGGGACCGTCTGCAAATTGCAACACAGAACGAAGCTACGAACAAGCATCAATAACTCTTAGTTACACATTGCAGATGCTCCAAAATCACGACACACATCAGTAGTCTCCTCATGCTCATGCTGTTTTGGGAAAATATACTTTTAGATTTTCTTTGCCAATTCTTATATTATGATTTATCAATAATAAAGCCAATATTGATTAATAACTCCACTGTTATACAGTGCAGATACTCCAAAATCACTACACACAATATTAGTCTCCCCATGTTTATACTACAAAAGCTGTTTTGGGAAAATTTTTGGATTCTTTTTGGTCAATTTTCTATTGCGATTTATCAATAATAATGCCAATATTGATCATAACTCCTATGTTATACATTGTAGACATCTGGAAATTACTGCACACATCAATGATTTACTCATGCTCATACTACAACAGATGTTTTGAGAAAATATTGTCGAGGAATTAGTCATAGCCTAAGGTGGCCTAAGGTGTGTTTTGTAAAGCTTTTGTTTTATTTCTTTACAATTATGTGTCTGTTGTTGTTGTTGTTGTTGTAGTATTAATAGTAGTAGTTGTTGTTGTTGTAGAAGTAGTAGTAAGACAATAACAACTTATTTAATTTAATAATTAAATTAGCTTGTTCGTTGTAGAATGCATGTGATTTTTGAATAAAAGTGTTGTGTAGTAATAGACAGGTATTGTTCTCTCCAGGTATTTGTTGTGGATCCTCCTGGCCTGACGGTTGAGGCTTCTTACCACGACCTCTTTTGTCAGGAGTTTCACCGTGTGGCTGTCCGTATGGGTATGTATAAAAATATCTATTCCAAATACATTGATAAACGTGAGTTATAACATAAATTGTGTTTTGTGATGTTGAAATCTATACAAGGTCACGAAACATACATGTATGCTACATTGTTTTTTTTTCCTCAGGTGTGAAGTACTTCTTTGCTGCGAAGTACTTCCCTCCTTACGAGGTTGGAGCTGTGGAGCAGAGATGGTGTAAGTATAAAATGTTTGCTTTCAATTCTTTGTAGGTGATAATGAGAAGCACAGCAAATGGCAGCTGCATATTGGAGGTAAAACACTGCGTGAATACACTGGAATGTCATTCCTGCAGGTCCATCTGAGCGATCAAGAGGGGATGGGGATCCTCGTCCAGTGGCTGTGGTCTGCCACTGTGCAGCAACTGGAGACACCATCTACACCGCCCCGGGTCTCTCCTACACTTTCGCTGCTGACTTGGACCATTTCTTCTAAGGTGGTTGTGGTTGGAGAGATCGGTGCTTGACACACCCTGACCCGTTTGAGTGGAGGGAAGTGGGTCAGGGCAGCAAGTTAACAGTCTAATGTGTGTGTATGTAATGCTTGCTTAAAAAATGCAAATAATTTACATGATGGAGTCATTTCCAATACTAACTAAACTTGATGATGTTTCTTTCATTTCAGACGAGCCAACCCGGTGAACCTACCCGTGGTTCACCTTAGGCCAGGGTGGCTCAGTGTGAGGTTTGTTGCTTTTTACTTTTTCTGTGTTAATTGGTAACTGTTGTAAACTTTGGAGCATTTGATAAGACAATTTGTCATTGGGTTTTGTGCTTTTTGTTTCACAGGAGAAGCACGTTCTACCCTTGAACCCCGTCTGGTTCAGCAGCACAATCCTGAGTGCTATGGAGAGGGTGTCTCCTTCTCATCTGTCTTGCGAAGTGGGCTGCAAGCCCCCAACAAAGCTCAAAAGGGTAAGTTGACTGACTCACACTTAATTCAACATTTGAGGATCCGTGATAAACTGTCGCCTGATTTCTAATCGGGTGAGACTATGAGCTTTCATGTTAATACTAATACGACAAATACTTTTCCTGCAGACTCAGCTCTTCTCAAATATCAATAGTTTAGATTTAACTGGCATTGTATTCTCTTTGCTATGGTGCAGGTGGCCTCCTCCTCGGCACGAGTCAGACATCGTACATCCTCCCGCAGCCCCTGGTCTCCAGTGAACAATGTATGCTACTTTGTACCACAACTGATATATACAGTGAATATATACCCAGCACAGCGTATTCACAGGGATACCGTTTCACTCGGCTGTGTACTGTATCTCATATGTCAATAGCTGGTTGGATCGCCCCCGTCCAGATCGTCCTGGAGGTCGGGGGATGAGGCCCCCGCGAGCAAGACTGATGTGACCCTGACGGTATGTACTTTATTTTTTCCATGTGCCAGAATTAATTTAGATTAGGTTTAATTGGTTGTGTATTTTTTTTATTCATCTTTCAGAGCACAGCGGTGGAACGGTGCTTGCCCACGGACAGACGCCATCCATTCACCAGATCTCAAGTGCAGTGTGTTTTCAATGAGACATGTCTACTTTCTGCTTAATGTCTAATGTTGTAATCTGTTAACAGGTGGTTGACTCACCACCAACCAGACTCTCCTTGACGTCATTTGCTCCACCAACCCCCCAAATTTCATTTCTCCTGAATAAAAGTGCATTGTTGCATTCAAGTCTTTATTTTCTACTTAAATATTAAATTTGCTGTAATCTCTTCTCCTTCACCAGAAGACACCTTCACCACCTGGACCTTCCTGGACCATCCGCGATGCACCCTCCCCACCTAAGGTATTTTCTCCTTTCAAAATCTCTAACATACAACACTGTAACAGTACAATTACCCATGTCTAACTCATATACAACACCTCATAGCCATGACAAAAAATAAACAGTACAACAATCATGGCATCAATGAATCATCCATCCATCCATCCATCCATCCATCCATCCATCTTCTTCCGCTTATCCGGGGCCGGGTCGCGGGGGGAGCAGTCTGAGCAGGGACGTCCAGACCTCCCTCTCCCTGGACACTTCCTCCAGCTCTTCCGGGTGGATCCCGAGGCATTCCCAGGCCAGCCGGGTGACATAGTCACTCCAGCGTGCCCTGGGTCTTCCCCTGGGTCTCGTTCCGGATGAACATGCCCGGAACTCCTCCCGGGGGAGGCGTCCAGGAGGCATCCGATTCAGATGCCCGAGCCACCTCAGCTGGCTCTTCTCGATGTGGAGGAGCAGCGGCTCTACTCCGAGCTCCTCCCGGGTGACAGAGCTCCTCTCCCTATCTCTAAGGGAGCGCCCCACCACCCTGCGGAGGAAACCCATTTCAGCCACTTCTATCCGGGATCTCATTCTTTCGGTCATGACCCAGAGTTCATGACCATAGGTGAAGGTAGGAACGTAGATCGACCGGTAAATCAAGAGCTTTGCCTTTTGGCTCAGCTCTTTCTTCACCACGACGGACCGATACAGTGACCGCATTACTGCGGCCGCTGCACCGATCCGCCTGTCGATCTCTCGCTCGTGAACAAGACCCCGAGACTTGAACTCCTCCACCTGAGGCAGGGGACCTCCACCGACCTGAAGAGGGCAGCCAACATTTCTCCGGTCGAGAACCATGGCCTCGGACTTGCAGGTGCTGATTCTCATCCCAGCTGCTTCACACTCTGCTGCAAACCGCCCCAGTGCATGCTGGAGGTCCTGGTTCGAGGGAGCCAATAAGACAACATCATCTGCAAGGAGCAGAGATGAGATCCCATGATTCCTGAACCGGACCATCTCTGGCCCCCTGCTGCACCTAGAAATTCTGTCCATCAAGATAATGAACCTCAGTAGAGGGCCCTGGACCCCGTACTCCCGGAGTACCCCCCACAGGACACCACGAGTGACACGGTTGAAAGCTTTCTCCAAGTCCAAAAAACATATGTGGACTGGTTGGGCAAACTCCCTTGAACCCTCGAGCACCCTGTGGAGAGTATAGAGCTGGTCCAGTGTTCCAGGGCCGGGACGGAAACCACATTGTTCCTCCTGGATACTAGGTTGGAGGCTGAGGAGTGTGATCCCCCGGTAGCTGGAACACACCCTCCGGTCCCCCTTTTTAAAAAGAGGGACCACCACCCCAGTCTGCCACTCCAGGGGCACTGATCCCGACTGCCACGCGATGTTGCAAAGGCGTGTCAACCAGGACAGCCCTACAACATCCAGTGACTTGAGATACTCAGGGTGGATCTCATCCACCCCCGGAGCCTTGCCACTGGGCAGCTTGCGAACTCTGCGAGGCCGACCTATAGTCCCTCTCCATGGCCTCCCCGAACTTTTCCCAGGCCCGGGTTTTTGCTCCTGCGACTGCCCGAGCTGCCACCCGTTTGGCTTGTCGGTACCCGTCAGCTGTCTCAGGGGTCCCCCGAGCCAACCAGGCTCGATCGGACTCCTTCTTCAGCTTGACGGCATCCCATACAACATGCAACATAGCTCTCAGGGGTCTTAAGGGCACGCAAACCTCTCCACCACGATAAGGTGATGGTTCCCGGAGAGGTTAAGTATAGACCAGTACAAGGCAGTGTCTGGAACACTTTTCAATTCTATTAAACATATAGTAATTTAACATTGGTTGTTTATCGTCAAGTTTTGAAAGCGTCATAACAAAAACGCCAGTAATAACAACAATAATAAATCTTATCCGAAAAAAGAGGAGTAATACGTATGCCAATAAATGATCATTTTATAACATAATTTCTGGTAACACTCATGCCAAAGGAATCAGGTAAGCCATTGACTGAAAGTATCAGGGCCAGTCATTGCCAAAATGACAGCAGGTACCAAGATTTCTCCAGAAATCACCAGTGCTCGTGCATGTCTCTGACTGGCTTACCAGAATGAGGGCTGTCAGTTCAAAACTACAGCCCTCGACACAGTGTTGGCAAAGGGAGACTCGCTGTATGTTGGAATTAAACTCCAACTAATTGCCACCAACAGCTTTCAGAGTGACCACCTGACACTGGAGGAAATGCCAAAACGTGATGACAGACACAAATGTGTATAATGTACAAATGTCTCTTGCCAGAACATCCAGCCCAGAAGAAGAGCAATGGGGTTCACCCCTTTCCACTCAAGAAGAGTGTGTCAGACGAAGTCAGCCTGGCTTTAATCTTGGTGTCTCCAGAGTGCATTGCAGTTTTCTGTGACAGCTCTGGAAAATATGGCATCTTTGAATCTCACAGCCGAAATGCAGCAGGCTTACCACACCACAACAGAACTGCAATCTTGAAGACTTTCTCCAAACTTCATGACCTGGCTGACCACCTGAACAAATTCTTTCAGAAGAGTTCAAGTCTGGCCAGCTATGAGTTTGTGCCTGTTTCCTTCGAAGCTGTCAATTCAGCTTCCCCAACCAAAGGCACTACCCTCTGCCCATCACACAGAGAACACAACAACTCAAATCACAGACAGAAGTCTGAAGGACCCCAACTTTGCTGAAACCCCACAACCTATCCCACAAACCTCAAAAAATGTCTTCAAATTGAACAGAGAAAGGCGACGCAAAGCCAAGAGGAAGGAAACAGAGAGCAGAGCACCAGTTGCTAGGACAGACCTTATTTCCCAGAGCAGACGGAAGAAATACATGCGAGAAAATTACAGGAGGGATCCCGCTTTTAAAAGTAGACAGAAAAAATATATCATAGATAGGTAGGCACAGATCCCACTTTCCAAATAAGACAAAAAAAATACATTACAGATGGGTACAGCACAGATCAGGCTTTCCACAGTAGACAAAAAAAATACTTTACAGATAGATTCAGCACAGATCCCAGTTTCCAGAGGAGAAAGAAAAAGTACATGTCCCAGAGTTACATGATGCCGGAATTTAGACAAAGAAAGAAAATGTACGTGACAAGACAGCTCAGAACCAAATATCACAACGACCCAGAGTTCAGATGCCATTTCATTCAACACATTAGCCAGCATAGGAGCGCCAAACTAGCCTTAAATGCTGTTTTTTGCATTCAGTATAAGTTGCAGAGAGTACAAAGGATTAAGAAAAAGTACAGGAACCTTGTTTCATCCCACCAGGAAACTCCTCACCCCCCGATGGACTCTGCAATGGAACATAGCATAGCATCCTTCCGTGGCACCATTCATCATCACCCACTTACATCTGCACAGTCTGTAATCGAGCATTATTTCCCAATCAGGTCAGGCTGTGTAAGACAGGAAGATATAGCAAAAACTTCAAAATGGAAGCTCTTTGCTTGAGAGGAAACTACATTCATTTCTGCAGCAACAAATGCTCTTCTCCTTGTTCTGTTCCGCAAGAGTGACATCAGGAATGGATCTGCCACATTTGTGACAATCACCTGCGTAGAGGTAGAATGCCACCCATTGCTGTAGCAAACAATCTACAGTTGGCATGCATTCCCCCAGAGCTGGCTGTGCTTAATGTCCTTGAAAGGCAGCTCATTGCGAAAATCTTGCCTTTCGCCAAAATACTTTCTCTGCCAAAAGGTCAGCAGAAGGCTGTACATGGAGCTGTTGTGTGCGTTCCATCAGAGATGGAAACTGTCATGAACAGTCTCCCAAGACCCAGCGCCGAAGCACAGCTGCTGCAAGTGAAGCTTAAAAGACGTGTCACTTACAAAGGCTACCAGCACTTCTACACAGTCAACATGAAGCATGTGCTTGCTGCTGTGGCTAAGCTTAAAGAGCTTCATCCAGAATACAAGGACGTGTCCATTGATGAGAATGCCACATTTGACATTGTACAAGATGAGGAGTCGGAAGACGAAGAGGACTTGCAGCACAACACGGAAGCCGCTGCACCCCCAGACCAACACGGCATCCTGAAAGACAATATGGAGATGGACATTGACCTAGAGGAGATCTTCAACAGTCAGAATGAGCCAGAAGATCCAGGAGACAAAGAAAAGGAGGATCTGCAACCCAGACTCCATTTTGATATGTGCATGCAGCCACCTGACATTGCACAGGAGAGCCTTCCTTATGGTGATGGAATATTCAATGTGGCACCCGCTCAAGGCAACAGACCTGTGAGTTTTTTCTCCGTACCTAAATTAGAAGCCATGGCCTTTCCTGTGCAATTTCTAACAGGACAGAATACGTTGGATGAGGCTCGAGGTATCAAACTTTCCCCTAGCAAATACTTAAACGCTCGGCTATTCGCTGCCGATATGCGGTTTGCTAGTGACCAGACGTACCTCTTCTTTCCACAATTCATCATGGAGACAAACAAACAAATAGCCACAAACAGTTTGTCCATTCAGATGCGCAAAGGGAAGTCAAAAACCAAGGGACGGACGCAAAATTATATATAACATGCTGCAGGAAAAAGAGGAGGACAAGGATGCAACATGACTCATGCAACCGCTGAGAGGCACCCCAGCTTAATCGAACAAAAAGCTGAAGGATCTCCATGCAATGGTTTGGCAGATTGGGAAACCTACCTTTTTTCTCACATTCTCATTCTGCTAAGATGAGGTAGCCTGAAATCATAGAGGTCATTAAAGCTCAGCAGGGTGAAGTGGGAGACTTTTCAGAGCTCGACTGGAACGCCAAATGCGACATACTGCGCAGCAACCCTGTGACAGTGATGCGCATGTTTGAGAAGAGAGTCAACGCTCTGATGACCTGCATCATCCTCTCTCCAGCGAAGCCCACTGCTGAAGTAGTGGATTACTTTTACCATGTGGAGTTTTAAGCCAGGGGAAGTCCACACATTCACATGCTGGTCTGGGTCAAAGATGCACCCGTCTTTGGAGATGATTTCGACACCGACATTGCAGAATTCATTGACTCCTACATTTCTTGTAGGATGCCTGACCCCAAGAGGGACCCAGAGCTCCACAAAATTGTATCTGAGGTTCAGATGCATAGCAGGAACCATTTGAGATCCTTCAAAAAGGGTAATGTTCCCTGCCGATTTGGCTTCCGTAAGCTGCCCATGGATGAAACCATTATCACCAGGCCTACCACGGTGGAAGTTGATATGGAAGACCTGACTGCACGGTTAGAGGAGCAGAGGCGGCAGCTTAATAAGATCCAGAGACTAAGATCCTCGACTCAGTCATCAAAACCGCTAAAAAGTCCGACGTTAACGAGCGCGACGAGATGAAGCATATCATGCAGGCGTATGCGAAACACAGAGAGGTCAGCGCGCAGAAAGCTGTGGCTCGTACCTGCAGCTTACGTCTGAAGAAGTGCTCTTTCAGTTATGTTCCTTCAAACCGATCAGGACGATCTGAGTCACCCCGTCAGCAGGCTGAAAGACATGCAGCCAGATTCGGAGACGTGTGGATATCAGGAGTGCCTGACAAATACCTGGCCAGACCTGACAAGCCACAGTTTGAGAACATGTGCCTGGCAGAGTTTGCGCCGGAGTACAGGGTGGTGTACGGTGAGCAGACGGAGAGCAAAAGTGCCATTTGCCTCCAAAATGACATGGGGTATGTTTAGAAGAGGACAGGGAAACCAGCAATCATCAGGTTTGCTCGCTTCTCTGAAAAGAAAACCCCAGAGAAGCATTTCCGAAGGCTCTTAAAGCTTTATCTCCCACACAGGCATGATGAGGAGCTGAGGAATGTACAGTACCCCACTTATGAAGAGTTTTACAACTGTGGAACCATAAGGTTTGGGGACGTCCATATCGTCGACGTTAACAGAAAGAGATACGCAGGAGAATCGATGTGGTATACACAGTATCAGCTGTACGGTCCAGTTCTCAACGCTTGGAATACCTTTGCGCCCGAGGTAGAAGTGGACCACGAGGAGTGTCTCGCCAAGCGTGAGCCCATAAAGGGCGAGCATGACGAGTGTGACAACATCCCCAACTATCAAGTCGACAACAATGGGAAGCAATCCATGCCAATAATAGATGCGCCACCGTTGAGTTTAGAAAATGTACCGGAGTCTGAACCAAACCCAGGCATCGATATTCTACGCTGTCCGTGAATGGTGCTATAGGCGCGTGTGGGGCCACGATCCAGATCCGTTCTATTACTTCATGACGGGAGGAGCTGGCTGTGGCAAATCCCACGTCATAAAGTACATCAGGAGGAGTCATCTGGAGGCAATGTGGATTCTGCGGCAGCTCCCCAGATTCTGGGACCAGGGCGACATATCCCAGCCCACAGTGCTGCTGACTGCGTTCACTGGCACACCAGCCTTTAACATTTCAGGCAAAATGTTGCACTCCATCCTCAAACTCCCAAGGTCCCTGAGGCCGCCATATCAGGGCCTTGGAAATGCACTCGATGAATTGAGAGCGGCACTGTCGAGTGGCGAAATTCTCATCATCCATGAGATATCCATGGTTTCCAAGGAGCTGTTTGCCTACGTCTACTGGCGATTTCAGCAGATCAAAGGAAACAGGAAGCCATTTGGAGGTATGTTTGTCCTTGCTGTTGGTGACTTTTACCAACTGCCACCACTCGGCAAGGCCAAGCCGCTGCGTGTTTATGAGGAGAACGAGTTTCATCTCTGGAAGGACCGATTCACCATGATCAACCTGACAGAGATCATGCGACAGGAAGATGATCTCACTTTTGCTGAAGTCTTGAACCGGTTTTGAGTCAAGCAAAAGGAAGAACCTCTTAGCAGCGGAGACAGGGAGCTGCTCATGCAGGCTGTGACTGACGTCGAGGCTTGTCGCACAGATAGGCTACACATCTACGCGATAAACAAGGAAGTCAACCGTTACAATGCCGATATTGTGGCTGCTCTCCACAAGGCTCTCCTATTGTGGCGCAGGACTATAGGAAAGACCCCAGAATGGGGTCCATGATCAGGAATCTCGATGTGCAGGATGGGATTGTTAATGGCACATTGTTTGGAACAATCTCGCACATTGTCATGGACGAGCGGATCTCGGCCGGTGGCGTAAAGCTTATTGCCCTGCAGCTGGATAATCCCACAGCAGGTCAGAGATACCGGAAAAAGATGCTGGGTCCCTCAGATAACCTGGTCAACATTGAGAGATCGGAGGAAAACACTAGCAAGTGAGGCATTATTCGACGTCAGTTTCTCTCTTTAAGTGAGCTTTTTTTTTTAGTTATAAAAAGTGCAAGACATGACCATGAAGTCGGCGGGTGTGTGTCTCAAATGAGTTTTTGAGGCAGGCATGGCTAATGTCGCCCTGAGCCGCACAACGTCACTCCAGGGTCTCAGTATCGTAGACCTTAAGGAGGAGAATATATACGCAGACCCCAAAATCAAATTGGCTTTGGACAATATGCCTCAGGCATCTTTCCAGGGTGTCCGGCCCCTGTTGACTTTCTTCAAATCAAAGGACCAATGTGTAAAGACTTTGACAATCATCCATCACAACACTCAGGGGCGTCCATGTCACATTGTGGACCCCAAAGCTCATCATGAGCGCCAACTTGCAGATGTGTTGTGCCTCACAGAGACACATCTGTCAGGGTCCACTGTGTCACCACTTTTCCAGCTGGAGGGATACGACATGTTCACACGCAGGAGGTAACACCTGCATGTACATGGCAAAAAAAGGTGGAGGTGGAGTTGCAGTGTACTGCAAAAGCAATGTGCAAGCAGAGCATCGCAGGTACATGCAAGATGTCACCAATTTAGAGTTTCTTGTGGTCAAAGTCCAGGCTCCAGTCAAAGTTCTATTGGCAACTGTATACAAACCACCAACCTTCAGTCTGAAAACATTTTTATCCAACCTGAAGAGTCTTTTGGATTCTTTCGACTTATTAAACCATGAGCCCATTCTTGTCTGTGGCTTCAATGAGGTTCTCCTGTCCAAGGGAACAAAACGCAGCCGAGATTTGTTCAAGTCCAGGGGTTACACTCAGTTGATCACAGACTCAACGACTGAAATGAACACCTTGATTGATCATGTTTACATTTCAAATCCTGAGAAATGTCTTCAGTCAGGTGTTCTCCAAACATATTATAACATATTATAGTTATCACAGTCCAGTCTATTGCACGGTGACCGTTTAATAGTCTCTTATAGTAGGGCGATAGGGCAGCCTCTGACACCACTCCTTCCTTGGTGTCTCAGCGACCGGAGCCGCTTCCTTCGTTTATTTATAGTGTAACAGTCTATCAAAAGAAAAATGACCAAAACACCAAGAAAAGGTAATAAGAAAAACAATAAGCAAAAAGTAGCAACAAAAATCAAAGCAATGGTTTGCAACAAATCTCCACAGGTTCTACTTACACTTGCTCTTTCCCTGGTTGACAGCACCTGTCCTCACCTACCCCAGGCTACAATGAACCTGCTGCTTATATTTTCCTCCTCTAGGGGAGCCTGCCCTGCCATTGGCTAACTGTCTGGATCATACCATTTCATCCATACCCCCCCCCCCCCTCCCCCATTTAACATACATAAAACAGTAACTCCATATAGCACACATAATCCACACATCCCAACCACTTTATAGTAAAAAATCACACCAAACCAAATACACACATATAGCATTCGACCACTAAAACCCAATACCTATCCCAACCTCCCCTCCCGACATACACCCTCCCCCTTTCAGACAGTTAAGCCTACCCTTTAAATCCTCCCACCGAGAACACGCGTCTGTTTGGCAGTGGGGACTGAAGATGGAGAGGATGTGGTGAGTATGTCGACTGGAGGAAGTTGTACAGGACAGGGTATTGCTGTGGCGTCTACTTCCAGAGTGTACCCGGCAGCAAAGGTCCGCACTCGGGGAGTGAACCGCGGACCTGCCGCTGCAAATCGCGGGGCAAATTGCCGACAGCATATGTATATATATGTGTGTGTGTGTGTGTGTGTAAGCACGTGTTCGTGTGTAGCGTGTGTGCGGGTGCGTGTGTGCGTGCGAGCGTGCGTGCGGCCGCGTGTCTGTATGGGGCCGCGCGTCTGTACGGGCCGCGCGTCTGTGCAGCCCAGCACTGCGCCTCCACACCGCATCAACAGTCCACCAATCACGCCCCGATTGAATAAATGAAATAAATGGGGGAGAAACACCTCCTCACAGTGCGCAGGAAAGAGGGGGAAGGAAGGAGGGCGAGCGAACAGAGACAAAAGGAGACACAAGAGAAACAAACAATTGCAGATAAAAGACTCCAACGCAACAGAAATGACAACAGCATCAGCAGGGGCAGCTGCAGTCACGCTGGGCAACAGCTGAGTTCCCTTTATCACAGCAGCAGTGGGAGCGAGAGCAACTGAGGCTGCCGTTCCCATTCTTACCGCCGCCCACCGCTGCACTGGGTCGGCGGCGACGTCTCAGCTGCTGTGGAGAGGAGATGGGGAGAGAGACGGACAGCAGCAACAGACAACAACAGACAGCAACAAGTGACAGCCATAAGGCGCGGCAGCTCAGTAGCACACTGGATGGAACCAAAATCAATGACAATGACAATAATCAACCCAACGTAACATTACGGCGCAGTGTTGTGTTTGTGTTTATGTGTGTGTGAGTGCGTGTAGTGGGTGGGTGAAAGATCCCTAATGTGCGTGGTTACACCTGTGTGTATGCCTTCATGCAGAACTGCATCGGTGAGAGGTTTGTCACTAGGCTTCAGTGGGGAGGGACAGGAATTAACGATGTCACGCCTTGACAAAGGTGGGCGCCATGACCACCCCAGGCACAGTCCGAGGCAACAGTGAAACCGGAGGCCAGGGCACGGTGGAGCCCACGGCCCCGCAAAACCAGGTGGGCTCCCGGGTTGGGTGTCTCCGGCCCTGTCATGAGCACCAGCCCCGCAGTGAAGCCGGCCGGGCGGCCGGGGCACGAGCCCCCCCCAGCGCTCGACACCAGAACCCGGAGAATCTGAGGGCAGCGGGCCCACAGGTTAGGTCCGCCACCCCCAGCAGCAAATAGAGACCGGGGTTCCATAATCCAGCACCCAACGGGGTGACCCGCCACCCACCCCACCATAAACCCCTCCCCAGGGTGCACAGGGCAGTGCCTAACCCTGACACCCAAGGCACTCAGCCCCCGCTGAGTTGGCCGGTGCACTGGCAAGGGCCAGCGCAGGCCGAGCTACCAGGCCCCCGCACCAAGTTATGATGGAGCCAGCCCCCCCAAGCAACGAGTCCCGCTTGGTGCCCCCCCCCACAACTGACTCACCCTCCGTCGGTGCCTGGCAGTCTACCTGCCACCCCCTGCATCCGAGAGCGGGCCTGAGGGTACATGGGTCACTCGGGGCCCAATGGCCAGGGTGAGGCAGTACCCAGCCGCAGGGCCAGTATTGGAGCCTGAGGCTTTCCTCCCAGTCTTCTCACCATCTGCTGAGCGACAGCGACCCCGCAGCCCCCTCTTCCCCCGTCGGACCGGGTGAGCAGGTGACTAGACCGAGGGTGATCAGCTACTGTGTTTCTGCTCATGCTCAGATTTAAAAATGTTTGCTTTTTCTCTGGGCACACGAGGTGACAAACTTTCAGCATTCAGTTTTCACAACTCTCCCTCAGTGAAGGGCCGGGAGGATTTTGCGATCTCCGCTGCCACAATAAAACTGGCCTTTACAGCAGCCTCACTGTGATGTAGCTTTTTTAAACATAGTCTGCTGTGAAACCAAACCTTTTCATCTCCTCTACTTTCCGGTGTCTTTGAGTCATGTCCAGGTCCTTGTACTTGTTCTGGTGTTTCGTTTCGTTGTGTCATAGTACAGCCACAGTAACTCCACATACAAGACAAACAGGTCTATCTTTTATATAAGTTAACAAATAATCTGCCTTCCACCTGTCCAGAAAGCTGTTGTTTTCTGTCTTTCTTTTCTCCATTTTTAGGAAGGATCTTGGTGCTGGTAGCAGCTAGAGGTCCCTATGACAACTGTCAACAGAGTAGAGTCCTGTCCTGATTGACGCGGCGAAACGCCAGCAAAGCATTCTGGGACTTGTAGTTTTTTGTGATATATGCGCCATATAATACCAATGCTGGCAGGCCAGCTATAGTCATCATTTCGTATTGTTTCGCGGGCCAAATATAATTACACGACGGGCCAAAATTGGCCCGCAGGCCAGAGTTTGACACCTATGCTCTAGGTGATATCATCACGAGTCATTCTATAGATGTTACGCTGATGACACTCAATTATATCAAGCCAGGTGAGCGCAATCGTCTACAGCAGCTTCAGTCCTGCCTTGATGACCGCAAGGCCTGGATGACTAATAATTTCCTAATTCTAAACTCTGAAAAAACAACTTCTCTACCATGATTCCAATCCCAGGATGGGTCTCCACCTATTTAAACAAGGAGACATAGTGAGCATTTAGGATTTAAGTATGTATGATTCGTTCACCCCTAGAGATTTAAGACATTAAAACTAATTTCATCTGCATTATTCATTCATCTGAATTCATCATTTACATTATTAAAGACAGGAAATCATATCTATGCCTTAGTTAAAAGCAAAGCACCTGGACTTGAGTCAGAATCTGAGTCTCATCTGGATCTGGGTCATGAATTATCCTGGTATTTTAGAGGGCGAACTGATACCCTCTTGATCAGCTGTGTAGGTTCATTTTCCTTCAACAATGCACTAAGTTTAAGGGTTGATTCATGACGAGTAGCTGGAGAGCAAAGGAAGAAAACAGCTGCAAGAGAGGTAACAAAGCAAATAAAAGAAACAAAAGTCTAATTTGGTGCTTGTGTAACCACTGCAACGTGATGACAGGTTGCATTTTTTACATTCTCATGCTAATATGTTATGACATAGCATAACATAGCTTAATATAACAAAACAGTATGTGTTTTTGTGAAGCTGTGGTCCACATGGTGGGGTTAGCAAAACATACTAACAATTAATATTTTACTACATTTCTGTCCGTATGAAAGTTTGGTTAGTGTTTAATAGACTTCAGGTACTTGTAGTAGCATCTAAAAGCAAAAATCTTAACAGACAGGGGTTTGTCTTCTAATTTGTTGAAGTTCACAGGTACGTCTGCTGCAGACTACTGCAACTATGGTTAACATTGTGAAACTGTGTTATTTAGTCATTAATTCACTGATAGATAAGTGATGCTGCGTAGGTGAGTAACTGTTAATGAAACAAAGTTTAACTGAAAGCTTTCTACTTCATAGCTTTTGGTAGAGCAGTTACTTACACATGATAAAATGTTGACAAAACTGTAGTCCTCCTTTTGGCTTGTTTCAACTGGGCTCCTGTTTCAACTTGAGCAATTTTATTCCATGAGTTCTTTCCACCAATAACATTATTAAACAAGTATTCATCACGTACACTGAAAAACATTTGTGAGAATGTATTTAGCTAAAATTTACCATGTCTATCATTTAACACCCATTTCCAGGTGACATTTTTTAAAAAATCTTTAGGCATATGAAATTCTGCACAATTACGCTTTCTAAATTGAGAATTTCCACATTTCTAACTGAATTTAATCTGTACCCTTTAGCTTTCAGCTCGTCATCACTTTTAGCAAGAAAGTCACAGAAATTCCAAAGCAAGCTAACTCCGTAAAATTGAAATTAAAACAGAATTTAAAAAAAAGCAAAAATCTCATGAGAAAACAATAAGAAAAAATCTCATAAGAAAACAAAAACAATGGAAAAACCAGCAAATTCCAAAAATCACCCTCAAACATACATTCGCTGTAAAGCCATACGTTGACGTAGAAATTCGGACTTCAAAACGCAGGAAAACTCCTCTCTGCCTGTACTCAACAGCATGTTTATACCATGTATCGTTTTTCATCCAGGCCCTCTCAAAAAAGTGGGTTTGGCATTTTCAATGCAGCTTGAGAAGGGAGAGACCCTATCAACTCACTTAACTCACTGGTTGTTAGTCTAATATAAGCAACTTAATGGAACATGGTAAGCAGGCTCATGTCTTGCACAATATAATTCACTTGTTTCCCTCCTTTAATATACTCAAATACATCCTGTATATGTTACTGTAGACTTTGAGGGCTTCGTGCTGGGTAACAGGGGTTACCCGTGCCAGTGTAGGTTATTGACCTGACCCTGACTCAGGCCCGCAGCAGAGCTTCACTGTGGCCCATTGCAGGATGAGAGTCTGTGTGAAGATGACTATAGACCTGCTGAAAGCCCGTTTCCAGTGCCTCCATCACCTCAGGGTAACCCTCAAGAGGGTCTGCGACATTATTGTACCATGTGTTCTCCCTAATATTGCTACAGGACACCCTGATGATGACCCCCATCCACCCTGCAGATATCCAAGATGGAAGAACAGTAAGAGACATCTTGCACAATCACTTTCCAGTTTAATTTCACTACCAGCACCACCCATCATTATCATCACATCTACTGTCGTACTAAAAAATAGCATACATCATTCATGGACTATGAAGGCACTTTCAGAAGCTAAGAACTCATGACTTTAATAACACTTGGGGTTTAAATACATCAGGGAGGGGAACAGACAATGAGATGCAGAGATTCAATAGGTGGATAATTGATTCAACATGGTGAAAGGCATGAGTAATCAAAAACAAGGACACAGAGTGATAGGGGGAAAAACCAAGGTAATAAAAGAAATGTCCAGCAGATGGGGTAAAAGGAATCCTGAGGCCTGGAACCTTTACAGCAAGTTTGTAACGGTTCACCCATTCCAATTAGTGTGTTGGTGAGGCATCCAGAAAAACTCTTGAGTTTGTTAATCCTGAAATCAAAGAAACCCGGATCTCTGTGTTTCACAAAGAGAGGTAACTTAAACCAAAGAAAGAGGGGTAGCTCTAGTATGTTTAACTTATCCCTTGACCCCACACAGACTTTGATTCATTCACTCAGTCCTGCGGGTTTCAGCAGAGTAAGACAGCCTGGTTCGTCATCAAAATAAAATTTTTGACGATGTGTGTATGTATTGACCATGTATGTTTCTTGATGGACATAGAGGCAATATTATTTCACAGGGTGTTACACATAAAAGACACAAAAGACGATAGCTTCGGGCCATGTAGGAGATGCTCTTGTTTAAGGAACAAGGTCTGAAGACTGCAAGCTTAACTTTCTTTGACGCCAACAAGAGTTAACAAAGGGTCTTTGCATGAAGTTTATTGTTTAAAAAAAAAAAGGGAAAAAGGATTTAAGATGAGTGAAGTTGATATGGTGTGTTGTGTGATAATTGCATTTGAGTCTTGTATCTAAAATTGTTTAAGGTCATAATTTGAGTTAAAGGTTAAAACCATTTATGTTTTAAGTTAAATGCCTTAAGGCTAAAAGTGAAAGTATTCTGTATCTGCCAGTTTAAAGTGCATTTTGTCGATTTACATTGAAGCATATTTGCCTTGTGATATTTTTTAAGCTAAATCTTGAGTTTATATGTGCATTTTGAGCTATTTTTGGCACATTACTACTAAAGATACAGAGAATAGTGTTTTGGTTTATTGAAGTATTTTTACTCATGCTATTTCATTTCTGACACGCCTCTGCAATATCGCGTGGCAGTCGGGAACAGTGCCCCTGGAGTGGCAGACTGGGGTGGTGGTCTCTCTTTTTAAAAAGGGGGACCGGAGGGTGTGTTCCAACTACTGTGGGATCACACTCCTCAGCCTCCCGGGGAAAGTCAGGGTACAAGAGAGGAGAGTTTGGCCAATAGTCGAACCTCGGATCCAGGTGGAACAATGCGGTCTCCGTCCCGGCCGTGGAACACTGGACCAGCTCTATATTCTCCTCAGAGTGCTCGAGGGTTCATGGGAGTTTGCCCAACCAGTCCACATGTGTTTTGTGGACTTGGAGAAAGCTTTTGACCGTGTCCCTTGTGGTGTCCTGTGGGGGGTACTCCGGGAGTACGTGGTCCAGGGCCCTCTACTGAGGGCCGTGCGGTCACTGTATGACCGGTGCAGGAGCTCAGTTCGCATGGCCGGCAGTAAGTCAGACCTGTTTCCGGTGCATGCAGGCCTCCGACAGGGCTGCCCTTTGTCACCGGTTCTGTTCATTATCTTTATGGACAGAATTTCTAGGCGCAGCAGGGGGCCAGAGATGGTCCGGTTCGGGAGTCATGGGATCTCATCTCTGCTCTTTGCAGATGATATTGTCTTATTGGCTCCCTCGAGCCAGGACCTCCAGCATGCACTGGGGCGGTTTGCAGCAGAGTGTGAAGCAGCTGGGATGAGAATCAGCACCTCCAAGTCTGAGGCCATGGTTCTCGACCGGAGAAAGGTGGACTGCCCTCTTCAGGTCAGTGGAGAGCCCCTGCCTCAGGTGGAGGAGTTCACGAGTGAGGGAAGGATGGAGCGAGAGATCGACAGGTGGATTGGTGCAGCGGCCGCAGTAATGCGGTCACTGTATTGGTCCGTCGTGGTGAAGAAAGAGCTGAGCCAAAAGGCAAAGCTCTCGATTTACCGGTCGATCTACGTTCCTACCCTCACCTATGGTCATGAACTCTGGGTCATGACCGAAAGAATGAGATCCCGGATAGAAGCGGCTGAAATGGGTTTCCTCCGCAGGGTGGTGGGGCGCTCCCTTAGAGATAGGGTGAGGAGCTCTGTCACCCGAGAGGAGCTCGGAGTAGAGCCGCTGCTCCTCCACAACGAGAGGAGCCAGCTGAGGTGGCTCGGGCATCTGAATCGGATGCCTCCTGGACGCCTTCCCCAGGAGGTGTTCCGGGCATGTTCATCCGGAAAGAGACTCAGGGGAAGACCCAGGACACGCTGGAGTGACTACGTCACCCGGCTGGCCTGGGAATGCCTTGGGATCCTCCTGGAAGACCTGGAGGAAGTGTCCAGGGAGAGGGAGGTCTGGACGTCCCTGCTCAGACTGCTCCCCCCGCGACCCGGCCCTGGATAAGCGGAAGAAGATGAATGGATGGATGGATGGCAATTTCATTTCCACTTAAAGACACAAGAGACACATCTAAGTAGGTGTTAACATTCAAGCAAGCTTTAATTACATGTACATATTTAAGCAAGTGTTATAGTAACAGTTACATTTAGTATTTGTATTTACAGTTCACACTTACTATAACTTAGTTATTTAGTTATGGCAGAATCTAGTGAGTCAACACTTAAGGTAGGGCAAGTTGAGGATGGAAGTAAAGATACTGAGTGTCCTGGAGATGATGCAAGCGATGTTGGGCCTCAGCCAGCTGAAGAGAAACAGCCGCTGAGACGAAGCGAGCGTTCCCGTACCCTAACAGAAAGGGGAAAGGCATTGCAAGAGGATAAAATTAGACCACAAGGTTTGATTACATTTACAAAAATGGAGTGCACATGTTAAATTCTCCAAGAAGTCATTATCACAGTCATCTTAGCCATTAGCAGAGAGCCTACTTGAGGATATCCTGCATGATATCAAATGCCTTTCAGGAGACATCCAGCGTGTCTATGAAGACCTGCGCAGAGTCTCAACTCCAGACCAAGACAAAGAGTCGATCTGTGTGCACAGGTTTCGGACTTCATTGGTGCCAAAGCCACAGCTTACCTGCATGGGAAGCACCCACATGAAGATGAGCCAGATTGGCCAGAAGCAGGTTCTCTGTGGAACTCCACTCTAAGTGAATTTGATTCTGACGCTTCTATCCTGAAGGGTGCTTCAGAGCGTTCAAATGCATCTTCCATAAAGCACCAAGAAGCCGCCGCAGATGCTGCAGCAAGCCAAGCCATTCTGAAAGTGTTGGAAGAACAACAAAGAGAACAACTGGAATTCAACCCGTTCTCATCCCAACGCGTCAAATACTGACTATTTGTGACACCCCTGAACGTTACATATGGACGCCGAAGGTACCTTCCGCGTCTGTTTATTGACGCTCCGGGTTCTCCATTCACTCTCATGCAAACCCCAGCTCAGCTGGCCAGGAGGCTGAGAGCAGAGGCTCCAGCCAAGCCCCTAAACATCAAATATAAACGCGGAGGGTAAAAATCCGCGTCCGGATTTGATGCTCCGGGTTCTGCATTGACTCTCATGCAGACCCCCGCTCAGCTGGACGGGACGCTGGGGGCAGAGGCTCCAGTTGTCCATTCACTCCTATAATAACCCAGTCACGCGAAGCATGACGCCGCTAACTACTGTCTCATTGAAGAACCGAGTATCCTCTGCCCGGAAGTGTTTTTCTCTCTATTTTCTCACTATTTGTACACTTTGTCCCGAAAATATATCCACTGACACGATAAACCAAAATTGGAAATACCTGGCTAAATATCTACGTAAATCATGTGAATTTATACTAAAACGACAATAATAACAATGGATTAATTGGACACACTAATGTGCTCCGCCATTTTGTTTGTAGTCCTAATTTGCCTGAGTCAAAAGGGAGGAGGGGGAGAAAAAAATACCTACCCCTTGGAATTTCCTCCTGGTTTTTGACTATGTTACTGGCCAGAAGGTCTTGTATTAGGATCTGCTGCCTCCAAGTTAATAGCACCTTCCTAGAGCAATTTTGCGTCCCCAAGAGCCCCCCAAAGTCTATAGAGGCGGGGCTCGGAGGGTCAGTTCCAGGTCCGCTATGGGTTAGGGTTCGGTCTGTAGACTGAGTTTCAGGCTATTTGGTCTATTTTTGAGACCGTGGTGAGCCCTCAAAGGTGGGAAATGGAGAACGTTCAAAGCCCCGTCCTTTGAAAAGTATGGCTCCAATCAGGACCAAATCAACCAACCAATCTTGTCCAGGCCCCCCCTACAACATACTAAAATGTCAGATTCACAGCACCTTTAGAAAGAGATCTCCTCCAGATTGGCCTCCAGAATCTGATGGTCTAGTTGGCTATAGCTTTTAGACCCTCTCATTTTTCAATCAGGCACTCCTCCTCAACACTTTGAGCAAAATGGCTGAAATTGTACTATGTTCAATAGTAGGTCAAGAGCATCCATCATACTGAGTTTCAGGCTCCTACTACCTCAGAAAGTGTCTGAGAGGGCCATACACAATTGAATGACAGGCCAAGGGTGACATGACAGCACCCCTCCAACAGATGGTGCCCCAGGTGACTGCCCATAACACTTGTGGCAAGAACCAGCCCTCCATAGATTTTTTGAGCAATGAGGATGACATTTTAGAATGTTTATGGGGAGGTCAGAAGCAACACCGTTCAAGCAGCCGCTCAAGCCGTTCAAGCAGCGGCCAGCCGAGCTGGGGTCTGCATGAGAGTCAATGCAGAACCCGGAGCGTCAAATCCGGATGCGGATTTTTACCCTCCGCGTGTATATTTGACGTTCAAGGGCTTGGCTGGAGCCTCTGCTCTCAGCGTCCCGGCCAGCCGAGCTGGGGTCTGCATGAGAGTCAATGCAGAGCCCGGAACGTCAAATCCGGACATGGAACTTTACCTCCCGCGTTTATATTTGACGTTTAGGGGCTCTGGCTGGAGCCTCTGCTCTCAGCGTCCCGGCCAGGAGAGCTGGGGTTTGCATGAGAGTGAATGGAGAACCCGGAGCGTCAATAAACAGACGCGGAAGGTTACCTTCTGTTGGTAAAAAAAAGGATTTCACCAATCTCAAATGAAGGTTCTTGAGGTCTGTAGCTTTATTCCAGTTTGTGCACAGAATCTCACACAACAAAGTTATGAGAGAGGAGCTCGCAGACCAGTCCTCAGTATTTAACCAAGACAAAGCCATAAACATCAAAGTTTAGATGGAGACAGCTGAGCTCCTCAGCTGTTACAAGCATTCTGCATCTTATCTGTCTTCCTCCAAATGGCCAGGAACCAGGCACTCTTTATTAGGGTTCGTAAACCTCTTGCTGTATTTTTATACCCCAAACTAATGACCCAACACTTACATGTTGAAAGCAACAGACATCTTGAAAACTCATTCCAACATTATGCACTCAGACAAACACAGTATTTTTCCATCACCTTCGGCGTCCATATGTAACGTTCAGGGGCGTGACAAATAGTCAGTATTAGATGCGTTAGGATGAGAACGGGTTGTGGAATTGCAGCACCAAGAGGGGAACAGGAAGATAGCAGCTCAAGAGGCAGCAGATTTGAGGCGACGCCTAGAAAAGGAAGAAGAAGAAATTCAGTGGAGGATTAAAAGAGAAGAAGAAGCAGCTCAAATCAAAGCCAAACTTGAAGAAAAGCAAATAATGATCAAGCATCTAGAAACAATGAAGGAGTTCAATGCTGCGCGAGCAAAAATGCAGGTATACGACCAAGAGTTAGACATTAAAGAAAAGCCTCAAGATGCACTGAGCCGTGAGATGGTAGCAGATCATCTTTCATCACATCCTGTAAGAGGTTCTCCATCGTCTGCACCTCTAGCTCCACAACCAACAGCTACGTCTGTTAATCCAAGCATATCCCAGCTCATTGAGATGCTTTCAGAGGCTATAAGTGCAAACAGAATACCTGTTCCTGAGCCTTCAATATTCACTGGTGATCCATTGAAGTACAGTGACTGGAAACTGTCCTTTGAAACGCTGATTGACCAGAAGAATATCCCTGAGAAGGAGAAGATATACTACCTTTGTAGGTATGTGAGTGGAAAGGCTAAAATGCACTGGATAGCTACTTCCTTCTCCGAACCGAGACTGCCTACGTTGCTGCATGGGAGATCTTAGAGGAGAGATACGGAAATCCATTCACAGTTGCAAAGGCTTATCGAGACAAGCTTCAAGAATGACCCAGGATTCGATCCAAAGAGAGCACTGAGCTCAGAGAGCTCAAGTTAAACAAAGTCAAAGTCAAGACAAGTCAAATAACCAAAACAAAGAAAAGAATAAAGGAAAGACTCCAGCTCCACAGTCTAAAGAAACCGTCACAGTCTCTCCTTCAAACAGGGTTATCCAGCATGAACCTGCTGTACAAACAGCCGCTATAACTCCTGTCTGGCTTTCGTCTGACACTGAACCAGCAGAGGAGTTGCTTGTCTGCGTTCTGTTGGACTCCCAGAGTGACACAACGTTTGTGCTCAATGAAGTAGCAGATGCTCTAGATGCAAAGAGAGACCAGGCTGTGAAGTTGGTCTACTTATTGGCTACAACTGCTCACAAGCCTTACTTCCAAGAGAAGTTGTGTCTGGTCAGAAAAATCAGCCATTTGGGCAACGTACTGACCTGGGGTGGAGTATCATCTGCCATGGGAATCCCTGTGTAGAATATGGAGACGCCATAGGCATCAGTCATCACGTAGTAGTCATGCAAGTCACCCCAAGCATTGATTCTTCCGTCAACCTGAAGGCTGAAGTTCACTACGTGAATAGATGTAAAGCCAGAGAGATTACTCCTTCAGAAATCATTAATATCCTTGAGTCTGACTTCTCTGAGAAAGCAGGAGAAAACGATCCCATTTCTCAAAATGACCTCAAGTTCTTGTCCATGATGAGAGAAAACATAATGCAAAGAGATGATGGGCACCTTGAAATGCCATTGCTGTTTAAGGACGAAAGACCCAAGCTGCCTGACAACCGGATATGTGCAATGCACCGCTTGAAATGTTTTGAAAGGAAACTAAAAAGGAATGAGGCGTACCACAAAGACCACGTGAATTTCATGAACGACATGCTCTCTCGTGGTGACGCTGAGAAGATCCCCGAAGAGGAAATTGAAAGTAGCCCGGCTTGGTATATTCCACATCACGGAGAGTATCATCCACAAAAACCTGGGAAAATCAGGATCGTATTCGACTGCTCTGTCAAGTTTCAAGGACAATGTCTCAATGACCACCTGCTTACTGGACCAGACCTCACAAACACACTGTTGGGTGTCCTTTGTAAATTCCGCAGAGATCCAGTTGCAGTCATTTGTGACATTGAACGGATGTTTTACCAGTTCTTCGTGAAAGCTGAAGACCAAGTAGTCTTCAGTACAGTAGTACAGTAGTTTCCATGTATGATCCGTTAGGATTCATGGCTCCATTCATTCTCTTAGGGATTCAAGTTCTCCAGCAGATGTGCAGAGAGAAGATCGCCTGGGACGAAGACCTCCCAGAAAGCTTGAGTCCGCAGTGGGAATCATGGATTAAAGACCTACCTAAGGTGTCTGACATGGGAATAAAAAGATGCTGCTTACCTTCAAATTTTGGACCTGTGAAAAGACATGAGCTCCACCACTTCAGCGACGCAAGCACTACAGGATATGGTGTATGTACTTACCTACGAGCTGTGAGTGAGTCTAATGAAGTTCATTGTAGCCTGGTGATGGGAAAGTCAAGAGTCTCCCCCACTAAAGTTATGTGGTGGAAATTTTACTGGTATCTAGGAACATTTGATTAATGTCAGTATTCATTCAGTTGTAGCCTAAACTCTGTGTGCTGCAGTCATCAAGGACTCAAGAATTTCACTGTAAAATCACTCCCTGCTGTTAACAACTTCATTGTTATGCCTATGAAAGTGTCCTGCTCACAGGACCCCAGTTGTAAAGACTTGCTCAGCTTCTGACAATTTGTTTATTGTGACCAAATGGTTTTCACACCGAGGGGTGTGTTCCTGGAGGTCAGGATAAAATGCATTGTGACCTGTCCTTCAGGGAAGCAGTCCTCTGATCCACTGGCAGTGGTCAGAGTGTGCTGTCTTCCTTCTCTGCAGAGAATAAACGCTTGGTACCTGTTCCAGTCTTGCTTTTTGATTTTTCCCCGACATATGAAGAATTTTTCCACAACAATTACTATGATACTGAGATTAGAACTCTCAGCAGCAGTAGTTGCAGTCAGAGTCAGCGACATGCTCCGAAATGAGCTGGAGCTCCAAGAGCCAAAGGAGTACTTTTGGACGGATTCTACCATTATTCTTGGCTACATAAACAATGATGCCAAGAGATTCCACGTGTTTGTAGCAAATAGAATACAAAGAATCAAGTTGAGCACAAATCCTAGCCAATGGGCTTAAGTTGCATCTGAGGACAATCCAGCAGACCATGCCTCTCGGGGGTTGACTGCAGAGCAGCTAAAGAACTCAAATTGGTTTGGTCAAATTTCTTTGGCAGCAAGAATTACCTCACAGAGAGAGCAAGGTGGGAGAAGTCAAGGAAGATGACCCTGAAATCTACAAAGCTGTAGTGTTGAACACAAAGGCAAAGGAAGACAGGTCATTGTTGGACCGCCTTGAGAAGTTCTCTGATTGGTCAAGGGTGGTACAAGCAGTTGCCAGACTGAAGACACTTATCCAAGAACACAAAGGTGTGAAAAGAAAACCAATGACAGTACAAGTCTTGAAGAAAGAAAATAACTTACCATCGTTAAACTGATCCAAGAGGAAGCATTTTCCGATGAGATAAGGAAACTGAAGGAAAAGGGGGTTATGGTGAAGACCAGACCCAACAAGTTGTACAAATTGAATCCGATTTTGGATGATGATGGAGTCCTGAGAGTGGGCGGACGCTTAAGTTGAGCTGCGCTACACCCACACCTGAGGCATCCAGTGATACTACCAAAGAACTGTTACATGTCAACACTGTTGATCAAACACTTCCATGAGCAAGTTCATCATAAGGGACATGGAGTGACCCTGAATGAAATGCAAGCCAATGGATGGTGGATCTTGGGAAGCAGCAGTGCGGTGTCGGCGTACATCTACAAGTGTTTGAAGTATAGGAGACAAACTGAAGGACAAAAAATGAGTGACCTACCTTCAGACAGAACGGAAACAGCTCCTCCGTTCACATACTCCAGCATAGATTGCTTTGGGCCTTTTTTATGTAAAAGAAGGAAGGAGGGAAGTTAAAAGATATGGTCTACTACCTGTCTATGTTCACGAGCCATCCGCATTCATCAATGCGCTAAGAGCGTTCATTGCCATCAGAGGTAGCGTTTGTCAACTTAAGAGCGATCAAGGCACCAATTTCATTGGAGGAAGAAAGGAGTTTGCAGAGCTCATGAAGGGAAGGAGAAGAGAAAGAGTCAAGGCCCTCAGATGTGAATTTGTCATGAATCCACCAGCAGCAAGTCACATGGGTGGCATCTGGGAAAGACAAATTACAACTACAAGGAGTGATCTCACAGCTATTCTTGACGAATTAGTGCAGAGGCTAAACAGCTCCTCTCTGAGAACCTTGTTCTATGAGGTGATGGCGATCGTCAATAGCAGACCACTCACAGTTGAAAACCTGAATGATCCATCTGCTCCTGAACCTTTAACTCCGAACCATATTCTTATGATGAAGTCTATAATCATTCTTCCTCTGCCAGGACAGTTTGTAAGAGAAGATCTGTACAGGGTGAGAAAGGTCAGACTGTTCGCTAGTGACACTACATATGACCCCAAAGGCAAACCCACAACTAAGACAGTCAAGACCTACACATAAGGTTGTTACTTTGATTGAAGCAGAGCAGAATGCTAAATGTTTGGTTCAACATTTTGTGTGTAATAGTTGACATGCAAAGGGTTTTAAGTTTTGAGAAATCCCACATTAAGGATGATGTGATTTGGTGGGAGTGTAATGGTTTAAGCTTGCGTTTCAATGTTTTGTGCAAAAGGATGTTTTGAGAACTAGTACTGATTTATTTGGGTGTATTTGTGTTGGTTTGAATGTGAACTTTTACTCTGACATATGAGAGCCCTTTATTTTGAAATGTGTAATATCAATGTGTGCTTCGCAAGGATTTGGCCATGTAGGAGATGCTCTTGTTTAAGGAACAAGGTCTGAAGACAGCAAGCTTAACTTTCTTTCATATGGCACGCAGCCAACAAGGTAATGTTTGTCATTTTATTTATTCATTTTTTCATGTGGATTTCATTTGTGCTAGTGATTTGGCTGATGACATTTTAATATTGTGTATTGTGTATATTTTTTACTTTTCATGGTTTTGGGAAGAAGAAATGGACCCGTTCAAGAAAACCACTTGCGTCCTCGTGCTTTGAAAGGGAGTTACAGGTACCGCTTTACTTCACATTCATTTCATTGTTCTTGGCTGTTACATGGACAAAGTCATTGTAATGTGGTCAAGCGCCTCGTGTCTCCTCTGCTGACAGAGAGCCTCCTGCTGCAGCAGGCTCACAGATGACCTCACAAGCACACACACACACACACACACACACTCACTCACTCAGCATTCTGAGTGTCTGCTTGTATGAGAGAGAGACTGTCTTGTGAGCAATCCAAAGGCAAAGTGCGGCAAACCAACGGGCACACACTCCAGAGCACTCTCAAAATTTCAGCGCGCTGGAATTTTCTAGTTTTCATTACTGCTCCCTCACAGACTGAGGCAGATAATTTCCACCAAAATTGACTTTTGTCTCAAAATGTCAAACACTGCAAAAACTTATACTCACACCAAGAATTGTTCCATAATATCTCATTTCCAGTCAATACAGATATCATTACTTAGATGCATCAACTTTAAGGTAACTTTTTTATACCTATTTCACTTGATAGAAGTACAAAGGTTGTCAGTCTGTTGGTGGAGGAGCTGTTTCTAATGATTGCAATTCCAAATGTGTTTGAAACAAATGAGAACAGTCTAAAAACAAGTCACTTTTTAGTGGATGTGTCTTGTTTTAAATGTAAAGAGATTTTGTCATTGGAAATTTTCTTCATGTCATTCTCAAGATCTGATTATTTCTTCAAATTTGCTGAGAGAATGCATTAAAATGTCCAACTCCAGGGAGCGAAACACATTGCCCTTTGTTTCCAACTTGTTGCCATGGTGACTCATTGAATCAGAGCTCCATTGATCATTGTGCACCTGCTTAACTCCAGATGAAACTACTCCAAGTTGATCAAACTAACTCAGATCTGCTGTTCTGGAACAGAAAACTCCTAGTTTCCTAGTTTCCTAGTTTCCTATCTGAGAGTAGATCAACTCAGAGGTCAGGGTTAGACTCAGAGTTTGTTGAACCTACTTGGTGAAACGGACCCCTGGTCAGTTTTACAGAGGACAAGAGAACAGCTGGATTAACAAGCGCATCTCATCAGTGTTGCTATTTTTGCAATCATGGACAAAGTAACTGAATACAAACATAAAAACAATGCACAGCACTAGTATCTCCAAGTTGACGCATGGATGTATTATAAGACCTTGATACGACTAAACATGGTGCGCATTTCATTCCTATGGACACTGCTCGCCTGACGCGTACGACTCTCTTCTGCTTTATTGGTCCCATCAAGTTTGCACAGTAGTGTCTCTTCCATCATGCAACACGGGCATTATAAACCAGCGGCAAACCGTAAGAACTATACCCGGGCCTTCACCTCAGCCCTCATTGCTGAAAACAAAACATACACACATTGAGAAATGAATAAGCACCCTCGAACTACAACACAACTTCAATTGCACTATACGCCAAAAATTAAACAAGGACTTTATAGTTTCATAGGTTCTACTACAACACCTTCTTAATTCTCTTCAGAAATACTGCTCGGACTTCAAGAGGGCCTACTGTTGTGTGTCAAGGCTGGAAACAGGTGGACTCATTAGAGCAGAAAACAGACCAGGAAAATGCAGCTTTTCTCAGTAAACACAAGGTTTATTATTGAGCTGGGACAGGGGGGAAAAGACAAAAATTCAGAGAACAAAAAATCACAGTAATCGCTGGCACAAACTAAAATCACAGCTTAAGCTGGAGAAAAGCAGCAAAGGAACAAAGGGAGGTCTCAACATCGAGGAATTATCTGGCTTCGAAGAGAGGCCACAGGCAGACCTTAAAAGGCATGTAAATTAAAGCAGCTGCGCTTCTCCCCTGCTGGAACCTGCAGCTGTGGGTGTGGCCAGAGAGGGGAGGAGGGAGAGCACACAGAGGAGAGCAGACAAAACACAAGGCAAAAAACTACAATCTACAATCTTTTGTTTTTCTCCAACCCACTTAAAATCAAACCGTGATTGGTCAATTCTCCCATCACTCTTTATACCAAAACACATAGCTTGTCCATTCGTGCAGTGCTAACCAATAAATGAGCAAGCTAACCGAATCTCTTTCAATGCTGATGTGACTGTACACTTAGCTTTAGAACATAGATTAGAGAAAATGTATTGAATGTTTTGTATCAAATCAGATATTTAAAAAAATATACATAAACATAATTACCTAAAACTTGATTCAGAATTTTTTAATCCTATGTAATACAAAGATATGTTTTCAACATTTTTAAAGTTTCTTTTACTGTTACTGCCTATGGTCTGATCTGACCCTGGATTTCATTCTACATCTGATTCTGATTTTGGCTCAAGTTTCTGATCTGGTTTTGGATCTTAATCTGGTTATAGTTCCTGTTCTTATAGATCTGGATCCGTTTATATCTTGTGTTAGATCTGGTTGTGGTTTAAGTCCAGGACCTAATTCTGGTTCAGAATCTGATTTGGGATCTGGCTCTTCTCTGGTCTGGATCCAATTCTGGATCCTGTTCTGCTCTGGTTCCAAACCTGCGACTGGTGCTGCATCTGGTGCATGATCAGTATTGCGTTCTAGTCATAATCTGCTTCTGGATCCATATTTGAACTGGATCCCATTCTTCAGATTTTCTTAGATCCAAGCTTCAAACTCCTCCTCCTCCATCAAGGACCGTCCAAGCTCCATGCTTAGTTTAGCCACCACTGCTGATCCATCCCTCAGTGGCACCTATCAATCACACAATATCAAAGAAGAAATCAACCAATCAAAGGGCAGGATGTGAACCACACCCACCCTGTTAATTAACCTGCCTTGTCAATCGTAGAATCGTACAGATAGAACTGACCAATAACAGGAATCAGCCAATCAGAGAGCAAGATGTGAGCTGTACCTACCCCGCCAATGATGCGTCTGCGCAACTCATCCTGGGATAGTGGATGCTCGTCGTCGGTGAAAAGGGAATCGTTGACGTCAGATTGGTCCATCCTACCATACACACATACACAAGTCCCAGTATAGACACACACTGCATGTGTTACATTTGTTGATAATTTATATAGCAAGGGATGTGTATTTGTCTGTGTGTGTGAGTGTACCGTGATGGTTGTTCCAGAACATTCTGCTGCAGCAGCTCTGGGTTCTGTCCCAGCAGGAACTTGGGCAGATCTCTGATGTCACACTCTGTTTCCTGTACAATAGCAAGGCATTCTAGGTAAAACTATAAAACACACACCATTCTGGAAGACCACAAGAGACAATCGGAGAGAGCAGACCTTGGATTGGATGAAGGCCCGAGCTGTCAGAAGCTGATTGGCTGCTTGCTCTACGGGACCCAGCAGGAAGGCCACTGAGGGGGCGCAGCCCAGAGCATCATTGAGCACTGACTGGTCGCAGTCAAGAGAGGAGAAGATAGCGAGGATGCCTGAGGGTATTAAGTCCTGATGTTACATAAAGCCTCGTTAAATCACCTTCAGTCAGGTTAAGGCACGTCGCATCACATCATCATGTCAAGTCACATTTATCAAGTCAAGTTACGTTAAGTCATGTCATGTCATGCCAAGTCACATTCAAGATTCAAGACTTATTGTCATTGAACAGTTGCCTGCACAGCATGTTGAACAGGTGATTGTTGGGATTAAGGCGGTCATTTATGACTGCAGTGAGAAGAGTAGGCAGTTGATCAGGGGCCACTGTACAGCCAACGTACCACACAGGGATGGCATGCACTTGTACACTCTCAGCTTTGTGCAGCTGCACTCTCAGCTTTTCTGCAGCTTTGTACCTGCAGAAGTCTATGATAATCTTCTTGCTTTTCCTGGTGTTGAGGGTGCGGTAGTTTCTGTGTCAGGGTAGATGATCTTCTGTCACTGCTCTTGATGGAGAGTGGGTGATTGGAGAGGAAAGGTTTAATCCCAGTGCATGTGGTGGGGGTGAGAGGGAGTCTAGTCCAGTCCTTGATGTGCATAAGGACCAGCTTCTCAAAGCCCAGAGGTGTTAGGGCAATGGGTCTGTAGTCATTGGGTTACTTGTAGAGGTGGACTTGGGGACGGGGGGGGACTACTACTGCTGATTTCAGGCAGTGGGGGGCAACGGCTTGTGACAGGGAGAGGTTGAAAAGTCTTGTGAAAACAGTTGACAGGTGGTCACATACCTTGAGGATGCTTACAGGTATTCCATCAGGGTCAGCGACTTTCCTTTGATTCAATGCTCAGAACACACTTCCAACCTGCTTATAGATTTCTCAATGTGGGCAAAGAAGTGGTTTAGCTCGTCTGCAAGTGAGAAGTCTATGTTCTCTGTGCTTGCCCCACAGCCTTTGTAATTTGTGATGTGTATCAGGCCCTTCCATACCTGCCTGGGGTTGTTGTCTGAGAGGTGGTCTACCAGCTTATTAGCAGAGGCTAGTTTTGCCTCTCTGATGCTGTTTTTCAGGTCTGACCTGGCTCTGCTGTACATGGCCCTGTCCCCTAATATGTATGCAGTTTTGTGTTTTTAGCAGTGACTGAACCATATCAATCATCCAAGGTTTGCAGACACAAACCCGCGTTTTTGTGGTGACAGTGTCCATACAGTGCGTCTTATAGCTTATCACTGCTTCTGTGTGGATTTGTAGGTCATCATTAAAAACATTCCACTCTGTGAGGGTGAAGCAGTCTTGCAGTTGGGCCAAGGCGTCTTCAGACAAGGTCCTAATGGTTCTGATGGCAAGCCTTGTCCTATTTCTAAGTGGCGTGTATGCCAGGATGAAGTATAGAGAGATGAAGTACAAACGTGCCCCGGTGGCGGAGGTGTACAGTTTTGTAAGCTCCCTTAATAGTTGTATAGACATGATCCAGGGTGTTGTTCCCTCTTGTGGGAAATTTAACATGTTGAACAAATTTGGGCAGTACAGCCCTTCGGAGGAAGGGACAAAGCCATGTCAGAGCACAATCATAAAGGAGTGGATGTCCAACAAGTAGTAACTCTAGTTTGTTGATTTTGTTGACAATTGAGCGTGCGTTATCAAGGAAAATGCCAGGGAGTAGAGGTTTGAATGCCTGCTTCTTTAGCCTGGCTAGGCAGCCCTGCTTCTGTTTATGTTCCTCCACCGCCACGCTTAGCAGAGCCTATAACAATCTACGGAGCGTCCAACAGTCTTGCTATCCCCAGGCGGATGTTGTTGGTCCTCGTAACAGGAGTTTTGCAGCTGTATCCACTGGTGCACAAAACCAGGTGACTTAGTCCATTTAGCTTTGCAGTTGTCCGTGAAGTAACACACAAAAAATCCCCCACAAAAATAGGGCACCTAATTGGAGGGTTAGGGTTAATTTGTAGCCGCAGTTCATGCCACCCTTGGAACCATAAAGTCATAAAGTCACATCAAGTCATGTCAGGTAACACCAAGCATGTCAAATTAAGCCACATTGACCCTGATATTCCACAGAATATGTGAGTGGCACCTTACAGCTGCGATGCGGTGACCGCCGCCATTATCCGGTCTGAAGCAGTAGGAGTACCACTGAAGCGGTAGCAGCACCCCCACCCCACCCCGCCCCCCCTTCAAAAGGGAAAACTACAGGATAAAGTAGCACTGTTGAACAAGCAAAGTAAACTATGATTTGTTGCTGTTTCTGCTATACATCTTGCGGTCTCATATTTTTGAAAGTATTGTGCAATCTTGTGATACTGCGTGATTTCAGATGGCACACCACTGCCGAAACATACTGGGTGGAATATGGGACTTTTTGCAGAACTGCGTTGCTACCATGTCATAGTCTGTTGCAGCTGTTAAGTATCCAGTGGAATATTGGGTTAAGTCACATCAGGTCACGTTAAATCACATCAAGTCACATTAAAGGTCTTTGCATGTGTACGTTTCTTTTCAACTGAAATTACCAATATAATAAAAATAAATTCAACCTCATGTTGTGGCGATTGCATTTATACATTGGCTGATTTCATGTCATAAACATTTTGGAATAGTTTCGATATTCTGTGGGTTCTTTGTTTGCATTTTGACCATTTAGCCTGCTCTCAGGAACGTCAGTTCAGAGCCACTCGCGTTTTCTTGCAGAAGCCAAGGGAAGCCAGGCTTCCTCACTTTTTTCAGAATATAACGTTATTTAATAAAAACACTTTTTAAAACAGTTTCGCAATCTTTCTGTGTTGCGTCGCTGTCGTCTCCCCCTTGTCTCTCTTCATTCATTATTGAGCATTTATCGTGTGTGAAACAGCGCCTCTCTAAAGGTTATGTGGTGAATGAGCGTTGAAAATGGGGTATTACACTCACACTGTCACATTAAGTCACATTATTTCGTATTAAATTACATTAACACATTAAATTCATCGTATTATGTCGTTATGTTTTATCATGCAAAGTCATACAAAGTCACCTGTTGTCATGTCAAGGCATATTATCATGTCAAGTCACACTGAGTCAAGTTTTATTACAAGCCACAAGTCACACACAAGTGAGACCAACTCAGTTAGGTCACGTGAATGTCATGTTAAGTTACGTTTTACCATGTGAAGCCATTTTTCACCATGTCAGGTCATGTTAAGTCACTTCAAATGACATTCAATCACATTAAGTCATATTGAAGTCATGCTCTGTGCATCACATGACCCCAGCAGCCAATCAGCACCTGTCTTCAGCTCCTCAAGAATGGTCCAGATCTCCTGGCTCTGCCATGTGTAGCCTTTAGCCTGCACCGCTGCCAGTTCGTGTTGCTGCTTAATGCGGCACAACCAATCATGATGCTCCACCTCCAGGCATGATTCCGCCTTCTTGCACTGAGCAATCTCCGTCTGTATCTGTGATGGCATTTAACAGTCTGTTAGCATAGTATGGTTACCAGTTAAAAGTGGAACTCACTATGGAGAGAAAATCAGAGAGGCAGAGGCAGAGTAAAGGGGGGTATCATTTATTATTTACATTTCGGTCTGCACCACACAGCAGGCGCAGATGTTGGGGGGGAAGCATACTGGGGCCTTAACTGTAAACAACGGCAGGCTATCAGCACTATTGCGACACTCATATTTGAAAGGAGAAGTAGGCCGTTTTCAGGCGGTTCGTGGGTTGGTTGGTTGGTTTGCAAAATAACATGTCGTTTTGAACACTGCACACTTTCAGTCACTCTCACTGGTTCTTTTCTCTCAATTACTTTCTCCTAGTCCTGCCTCCTGGTTCTTTCTGTTCATCCAATCACACTCTTTGCTGCTCTCATTTTCCGGGTTCATTTACTCCTCTCAGACCCACCTTCCTTGCCAGATTGTCAGTATTCCTTGCCTGACCTTCCAGCACGTGTACCAGTTCTGTTCTGCCAGCATTTTCCTGTCCTGACTCCGTCCTGCCTTGCTCCGGTCGCCTGTTCGGGTTGTCTGATTGCCGATCCCCGTTCCAGTCCTCCTGTGCCGGTTCTGCTCCAGTTCCAGGTATCCCACTCCCCGCTGTCCTCTGAGCCGACCGCACTTCCATCCCAGTGCGTCGATCATCCATCGCCGTCCTCGGAGCGATCCCATATCCAGTGCGCCGATCATCCATCACTGTCCTCGGAGCAATCCCATATCCAGCATGCCAGTCACTCCCCGCTCCCTTCCTGCGGGTCGCTCCGTCTGTGTTCAGACCCAGCATTGAGGACCGATCTCTTGGTTCCTTACTAAGGACCCAGATATTTAATAAAGAACTTTTGTGACCTGGTTCCTGTGTCGTGTGCGATTAAGTCCTCCAGCTCCGCTTGTGTCATTTTCACGGTATTTTATGTACAATGGCTCAAGCTGATTCTTTTTCGGTGATGATCTGTAGAAGAATACGCAATATGCAATATGAAATCTGCAATCCATTGTGGCACTCTTATTTTGAATCTCTATGCTAATCCTATGTTAGACTCAACTGGCACACCCTCTCATCTTAAGAGGAAATGGCATTCATCAAGTAAGAACACAGCTGCAAACATTTCTGAAGCTTATGAACACGTTGATGAATCTGAAGGAACTTCTTAATAAGTTATTTGACCATGAAGGCCTGATTCATGCAGTCTCCTAAGATTAACAGTTGTTCTCGAGGTAATACGTCTGTGGAGATTCTCATTCATCCAGGTCATGGTATCCGATGATCAGTTAGTCAAAGCAACTGGACTTCTTCTGGGGTTTGAAGACGTTTCGTCCTTCATCCGAAGGGCTTCTTCAGTTCTGGTTGGTTGGGGAAAGGCCAGGATTTAAATCTCTCTGGATGTAGGTGGGACTGTGGATGTGGACCATTCCCCTCGTTATGTGACAAAGGGTCACATGAATGAGCATTAACACATTAATACCTGTGGCAGTGAATGGTCACATGATGGGCCATTAACACCTGTGGCAGTGAAGGAGCCACACCCCCTTATCATGTGACAAGATGGGGCCATTAACGTGTTTATGTGTGGATAGCTCCTCCACTCATCAACTAGTGTCAATGTGTGAAAGATTGGGGTTGAATGGTTCCTCATGATCACAGGGTCCAGAGGGTGTTAATTGCTGTGATGTGGATGAGCAGTTGAACTTCCTGGGGTGGGATCTCAAGGCAGAGTGGTATGTGGCAGACAAACGATGACGCAGGCCTCCTCCTCTGCTAAGAGTAGGTCTTTCCAAATGAGTGTAGATGGCCTCCTTTACTCCTCTCTCAAACCACCTATCCTCCTTGCCCAAGATGTGCACATCAGTGTCCTTAAAGGAGTGTCCTTTCTCCTTTGTGTGTATGTAGACCGCTGACTGTGGTCCTGTTGTAGCTGATCTCCTGTGTTGGTACATGCGTTTGTGAAGTGGTTGTGTGGTTTCTCCAATGTAAAGCAAAGGGTGGCTACTTTAAGGAATCTAAAATATAAGACATATTTAGGGTCTGAGCAACGAAGTTGCGAGAACCCTAGTAAAACTCTTGTTTATTTTTTATTATTATTATTATTTTTTTCTTTGTAATAAGTAATTGCTTTTTGGGGGGCCTGAACATCCTTGTCAATGGGCATGGCTAAATGTCTCGAATGGAGTAGAAAATGAAACTTAGAATTTTTATAGACTTTGTCCAGACGAACAAAAAGTCTCTTGTATGAATGGTCAAAACTAAACAGAATTAAAGCTGCAAGCAGCTGTGAGCGGATCCTTGCATTGACGCCCGTCAGGGGCCTGGCAACCGCAAGGTTAATGAACTTAGTAGGCCATCCCAAGATTCTTCTCTTTTTTAACACAATTCAAAGAGGGATCTCTTCTGGGCTGAGCAGCATCCCTGTGATTCTGTGATAATGAACAGTCTTTCTACTATGGCTACCATACGGCTAAACCTCTTGAAATAGAGAAAAGCTTCTCTGAACTTTCAATTCAAATGCCATTTAGGTGATGCTTACATAATATGAAGGTGATGGGATGAAATCTCTGGGTGGACTCAAGTGATAAGTGATTTATGGAAACATAAACATTTGACCATTTAAATCAAAATGGACGACTTCCTGTCCATTTCTGACCATCAGTGCAAGAGACTTTTTTGTGCATCTGGACAAACTCTATAAACCTTGAAATTTTCATCTTCCTAATCCACAAAAAGCTTTATGGGGAGGGTTTCTTGAAAATTTCAAGGTGGCATTATAGAGACATTTAGCCATGCCCATTGACAAGTACATTACCTGGCTGTTCAGGCATACAATGCAATTTTGAGACTTTAATGATTTCTCACAGTGCCTGCCCAGGATAGCATTTTTAAATGTTGATGACGAATAACCAGACTTTTTCATGCACTAGTGGCCATGTCCTTTGACTTAAAAAAGTTCTGTACATGAAATTTTCTCAGCTTTGTCCATAGATGATTTGCACCAAATTTGAAGCCAATTGGGTTAACCCCGTCAGAGGAGATCAAAATGGCTGATTTCCTGTCGGGTTACGGCCATCATGTCAAGAGACTTTTTTGTATATCTCTTTAGGATTTATTTGCAAACCAAATTTTTTTGCCAACGACAAAGTAAAAAAACCTTATAGGGAGTGGTCAAAATTTCTAGGGGGCACTACTTTTCCATTCTGGCCCCCCATGGGCTATGCCCCTATCAAACATCAGAGCTCACACGAATACCATTGGTGTTAACCTCACTGCCTTTGTAATGTAGCTTCACCAACTTGTTCTGCATGTATTACAAGTGGAATGAAGATGATGTGGTCAATTATGTAGGATTACGACATGTAAGTGTAAAGCCTGATTGCTTCCTGTCACCACTGCGGAGCACCATGAGTTTGGTAGGAAGATAGTATATCAGGCTATTCAGGATGGAGCCCTAATCATGTCCAGCAAGTTTCAAGATGCCACAATCAAGTATGTGGGCATGAGAGCTGCTCAGAATGCAAGAGTGTGAAAAAAAAATTAACACATTTTGACACATCGTAGCAACCACGCCCTTTGACCTATGGAAATTCTTTTAATGAGTGTTAGTCACCATGGTCTTTGGATGATCTGTACCTAATTTGAAGTCAATCAGGTAAAAGCCCGATGAACTAGTGCTGGGTGGTTCAGGACTCATCCGGGTTAATCACCGGGATCCTTTAAATGACTCATGAGTTATGAATCCGAGGTCTCCATTGAACCGGATCCGCCGGGTCCTAACCGACAGTAATGAGTGGATCCACTGGTTAAACACACCCGGGTCTGTAACATATCCTGGTGCATTAATACGGATCTGGCGAGACCTGAGTCCGAAACCGCTAACCGACACTAACCCGGATCCGTGTGGATCCGGCAAATCCTGAGTCCTGATCCACTAACCGACACTAACCCGGATCCGTGCGGATCTGGCGAATCCTGAGTCCTGATCCGCTAACCGACACTAACCCGGATCCGTGCAGATCCGGCGAATCCTGAGTCCCTAACCGTAACCGACAATAATGAGTGGATCCACCGGTTAAACACAGGATCTGTAAGGAGAGGGGATTCAGTCACACCAGGTGTAGCGCATGCACGCATATGAGTTCAATAAATTCGTTTTATATGTGCCTATCCACGAAAGATTTTATTTTATCCACGGAAGACATCATGTGATGTTAATGTTTTTGTCTGTGCTTGAAATGCAGGGAAAGTAGCCTACTGCATGATTTGGAAGCAATTTTCAGACAATGTAGTGTTAGGGCAATGCACAGATAATTACATTTGGTGGTGATCCGGGAACATTAATAATTAGTAATAGTTTGTTTACTTATTTATTCTTATTCCCGATTGCATTTTACGATTTTGCTGTTATGCCTATGTTTAAGTTTTGTATTATTTCTGGTGTGTTTACATAAACATTTCTCTTGTTTTCAACCTTAGTTTTATTTAAAAGTGATTCATTCCGATCACAAGGCACTTTACTTTATATTTAGTAATACTGACTCAAGTGACTCGCAGATCCGGATCTGTTCAGTGAGTGGCTCAGAGGGATTCGAATCCTTAAAAGGATCCGAGTTTTACAGCTCTACTATGAACAGCTCCTTCAAAAAGAGAAAACAAACAAGTCAAAATGGCTGACTTCCTGTTGGGTTGAGGGCAGGGCTTCAAGCAGATTTTTGTGGGCCTCAGTATGTTCTATAAACCCATCAAGTTTCAAGTATTTAGGCAAAACTCAGAAGTGGGGTTCGCCGTTTCAAATTTTCTAGGTGGCGCTGCTACGCAATTTTGTCCTGTGCATTTTGAACATTTTTAACCAGTCCCAATGTGCATGCCAAACATGGTCCGTTTTCAAGAATGTTCAGGCCCGCAAAAACACGTTCTTCGTTTGGGAATAATAATAATAATAATAAAGAAACACTACAGATTTAAGAGGGTTCTTGCATCTTTGTTACTCTGACCCTAAATACATAAATTTTAGATCAAAATCTCTTCATGGGGACGCTGTAAAATAAAATAGTAATTTCCGCGTTTTGATGAAGGCAACATAATGATGATGTCACACAGCACTCTTATTATTAGCCAGGCAGCTAAAAGCCGAGTCTGTTTTGGAGTCCTCTCTGGCAGTTTTAATGAAAACTACCGAAGTACATGTATGTGGCAGTTATGTACAGGCTTCCGCATGGTTTCAGGAATTGTCATATATCCGGGTGTTGTGCCATATCGACTGGAAGGTCTATTTTTTCAACGGACAAGGATACTTAAAGTTAGCAGCGAGAGCAGTGACTTGCAACAAACGGACGCTCCTGTGAATGCAGATTCTTGCATTGATTAGTTGTAAAGTTTCCAACTAGGGAGTTTGACTGAACATATTTGAGGTTTTACTATGGCATGAACCCTAGGTATCAGCAGATAAGCAGTAGAGAAATACTGTAACTTGTCTTTACCCATGAAGAAATTTTGAAGCTATGTTGTATTTATTGAAATTGAAATAGTGAAATTGTATACAGTAATGTCAGAAATCATGCATTATGATGATGAGATTTCAGCAAAAAAAATGTACATCACATATTCTAGCCATTGATGCAATCTTAAAGACTTGGAGACTCAATACAGATGTGAATAATTCCCAAATACTATAAAATCTGTCTGCTCAGACCACATCAGGACGTGATTTGACACTTGTATCAACATTAGGTGCAACCTCTTCCATTCTGGGCACACATTTTCTAGTTTTGACACAGCACAGATTACTCAGAACATCTCAAAAACAACATGTACACATTACTGATGGATGTGTTGAACCCACCACATTGTGCATGTTTTGTTTGTTATTTAGTTAATAAATATATAATCTCTCACCACCTTCATTTTGAGGAAACTTTGGTAGAGAATTGTTACAGAAACTTTTCTATTTCTATATCTAAAAACTAGACATTAGTGAGACTTCAAGCATAGATTATTACAGTTTATAAAGTGCCTTTATAATCCATGACTGATGTATACGAACGCCACATAATCAACAATGTATTTTGCAAAAATAAGGCAAAACACCATCACAATTTCATATGTTAAAACCAAACATCTAATCTTGCTAAAACAGTCCATTTTATGTTGGTGGCTGTTCTCACTTTTTTGGACTAGACTGACAAGGATGGAACCACATTAGTTTTCTTGACATTTTTAACCATTAACATCTTCTCGACCATTTTTCACAAAAAGCCAGTTTTAAAATACAAAATACACCACATGTATTAAAAGGTGTTATTTGACATCGAACATCAGGATCCACAAGCACATGTGTAAAAGTCCATATTTTAAAACTACATTTGAAATATTCTAACCCTTGAAAAACCCTTTGTCTAGTTTTGTTCATGACTACATGGGACCTGGTTACACATTTAGATGTCTCTGTTCCACCTTTGTTCTCTTTATATCTGTCTATTTGTATGACTGACTGTGTCTCTGTCTAGAGTGACATCAGCTAAAGGAGCCAGTCTCTAGTTAAACACAAAACTATGAGCAACAGTTAATACTGCATTCATAATTGATATTATCTATCTATCTATCTATCTATCTATCTATCTATCTATCTGTCTGTCTGTCTGTCTGTCTGTCTGTCTGTCTGTCTGTCTGTCTGTCTGTCTGTCTGTCTATCTATCTATCTATCTATCTATCTGTCTATCTTTTAACCTGCTCCACTACATTTAGTGACCCTGTAAAAAACAGATGACAATCCACAGCGACTCAATAATTGACTTTTCCGAAACCACGCATATATTTCATTCTCATGGCAGTGTTATGCTAATTGTGACTGCAATTATACCGTTTCATGTTTCAAAAGAATTCTGATTTCTATTTGCTGACAAATTAACAATGAACATGTATGCTAATGTTGTGTCAGGTTGATCTTTAGTTTTCTTACCTGTACAATAATATAAAAATATATAGTATATAAAAATAACAGACTGCATGTAGAGCATAGAAATAGGTTAGAAATAGAATAGAAAAGGTTCATAATCACTGACCAAAATAAAATCCTCTTCAAAGTCAACTAAAGAAGCCTTGAGGTGCCAAGGGCATATATTAACCTTGCGGTTGCCTATACCCCAACGTGCACAATTGCTCGGACCCGCTCGCAGCTGCTTGCAGCTTTAATTAGGGTCTGAGCAACGAAGTTGCGAGAACCCTATTAAATCTGTAGTGTTGGTGAAGCTGCATTACAAATGCAGTGCCTGCCACAATGGTACCTGTGTGGCAGGCATGAATAGCGATCCTTCGGCATGTATTACGAGTGGCTTTGTGACAGCTTTAAGGAACTCCTATTATCATAGCATAGCCCATGGAGGGCCAAAATGCAAAAGTAGTGCCCCCTAGAAATTTTGACCATTCCCTATAAGGATTTTTTAAAACTTTGTTGTAGGAAAACTGGTGGGCAAATAGATCCTAAAGAGACAAAAAAGTCTCTTGAAATGATGACCGTAACCCAACAGGGAATCGGCCATTTTGATTTGAATTTTTGAATTTTAAAAACATCTCCTCTGAGTGGGTTAACACAATTGGCTTCAGATTTCGTACAAATCATCTATTGACAAAGCTGAGAAAATTTTAGGTACAGAAGTCAACAGGCAGGCCACCCATTTTTGAGCTGGAATATTGAAGGTATGGGGAGTCCAATTAAGAGATCCAGGATTCTTACACATTTTAAACGTCTTAACGCTGATTTAGTGTTTCTACAGGAAACCCACATGTGCATCAAGGATCAGGTCAGACTTAAATGTCCTTGGGTTTCTTAAGTGTTTCATTCAAACTTCAATTCTAAAGCCAGGTGGGTTGCTGTTTTGATTGGGAGGTCAATTCAGTTTTCAGCTTCTAAGGTTGTCTCAGACAAAAATGGCAGATATTTAATTGTTACAGGTACATTATTTCATGTTCCTGTTTTATTAGTTAACATATATGCCCCCAATTTTGACGACCCCCATTTTATGATTAAGCTTTTCGAATATCTTCCCTCTTTGAATAGCAATCTCCTTATATTTGGAGGAGACATGAATTGTGTAATCGATCCCAATTTAGATCGCTCTAATCCACGTACACTTACCCCATCATTAATGTCCAAATCAATTTCTGATTTCATGTCAAAAAATGGCTGCATTGATCCTTGGAGATTTTATGACCCTCACAGTGAGGAATATTCTTTTTTTCACAGATGCATCAGTCTTTCTCTCAGATTATTATTACTTCATCGACACCAAACTAATTCCTAAAGTCCTTACTGTTAATCACCATCCTATTGTTATTTCTGACCATGCCCCTCTCTCTTTAGATATTCTGTTTTCTTCACAATTTCGATATCCAACGCCTTGGAGATTCAGTACATTACTTTCTGATAATAAATTCAAAAAATTTATATCAGCTAAAATTGACAAATATAAATATAAACAAAAATGATACAGACCCAATATCATACTCACTGCCCGGGGACAGATAATCTCCTATTCTGTTCATTTGAACAAATCCCGCAAAGCTAAATTGCAAGAACTTTCTATTAATATTGCTAAAGACCTACATCGTGCTACCTGCTCCTCTTGCAGTTTACTTCAACAGCGTGCTGAACTGCAGACCGAATTTGATTTAATTACCACTAATGACGCGGAGTGACTTCTCTTAAGAGCGCCACTTATGAACATGGTGATAAGGCAAGCCGGCTTCTGGCTCATCAGCTACATCCCTAGGCTGCCTCACGTATGATTCCCCAGATAAAAGATTCTTCAGGCACACTGCACAGAGATCCCACCATCATTAACTCTGTTATTCATTCATTTTACTCCTCTCTATACAATTTGGAATCTTCACCTGATACCTCTGAAATGACCTCATTTCTAGATGCCCTCAATTTTCCAGTAATAAATTCAGATTCACTGTTGACTGTAGAAGAAATCACTCTTGCCATCCGAAGCATGCAAAACAACAAAGCTCCTGGTCCTGATGGATTTACAGTTGAGTTTTTTAAAAGATTTCAGGATAAGTTGTCCCCATTACACCTTGCTGCATATATGGAATCGCTACAAAATGACATTTTTCCCTCCACTTTAAGAAAAGCCTCTATAAGCCTCCTCTTAAAAAAGGATAAGGATCCGGTCCTCTGTAACTCCGATAGACCTCTTTCATTAATTAATGTGGATGCTAAGATCCGAGCAAAAGCCTTAGCCCTTCGCCTGGAAAGCATCGTACCAACTATTGTTTCTCCAGAACAAACTGGATTTTGTCAAGCTGCTGTCAAAGGGCAGCAGCTGCTCTTTAATGTCCGTACTCTCTCCAATATTATTAGGGTCCGAGCAACGAAGTTGCGAGAACCCTATTTAAACTCTCCTGTTTCTTTTTATTATTATTATTATTATTATTATTGTTATTATTATTATTCTTGGGAATAAGTTTTCGCATTTTTGGGGGACTGAACATGCTTGAAAACGCACCATTTTAAGCATGCCCATTGGGATTGGCAAAAAAATTTAATATTTTGAAGTTGTTCAAAGTGCACGGGGCAAAATTGCACAATAGCACCACCTAAAAAATTTGAAACTGCGAGCCCCACTTCTGAGTTTTGCCTAAATGCATGAAACTTGGTGGGTTTATAGAACATCCTGAGGCGCATAGAAAATCCTCTTGAAGCCCCGCCCTCAACCCAATAGGAAGTCGGCCATTTTGACTTGTATGTTTTCCCTTTTGGAAGGAGCTGTTCCTAAAGCTTTTGCCTGATTGACTTCAAATCAGGTACAAATCATCCACTGACAATGGTGACCAACACTCATAAAAAGGATTTCTGTAGGTCAAAGGGCATGGTTGCTCTGATGTGTCAAAAGTTGGAGTTTACTTTTTTTCACGCTCTTTCACTGCTCTCACACCCACATACTTGATCATGGCAGCTTGAAACTTGCTGGACATGATGAGGACTCAATCCTGGACAGTCTCATATTTTAACTTCCTATCTCACTCATGGCACTCCCTAGTGGTGAGGAAGTATCCAGGTTTTATGCCTACATGTAGTACTCTTACATAATTGACCCCATCAAATTCATTTCACTTGTAATACATGCAGAACAAGTGGGTGAAGCTATATTACAAATGCAGTGAAGCTACCACTAATGGTATCAGTGTGGGAGGCATGAATAGGAATTCCTCGCCATGTATTACGAGCAGCTTTGTGATGGCTTTTAGGAACTCCAATCATCATGAAAATTGGTTCACTGATTGAGGACAGAGAGCTCTGACACTTGATAGTGGAATAGCCCATGGGGGGCCAAAATGCAAAAGTAGTGCCACCTAGAAATGTTGACCAATCCCCATTTGCATTTTAAAAATGTTGTCATAGGCAAATAAAAATTGTTATGCATATATATCCTAAAGAGATATGCAAAAAAGTCTCTTGACATGATAACCATAACCCAACAGGGTTTATTTTGATTTGAATTTTAAAAACATCTCCTCTGAGGGGGTTAACCCATTTGGCTTCAAATTTGGTTCAAATCATCTATAGACCAAGCTGAGAAAATTTTATGTACAGAATTTTCAAAGTCAAGTGGCGCAGCCACTAGCGCCTGGCAAAGTTTGGTTATTCGTCATCAATATTACAAAATGCTCTTCCAGGCAGGCACTTTATGATAGAAGCTTCAAAATTGCTGGACGTAATTGCATTCTTTGCGTAAATAGTCAGGTAATGGCCTCATCAATGGACATGGCCAAATGTCTCTACAGCGCCACCTTGAAATTTTCAAAAACCCCTCCGCATAATGCTTTTTGTGGAGTAGAAATATGACAATTTGTAGGCTTATACAGTTCATCAAGACGCACAAAAAGGTCTCTTGCACTGATGGTCAGAACTAGACAGGAAGTCAGCCATTTTGGTTTCAATGTTCGAGTGTCGCTATTTACATCACTTGTCACCCGAGTCCGCCTAGAGATTTCACCGCATCAACTACTCAACATATTGTATAAAATCACCTTAATGGCATTGTTCTCAAAAGTTCAGAAAAGAATTTCTTTATGTCAAGGGGTGCGGCTGTATGGCGGCCATAGTAGAGAAACGGTCCATTATCGTAGGGATGCTGCTCAGCCCAGAAGAGATTCCTCTTCAAAATGTGCTAAAAAATCAGGATTCTTGGGATGGCGTACAAACCACATTGACCCAGCGATTGCCAGTACCCCGACAGGTGCACAGGCGAGGACCCGCTCACAGCTGCATGCAGCTTTAATTTACTCTAAAACTACCACAGCAACACCTGAAGTAGTGCACTCAGTCAATGCCGAGAAAGCATTTGAGCATTTGCTATGGAGCCCTTGTCCATCTTTCTGAGGTCCTCGACTATCTTTACTGGGATTTCACGATTGGACACAGAATTCCAGTTGTCTCTTTATGCTGATGACTTATTGTTGTGTGTCTCAGATCCTGTCCTTTCTATTCCAACAATCCAATCTACTTTTCAGAAATGTGGGTCATTCTCAGGCTATAAAGTAAATATTACTAAAACTGAATGTTACCCTGTCAATACCTCAGCATTACAGCTCAAACAGTCTGACATCCCATTTAAATTGAGCCTTACTGACTTCATCCTCCCTTCCTGCTTTACTTACCTTCTCTATTCCATCCAACCTCTCTGGCTTCACAAATAATCAAGTTGCTCATTCTACTCTCAAAATATGGTACCAATTTAGGATGCACTTTAAATTCAAGTCAGCATCCACCCTAGCCCCTTTATTGAATAATCATTCATTTCAACCTGCATTTACAGATTCGGCCTTTCTTGCATGGCACAATAAAGGCCTGAAATGCTTTAATTACCTTTATAAGTGAATTTCAACTCCCATCTTCTCATCTTTTTTGTTATTTTCAAATTAGACACCACTGTGCTAATGCTTTGTTTCCGGCTTTTCCCTCACTGCCACCAAGTCTAAAATGGGAGGAGCTTTTAGGTCATGACCCACTTCAGAAGTCACTCATCTCTGAAGTTTATAATGTGATCCAGTCCTTTGATTCCTCTCCACTTACTAAAGTCAAGGCTGCTTTGGAGCAGGAACTGGGTTTGCATTTGCATGATGACTGGTGGGACACTGCTCTTAAAACAATTTACACCAGCTCAACCTGTGCTCAGTTACTTATACAGTTCAAAGTATTGTTTAGAATTCATTATTCAAAAACTTGATTGTTACAAATCTATCCCAACATCCCTGATACTTGTGACAAATGCCATGCTTCATTTTGTAATGTAACTCATATGTTCTACTCTTGTTCATTTCTCTCTTGTTTCTGGCAGAATTACTTCGACACCATGTCAAAAATATTCTCGATGACTGTAAAAATCTCTCCCAATGTTGCCATAGTTGGGCTCCCAGAAGACCACAATCAGTTCACCTCCATACAACTAGATATTTTAGCTTTCATGTCATTACTGGCGAGACGCCATCTTCTTTCTAACTGGAAGTCAACTAGAAGTCCCTCCAGTACTCAGTGGCTCAACAACACAATGGGCCTCATTCACGAACCGTTCTAACGAACAAATTTGTTCTTAAGTCTCACTTACAAAGATTTTACGAAGATTGTGGCATTCATGAATTTCTCAGATGATAGGACTCATCCCCGATTGGACTGGTCCATCGTGTGAACAGGAAGTCGACCTGACGAAGTGCACGAAGTGACTCAGCCCTGTTTCCTTCAAACGCGTCTTCAGCGTGCGCAGACTAATGTTTATGCAGAGGTGTCAAGTAACGAAGTACAAATACTTCGTTACCTTACTTAAGTAGAAATTTTGATTATCTATACTTTCTGGAGTAATTATTTTTCAGCCTACTTTTTACTTCTACTCCTTACATTTTCATGCTATTATATGTACTTTCTACTGCTTACATTGTAAAATAGCCCCGTTACTTCTATTTCATTTTGGCTTGTTTTCATTTCGGTTTGTCATCGTTCAAAAAATGCCGGGGGTGGGGGTGCCTATCCAGATAATTCGCGCCATCATGGTAGGGTAAATTTGACTGTGGTTGGATGATAAATACAAACATATACCACTCTGGCACCCTATTGGTTTGTAAGCGGTGACACATCATGACACTTCAGTTCACATAAAACATCAGCAAGTCATAGGAAAATGTCCGTGGCCATGAACCAAGATAATACGAACGACATGCCTCTGTGCCAACCAAGCACCAGCGAGGAGGAGCCAGGAAGACCAGCCAACCCTGGTACATCCTTGGCCGTACCTAGAAGAATTTTTCGAAATAGTTGGAAGTAAAAACAACTCGTTTAGAATGCGCTGCAAGCTCTGCCAGCGGTACCACGAGCTCATGGCTTTCAAAAACTCGCCATCTAATCTGAAGAAGCATATTCAGGTAAGAAGTTTCTTATCGCTCAATTCTTTTTTTAAATGTTGCAGTACTAAGCGACGGTAAGCGTTATTTCCTGTTTGTCTGCTGACAGCATTGTTTCAGTTTTCTGCTCTATCCCAACTCCTATTCTTTGTGACTTTTCTCTGATTTCCGACAACTGAATCATCCTGTGTGTGCCACTCGAGCACTCTATCCTGTTTCTGGGTCCTGCTCTCTCCCCGACCCGCTTCATACACCACTCTTAGTGTCCTTCTATCACCCTTGCTCCCGTAGCGCTAACTGTTAGCTTTAGCCCGGTTAGCAATGGCTTCCCCCTCTGCTTCTCCTGTCCCTCTCTCCTGCGCAGTGTGCCACATGTTCACTTACTCCCCTGCCTCCTTTAGCGAGGGTGATACGTGTAAACACTGTAGTTTATTGGTCAGGTTGGAGGCCAGGCTTAGCGATCTGGAAGCCCGGCTCCAAAACCAATAGTCGCAGTTAGCCAGCACCCATTAGCCACCGCGGACCTGCTTAGCTTAGCTCCCCTTTGCTCCCCTCCGGCTTCTCCCGAGCAGCCGGGAACACAGGGACACTGGATGACTGTAAGAGGGAAGCGTAGTTCCAGCCTGTGTGGGGAAAGCCCTTTGGATCCTTGTAAGATCAGTCAAGGGGGTCTCTGGGTCGTAAGACATCTTGGCCTTCTAATATTAACCTTGGTGTCAGCTACATAATTTTGATTTAAAAACACTCTATTGTATTTGGTTTTCTTAGTAGATTAGAACATTCTCACTTGAAAGCTGCCATGTTGTAAAAGGTGTCATTAGCTGGTTGCATCTCAAGGTGCAGCCATCAAGCTGTTTCTGTGCATAGACTCAATAGCAGCCAATAGAGGTAAATGCAAAAGAACTTCTCAAACTTTTTACAGGGAAGAGCATTTTGAGTTTGTAAATGTTACAAATATCTGATTCCAGTATTAGTCTTATTCGGCCAACTTGCCTTACTAGCCAAGGATCCTTCTTAAATTAACTGTACTGTATGTAACTGTCATAGACTATCCCATTAACAATGCAGCAACAGTTGTAAGTGGGGATATGCTGTACTTCTCTACTCTAAATGACTGCATCCAGTGAAACTGCTACCTGTATCACACACTTCATTCATGAACTTCAAACTGTGATGTTTAATACAGAAGTGCTGGAGTGTCTTGGCATGTGGTATGAGAGAAATTATTTGAATTGTAATCTTTACCTGTGCATTCATTTTGTCCACAGAAGAAGCACCCCACTCATCTACAGAGGTACACAGAACTCACTTCAGCAGCAATGAAAAGGAAATCGTCCACTGAAGTTTCTTCAGCCCCAACCCCAAAACAAGCCAAGCTGTGGGAGGCTCGAAGGGTGAGCCAAGCAAGTGTAGACAAGGCGATCCTTAAATTCATTGTTGAGGGCTTGCACCCACCACACATTGTCAAGCAACCCCACTTCATTGAGCTTGAGCAGCATCTCCAACCAAACACAAATGTGATGACCTGAAATACTGTTGTGAACAAAGTCACGAAGGCCTCCACTGACATGAAAATAAAACTGAAAGCTGCCCTCAACGAAGTTGAGTTTATAGCAACGACAACTGACTGCTGGACGGCGCACCGTCGCGGATTCATTGGTGTGACAGCACACTGGTTTAATCCTCAAACCATGGAGCGATCCTGTGCTGCTCTGGCATGTAAGCGTCTGAAAGGGTCGCATACATTTTCTGTCCTAGCAAGTACATTAAATGAGATTCACACAGACTTTGGCATCAGAGAGAAGATTGTTCGCACGACAACGGACAATGGATCAAACTTTCTGAAGGCATTCAGAATTTATGGGCAGACTGACGAAAATAACAATCCGGAACCTGTAGGGGAAGAGGTGGACGATGATGGACAAGATGGTGATGAAGAGGATGGGAGTGAGGATGTTGAATTTGTTGATGCAGGAGCCCTCTTGGATGAAGACGATTATTTAGAGTACCAGCTACCCAAGCACCATCGTTGTGCCTGTCATCTCCTGAATTTGGTGTCAACAGTTGATGCATCAAAAGCTGAAGTCAACCCACTATACAAGCGTGTGTCCCGTTCTGTGTTTGCCATATGCTCTAGCCTTTAGAACAAAAGCTCAAGGTCAACCACTGCAGCTGAAGTAATAGAAGACCACTGCAAACTCCAACTCATTTGACCTGTTCCTACAAGATGGAACTCCCTCTTCTCAGCTGTAGAAAGAATTGTGTATAATAAGTATAATAATAAGAATAACCAGAGAACAAGGTGAAGGGGCCCTTGCAGCTGTATGCAGTGAACTCAACACACCTAAGTAAGTGTTTTGTTTGCTTTATTTTAGTTTAAATGATCTGATAATAGATCAAGTTACAGTTTTTATATTAAATGCTGCAGTATAGAGCCTATGTATTGTGGTAATATGCAGTCCCCACACTTACTATGAATGTGATTTGCAACACCACTACATTGTAAAAGTCTCATAACATTTTTTCCCCCTTGTTAATTCAGTTCTTCCAGTTGAAGGTGTAGGTTAAAATTTCCATTCTTTTGGAAAAGCGCAAAAGCGCTTGATGTTCTGCAGGGACAAACCAGTGTGCAGATGGGATGGCTGGTCCCCACCATAACTCTCCTAAGGACCAAGCTCCAGCAACTGAATGTCACTTCCAAGTACTACGAGCCTTTGATTGTGGGACTTCTTTCAGGACTTGAGAAACGCTTCAGAGACATGCTTGCGGATCCAGAACTGATAGCCGCAGCCATTCTAGTTCCAAAATTTAAGACCTGCTGGACAAGTGATGAACATATCATCAAACTTGGTAAGTGTCTCACCTCTCTACTTCCCCTTAATACAATAAGAATAACTAATTTCTATGCAGACAATATGACTTTCAAATGGCATTCTCACACACACACAGACAGCCCCCACACTCTCAATTATCCCATTCACATTTGCAATACTGTCATGTAATCTAAATGTCCTGACTTTTGCTATTACACAGGCCTTGACTTTATCAGAAGCCACTTGGACTGTCAGGCTGAGAATCACGTCAGTGAGGGCTCCCAGTCATCTGAAGAAGAGGAATTCTTTTCCTCTTTGAAGAAGGCTGGGCGTCCTGAAACAACCCAGCAGTTGGATGCATACCTGGGGTGCCAAGGAGACACAGTAGAGGTACTGAAGCCCTTTCCAGCTGTGTGCAAGCTATCACTGAAGCTCAATACAGCACTCCCTGCTTCAGCAGCCTGTGAAAGGCTCTTCAGTGTTGCAGGGTTGATCTTCCAGCCAAGAAGAGCATACATTCGCTCCAAGAACTTCGAGAACCAGATGCTTTTGTGGCTGAACAAAGCCTATTGGCAACTTTGTTGCATCTTTTGTGCTTCACTTTGTGACTGAACAAAGCCTATTGGTAACTCTGTACTGGATCTTCTATGGTTGACTGGGGCTAAACAAAATCGTCTGTGCTTGATTTTAGCCTATAGAAGCCTATAGTAACTGTTTTGTTTTATTTTCTGTGGTTCAGTTTGTGGCTGAACTGAAGCTATAGTATTGGTAACTCTGGTTGACTTTGCAGCAGGTGGAATTGCAATTCCAATAAAGACCATTGAACACATCAAAAGTGTGTGCCTCTAAAGTGTTTGACTTTTTGCACTCTTATTTTGGCTATAGGCATCATATCTGGCAGTGTAGTCCATACCAATGTTTTCAACATTTACTGAATATTAGTCATTATAGCATTATAAGGATGTTTTTGGAGTTGGGAGTTGCCTGAGCCTTTATGTCACTTTTTTTCTCAAAAGTACTTTTACTTTAATATTTTAAGTAGTTTTGAAACCAGTACTTTTATACTTTTATTTGAGTAAAAAGCTGGACTTGATACTTCAACTTTTTCAGAAGTCTTTTTAAAACCTAGTATCAATACTTCTACCTGAGTAATGAATGAGAGTACTTTTGACACCTCTGTGTTCATGTTGCAAAACGTCGACAGCATGTCCAATATAATGTCGTATGCATATCTGGCTTCAAACTATCTTATCAAAGCAGCTTGTATGTGTTCACCGCTGGCACTCGTGTTTCAGGCATGTGGCAACCCTAGAAAACCATGTGAGAACGTCTAGTTCGTTGTTTAAGTTTGCCTGCCATGTTGTTCTTCCTGGTCACAGGACGGACCAGTCCAATCGGGGACGAGTCCTATCGCCTGAGTGTTTCCTCCCTTTCTGGTGCGGTTTTCTTGTTTGCTGTTGTTTTCTTTTTGTTGGTGTTTTCTTGTTTGCTGTTATTTTCCTGTTTGCTGTTGCTTTCTTTTTGTTGGTGTTTTCTTGTTTGCTGTTGTTTTCTTTTTTGTTGGTGTTTTCTTGTTTGTTGTTGTTTTCTTTTTTTGCTATGTTTTTGCTGTTGATTTCTTTTTTGTTGTGATTCTTTTTTGTTGTGATTTGCAATTCAAGGCCACTGTAGAATATAATTTAAGTACAATTTAAATGTAAGTTTAAATTAATTTTAAGTTTTCTCTCTTACTGTGCTCCATCTGATTTCTGCTTTGCGTTGGACATTTTGTTGCTGTTTGCTCCATTTTGTTGCTGTTTGCTTGTTGCTGTTTACTTGCTCCTGTCCACCCGGCCTTGCAATTTCTTTAACAGGCCCTTTTATGGGCATTGATGGGGCGGTTACCTATGCTAATCCTATGTTAATTAGACTCAACTGGCACACCCTCTCAACTTAAGAAGAAATGGCATTCATCAAGTAAGAACACAGCTGCAAACATTTCTGAGGCTTACGAACGCGTTGATGAATCAGACGTAGGGTTTTCTTGAGGAAATTCTTAAGAACAACTTACGAAAGAATCTAAGAAGATTCTTAAGAAGATATTGGTGAATGAGGCCCAATGTCTTTTCTAAAACTAGAAAAGATAAGATTTTCGGTGAGAGGTAACTGATAAATTAACAAGTGGCTTCCCTTTTTAACATTCCTCCACTCTCTTCAGTCTCTCCCTTCTGATTGATTGCCCCCCCTTTTCATCCTCTTCTTCTTCCTCTCCTTCTCATTATTATTATGATTATTATAATTATTATTCATTTTATTTATTGTCTTTTCTTATTTTATTTAGTTTTTTTATTTATTTAAACTTTTTGTTCTGTTTTGGTTCTTCGATCTGTATTATTTAATGTGTCTACAACTTGCCACTTTTTTTGTACTACTGTTCCATTGACCAATGACATTGGGCCTCATTCACCAATATCTTCTTAAGAATCTTCTTAGATTCTTTCGTAAGTTGTTCTTAAGAAGTTTCTGGGTGTCTGTTACCTTAACTTAAATCCAGTATGTCACTTATATTATATAAAATCATGTTTTATAGTTGAACATATCTAAATTATGTTGTTTCAACACAAGATACAACAATTTAAATTTACTAGACTAATTAATGTTAACACAAGATAATTCTAATGGATTAAGATAGCAAATCACTTCTGTTTACAACTCCGGAGCAGTAGGTGGCATTAATGAGCTAATTCGTAGTCGAGCCCTTCTTTAATCATAGCCAAAGGTGTGTCTTTGGCTGGCAAAGAGGAGCAGACATTTTGAGATGGGACAGCGCGTGAAGAAGGTAAGTTTCATCCTTTATCTTCAGTTGAGAAGAAGGTAATAAAAGAATTGTTATTGACAGTTTGTCATTGCGTCTTTTGCATTTTGAATGACATTATTTTTTTCTGTGTTCTTTATTAGAGTGTATGTCCGACTGTCGCCATGTGCAACCTTGAAAACTAAGGTTAGCAGGATGACGGCATTGACTCATTTACAAAACTGCTCAAACCAAACAGTTTTTAAAATGTTTTAAAAATAATAGCAGCAAAGTAAAATATTCCCCCAAGTAGCGTCTTGCTTTCGCCTGGAGTCCGACAAAAAGTCGACACTAACCCTGCACTCACACTGACAGCGACAAAATTGCCTGTGGTCCGCCATGTTGTGGCATGTGGCAGGCTCTGCGCCCTGCGCCAGAGTTGCAGCAGCTGCCGGATCTGTGTCGTAGCTGGGCAGAGATCCAAACGAGATGTGAAATCAGGGTCATTTCATCTGAGGACTAAAGAACTACATGACTTGCATGTAAATTCAGCTCAGCAGAACAGCTCAAGCTGTGAGGTGAAAGCCTGGGGTGAAAGGCCCATGTGCAATCGTCAAAAACCTTGCCTACTTCAATGTTCTGACTGGTTATCCACCAGATATCATGCATGATGTCTTTGAAGGCAACGTACCTGTGGAGCTTGCACATTGTTTGTCACTGCTAATATCCAAGAAATATTTCTGTCTTGAGCTTCTGAACAAGTTTATCCTTAGTTTTCCCTTCAAGTGGCCAGACAAGACTAACAGGCCCCACGTAATTCCACACACATTCTCAAAAACAATGGGGGGAAAGCTCATGAGAACTGGGCATTGATGAGATTTCTTCCATTCATCATTGGGCATCTTGTGCCAGAAGATGAAATGGCATGGCAAATTTTAATGGATCTAAAACATGTTGTAGAGCTGGTGGTTGCTCCAACACACACAGAAGACTCTGTTGCTTACCTTGAGTGCAAAATTTCAGAGCACCGCAAAAGATATCAAGAAGTGTTTCCTAATGTGCGGCTTCTACCCAAACATCATTAACTACAACATTATCCTGGACTCGTCAGGCAGTTCGGTCCTCTCTGGACGATGTGATTCGATGCCAAGCACAGTTTTTTTAAGCATGTAATTCTACACACCAACTGCTTCAAAAACATGCCCCTCTCGCTAGCTTTTCAGCATCAGCTCATGATTTCGTATCACATGACAGCATCCAGTTTTGAAAAGCCTGTCCTTGAGCTGAAAAATGTCTCAACAGTTCCTATTGACGTTTTAAAAACAGACATTGTTGAGAACATTCAACAAAGATTTCCTGGTACCGGAGAGATTCTGGACAGATTGTTCAAATTTATGTTATTCAGGAGAGACTGTCTTTTATGGTTAAGAGACTTTGTGGATGGTATAGTGAGCATTACAGGGCTTTTGAGCTCATGTCATGTCCAACCAAAGACACAGATCTGATTGAGCTTAGTGACCTAGCAGATGACTATCCTCTGGCAGACTACTTTGTTGGATCTCTCAGAATGGTAACATTAATTTTTTAAATATATTTTTATATCTGTCTTAATGTTTTTGTTTTTATTCACAGATTGTTGATGAAATGGCTGCTCCAGTGAAGCTCAGAGTCATCCTTGGAGAAAACGATGCCCAGAGACTGATTCTGCAGGATGGAATCCCAGAGACGATTGCTGAACTTGTTCAGCACATTAAGAGGGAGTGTGGGGTAGAGGACCACTTCAGGCTGCAATTTATGGATGCTGAGTTTGGCATTGAATTCACCGACTTGACTTCAACGTTAGAGATCCAGGACAAAAGTACCTTAAAGCTTGTCTTTGATTCAGCTGCCTCTGCCCTGCCTGGTGGCTCCGCACCTCCACCCTGCTCCACTCCTGCCACATCATGGTCTGGTGATGCCTCATCACCTTCATTTAGTAGCTTGTGTGACACAGACATCTTGTCTTCTCCTGAGTCCACCCCTTCAAGATCCTCTGGATGGCTTGTTGTTTTTGTTGTACCCCGTTTCCCATATGATTGTCAGCTTCAGCTGGACAAGGCCAATGCAGCATTCAAAGAAAGTGGAACTTTATTGGATCCAGATATTAGTCTTAAAACTGCCATTCTTGACAGTTTAGCTGAGGAAATCGTTCAGTTCAAAGTGTACCCCTCAGACAGTGAGTTTGAAGAGGTTGCTGTAGCCCTTGTGTCATTCCATCCATGTCTGAAAGCGGCAGGCTCTGCCACTGGATATGGTGGCTGGAAGGGGAACTTAAAGTACAAACTTGCTAACTATCGGAGGAACCTCAAGCGGCTTGGATGTACAGAACCTGAACTGAATTCCCTGACAAATAAACCTGCAGGCAAATGCAGTCCTGCTTATGGTGTGAAGAAGCCCAGAAGAGCAGATGTAAATTATTGCCCCAACTACCCATCTGGTGAATCTGCAGAGACATTTGAAAAAATAAGAGAGACCCTGCTTGAAAAGTAAAGAAAAGGAACAATCAGGACACAGTGGCGGCTATGATGGAGAAGACCTTTGCACACAGAAGGCAAGAGGTCATTCGTGATGCACCCTTGACTGCTGATTTCAAAACCAAATGGCCTTCTGCGTACGTGAGGTGGGTGAATAAATACAGAGCAATCATTTACTTCTGAAATATGTCTTCATTTAAGATAATGTACAGTGTGATTTAGTGTAAGCCAAACAAATATGGGCAAGCCTTTGAAGTAACTTGAAAGGTGATTGAAGTCCTAATGATGATGGTTCAATTAGCTGCTCATTTCATTCAAATTCAGTGTTGTGTCCTTTTTTTTCTTATCTCATTTAAGCTAACTGCTGAATTCAAGAGGATTACAACTGTCAGTTTGTTGTCAAAGTTCTTCTCTGAACTGGATGTTCTATCGCCAAACCCGATGAAGGTGTTTTCCAAGAAAGAGGGCAGTCAAGGAAGTAAGATCAAGAGCATCATGATACCCATCACCCAGGTATGAAGATAAAAAAAGAAACTGAACAGCCATAATATTCATGTCATGCTTGACATTTTGAGGTAAGAGGGATGAAGATAAATAAAACTAAAGGGAGAGGGGGTAATGTACATGATTGAAGAATGATTTGATAACACAAAAACGTATGTGCAATGACAATGTGCACTGACATTACAATAGTAGTTACAGTTTACTGGGACCACATGAATAAATGTCTTGCTTGGAAATAAAACCAAACCACCCAAGGATAATGTAAGTTCACATATCATAAAAATAGCAATCAAGTTTTTACATTAAAAAAAGTTAATTTCAGTGTTTGTTCAATGTTTGTGAAATCTTTTCTAACCTGCTGATTTTAAAATAGCTTTTTGTTTCTTTTTTTATTGTCCTACACACTTAGACCGATGCCATTGATGTCAGAAGAGAGTGCATCATCAAAGCCCTGTGTGTCTACTTAAATGAAGAGCCAGAGAACTTCGTGAAAGAATACGTGGTAAGTAATTTTGTTTTTACTCTCCAGTCCCGATTCTGACATCTGACTCTGACATCTCCTGGTGTCCTCTGGAGTGAAACTGACCCAATCTGTTTTGGCTGGTCCTTCCTTCTGTCCCTCCATCCTTCCTCTCTCTTTCCTCCCTTCCTTCTGTCCCTCCATCTTTCCTTCCTCCCTCCCTCCTTTCCTTCCTTCCTTCCTAAAGCTGAAACAAAAGAGCCCCAGCCTAATCATAAATAAGAAGTTTGTCCTCCCACACCCTGACTTAGAGTTGAGAACAGGAGGCAGAGTTGTAGTTTAACACACTTCTCTGCACTCCCCTCTATTCAGTTGCCCAAACAAAACCCCATAGAAACTCTGTCCCCCGACTCCAAATTTAACAGCAGAGGAGCAACTCTTAACAACCTTTATTAAAATTAGCAGTTCCACTGTTATAGGATGGTATCTGGCTCGGATCCCAACTCTTTTCTCCTTGCTATGGCAAATAGCCACATACCCAGGATCAAAATGATCATTCTCTTGATTTCCTCCATTGTGTGCATGTCGTGTCATGTTGTTTTTCTTCCCGCTACGTCGTGTTGACGATGACGTCACGCGGATTAGTTGCTATGATGACCGGGTACTCCAAAGGCAGCGCAGCCTTTTAATTATGTTACTCTTGTAAAGTGCCTTGAGATAACATCTGTTATGAACTGGCACTTAAAATAAATAAAGTTGAGTTGAGTTACTACCTCCCTAACAGCTAGGTTTCCTTGCCATCTAATACAGTGAGGCTTTCTGTGTGTACTGGAGACTACAGGAATGGAGAGACACATTACTGTGGGCTGTGCAGGTGGGCCAAAAAGAATGGATTAGCAATGTTCTGCTTCACTCAGCAGACTTACGCAGGACTCGTTGGTCTTCAATCATTGTGAATTGCCTTGTGTAAGAATGGTGCTCTACAAATAAACTTTCCTTGCCTTGCTTTTACCTGAGCTGGTCTTCACATGACACAAGAAAACGTATACTGCATACTGTATGACATGAAAATATATAAATATATAAAGTGAACGCACATGCATTCACTTGTGAAAGAATTAAAGTTGCAAGCAGCTGTGAACGGGTACTCGCAATTGCGCCTGTCGGGGTTTTGGCAACCGCAGGGTTGATGCACGTTATAGGCCATCCAAAGACTCTTCTCTTTTTTAGATTTTTGCCATTTAGGTGATGATTACACAATATGAAGTTGATGGAATGAAATCTTTATGCAGACTCAGGTGACAGTTGATGTGTTGAAATACCAACACTAAACAAATGAAATCAAAATGGCTGACTTCCTGTCCAGTTCTGACCATCAGTGCAGGAGACTTTTTTTGTGCATCTGGACAAATTCGGGACTGAGCAGCACCCCTGTGATTCAGATAATGAACCGCCTCCCTGCCATGGCCTCCATACGGCAACACCCCTTGACGTAGAATAAATCTTTTCTGAACTTTTGATCACAATACCATTAAGGTGATTTTATACAATATGCTGAGTGGTTGATAGGATGAATTCGCTAGGCGGACTCGGGTGACAAGTGACACGCTTGAACATTGAAAACCAAAACGGCCGACTTCCTGTTCAGACCATAAGTGCAATGTGGTTACCCGACCCGTGCGGGAGAGTCTCCCGAACAAATCTTCTATTTAACTTGTCCAGAATCTGGATCGTTTGGCGACGGCGGCCAATTAACTGATAAACTGGCGGGGCCAAAAACTGGAATTTTGTCGGGGGTCGAACATTTCCACACTTGCCCACACTAATAAACAAATTTTGTCATGCACAAGTGGCCAATTTTTTTTACATTAAAAAATTCAGTCGATTAAATTTTCTCAGCTTGGTGATTTATACCAAATTTGAAGCCAATTGGGTTAACCCCCTCGGAGGAGATGTTTTTAAAATTCAAAAATTCAAATCAAAATGGCTGACTTCCTGTGGGGTTAGGGCCATCATGTCAACAGACTTTTTTGTTAATCTCTTTAGAATGTATTTGCATTCCATTTTTATTTGTCTACGACAAAGTGAAAAAAAATCCTTATGGGGGCTGGTCAAAATTTCTAGGGGGCACTACTTTTGCATTTTGGCCCTCCATAGGCTATGTCGCTATCAAACGTCAGAGCTGTCTGTCCTCAATCAGTGTACCAATGTTCATGATAATATGAGTTCCTTAAACACAAAGCCACTCATAATACATGGCGAGGGATTGCTATTTGTGCCCGCCTAACAGATACCTCACTGCATTTGTACTGTAATGTTGCTTCACCAACTTGTTCTGCATGTTTTACAAGTGGAATGAAGTTGAGGGTCAATAATCTAGGATTACTACATGTAAGAGTAAAACCTGATTACTTTGTGTCACCACTGGGGAGCGCCATGAGTGAGGTAGGAAGTTAATACATCAGGCTATTCAGCATGGAGCCGTCATCAAGTCCAGCAACTTTTAATGTGCCATGATCAAGTATGTGGGCGTGAGAGCCGTTCAAAGTGAAAGAGCATGAAAAAAACCCCCACCAAATTTTGACACATTGTAGCAGCCATGTCCTTTGACCTACAGAAATTCTTTTGATGAGTGTTAGTCACCATGGTCTCTGGATGATCTATACCTAATTTGAAGTAAAATGGGCAAGAGCCCTAGGAACAGCTCCTTCTAAAAGAGAAAACAAACAAGTCAAAATAGCTGACTTCCTATTGGGTTGAGGGCATCGCTTCAAGAGCATTATTTGTGCGTCTCAGTATGTTCTATGAAACCACCAAGTTTCAAGCGTTTAGGTGGAACTCAGAAGTGGGGCTCGCCATTTAAAATTTTCTAGGCTGCGCTATTGCATTATTTTGCTCTTTAAAATATGACATTTTTTGCAGATCCCAATGAGCATGCCAGAAATGGTGCATTTTCAATCATGTTCAGGCCCCCAAAAGAGCGACTACTTTTTACAGACAGGAAAATTTTAATAGAATTCTTGCAACTTCTTGCTCAGACCCTAAAATAGCAAACAGTTGGACTCAAATTTGGCTCTCCTGTTGTCACAACCATTGGTCTAGGACCTGTTGTGTTATTGTGAATGTGTGTGTGTTAGTGTGCTGATCTGCAATCAGTGTCAGTGTGTGTTTGTGTGTAGGTGTGTTCTTTGTTGCAGGACCACGTGACTGGGGATCTGCAAGGGGATTGGTGGATGGCAGATATTTGAACCACCCGGCGCCGGCCTTCTTCCTCTTTCTCCCTTCCTCATTCCCAACCATGGCTGTGTGTGTGTTTGACATGTGTTCGGATTTAAGTTAGTCTAGAAAATTGATTTAGCTGTGGAGTGTGAAGCCCTTTATTTGTGTTGGACTTATTTTTCTGTGGTATCCTGTCTTTTGTTTTGTTCTTTTGTGGTAGAAAGTTTAGGGATCCTTAGTTTGGTTTTGTTTGTTATTTTGGGCATTTTTAGTTCTCACTCCTGAAATAAAAGTGAATGTTGACTCGGCCACCTTCTTGGGGATGAGAGAAGCGAGGGGAGCTCAGATCATGTTATAACCCAAATCTAGACTGGGGAAGTAACATGATTTATGGGGGCTCGTCCTTCTTTTGTTTGCTGATGTGACATGTGCTTGGTGAGTAATTAATTCTTCATTTGTCTGGTTGGCAGTTTTTGTGTGGGTTGGTAGGCAACTATGGAATTTGATTTAGAAGATTTTCAGATACAATCTACTTTGGATAAATTAAATAAGTTAAAAAAACAGAGCTTTGTTTAGTTGCTGAGGCCTATGAGATACAAGTGCCCATACATGCTAAAAAGTTGGAGATAAGAGAGCTCCTATGTAAGAAGCTGAGTGAAGCGGGATTGTTAAGTGGCCTAACTCCTCTGTAGGGACACCTGTGGCTGGGGTGAGTGGAATGGCTGCTGTTTCGACCCCTCTCCCAGACTTTCCTGTGCAGAAACAAATGACAGCAGAAGAGCTTGAATTAACTCTGCACATATGGGAGGCTGAAATAAGACGGAAGGAGTTGGAGGTCGAGGCCATGCACTTAAGGGTTAGAGCTCTGGAGCGAGAGAGAGCAGGGAGCTGCTGCTTCTAACAAGCCCATGTGCCTTTCCTTGTACCACCTTTCAGAGAATCTGAGGTAGATTCTTATTTCAATGCATTTGAAAGGATAGCAGCCACATTAAGTTGGCCTAAGAATGTGTGGCCTCTGCTCCTTCAATGCAAACTAGTGGGAAAAGCTCAAGAAGTCTGCAATTCTTTGTCGATTGAGGACAGTTTAAATTACGATATAGTAAAAGCTACAGTCCTTCGTGCTTATGAGTTGGTGCCTGAAGCATATAGGCAAAGGGCTATGAAGGACTGAAAAAACTGTCACCCAGACATTTGTGGAGTTTGCTTGGGAAAAGGGTGTGCTGTTTGATAAATGGTGCCACGCCAGTAAAGTTAAAACGCTAGAGGAGCTACGCTTATGTTGCTGGAGGAATTTAAAAACTGCCTCCCAGAAAAAGTCGCAATTTATCTAAATGAACAAAAAGTCACTTCTCTTCCTGCAGCTGCAATACTGGCCGACGAGTTCGCGTTGACGCACAAAAGCGTATTTAATTCTCCTCAAAGTCGGCGTGATTTGGTTTTTGAGAGAAAATTTAAATCTCCCAAAAGTGTTCGTCGTACCCTTACTACTGCGTTAAGAGGACAGAGAGTGTTTCTATTGTCATGAGCAAGGACACCTCATTGCTACATGCCCTGCTCTTAAGAAAAAGGAGCAAAAGTCGCCATCAATATCTTGCGAGATACAGGCGCAAGACAAACTATTATTCGTGGCGATGTCTTGCCTTTTTCTGATCAGTCTTATTGTGGGTCAGATGTTCTTTTGTGGGGAGTAGAGATGAGCGTTGTGCGTACGCCTCTGTATTCCATTCATCTGTCATCAAAATTTGTGTCAGGACAATGTCGGGTTGCTGTGCGATCTCAGTTACCAATTTCTGGTGTGGATCTAATTTTGGGTAATGATTTGGCTGGAGAGAGAATCTTTCCATCACCTGAAGTGGTTGAAGATCCGATCACCACTGAGAGTGTTTCTGTGCCAGCTGTGCTGGACTCGTTTCCTGTTTCCTGCGTGTGCTGTGACACGTGCTCAGGCAAAGAAATTCAAAGATTGTGTAGATCTCAGTGATACTTTTCTGTGTGAACCTGACCCGACTGACTCATGTGAAAGATGCCTAAATGTTGACAATGTTAACATAGAGTTGCAACCTTGTGTGCGTCCTGAGGACGAAAGTTTGAACCTGCTGGTCGATAAAGAGAACTTGATTGAAGCACAGAAAAATGATCCCACATTATCTTCTCTCTTTTCATTAGTCACCCAGCAAAACTCTGATGAAATCGCTTCTTACCTACTGGATGATGCCGTGCTGATGCGCAGGTGGACTTCAGGTCTTACATGAGAGTCGGTGTGCCAAATTGTGGTGCCGACGCCTTTCCGTAATCAAGTCCTAAGTTTAGCTCATGAGCATGTGTTATCCGGACACTTAGGCATTAGGAAAACATATCACCATATCCTTCGTTATTTTTTCTGGCCTGGACTTAAGTCTGATGTTTCATTTTGTCGTTCCTGCCATAATTGTCAAATAACGGGCAAGCCAAACCAGGTCATTCCTGCTGCTCCATTAAAACCGATTCCTGTTGTGGGTGAACCGTTTGAGCAGGTTATTGTAGACTGTGTTGGTCCCTTACCAAAAACAAAGTCAGGGCACCAGTACATCCTCACAATAATGTGCGCCGCCACTCGTTATCCAGAAGCAGTTCCGCTGCGCAGTCTGAAGTCCCATGCCATCACCAAAGCCTTAGTTAGTTTTTTTTCAACATTTGGTCTTCCCAAGCGCATCCAGAGTGACCAAGGCTCAAATTTTATGTCCAAGATTTTTGCTCAGGTCATGTCAGAACTGATCATTAAACACAGAACATCCAGTGCCTATCATCCAGAAAGTCAAGGCGCATTAGAACGATTTCATCAAACTTTGAAGGCCATGCTTCAAAAATTTTGCATCGAGTCAAAACGTGAGTGGGATGAAGGGTTGCCTCTCCTGATGTTTGCGGTCAGAGAAACTGTGCAGGAGTCTTTGGGGTTCAGTCCTGCTGATTTGATGTGCGTGGTCCTCTCCGCTTGCTCCGTGAAAAGTTTCTCTCTAAAGAATCCAATTCCAAAACAAATATTTTGGACTATGTAAGCTCATTCAGGGAGAGATTACATCATGCCCGTGATCTAGCTTGCGCTTCCCTTACATCTGCACAGGGAAAAATGAAAGAGCGCTTTGATATAAAAGCTGGGACGCGAACCAGGTGAACCAGGTGAAAGCGTCCTAGTTCTCTTACCTATGGTTGGCTCTGCCCTGAAAGCAAAGTTTGCAGGTCCCTATGAGATAGAGAAAACTTAGTGAAACTGACTATGTTGTGAAAACCTTAGATCGTAAAAAGAAATCCCGCGTGTGCCATGTTAATATGCTAAAGAAGTATATCAACAGAAAATCGAGTGTGCCTTTGCCATCAGTAGTTGCATCTGTCAGTTGCAGTCCAGTCTCCTTATGATCCGAAGGATGATGGGCTGGATGACAGGCGTAGTTCAGTGTCTTGTGCACGACTACAAAACTCGGAGGTGTTAGCAGATCTGAACACGTATTTAGATCATCTTTCCGCTCCATTTGGAGGAGACATACAAAAACTTATAGTCCCATCCTACACTTGACGTTCCCTCGAAGACTACAGTGCTAAGTCATGACATAGATGTAGGTCACCACAAGCCTATAAAACAACACGCCTACCGTGTCCATCCGGCTAAGTGAGCTGCAAGGCAACAGAAGGTGGAGTATCTCCTGGAGCATGGTTTTGCAGTGCCCAGTAGCAGTCCCTGGAGTTCTCCGTCATTGCTTGTTCCCAAACCAGATCAAACCCAACGTTTCTGCACTGACTATCGCAAACTGAACAGCATCACAGTTCCTGATTCATTTCCCCTTCCTCGACTAGATGACTTGGTTGACCGTGTAGGTACAGCTAAGTTTATTACCAAACTAGACCTCCTTAAAGGTTATTGGCAAGTTCCATTAACTCCTCGTGCATCAGAAATAAGCGCGTTCATTACCCCTGACCATTTCCTACAGTATACAGTAATGCCCTTTTGGTTTAAGAAATGCACCCACTAACTTCCAACGGTTGATGAGAACAGTGCTGCAAATTGTGTTGTGTATTTGGATGATATCGTAGCCTATTCTTCGACCTGGTCTGAGCATATGGGAACCCTGAGAGAAATATTCACCTGTTTGAGTGCCGCCTCTCTCACTTTAAACTTGGCAAAGTGTGAGTTCGGGAAGGCTGTTATCACCTACTTAGGTAAACAGGTGGGCCAGGGCCATGTCAGTCCTGTATCTGCAAAAGTGCAGGCAGTGGTAAATTTCCCAGCTCCTCGAACGCGCCGTGAGCTCCGTCATTTTCTGGGAATGGCTGGATATTACCGTGCCTTTTGCAAAAACTTTGCAGACATAACCGCTCCCTTAACCAGTCTCGTCAGTCCAAAAAGACCCTTCAGGTGGTCAGAAGTGTCAAGAGTGCGTTTGAAGCAGCCAAAGCTCTTCTGTGCAGTGCCCCGGTGCCTGCCGCCCCTGATTTCAACCATCCCTTTAAAATGGATGTGGATGCCAGTGCTCAGGGTATGGGTGCAGTGTTGATACAGGAAGATGACAGAGGAATTGACCATCCAGTTGGATACTTTTCAAAAAAGTTTAAAAAGCACCAACTGCACTATAGTACTATTGGAAAAAGAGGCACATTTCTGTGTACCTCAGTTCCACTCCTATGCCTACTATAGTGTTCTCTGACCACAACCCACTCGTGTTTTTGTCTCAGATGCGTAACAGTAATCAACGGCTAATGCGTTGGTCCCTCTTGGTGCAGGATTTTAATATTGAAATCCACTTCAAAAAGGGTCTTGATAACATCATGGCTGATACCTTATCTCGAGCTGGATAAATCAAACTCAAACTCAAAAATGTTTTTGTTTTTTTTATTCTTGAGGTGTCATGACCATTGGTCTAGGACCTGTTGTGTTATTGTGAATGTGTGTGTGTAAGTGTGCTGATCTGCAATCAGTGTCGAACCACCCGGCGCCCGCCTTCTTCCTCTTTCTCCCTTCCTCATTCCCAACCATGGCTGTGTGTGTGTTTGACATGTGTTCGGATTTAAGTTAGTCTTGAAAATTGAATTAGCTGTGGAGTGTGAAGCCCTTCATTTGTGTTGGACTTATTTTTCTCCTGTTTTTGGTTCAGATTTAGAGTGGTATCCTGTCTTTTGTTTTGTTCTTTTGTGGTAGAAAGTTTAGGGATCCTTAGTTTGGTTTTGTTTGTTATTTTGGGCATTTTTAGTTCTCACTCCTGAAATAAAAGCCACTCAAAGATAAGTGAATGTTGACTCGGCCACCTTCTTGGGTATGAGAGAAGCGAGGGGAGCTCAGATCATGTTATAATCCAAATCTCCTAGACTGGGGACGTAACACTGTTCATAGGATGCACTCACTACCAAGTGTGTTAAATAATCCTCTGTTCCATAAGTGAGGCTGTCACATCAATGCCAGAATGGGCTGATCCCCATTCCAGTTTGTCCATCTTGATTGTACAGATTGTGAGACTGAACAGCACATTAAATCTCTGTGGGTTACAGCCAGACCCCTTACAGCTCATGTTGTGCAAACGTGCAAAGGTTCAGCATGGACATGTGATATTATAATGTAGAAAGTATGTTTTGAAATATGGAGCATTTGTTGTAATGCATGTGTGAAAAGTTTAGAATGTTAGCGTAGTATGTTGGGATTGAGTACCTGACTGATTTGCTCCCGCAGAACTTCAGCCTCGCTGTTTTGCTCATTGACGAAATTGAACAGTGCGAAATTGCGATCCTCCACTATCAAAAAACATCAAAAATTCTAGTTTACAATTTCACACTTTGTCATTTCACAAAATCGTGCTTAGAGTTGGCAAATAATGTTAACTGACTTAATTCTAATGGGATGCAACATGATGCTAAGGTGATGCAAACATGACACTAACACAGTGCTAATATAATGCTAAAGTGATGCTAAAACTGCAAAATACTGTAAGAAATAGTGAAAGATTTTAAAATCTAATAAGAAATGTATCATAATAATGCAGTTTGGCACAAAAAGATGCAGAGAAAAATCACAATAAAAAAAATGTGCAAAATAATTAACAATTATGTAAAATTATCCCAAAGTCAAAGGAAATAAACAATTAATTAAAAGTGCATGTGTTTTTTCATTACCTTGCAGAAAGTTGAGAACAAGGGTCTCCAGCTGCTCATCTCCAGTCAGGCTTTGCACGCAGTCCAGAACCTCCTCCAGGTCCTGGGGGTCTGGACCAGGCTCTGCCCCCTCCACTGACACTGACACATTCACAGTTCAATTACATAATTAAACAGTTACATTTAAAAGAAATCTGTGTGTAAACTCTGTTCTAAAAATCTGCAAAAAAAATTTAAAAAAACAACAGCAGTATAAAATATATTTGAATATATTTTTTAAATATTTAAATGAAAAAACATTTTTTATTTGTAGGGTTGGGATTAATAATAATGATATGGTAAAGACACTACTGGCACACACAGCCAACACCAGATAACGAGGCAAAAACCTTGTAAGCAAGCAACCCTGCAAACTCTAGAATCTGTATCCTATAAACATATCCCATAAACCAGAGACAAGTCCTCTTGTGAATGAAGTACAGAATATATTTATTTAAATATTTTATATTAAATTACTTGAAAATTCTGTGTGTAAATAAATTTGTATTACGGAGTATTAGGCTACATTGAGGGGAAAAAAATCACAAATTTCAAGAATGAAGTCACAAATTCTCATATTATTATGACTTTATTCTTGTAAGTTACAAATTATGTAATTTCTTAAAATCCTTCTCAATTTTTTGCTAAAATCAATCAATCAATCACCAAAATAATGATTATTTTTATCACTGATTAAATAATCAGCTGGAGAGAGATCTGGGGTCCATTTCACAAAACAGGTTCAACAAACTCTGAGTCTAATCCTTAACCCTAAATTGATCTACTCTGAGATACAGAACTCTGAGTTTTTGGGTCCAATACAGGACAGTGGGGGCTCCTGCTCTTTCAAAGAGGGGAAGCTTATTGTCGGCTTATATCAAAAAATGTATCAGTTTATTTATATATGAACTCTGCCCTCCGTTCCTTTTTCAGAAAGTGGTGGCCCTATCATACCATGTAGGCCTCTTTTCCAGGGACTTGACCAGTATCCTCTCAATGGCCAGCAGAGCTAGGCTGCTTAGACGACCTTGACCCATTGTGTTGTGGGTGTAAGCTCCTTTCTACACCTGCAGATGTTGCTCCAATTACTGCCACTAATGCAAACAGTTTGTACAGCTTAGGCATTGCACTGTCCAACTTTCAGGGAGACCAAGAAATCACACAGCTTTCCCCTATTACCATGTAAATCCTGACTGGAATACAGGAGTTCTTGTCTCCCTGAATCAAAGTATTGTCCATAACTTTTCAGGACACTCTGGAAGCACTCATGTCATCAAACTTTCCTGGATTGACTAAGTCCAAGAAGTGCAAACTTTCCAAATTTGTGAAGCGCAAAGGAATCTGCTCCTTGAGATTATCAAGGATGGCCATGTACAGATTTCTGTAGCACTCCTGGGGCTCCTGGAATTGGGAGAGACGCTGCTTTCGCATGGACTCATCTCGTGGGTTGGTTGTGAGACCTGCTGTTTTGACATAAAAAGCTTGGATACCCCCCTCTAACCTCTTCTCTTTGACAAAAGAAAGAGACTCAATTATTTTCTTGCAGTAGAGAACATCCACGGCCTTCTGCTTTATAATGACAAAGACCACATCAGTCTCTGAGAAGATTTGTTCATATGTGTACATGAAATCAAACTCAAAATTTTCATTACAAAACCTTCAATCCATTGTGTCATCATCCACTGTCTTATCTGCAATGATGTAATAAAAAGTCTGCAGGAGGCTGTCATGGTTGTTTGCCACAGTCCTCACTATCCGTGTTGTGAAATTCCATCAAGTAGGAGCTTTTCAAGGTAACCGAGCACAGACTCAAGAAAAGATGTCCTCTTAGTGGAACTGGAGATAAATGTGGCAAACCCAGAGAGTGATGCAAAAAATATTCTTCACTCAGACAAGATTAAGTCTGTGTGCATAGCAATTTACAAACACTGGGGGCAATTGCCTTCACTTTGGCCTGCAGACCAAATGGTGAAGCCATGACAGCAGCCCCATACTATGTCTGTGCCACAGGTTTATCCCTAAGGTTTTAGCCTGGCATGTTTTCATTTAACATTTCAAAAACAGACTGAGCATTGCACCCCTAATCAACATAAAAAAGCTCTCCTGAATTTGACCTGCACTATCAAAATAGTGGACAGTTGTGTAGTAGTAGTGTAGTAGTAAGAAAGTTGGACCTGGCATTCAATATTAGTTGCCATCCACCTGCCATCCAATAAAGAGAGCATCGTGAATTTCACGCTGATTACTGGAACTGTGTGGCCAGGACAGAGTCATATTTAGATGTTTCCGTGAACTCCCTGTAATTCCCCTTGTTGGACGATTCACTTCTCTCATCATGCCCCCCAAATGATAGCTTCTGCCGGCCAGGTAAGAAAGTCACATCAATAAGTCAGTTTAGGAAGGCCCTGTTTTGTTTGACTGTTTCATTATGTTTTGCCACTTGAATGTGAGCACCTTTATTAATTGCATGTTCAACCCTGACCCTGCCTAGGCACATGCTCTTTTCATGCCTTTTATATGCCCAGTCAAAGTTAGACAGATCCCCAAAACCCAGTTTTAACCAGACAAGACATCTCTGAGATGGCTTCATCAAGAGGCATGGCCAACGGTACATTTTCTTAGTTACAGTGCTTCCAGTCAGCCAGCTAACAGGAGAGCTGAAAAGACCGGTTACTACCAAATCAATATTAGGTGTTGATCTGCCCTGCTGTTTAATTCTAAGTTTCTTCTCAAAAGGAAGACTATCAAATGGCTTTGACAAAATCAGGTCAGTAATTGTCTGCCAAGAAGAAATATTCTGATCTTGATAGCGCAGAGAAGGACATTTCTAGTCAGAGCAAATCTCTTTACACTTGGGACATCCCCTGAAAACTGACTTGTTTTTAGATAATTCTCATTTCTTTCAAGCACATTTGTCATTGCAAGTATTAGAAATAACACAGTTGCTCCACTGACAGACTGTCAGACATTTGTTCTTATTTCAAGTGAAATATGCAGTTACCTTAAAGGGGATGCATCTTGTAAGCGTACAGTAATGATAATTGTATTTACTGGAAATGAGACATAATGACTAGAAAAAATTCTTGATGTTAGTTTGAGTTTTTGCAGTGCGATGCAGTAATTGACATTTTGAGATAATTTGCCTGCACATTAATGTCTCTCAATGAACTTCCTCACACAGTCTGCTTCATTTTATGAGGGAGCGGTGATAAGAATATGTTCAATCATACCAGGAAATCTGAAAAGAAATTTAGATCAGTCATCCCAGTCTGAGGCTGCAGCACCGTGTCATTAACAGAATAAGTTGTAATTTAAGTTGTACTTTAACTGATTTCTTTTCTATCATTTACCTGCAATCCTGTGAAACTCATTCTTAATACTCCTTGTACAGTGGCCTTATTCATGTGTTCTGCGTCACCGACATTATAAATAAAACTACTGTTCACCAGGAAACGTAACAACACAAAAAACCTGCTCCGATGTCTACAGAGGGTGATGTTGGTGATATAAGAACGGATGAGGTTATAGATGTATGCAATGGACTGTGAAGTAAAATGGTACTGCTGGGTCGTGAAAACTTGGGTCTACTAGGGGCCTGCAAATGATCTTTTGACTTGTGTAACACCCTGCAAAAGAATATTTCCTCTTTGTCTACTGGATCGTCAAGAAACGAACGCTCCATGGTAAAAAAAAAAAAGATTTTTATGATGAACCAGACTGTGAAACTCCTGAATGAATGAATTCAGTCAGTTCATGAAGCCAGTGTGGCGCAAGGGGAGACAGCTTTCTGAAGAAAACCTGCTCCCAACCAGGGTAGGTTCATAGAGTCTGTTACTGGGGTACCTGACCTAGAGTTTAAGTTAACTCTTTCTGTGAAAGAGGCTAGAGATACCCCCCTTTCTCTCTAAAACAGAGAGCTTCCTTTGTGAAACAGAAAACAGACTCAGAGTTTTCACGAAACCTGCTTTGTGAAACAAACCCCTGTTGAGAAACTGTGTGGAACTCCCTCACTGCGTCTCTGTGGCGAAGCTGCCCCCTCCTGGTCACCGTGCTGCTGCTCCTCCTGGTCACCATGGCAGCGCAGGCTGTTGCACTTGGCAGCCATGAAGTCTCGGAGGCTCCACTGGTGCGATGCGATTCGCTGAAGCTCCGTGATATCACAGCAGAACTGAGATGAATCTTTCATGTTCTTCTCACGGAGCTGCAGCATCCGACTCTGAGCCTCCAGCCTCAAGTTATGTTCACAAAGTCACAGTCACAAAGTCACATTCACAAATTTAAATTCTTCTCAAACAGCTGCAGCATCAGACTAACCCTCCAACCTCAAGTCACATTCACAAAGTGGCTTGAAGTCATGCCAAGTCATGTGACTTGATGTTCCAAAATGTGACTTAACAAGTAGACATATATACAGAGATGCCATACTTTGGAGGGGCGTGCCTAAAGCGCCATCTCGGAACAGGGCTTGAGGAGGTATGACAATCTATGAAGGAAAGAGGGACATTTTGATCTCTTTTGATCTGAGAATTATTCACTCAATTTTTTCAAAATGGTTTGATTTGTTGAAAAAGTTATACATGGAAATCTTTTAAAAGCTCCACACTCTCTCTGCCTCTCTCTCCAGCATAGTTAGTAAAACAGAGGTAAGATGTATGTAAAGGAAAATATAATTAACAATAATAATTATAATTATAATAATAACAATAATAGAATACCAATATGTATAATATACGATATTGATAATAAACAATGATAATATTGAAATAATATTAGAATGTGTTAGATGAATTAATTACACTGCAAATGTAAAAAAAAATCTGTAATTAATTCTGAGTGACAATTCAATGCACAAGCATATTAAATTTGGCCCATTGAATGACCCATTGGTAGTGGCACATCATTTCCCACCTGCATTGCTACTCAAGGCCCCAGTATGTTACCCTGAAATTGGCATACCCCGCCCGTCCACGCCGATTTTACGTGGCGCTCTGGGGAGCTGCACAGCGTAATTCGTGCAGGGAAAAATTTGACACCCCGCAACAATGGCGCCCTACTGAACTCGCCACACTAGTGGGTGGAGTCGAGCGCACACAACCCTGTTGACAATGTGGGAGAGCTCATTTTTTCCCCACAAAGAAGCAGTGTTTGTTGTTTACTGTCATGGACACATTAGACGAAATACAGTGGCAAAATGTCCACTGTTTACGATCGTCAGTCCATTTTAAGATGATGCTCTTCTTCGTCCTCTCACGGGGCAGATACTTTTACTGCCCCCCTGTGGCTAGGTGGAACATTACAGAGCTTGGCAGAGCCACCATGGAAGTCTGCTGGAGGCTCCTGGTGCACTACGCAGGGTGTGCAACCCATTGCGCGGTAGTATACTGGGGCCTTCAGGAGAGCAAGGCAAGCAAATCCTATCTGTGAAAAAATAAAAAATAAAAAGGGGACGGCACTATCGACACGAACATGGTGATTTGTAGCTTTTGTAAAAAAAATAGCTGTTCCGCTAACTGAAGCTACTCCAGCCTGACATTTAAACATGACTGGATGAGTTCTCCTGTTTCTGGTGCTAGTGCTACCCTGAGCTCACTTTGCTAACCCACGCTTAGTTTGCAGATTTGAGGAGTTTTGAGGAGAATTTTTTTAGTTGCCAGACAGCACTAATAAGAATATGATGATGAGAAGAATGATGATAAGCACAGTAACAACAGAAATAATAGTCTAAAACATCATCCTATAATACTACTGACCATAATATAATAATTCTACAATTCTACTCATATGCAGTGTAAAAACCTGAACACATCTGAATGTTTTCTTGGATCTTTTCATTCTATTTATATCTATCTATCTATCTATCTATCTATCTATCTATCTATCTATCTATCTATCTATCTATCTATCTATCTATCTATCTATCTATCTATCTATCTATCTATCTATCTATCTATCTATCTATCTATCTATCTATCTATCTATCTATCTATCTATCTATCTATCTACCCATCTATCTATCTATCTATCTATTGACACACACACGATTTCTGAATCTTTAATTGTGAAGGCAGTTCATTCCTCCATAGAAGTGATGCAATATAGGAGTGGCTCTGTTCCAAGATGGCCATCCTGTAGGCACACCTCTCTAGTGGCCGGCACGGGTCAGTGCGGCGTCAATGCATGTATATCTATGACTTAACATGACTAAAGGCTAAAAGCTAAAATCCATACCTTGCATTGAATGCGTTTGTCGATGTTGTCACCACCTCCCCAATCTTCTTCCGCAGCTCCAGCAGTTCCTACAGCAAACAGGAAGTAGATCTGAGATACCAGGAAGTGGATCAGAGACATAAGGTACCTAAAGTGCCCTGACTTGGCCTAACATGATTGCACCTTGCTCAGTCTGCTCTCAAGCTGCTGAAATCTTGTCCTCTCAGTCTGCAGTGTCTGTAGCTCTGCCCTCAGTTGTGTATTCTTTGCTAACTGCTCATTGAAGTGGGTCAAGGCCTGGAAGGGAATGAAAATCAGGTCGGTAGGTCAGAAAAGGCAAGATCGATCCAGGAGAATTGCATCATGAAAAGGTGTGTCAGACTCACCCGGTCTAGCTTGTACTCAAGCGTGCTTGTGGGTTTCTGCAAGCTGCTAGATTCTGACCTTAGGATAGTGCAGCAACTCAGCTTCTCACGTCGGAGGACAGAAATGATGGAACGAGCCTGGGAGATCTGACAGATTATGGAAATTCTTATGACTTCACATTCAGTTACTTAAAAGCACCTTGAGGTATGTTTAGGTGCTTCCACATAGACCACGGCAAGTGCGCAGGGTACCGCGCTTGGTACTGCGCAGGCTGGCGCAGCACAGCCGCTGTACTGCACAGCACGGAGCAAGTTGCAAGGCAACCAATAACAACATTTAGCAGTTGGTTTAAGCGTAATCTTGTGAGAAGTTGTATTAAGTCCTGGCTTTAGTGCTAATAAGGCGGAGGAGAAAACAGGCAGCACAGAAGAGGAGGATGTGGGTCCATCCAGTTCCGATTGGAAGGCAGACTGGGGGTGTACAGACTGGTCCAGGATCTATATTTCCATTATGACCGCTTTAAGATCTGCTTCAGGCTCAGCAAGGACCAGTTTGACCACCTATCCATTAAATACTGTGTCCCGACTCAACACATTCACAGGCTGCATCTGCCACCGGGGGCGAGCACCCTTGGTCTAGTCACCTGCTCACCCGGCCTGACGGGGGAAGAAGGGGCTGTGGGGTTGCTGTCGCCCAGGAGACGGTGAGCAGATTGGAAGGAAAGCCTCAGGCTCCAATACTGGGCCTGCGGCTGTGTTCTGCCTCACCCTGGCCATTGGGCCCTGGGTGACCCACGTACCCTCAGGCCCGCTCTCGGGTACGGTGGGTGGCGGGCAGGCTGCCAATCACCGAGGGAGGGAGAGTCAGTGGTGGGGGGGGGACACCCAGTGGGACTTGCTGCTCGGGGGGGGCTGGCTCCATCCCAACTTGGTGCGGGGTATTGCCGGGGCCTGGAAGCTCGGCCTGTGCACCCTGGGAAGGGCGGTATGGGGGGGGTGGCGGGTCACCCCTTTGGGTGCATGGCACGCTGCAGGGGGGGCTGGTGGGCGGGCGATGGTTGTACTGGATTATGGGACCCCGGTCTCTATTTGCTGCTGGGGGTGGCGGACCTAACCCATGGGCCCGCTGCCCTCGGATCCACCAGGCTCTGGTGTCGGGCGCTGGGGGGGCTCATGCCCCGGGCGCCCAGCCGGCTTCACTGCGGGGCTGGTGCTCGTGACGGGACCGGAGGCACCTAACCCAGCAGCCCGCCTGGTGTTGCGGGGTCATGGGCTCCACCGTGCCCTGGCCTCCAGTTACACTGTTGACTCGGACTGTGCCCGGGATTATGGCGCCCACCCTTGTCAAGGCGTTACGTCATTAATTCCTGTCCCTCCGCACTGAAGCCTAGTGACAAACCTCTCACCGATGCAGCTCTGCATGAAGGCATGCACACAGGTGTAATCACGCACATTAGGGATCTTTCACCCACCCGCTACACACACTCGCACACACACACACACACATAAACACAAACAGAACACTGTGCCGCAATGTTATGTTGGGTTGAGTATTATCATTGTCATTGATTTTGGTTCCATCCAGTGTGCTACTAAGCTGCCGCGCCTTATGGCTGTCACTTTTTGCTGTCTGTTGCTGCTGTCCCTCTCTCTCCCCATCTCCTCTCCGAAGCAAATGAGACGTCGCCGCCAACCCAGTGCAGGGACAGGCGGCAGTCAGAATGGGAACGGCAGTCTATGTGGCTCTCGCTCCCACCGCTGCAGTGATAAAGGGAACTCAGCTAACCCTGCTGATGCTATTGTCATTTCTATCGCGTTGCCGTCTTTTATCCGCATTTGTCTGTCTCTCTTGTGTCTTTTGTCCCCTTTTGTCTCTGTTGTCTCCCTCTTGTTCGCCCTCCTTCCTTCCCCCTCCTTCCTGCGCACCCCTTCTCCCTCTACAGCCTATACTGTCACTCATTAAAATAATAATAATTATATATATTATATAAAAAAAGAGGCTCTGATAATGATTTGAATCAAGACATGTTTGTGAAAGTGGACATACAATCCATGCAATCAGCTGTCTTCAACCAGCAATGAATCAGAGCGGAAGAAAAAAAAAATATATATAAACTGTGTCCCAGAGATCAGGAAACTTGATTAGCTGCTCCTCCATGACAGTTCTGAAGTCCACTGGAACTCATGAACCAACAACCTCTCTTCTATTGGATGCGCTGGGATGATGTCGCAGCATGCAGCGCCCAAGTTAAACCACTGAGGAACGGTGGCAGGCGCTGACCCTGCCAAGGCTCTTGCACCAAGGCTTTTGCGCCATGTACCTCATACACAATGAGGTACGCGGCGCCTGCACTTGCCATGGTCTGTGTGGAAGCACCTTTAAGTGACATTTCGTCTAGTTAAATCGCCTTAAATTGCGTCAAGTAATGTGAAGTCATGTTAAGTTACAGAATATTGAAATGATGTGATGTGTTGAATTTGACACACTTGACACATACTCAAATGAAAATGTTCAATTTTGACCATTGGGCCAAGGGACTTCTTTGTGTGTCTGGATGACTTCTACAAGTGTACCAATTTTCATCTTTCTGCTCCAAAAAAACCCTTATAGGGAGGGGTTATAGAAAATTTCAAGGGGGTGTTGGCATCCATGGACGCAGTCCAGATTTTGCCATTCAGGGCTGGGCCATCATTACGTCCAGCAATTTTGAAGCTGCTAGGATCAAGCATGTGGCTGTAAGACAATTTCAAAATTTTGATGGCAACTTGCCAAAGTTTGTCCTGCCCTAGGAGCCACACAAAATTAAATTCGAAACAAAATTATTTACACTAAATTTTGTCAGCTTGGTCCGATCTCCTTAAAATCCTTATGGAAGTTGGTGTACCAAGGGGTACCACTTTGCCATTTGGCCCTCACTCATGGGCAACATCTCTATCAAATTAACTCTGTCCTTAATCTGTGTACCAATTTTCAAGATGATATGAGTTCCTTCAAGCCATGACAAGCCATCTGTAATGTGGTGAGGGATGGCTATTCGTGCCCGCCACACAGACACCATTTGTTGCTCTGACCCTAAAAAGTGTTCCAGTAGGAAATCACCCGCCACACCTTTAACATCTTGTAGACATCTTTCACAAAGTCAGAAATGGTCATGCAGGTGTAGGCTGGTGATTTCATGCGGTGGGCTGGGCAGGATGGTAGAAAAGAGGCTTATGCAAATAGCCTTCTGTGGTGATGACATCACAGAAGCAGAGTCAAAATCTCACTTTTTGGGGTGCTTGGTACTCTGGTTTGAACAAACAGTCCAAATGAAAGCCACTTTCAAACTTGAGAGTTTTGGGCAAGTTTCAACTGAGGTCCACCAGCATTTTTTTCCTTGTTAAGCATTTTTAACAAGGAAAATAGAATTTCAGGTCAGTGGAGAGTCCCTGCCTCAGGTGGAGGAGTGCACGTATCTCGGATCTTGTTCATGACTGAGGGAAGGATGAAGTGCGAGATTGCAGCAGCTGCAGTAATGCGGTCGCTGTATCGGTCCGTCATGGTGAAGAAAGAGCTGAGCCGAAAAGCGAAGCTCTCGATTTACCGGTCAATCTACATTCATAAACTTTGGGTCATGACCGAAAGAACGCAATCCCGGATACAAGCGGCCAAAACGAGTTTTCTCCGCAGGGTAGCAGGGCAATGCCTTAGAGATAGGGTGAGGAGCTCTGTCACCCGGGAGGAGCTCGGGGTACAGCCGCTGCTCCTCCACATCAAGAGGAGCCAGTTGAGGTGGCTCGGGCATCTGTATCGGATACCTCTTGGACGCCTCCCTAAGGACGTGTTCCAGGCATGTCCCACCGGGAGGAGACCCAGAGGAAGACCCAGGACACGCTGGAGTGACTATGCCACCTGGCTCGCCTGGGAACGCCTTGGGGTCCTCCCGGAAGAGCTGGAGGAAGTGCTCAGGAAGAGGGAGGTCTGGACGTCCCTGCTCACTGCTGCCCCCGCGACCCAGCCCCGGATAAGCGGAAAAGATGGATGGATGGATGGATGGCTATGATTTCTGGGCAATGACACCTTTAAATGTGACTTAATATTACTCTCCGCACCTTAAATGACTAAACATGATTTAACATGACTTAGAGTGATTTAATGTGACTTGATGTGACTTGACATGACTTTGTGTGACTGTGATTTAACATGACTTAATGTAACACTACTTGACTCATTGTGACTTAACAGGATTTAACAGGATTTATCATAATTCTATAGGATGTTATGTGACCTCCCACCTCCTTGTTGAATTCCTGGCTTCGCATCCTCTGCTTCGTGATCTCGGCATCAAGCCGCTCATGCTCCTGTAGCATAGAGCGCAGCAGCCATTCATCCTTTCCATTTTGCTGCAGTCGTACGTCACTGTGATGACACAGCTCCTTCTGCTCTGCTAGCAGCTTCTCCACCGCCTGTCTAAAGTAAGTAGTCACGTTAAATCACTTCAAGTCACATTAAGTCATGTTAAGTCACAGTAGGTCAAGTTTGGTTACCAAATGTTCCATTAAGGCACTTAAAATCTCATTAAATTACTTTAAGTAACAGTACTTCAAGTCATATTTAATCGGGCTAAGGCAGTTTTAATTTCCATTAGTCAAGTTCTGACTTAGCATGATATTGCAACTCATTAAAAGTAAATGTGAAGCCAGTCCTAACCCTAACTAGGAAGTACATCAGAGAAACCAGGAAGTCAATCAGAGAAAACAAGAAGCAGTGTAAGTTTATGTGACATAACGTGACTTAAATGTGACTCATCGTCACTTTTATTGATATGAATTAACTGAGTGTGACTTAACAAGACTTAATGTGACAAAACATGGCTAAACATGACTTCACAAGACTTAACTGGATTTAACACAATGTAGTGTGACTAAATGAGACTTAACGTGACAAAACATGATTTAATATGATTTCTTGGGCTGCGGACTTACTGCTGCTTGCATGTTAGCATCTTAGCCTGCAGTGTGTACACCTGCCGCTCACCCTCCATGATCCTTAACTTGCGCTGCAGCTTCGCCATCTCTGACTCTATATGATAAACAACAAATCCCAAATAAACAGCAATAAATAACAACAAAATATATAACATAATTCAATAATAACAACAATAAACCCACCTCTCTGGGAAACATTACCTTATCATGGTAGGGAGGTTTGTATGTCCCAAAGAAATTAGAGAGCTATGTTGTCTGGAGCCATCGTAGGGTCTCCCAAAGCAAATTGGTCTCAGGGGATGACCAGACTAAGCACATTTCAAGAAGATCCCATGAGGAAAAGAGGACGGAGAAACGTATAATTTTGGAATTACACCTGACGCTGTGTGATTTGGACACACAAATGGAGGAAGGGGCAACGCTGTCAACCAATCACCATCTGGTGGTGAGCAGCGTTAGGTAGCAGGGGAAACTCACTGATCGACCTTGTAAGTCCAAATGAATAGTGTGGGTAAACTGGGAACATCTGAGGGAAACCCCTGTCCAAGAAGCCTTCAACTCCCACCTTTAAAGGAGCTTTTCCCTAATCCCTGTGGAGGTCAGAGGTTAAGGGGCGGTCACAGACAGGGGGGTACACTACTACCCCATAGTTTAGGGAATGTGTCCGACTGAAGGAGTACTTCAGGGATATGTCCTGCCCTGATGATACAGCCCTGTTTTTATCCAACATTCTGGATGTGTCTGCCCTACTCTGATATGACCGGCAAACCCTGCTTTACATCTTTGACCAAGCCTCCCCCCCTGGTGAAGCTCAGGATGCAACTGCCGGCAGATAGAGCTCCTGCTCGCCTAGTACGTTGGCTCACTCCTGTCCCGACTGTGTCTCCTGCTGAATCCCTCCTCCACCATGATGCTCCTGGGCTGCCTCATTCATCGTTGCTTCCGGGCCTGCAGGCTGTCCCAACGTCGCTGACTTGACTCCACCACACTCAAGCCTCCACTCTCTGGCGCTCCCAGTGTAGGTGCAGCCGCGATGTAAACCACTCTACCCTCCATTCTCTGAAGCGCACCGGCCCTTCAGCTCGTGACAAACCCTCATGTCAGTGTCGTGTCATGAAAGTTCATGCTTAACGACTTCTTTATCATCCTGTTTATGTGTGAGACCTGGCTCTCTGCCAGCGATAACATGCTGTTCTCAGAACTCTCTCCTAACTTTTTCAATTCCCCCACCGAGCATCAAGTACAGGAGGAAGTGTTACCTCTGTTTACCAGGCAGTCTTCCACTGTTGGCAGGTTCCACACAGTGGAAAGTTTTTCTCTTTGTTGTTGTTTAGTGGCATTTTGGGCTCTAAGGACATACGCCTGAACTGAGATTGCTTTCATCGAGCTCAGTGCATGATGTCTGCATGGTAGTTGAAGTGAGTTTCATGTGGGCTATTTCAAAGCTGTGGGTGTCAAATTGAGAATAAATTGTTATTTATCTCCTGTCTATTGCTTTGTTGCCTTAGAATGTTTAATGAGACTTCTTGTAATTTTATGTGTGCCAAAATAATTTTTCTATTCATACTGTATATTTCTGCTTTTCTACATAAACCTATTTAAATCAAAGCTGGTATACTGTTTAAAGAATCCATAATAGCATATTTTTGTCCATATTTATTGGTGGCAGTAACTATATATTTAAAGCATACTTTGCACATGCATATTTTGCACATCTCAAACTGTTGTGTTTCTTTTCAATTTTTGTTTCCTTATGTTCTTTGCCTTAATTAACATACCTAACTAATTAACTAACTAACTAAAGACGAAGACTAAATTACCCAAACTGTTCCTTGCAACTCACCACTAACATCTGCGTTTGCCTGTTAATTGCATATTTCATGGACACATGCTCTGAACTTTAATAAAAATAGAGAAGAAATGGAAACAGAAACGTTTGCCCCCCGCCCCCCAGATTCTGTAGGTGCTAAGTTCAATCAAAAACTCCATCCCTTAACCTGGCTCTTCCTCCTCTAGATGCACTGTTTCTACTCCGGACTGCTTTGACCTCTGATCTATTATCTAAACTGTCAGGCATCAATACATGTATCTCTGTATACTGTCTTGCTTCCATCCACCTGTCTGTCCTGGGTGAGGATCCCCTCCTCTGTCTCTCACCCTGAGGTTTCTTCCTTTTTTTTCCAGTGTCCACTGGTTTTTCCTAGGAGTTGTTCCCCAGCCTTTGCAGGGATCTAAGGACAGGTGGTGTTTACCATGTGCATATTGTTGCTCACTTTGTAAATTGCCTTGAGATAACATCTGTTATTAACTGGCACTTAAAATAAATAAAGTTAAGTTGAATTACCCTTAACATTCATCAGATACCACATTCCTTTTAAGCTGGGTAAAATTGCACAAGTTGAAAAAAACAAACAAAAAGCTGAGAGAACTTGACAGCAGGTGTATTATTACAGTTCTGTTGTTCAGTTGTTCTTACCCTCACCTATGGTCATGAGCGATGGGTCATCACCAAAAGAATGAGATTACGGATACAAGTGGCTGAGATGGGTTTTCTTAGCAGGGTGCCTGGGGTCTCCCTTAGAGGTAGGGTGAGAAGCTCAGTCATCCAGGAGGGACAAGGAGTGGGTCCGCTGGCGGCAGCCAGGGTCATAATCCTGTTCGTCTTGACACCTTATTTGGTGTACTTCTCTCCACCCTTTTATACCACACCTCTTTCTGGCTTCAGCCTATCTCTTCTCTCCATCCCCATTCCACACCCTTTCGGTTCTACCAGTCATCTTCGACTTACCACCTATTGGTGGAATACTTACACACACTCCTTGGGTTCTCTCCTTGCCAGATTGTCATCGTTCTCATGCATTTCATTCCAGCACTCAACTTGTCTCTGATCTCCCATTGCCGACCTGTTTTGCCCCCGACTCCAGTCTTTGTCTCCAGCCCAGGTGAACCGGACCACCCTTTGATCTCGATCTCCTCCTGTCTGTTCCCCAGGTCCTTGACAAGTTTCATGCTCCTCAACCACGTTCTCTGTCCCAGCCCTGGTACCCGATCCGCCTTCCGTCCCTCAACCACGAGCAGTAATCCTTCCGGCTATGTGACCCGCCTTCCGTCCCTCGACTCTGTGTGGCAGCCGCCACAACGTGTGAGCTCCTCCCGGCCTTGGCGACCATTCCTCCATCTGTTCCCAGCCTCAGACTCTCAACACCTGACTCCCAGTCTCTCTAATAAATTCCCTGCTAACACAGACGTGAGCTCCTGTGTTGCTTTTGGGTCCTTACTACAGTCCGCGTTACAGCCAGGGCCTCCTATGAGAACTCAGGTCACCAGATGCAGAGATTATAACTCCTTACTCTCCAGGGAATGCCTGGGGATCCCTTAGTCAGAATTCGCCAATGTTCAGCGGAGGGGGAAGGCCAGTGCCCTCTGCTCAAGCTGCTACCACTGACTTTAAATCAGTAGTTAACGATGGATGGAAAACAATAAAAAACAATGAAGATGACGTCATTACCTGTGCCGTTGGCTTCCATGTCACTGTTGTCAGACCGAGCACTAGTGATCACTGATCTTCCCCGTGGCATGTTGTCTAAACAAACAAAAATATTGATTTGATTCATACAATTTATTACTTTTTATATAATGAATCAGATTATTTTATTAGCCCAGACATCACACACACACACATCACACATGTTATAACACACACATTATGACTTGAATAGGACGGAATAGAATAGAATAGAAAAGTCACCTAACAGTATGTGTTAAAGAAGTTCTAATAGAACCCAAATGCACGACTTTGGACTCACACTTAGTGAAAAGGGTGAATTTATTGATACACGAATAATAAAGTGCTAACACAAACTAGACAAGAGGATAGTGATCTTACCCGGGGAGAATACTGGAATCTTGGCAAAAACATGAAACGTGAGAACACTAAACTCATGGGACTGGAAAAACATGAAACGTGGAGAAGCAGTTTTGCTAAGAGAAGCAGTTCTAGCAAAAAACTCACATACAGCACAGGAGAAAAACAAAACCAAACCAATCACACGAAATACACTGGCACAAGACACAGAGGAGGCACAGCCTTTAAGCACCAGTGATTAGGGGGGGGGACAAGACTCAGGTGTGACACAAGGGAAGGGCAAGTGACCTGACATGAAGACATAACTACAGTTGCCACCTGTCCCTTGAAAAATGTAATCGTCCCGTAAAAGTAAAGTATTTATTCATAAATTTATGGTAAACTCCCCTTCCTCGTCTATGACCAATGAGCAGACAGCACACTCATATCCCAGCCATCTCATTGGTCAAGGTACTGTTGCTTGCAAAGAAGATACTAGAAACAAAGCAGCATGGACAACAGTGACGCCCCAACAGAGCTTTATACAGTCGTGCTCAGCAGTACTGGCACCCCTGAATTCTATTCACAACCTTTGTAATATCTCCAAAAATAAATGGAAATGGACACAATTTACATCACCAAAATGTTTTAATTGCAAGACCAAAGTAACTGAAAAATGGTTTTCCCCCCAAAATAGGCATTGCAATTTCAAAGAAAACAATAAACAGAAAAACAGCATGTGCAAGAATATTGGCACCCCTCCTTAATGTTTGGTTGCACACCATTGGCAGTAATGACCGCCTCCAAACATTTCCTATAGCCATCAATAAGCCTTTTGCATTTCTCAGGTGGTATTTTCTCCCACTCTTCCGTGGCTACATGTTCCAGCTCTTGGACATTTCTAGGATTTCTTCTCCCAATCGCAGATTTCAACTCCCCCCAAAGATTCTCAATTGGATTGAGATGAGGACTCATTGCTGGCCATTTTAAAACAGTCCATTTTTTCTTCTCCAACCATGCCTGGGTGCTTTTGGATGTGTGTTTGGGGTCTCTGTCTTGCTGGAGCACCCAAGACTTTCGCCTCAAACCAAGCTTTCTGACACTGGGCAGGACATTTTGCTCTAAAATCTGCTGATAGCCTTCAGATTTCATAATACCTGTGACACGGGTAAGGCCTCCAGTCCCAGATGCAGCAAAGCAGCCCCACAGCATTATGGATCCTCCACCATGCTTGACTGTTGGTTGGGTGTTCTTTTCCTCGAGTGCTTTATTGCAGCGTCTGTAAACATACTGCTTGCGAGAATTACCAAAAAGCTCTACTTTTTTTACATTTTGCCAGAAGGACTGTGGCTGGTCCAGGTTCTCTTTTGCAAAATCCAGACGGTCCTTTTTGTGTTTCTTCTTCAACAGTGGAGTCTTCCTTGGCCTCCGCCCAAATAGTCCTGCTGTGTTGAGTGTGCGTCGTATGGTGCTTTTCGAAACGGTCACCCCAGACTGTTCCAGGTTGGCCTGCAGGTCTGTAGATGTTGAGTGAGGTGATTTTTCCACCAATCGCACCAACCTTCGAGGACATCCCTTATTGAGTTTCCTCTTACCCCCACGCCCAGGGAGGTTCTTGACAGTGCCGTGCTTGAGATATTTCTTAATTATATTACGCACTGTTGACACAAGGATACCAAGCTCTTTGGATATGGTTTTATATCCTTTGGAGCTCTTGTGTTTGCCAATAATTGCATTTCTTGTCTCTTCAGACAACTCCTTTGTCTTCACCATTGTGAAAAAGGGCCTGAGTGAAACAGTTAGCTTTTTATAACACAAATCTCATCATTCATTGGCCATTTCATGTCACATGGGCACAGACAACTAGTCACAGGTGATTTCCATTTGTAATTTACCAAAGGTGAGTCAAATTAGGTTTCCATACTGGCTAACAGTAAAGGGTGCAAATACTAGTGACACAGCAAGTTTATCCTTATTTATTTCACTCTCATTGTTTAGTTTCTCATGTTGTTGATACTTTGCTCTTTTGTATTAAACACAAACTATCTGTAGTGAAATTCTGTATCACTAGATCACTTTTGTTCAGGAGATGTAAACATCTCCTGAACAAAAGTTATGTACTTAAACTTCATGGGTGCTGATACTGCTGGGCAGGACTGTAGGTCTCAGGTAGTACACCTTCGAGTAGCAATGCAACTACTCTGAGACAAAAGCAGTAAAAAAATGCAGAAATACTGTGTCGGCTGACTTTTTTTCATAGCCCATGGTGGGCTAACTTAGCAGGGCTAACTGGTGCTTCACATGCTTCCAATGGTGGGCACAAAAGAAAGATAAGGGACACCAAAAGTAGGGGAACAATATACCAATTTATTGTCCACCAGGCAATGCCAGAGGGAGATATGGAATGCAATGAATTATTCTTAACCCTCTGGTTAAGGTTAATATGGCAGACAAATATTATTTTATAAATTTATATAGCAATATATTATTTTCTGTGTAACAAACAAGTACAATTGCTAGATGGGTGCATTAAATTGATAAATAATACATACAATTAATAAAAAGATGAATAATAATGAACACACAATATACAGTGTGACATAATTTTTTTATTTAATATTAAAAATAAAATGCTAATAATTATTTGTTTTCCATTTATTTTCATATCACTCAGATACGCATCTAATTCAATTCAAGTTTGAGTCAGACAGTTAAAAAATCACATCACATCACAAAAAAGGGCTAAAAAGATGCACTATGTAGCTGCCATCAATGTCAGTGTGCAGTTGAAGTTAATTTGAATTAGTTTAGAAATTATTTCTTGTTAAAGATTTGAATGTTTTTTTTATTTTGAACAGAGGAATATTTCTTTGTCATTTAATATGTATAGAATTGTCTTTGAAGAGAATTGTTTTTTGTTGATAGCGGAAACAATGTTCTCTGACAAGTTGCGTCACGTCATTTTTGTACTGACACACTTCTTTACCATGCTTGAAGTGAGCTGTGGGTTTTTTGAAGTTGATGGAAGATGGAAGAAGAATTATTTTTGTTAAACTCCGATTAGTTAAGATGGCCGATGAGGTATGTTTTATATTGTTTATATTGTCTTTTGTACCTCGCTCTGTTTCGTGAATTCAATTGTATGCTTATGTTGTTTTCTTCATTTAGTTCTTACGACATCCGTCAACATTTTTCCTCACGTGTGTGCTGGAAATAAATGCCTGTGATAAAGAGCACCTTGTGTCGTCGATAACTGAACGGGAGTTACAGTAAGAACTCAGCCTGTCCGACGTGAGGTGGAAAGAAGATGTGTGTGCCTGCATTCGACAGAGCTGCAAGGAAGTTACAACGCTCGCTGGCACCGATGAAATAAGACATACCGGTGACCTAAGCAAGCAGCAAGCAGAGTCTAAGAGAACTGTGTGATCAAGCCTACAACAAGTAATACATTCAAAACAAGTTGAATGTTTAATGGTAGCTTGTCAACTGCTTATGAAGGACTCTATAAGTGCTGAAAATTCAAGTTTTCTGGTGTTACATACATGGTAAAAGTAAGTTGTTTCAGATTCCGTCATATTTGTTTATTATTTAGCCATTTTAAGTGTTTTGACTTTTAAGGAGTCATTCTTTGGTACTGCAAATAAGTGATTTGCTTTGTTTCAAGTGAAGACAAGTTCATTTTATCGTGAAATAGTGATTTTAAGCCTTTATACACTGTAAAAATTTGCTAGTTTAACTTAAGGTTGATAAGGATAAATTGAGCTGTAATTTGCATTTTTGGTGCAGTTCATCAGCTGTAATTCATTTCAGGTGAAAACAAGTTCATTTTTATTATTTGAAGTGATTTTGAAGGGTTTATACAAAAGGTTAAACGGGGTTAGCTTAGCTGCAATTTCTATTTTTGGTGCAGTTAGCCAGCTATACTAACAATTAATATTCAGCTAAACCAGTCAGCTAGTTTCAGTCACCTTTAAATAACTAACTACATCAAGAATTACATAGTATGGTCAATTCAAACAATTCTGAACATGGCTGTGTATCATGGCGCAAATGTACAACAGGAGTTTAAAAATTTTACTGAAGCAAATTTAAACACAGATTCAGTTCAATAGAGTGAAGTTAGTATTGAGAAACGAGATGTTGCACAAGAAGGACTCAGAAGAAGTCAGAGAACCCAAACACTCTCTGAAAAGGGTCAAGAACTCCAAGAAAACAAACCTAAAAGGTTGTTGAACAGTTTCACAGTTGCTTACAAGAAATGGAAATCTCTTGTGAGAGAAGCTAAAAGAGCACTTGACAAGTCCCTTCCCAATGAGATACTTCAAGACCATGTGACTAAAATCCACCGTGCTTCAACAGATGTAAAACAAACCTATGAAGACTTATGTGAACAAAAGGCACCTGATGGAGAGACCCGTCGTTGAGTAGACACGTGATGCACTCACAAAAAAGACCTTGCAATGGGATCTTAGTAAAAAGATAGATGTAGAACAAGATTCTACAAAGAGTTCAAGCTTAAGCTCAAAACATTCAAGTCTGTCCTCTGCAAAGGTACAAGAAGCTGCAGCGGAGTTAGCTGCAACTCAAGCCACTTTGGAACTTTTGGAAGTGGGATTTGCTCCATGATTGCAAGCCCAAGCAAGAGAATCCTGCATCTAAACCAACAAATTTTACAAACTGCTGTGTGTTTTTTTTGTTTTTTTTCTCGCTCTGATTCATCGTTGGTTAAAGACAGTTGATTGCATGGACAGAAATGTTCCTTTTATAGTAGCAACAGTGGGAGCGTGAGAGGTCCCTTATGTGCGTGGTTACACCTGTGCGCATGCCTTCATGCAGAACTGCATTGGTGAGGGGTTTGTCACTAGGCTTCAGTGGAGAGGAGCAGGAATTAACAACGTCACACCTCGACAAAGGTGGGTGCCAGTGAGACTGGAGACAGGGCACGGTGGAGCCCACGCCCCGTCGCAGAACCAGGTGGGCTGCTGGGTTGGGTGTCTCAGGCCCAGTCATGAGCACCAACCCTACAGTGAAGATGGCTGGGCGGCCGGAGCATGAGCCCCAGAGAATTCAAGGGCAGTGGGCCCACAGGTTAGGTCTGCCGCCCCCAGCAGCATATTAGAGACCGGGGTCCCATAATCCAGCACAACCATCGCCCCCCCTGTGGCATGCCATGCACCCGACGGGGTGACTCCCCCCAATACCTCCCTCCCCAGGGTGCACAGGACAGCACCCACCCCTGACACCCAAGCCACTCTGCCCCTGCCGAGTTGGCCGGCGCACTGGCAAGGGTCAGTGCAGGCCGAGTCACCAGGCCCCAGCGACACTCCGCACCAAGTAAGGATGGAGTCAGCCCCCCAAGCAGTCCCGCTGGGCGCCCCCCCCCAACCACTGACTCACCCTCCCTCGGTGCCTGGCAGTCTGCTCGCCACCCCCCGCACCCGAGAGCAGACTTCAGGGTAGACGGGCCACCCCGGGTCCAACGGCCAGGGTGAGGCGGTACCCAGCCGCAGAGCCAGTATTGGTGCCTAAGGCTTTCCCCCCCAACCTTCTCACGACCTCCTGGGCCTCCCCTCAGCCCCCTCTTCCCCTGTCAGGCCGGGTGAGCAGGTGACTAGACTGAGGGTGCACACCCACCATGGCAGATGGTGCATGTGATTGTGTGAAGTGTAGTGAAGCTTGATATGGTTTCAGGGTGGGGGAGGATTAGTGAGGAAGGAGCCCCAGAGGCCCCCGAGGCCGCCACTAAGCGGCACACCTGCAATTTGGAGGGACACTCAACTATCTTCTTGGCCCCAGAAGCCGCCTCTAGACCCCGCCCCCGAGCCGCCTCGCCCCTAACCACCCGGCCCTGCAAACCCCATCCACCCGTCCAGACCCAGGTGTCTTGGGAGCGGAGGGTACGGACAAGGGAGCCAGAGCGCCACTTCCTATCTCCCACCCCCAGCCCCAGACCCAGTGGGACTGCCAGTGAGGGGGCTGGTACCACCACCACTATGGCATGAGCATAGCCAGGGCCCACAAGCCCGGGCATCGGCAACCCAAACACGTGCACCAGACCGTCCCCGGCAGCGGCCGCGCCAGAGGTGCCCTGAACAGGCACCACTCCAAACCCCCCAGAGGGCGGGCCGGGACGTCCGTAAGTGTCAGGGCCCACCGCTGGAGGATGACGTGCGGCTCTAGGGGCACAGGACCCAGGCTCCATCCACTGCCGTAAGGCGGCCCGACCCCACCCAGAGGCCCCGTCCACAAACCCCCAGGGCACGAGCATCAGCGACTGGAGGGCACCCAACCCCACCCACCCCGCCCCCACAGTGTCCCGAAGACTTGAAGGTTGCTTGAGGACCTAAGCCTATCTTGGTCAGGGTTCAGCACAATGTTGAAGTCCCCTCCTACTATAAGGTTTGAGTCTGTGTGTGGTGAGAGTGAAGAAAGTGTGAAAGAAAGACGGGTCTTCAACATCGGGGCCATAAATACTGGCAATGCAGTGGTTTATATTGCGGATTTAATTGTTAATTATGATAAATCTCCCTTCCTGATCTACAGTAATGTAGAGAAAAAAAGAGAAAAATGCACTTTCTTAATGACCATGATGGCCACACCCCTCTGTTTTGAGTTGTAGCTAGCTAGACAAATATGGTGGAATAGTGGTGATCTAAGTGTGTGTTCGGCTAACTTTGATATGTGGGTCTCCTGTAGTAAGACAATATCTGCCTCCAACTTATTTAGGTGGTTGAAAACTCTGATTCCGCGGATGTTCTAAGTGACAAACCTGAGAGTGTTCATGCTTAACGCAAACTGCCACAAGGGAGCAGCCTGCTGTTAACGCCCTCTTCGGTTATGCCAGTATGGTTATCCACAACAAGTAACCCAGAGAGTGAAGTTCTCTTATATGCACTTTTGGACAATCAAAGTGATACCACTCTTGTTTTGCAAGAAAAAGATGATACTCTGGTGCAATTAAAACTCTCGACACTAGCATCCAAAAGCACAGGACAGCACAATGAGCCATTTGCCCAAAGAACGGACCTTGGCTGGAGTATCGTCAGCTGTGTTGACCCCTGTGTCGACTATGGTGATGCGTTCGGAAGCAGCCACATGTAAGTGACACCTTATCAGCAGTCGTCTGCTAATCTCACCAACGAAGTTCGGTACATATGTCGAACACAAGTAAAGGAGGTCATTAATCCACCAGATGTGATAAATGCACTTGAGTCTGACTTCAACTCAACGAAAGAGGGGTAGAAGATGCTCACATCTCTCAAGAGGATCTCTGCTGCCTATCAATAATGGAGGAGGGAATCAGAATCAAAGTAGACGGTCACTGTGAAATGGCCTTGCCATTTAAAGTAGGCAGGCCGAATCTGCCTGACAATAGGTAATGTCCAGAGCATTGTCTGAAATGTTTGAAAAGAAGATTTGAAAGGGACAAAAAATACTATAAGGACTATGTCGCCTTCATGAGTGAAACGATATCTCGCATAGATGCTAAGAAGGTTTCAGAGGAAGACGTCAATAACAGCCCTGCTTGGTACATTCCTCACCATGGAGTGTACCATCCACAGAAACCAGGCAAGATAAGGGTTGTGTTCGACTGTTCAGCAAAGTTTGAAGGTGTCACAAAGGAAGACCAGGACTAATTGAGATTCCTCTGGTGGGATGATGGAAATTTTCAAGCACAACCATCAGTCTATCGTATGAGAGTACACCTGTTTGGAGCCGCCTCATCACCAGGCTGTGCAAACAATGGCCTCATGCACATTGCAGCTCAAGGAGTGGGTCCGCTTCATTGCATCCGCTTCATTGAAAGGAACTTCTATGTGGATGATGGCCTGACGAGTGTGTCATCAGATGATGATGCTATACAGCTGATCAGAGAGGCCAGGCAGCTCTGTAGCGCTGGCAAGCTACACATCCACAAGTTCATTTCCAATCGTCAGGAGGTACTTGCAGCACTTCCCAGAGAAGAGTGTGCAGAAAAGGCAAGAGATCAAGGCTCACTCAAGGCTTTGAGTGAGCCACTGATTGAGAGAGCCCTGACTGAGAGAGCCCCAGGTGTTAAGTGGTGTATCTCTTCAGATCAGTTCCTCTTCAGAGTAGTTGTGAGTGCGCCTTGCATCCTTGTTGGGAAATACTTCAGCAGCATCGCTATCTGATGATCTTCAGTCACAGTAGGAATCTTGGTTGTTGGACTTACAGAATGTTGCGGAGGTTAAGACTCAACAATGTCATGTTCCAGCAAACTGGTGAGGTCCAAAGACACGAAGTCCATCACTTCGCAAACGCGAGTGTCACAGGATATGGGGAATGCACTTACCTGAGAGCAATTAGTGCAACAGGACAGATCCACTGTTCACTAGGCATGGGCAAGGCCAGAGTGGCCCCCACAAAGGTTCCACATATTTGTGGCTAAGCGCATTCAACAGATAAAGGAAAGTACTGATCTAAGTCAATGGAGATACGTGGCCTCTGAAGAAAATCCCTCAGATCACGCATCTCGGGGTCTTAAGGCCAAGGAGCTTGTTGCTTCCAACTGGTTTACGGGTCAAAGCTTTCTCTGGTGTAACAATCTTCCTAGCGGAGATATTAAGGTGAGAGACATTGCAGTTGAAGACCCAGAAGTGCATGAAGCTATGTACACTGTTGGGACTTTATGTCGACCAAATATCGTAAACCTAGATTACTAGCTTTATTATTATTTATGAATTTCGGGGCACCACCCTGCGAACAGGGACCAATAATCTGGTTCGTCAAGTTGCCTAGTAAATCAGTCTAAATCTTAAATTACCTCTAGTCTCTCTGAAGGAGGTGAGATCCGAGCACTGACCTGGATCTAGCAACGGTTGTGCAGGTTCAATAATTACACACTTCTTAGTACAACAATCACACTTTAATGACACATCAATCTTACAATTTGTGCATTAAGGTTATCACTGACTATTTATTATTCTAACAAGAAACATGCATTCCTGACTAGACAGACTGAACCGACAATAAACAAACAATAAACAAACAATCAACCAAGCATTCCTCTGTGTGTGTGTGTGTGTGTGTGTGTGTGTGTGTGTGTGTGTGTGTGTGTGTGTGTGGGGGAGTGCGCGTGCATGTGATCACGTGGTCCACTCGGACACACGAGAACAAAGGGGAGGAAGTAATAGGGGCCGGTCAGAGATTGATTCACTCAGCCGTGCGTCCTACACTGTCATACATCAACCTAAAGTTCATGTAGGCTTCAATACTTAAGAGGTGCTACTGCGTCACAGTCTCTGCCCGAATCGAGCCCTTACGTATCCCACGTGTTGCGGTCCCGATTCTGTCCTGTGGTCCAGCTCAGTATAGCTCCTTGGTGCTGCGCGTCCCTGTGATGGACAGACTTGGCCCTCTCGCTGCCTCTGCTGCAGCGTGGGTTTCGGAGTTGGAGGAGGATGAGGCGCTCAGACCCTGGGTGCTCTTCTTGCACGGGCGTGCCTCACCTCTCCGGGTACGGATCGGTTGGTGCAGTGAGGTTGCGAGTCTCAGCCCCTTGGTGCTCTCTTGGCACGGGCGTTTTGACTTCTTTCTCCTCTCAGGATCTGTGATCCTGTCGGCAGACTCCCCGCGGAGTTGGCTGCCGTCTGCTCGCGATCCGGGTGGACCGGGTTTGATCACCGGGTGGTGAATCAAACTCAGGAATCAACTCTTATAGTCCTGAAAAGGACTGTGGTGCGGCGCTCGAAGCGGCTGTGGCACCGGTGGCTGCCGTGGAGAGCGGTCGGACTGCGGCGGCTCCTGTGCGTCTTGGCGCAGCGGCGGCGATGTCCGGCGGCTGGAGCTCCGGGCGGTCAGCTGACGAGTTGTAGCGATGAAGATGAGTGGAGGCAGAGTTGCGGCGGCAGAGCCGTGGCGGCAGAGAGTGAGGAGCTGGTTTCTGGGGCTTTTATCCCCAGAGGGCTCCTTACCCCCCTTTGTTTATGACACCCGTGTCACCAGGTTGGGTGCGGGTGATTGGTGCGCTGGTTTCACACCAGCGGCCGATAGGTTCCCGGGCAGGTTTGAAACCTAACGTCGGGGAAGCAGACCCACCGGGGGGTCGTCTGGCAGGCGCCTCTGGTTACTTGATCCCCAGGGCGGCTGCAGCAGGAATTTATGACCTGGGCTGTTGTTCGTAAAATCGCATGCATTGTTGTTTCTGCACCATATGAGTGTAGCAGTCCCAACAACACAAAACTTCAACAACAAAGGATTCACTGCTTGATCGCTTCCTCAAAATCTCCAGCTGGACAAGGTTAGTTCAAGTCATCGCCAGGCTTGTGCGGTGGATGAAAGAGTTTAAAGGGTTGGTGTCCAGAAACAATGAAGCCACAAGTCTTGAAAGGAGAAAGGAGGCAGAACTTGTCATCATTGACATTGTTCAACGGGCATTCTTCTCAGAGGAAATCCAAAATCTTCAATCCAAGAAGGAGAACACAGCTAAGGATAAGACCAGCAAGTTGCATCGCCGTCGACTTGAGCATGCTGCTTTACATCCTCACATCAAGCATCCTGCAGTCTTACCAAATACTAGCCACATATCGACTTTACTGATCAAGCACTATCATCAGCAAGTAAACCACCAAGGGTATGGCATAACAATGAATGCACTACAATCAAATGGCATCTGGATAACTGGATGTAATCATGCTGTGTTGTCCAACATTTACAAATGTGTCAATTGTAGGAAAAGATGCACTACAGAAGAACAAAAAATGTCAGATTTACCTTGTGAACGCATGGGAACTACTCCAACCTTTACTTATTGTGGAATGGACTATTTTGGTCCATTCTATGTCAAGGAGGGACAAAAGGAGTTGAAACGTTATGGTTTGTTGTTCACTTGTAAGTGCATTCATTAATGCACTTCAGACTTTCATCACTGTGCGTGGAAATGTGCGTCAACTTTGATCTGACCAAGGAACCAATTTTATTGGTGCAAAATATGAATTCTTGGAAGCTCTGAAAGAGATGAACCAAGAGCGTTTGAAGCAACTGGGCTGTGAGTTTGTCATGAATGCTCCTTCTGCCAGTCATATGGGGGGAGCCTGGGAAAGCCAAATCAGGACAATACGAAGCATGTTGACATCCATCCTGAACAAGTCTTCTCTAAGACTTGACAGTTCGTCTTTGAGAAGTTATCTGTATGAAGTCATGGCAATCATAAACAGCAGACCTTCAACAGTGCATTTACTTCATGATCCAACAGGCCACAGCCTCTCACGCCAATCACATTTTGACAATGAAGTCCTCCATAATTCTACCATAGTTCTAGACCTTCTTTGTGAAAGAAGACCTTTATGCAACATATTTTGTGCAACATCTGGTCAATGAGTTCTGGTCTCGATGGAAAAAGAGTACCAGAGACAAAAGTGGCACAAGACACATCGGAATGCAAGAGTCAATGATGTGGTGTACAAGATGACCTTGCACCAAGAAATGAATGGAAACTGGCCAAGGTCACTGAAGTGTACCCTGGTGAAGATGGATGTGTGAGAAAGCTACAACTGCTAATCAGTGTCAGCTTTAGATGACCAAGGAAAGCGACTCAACAAGCCAGTCTACCTAGCTTGACCAATCCACAAGACAGTTACCTTGCTTGAAGCTGAGTAATGCAGCATTGTAGTCTCACTACACTTCCTCACACCAAATATTATAAACATCTTAAATTATTATTTGAGTTCCTATCTTAAGCTCATTAGGGAAATCACCAGTGGTGGGAGAGTAGCTGAAGAGAATTGTTTTTTGTTGATAGCGGAAACAATGTTCGCTGACAAGTTGCGTCACGTCATTTTGTACTGACACACTTCTTTACCATGCTTGAAGCGAGCTGTAGGTTTTTTGAAGTTGATGGAAGATGGAAGAAGAATTATTTTTGTTTAACTCCGTTTAGTTAAGAAGGCCAATGAGGTATGTTTTATATTGTATATATTGTCTTTTGTACCTCGCTCTGTTTCGTGAATTTAATTGTATGCTTATGTTGTTTTCTTCATTTAGTTCTTAAGACATCCGTCGACCTTGTGTCGTCGATAACTGAACTGGACTTAAACACTACACCAGGAGAGATGAAGGCAATCCTAGTTGACAACTCTGCACTACTAGTAATACTAGTGACACTATAAAATTCTACTAGTTTAAATCTACTGCATCACTAGTTGTACTAGTGGCATGCAGATGTTCACTAGTGCACAGCTTTGCCTTACTAGTAAGATGTAGTTTTCCTATTAGTATGGCAAAATTGTCCTACTAGTGGACACAAATGCCTCACTAGTTGCATGAAGTTGCACACTAGTAATGTACCATTGCCTACTAGTAGCATGCTAGTTGTGCACTAGTGGTGTCTTGTCTCATACTAGTAAGGCCTCACTCCTTTCATGTTAAGTCCAGAGGCTCACTAGTAAGACAAACTTTCTTCTACTAGTTGCACTAGTAAGAAAAAATACTTGTCACTAGTAACACTAGTGAGTATTTTTGATCTTTCTAGTACTACTAGTAAGGTGCAAAAGTCCCCCACTAGTGCTACTAGAACACATTTTGATTCTTACTAGTACTAATAGTAAACATTTTGGGTCTTACAAATACTAATAGTAGACAGGTTTCCTTCTACTAGTGGTACTAGTAAAATCACTTTATCACACTAGTGCTACTACTAGACATTTTGGCTGTGACTAGTAGCACTAGTAGACATTAGTAGTACACACCAGTAGTACTAGTAAGGGCCAAAACATTGTACTAGTGCTACTAGTGGACATTTTGGTACATACTCATAGTACTAGTAATATCGTCATTGTCTCACTAGTTACTAGTGGACATTCAAGCCATTACTAGTGTACGTGTAAGTTGCAGAATGCAGCTACTAATAGTACTAGTGGAGGGAGGTGGGGCATAGATTTTGATTGTTGAATGTTCAAACTGTGTGCTTGAGGCTTTAAAGGGGTAGTAGTGTTTAGCAGCAGTCATTTTGGAAGATGTGTCATCTTCTTAGATATTATTTTAAATTAAAATTAACTGAATGCATTCTAATTTTAGGTCTAAAAAATTAGACCTAAAATAATTAGGTAATTTATCTATGTTTCTTAAGTATTTTTTGTTTGCTAATGTTTATTATATTTATTATATTACTTATTTACTTTACTTATACTTTACTTTACTTACTTATTATATTACTGATTACAAATCAATGTGAATTTTATCTTCATTTGGAGAATTAAAATATTCTAAATCTATCTGTCTATCTATCTAGAGATAGATATATAGTTATATAGATATTTGGTAGCTAATATATGCCCATAATTATTATTGGAATAGTTTTTGTCATTACTTTGGTCCCTACTACTAGGGGCACTAGTGCTACTAGTAGTACTAGTGGACCTTTGATATCCAATATCAAGGACATCAGATATCCTTGATATCCTTGATGTCAGATGTCCAATATCCATGAGACTGATCACTGATATCCGTGATATCACTGATACCAAGGACATCAAGGATTTCAGTGATATAGTTGTACTAGCGCACATTTGAACCCTACTAGTACTACTAGTAGGCCAGAAAATTCTTACTAGTACTACCAGTGGACACTATTGCCTTTACTCGTATTACTAGTAAGATCCAAAATACCCTAACTACTGCTACTAGTGGTTGCTGTGGCTCTTACTAGTAGTACTAGTATGTGCTGCCCACTAGCAATACTAGTGAGATCCAAAATGTCCGCTAGTAGTACTAGTAATGTCAAAATAGACACACTAGTATCATTAGTAGACATTTTGACCCTCATTAGTAGTACTAGTGGTACTGGTGCTAATAGTGGACCTTTGGGCTCTTACTAATACTACTAGTCGGCATTCTTGCTGTTACTAGTTGTACTTGTAAGGCAAAATATACCTTACTAGGACTATGAGTGGACACAGCCTTACTAGTGCTACTAGTGGGCATTTTGATGCTACTAGTTGGGTCCAGGAGGCTACTAGTGCATGACACATGCCTACTAGTAGGGCCTAGTAGTGTTTGTAGTAGTTTACTAGTAGGGTTTGCGCAGTAATAAACCAAAAGTAGCACTAGTAATGGAAAAAACGTTACTCGTAAGACACAATCGTTCTACTAGTGCGCCCTAGCAGTTCTACTAGTTAGCAAAGTCATCTTATTAATGAGGACAAAAAGCGTACTAGTACATGTACTTTAAGTCCGATATCAAGGATATTGAATAAATGGCTTTCCATAAAGCCATTAACTCCCTAACTGCCCTGACCTGAACACCTTGAAAATCTATGGGCTGTTGTCAAGAGGAAAATGAGAGCAGGCTATCAAAGCAATCTGGGCTTCCATTACACCTATGTAGAACCACAAGCTGATCACCTCCATGCCACAACACAAAGATGCAGTTATTCATGCAAAAGGAGGCCCAATCAACTATTGAGTCCACAGAAACACTTAATAAAATAGCATACTTTTCAGAAGCCTGGCATTTTTGCTTAAAACTTTTTTGATTCGTCTTGCGTGACATTCTAATTTTATGAGATAATTTATTTTAGGTTTTCATTATCTGTGAGTCATAATCATCAGAATTACAGGAAATAAAAGCCAGACATATTTCATTCTATTTGCAATGAATCAATATAAAATAAAATTATTGACAAAAAATATTCGTTTTTTTTTTTTTTTTACAATATTCCACTTTTTTTAGATATACTTGCATGCTCTCATGTTCACACCACCTTCATTGTGTCACCTGTATCATTGTTTCTGTTCCTCAAGGGGCAGGGGTCTGCTCTACATGTTCTGGATGTTTCCTGCTCCAATAAACCGAACTGAAATGATTGGCCAATCATCAAGCCCTTCCAGAAGCCTGATAATAAGGCACTCGTTTGAATCAGGTGAGCATGAAACATCTAAAACATGCAGGGCAGGGGCCCTTTAAGGAACCGAAGTGAGGAAAACTGACCTACATCCCAATATGCCTCACCACTTTGCAAGCCACCGAATGCTTCAGACGTTGGTTCAGCTCCTCACCTCATGCTCCTCTTCTTAAGCACGATAGGGTGTTGTTTCTAGAGCTGCTTTGACAATATGTCGAACCTAGGACTTTTTACAGGGACCCAATCAACGTGTATAATGCTGCTTCTGTCTCTGTATACGTTGTTTGTTTGCTCATGTATAGTTCATGTTTAGTGTTGTTATGAATCGGCTCTTTGAATAAAAAAAAGTTGAAGCTGAGGTTCAAGCACTCCTCCATCTAACTAAAACACAAAAGGTGGCAAGGGTTCTTAAACATATGGCAAAACAATATGACAAAAAAAGTATTCTCTTAAATATGGAGAACTGGATGCACACATAACACCCATAATATTCATACACACGACAGCACTTTTCTCACCAAGTTTTCTTCTGCGCTCGCGCTCCTGTCTGGCTCTGTTGTTTGTAACCGCTGCTTGGTGACGTGGGTTGCCAGGCAACACGGTTGCTTGGGGGGGAGGGTGCAGCTGCCCGATCTATGACATAGACATACGTAGACGCCGCGTTGAATGCTGCCGCCCATTAGAACGGTGTGAGTCGCTCCTACAGCTTACATCTATACAGGAATGATGTACCTGTTGGTCAGTTGTCAGACAGTTTCCACGGGGTTAGTTTGTAACAAGCCTCAGACATAGATAGATAGATAGATAGATAGATAGATAGATAGATAGATAGATAGATAGATAGATAGATAGATAGATAGATAGATAGATAGATAGATAGATAGATAGATAGATAGATAGATAGATAGATAGATAGATAGATAGATATAAATAGAATATAAAGATCCAAGAAAACATTCAGATGTGTTCAGGTTTTTACACTGCATATGAGTAGAATTGTAGAATTATTATATTATGGTCAGTAATATTATAGGATGATGTTTTAGACTATTATTTCTGTTGTTTCTGTGCTTCATTCTTCTCATCATCATATTCTTATTAGTGCTGTCGGGCAACTAAAAGAATATATTTGATTACAAGGCTTGTTATTAATCTAATTAATCACATTTTACCCTCATATCTGCTAATGGTCTCCAAATAAAGAATTCGAATTGCAGTGCATGACTAATCGGTTGAACACACCAAGAAGAGAGGATATGAAATCCACATTTTTATTGGTGAAGTGTGTTTCATAAATGAAATTTAAAAGAAAAAGGTCAAGCACATCCCAGCAAACCATTTAGGCCAAGTACATTATTCAAAAATGCAATACAAATACAGGTAAATGAATAAAACTCTGCAATAAAATAAAGCAGATAGGCACTTAAGCAGACTCTTAAAATGAAAACTAAAGCTGAATGAATAATACAAGTATAACAAGCCTCTAAATAAGGCAAAATCAAGAACAAGAACCAACAGGCATTTCTTTTAGGCTTATTAGGCCACATTTGCTGCCGACATAGCAGGTAAATCAGTCAATCACTGTTTCCCAGAGCTTCACAAGAAGACAGATAGATAGATAGATAGATAGATAGATAGATAGATAGATAGATAGATAGATAGATAGATAGATAGATAGATAGATAGATAGATAGATAGATAGATAGATAGATAGATAGATAGATAGATAGATAGATAGATAGAGTGATAGCAGTGGCTATCTCTCTCTCGAGCGCAGAGACGAGTTTAGCCTCATTCACTGTGACCACAGCGGTACACACACACACACACACACACACACACACACACACACACACACTCCTCTTAAACACCTTTATGCAACCACCTTCCAAACAGCACAAGCAGCTACTTACTGCACAGCACACATCTGATATTGGAAAGACGTGAATACACACTCATTCAGAAGCCGTAAAGTTTTACGTCCACACCAAACAAGACTTGTATGCTCTATGTGAGATGCGCAAATGCTTGTCACTTTTCCTTATCGTTTATATTTGTAATAATAAATGTAAATGTTCATTATACAGCAACACAACAACCCAGTACCAGTGGCTGTAAACAGCACACCTCACGTGCATTCAGACAGCCCAGCCTGTCAGGGCCACTGTCAGTGGTGCTCATTTTCTCCACAGAAACAACAACAATAAACAACAACTTCCATGGACTCACATGCTTAATCAAAGCAAGCAAGACAAAATCACATAAAAAATAACACAGATTGCTAACTGGGCTGTTCAGTAACTGTTAAGATGCGTAAAGAAAAAAAATGTGTTTCGCTCACCCTATCTGAAGAATATCCGTGACTCCTGTTGTCACAATCAGCAGAGGAACCCAAAAGCACGACTAAGAGTCACAGGTTTGAGGGAAGGGACGTTTACTCCAAAAACAGGCAAGGTCAAAACCGGGAGATCAACTGGCTGACAGAACAGACTAGGTGCAGGCAAAATCGAAAAATCAAGGCAGGCAGAAACAGGGTCGATGATCGAGGATGCAGGAACAGAAATCGCTGGAGAGTTTGGCGTAGGAGCACAAGACAATCTGGCAGGGACAAGGTGGAGAAGCACTGGTGTTTACTGTATACAAAGGGCGTGACGAGGAAACAGGCTGCAGGTGGAGAGATGGGTGGGGAGAACCAGGTGAGAGCAATGAGAAAATGGCATGGGAGAGAGGTGGGATCTGCAATGACACATGAAAAAGAAAAAACATTGCCTATGTTACACCTGTGGCTGATTCCTTGTCTAAGAGGAGACAGGGCCAGCAAAAAAAAACGCTGAAGTTTAGCGCTTCCCGCTAGCCTCTCAGTGGGCCGTAATTCTCCTCATTTGAATGTCCGAAAACCTTCCTTCCTTTCAGTGCGGAAATCTAGTTTTGGTGTTGGTCTCCCATCAGATTTAATTTTGAGTTGCTGCTCAAGAAGCAGTTTAGCAAAAATATTTTTGACCAAATATTCCAAATCCCCGCCCTCCATAATTGCGCTGTCTGGCTACCCGGAAGTCAATATAAACCTTTCGTTATCGACCCTTTTACAACCGACGTCATCAAAAAGCTGCGCGCGCATAGGGGCAACGGAAGTGTCGATGTTCCCCATTCATTTTGAATGAGATTGACAAAAACATTGAGGGAAAAGTTGAGATAGCAAACCGTTTCCTCGATTAAAATGTCTTGTTGCCGTGTCTACAGGTATCAGACCCAATATTCTGCTGGCAGAGTAAAGTTTTGTCAGTTTCTGAGAGGATCACAGCCATTCCGAAGGTGTCTGTTGCTGCAGGCGATTAAACGTGTTGACTGGAATCAGTACATAATCAGAAATGCTAGCGTCTGTAGCGCCCACTTTATGTCCGTTAAGGTAATCCGTTACTGTGTGCTGCAGCCACGGTCCATGGTCCAGAGTCTCTCTGTGTAACCGGCTCTGGGTCTCTGCTCCCTGCAACAGCTGCAGCCTCTGACTCACCCCCCCATGCTGCGCTGTCTTCCAGCTCCACTCCACCGCTGAGTGGAACAAGCATAATTCATCTTTTCACAACAACTTTTGAGTTGGGAGAACTTCAACAACAGAATGCGGAATCTATGTCATGGTACCTGATGTTCTTTACATGACCACAGACAACGTATTCGTACGCATCCAGTACCTTTTAGGCTTGTAACTTTCGTTTTCTGAATTAAATGAGTATAAATATCGGGCAATTGTTTATTGGCCACTCGCCGAGATCAGAGATGCACATTTACAGTACCCCGGTCTACCCGGTATATGTGAATAGCCACAATCCTCTCGGAATCCTGTAAAACTATCGGTAGAATATCGATTCTGCAACTGCAAAATCAACAGCCAGACATTTTCATGCTGGGAAAGTTTTGCTTATTTATCAATGTTTTTGTCTCTCTCATTTAGAATAAATGGGGAACAACAGCACTTCCGTTGCCACAATGCGCGCGCATACGTCATTGTTTACAAACAGTAAAAGGCATAGACATATATATAGAAGGCTAGATGTCTCGGGGCGGAGTGAAGAACGTCCGCATAGGATGGCCATCTTGTGTCGGGCAAGCTTTCCGGCAGAAGCTGTGAAGCCTCATGTAAACAGGTACGGTGAGTGATCTGCACAAAAGTTACTGGTCTTATCTTGCTGAAATTTTGACGGTTTTACAAACGGTTTGGTTTCTTAACAACTTTATTAGGGTGGTTACAACCCGGGATGCGTAAACATGTTGAAATCGCAGCTTTTCCCCTAAAAAACGACTTAGTTGTGCAGCTTAGCCAAAGATGTGCATCATGGCTACGCTACTAGCCAGTAATTTTACATGGAAGGGAGAGGCAGAATTTGTGTTATTTTCTGTTTAACTGAAGTTGCACATGATTTTCATTTTCAGGTTGGTTTGTTTAACATTTTACATTATGACTTCTACAGGCAATTAGGTGCTTTTCAAAGGGCATTAGCCCAGTGTGTGTGTCTGTGTGTGTGTGTGTGTGTGTGTGTGTATGTGTCTCAGTCTCAGGTAAGTACTGGCAGAACCACCGAGAGCTCCATGACATTCCCATCTACTATGCCTCATTTCTGGCCAGGAAGTGCATGGCAGTCTACCAGACGTACATCAATGCTATGAACAACAAGATCAGGATGGCCATCAGCATCAACAACCCCTTTGCATTCAAGCACATTAGCAACCTCAAGGTCTCAGAAAAACCTCAAAGTCTGAGACATGAGGACATAGGAGCCCACAGCCCAGTGTGTGTGTGTATGTGTGTGTGTGTGTGTGTGTGTGTGTGTGTGTGTGTGTGTGTGTGTGTGTGTGTGTGTGTGTGTAATGTATGTGTATATGTATATAATGAATGTGTATATGTGTACGTGTATATGATGTATAATTGCTTACGTTATTGTGTAATGTTTAGGTGTTTTAAGTTAAATCTGATTTTAAATAGAATAAATGTAATTGAAGTGTATGTGTTAGTGAGTTGATTTCCATGGAGTCTGTGGAGATGAAGTATCAATGTTTCAGAGGTGGGTAAGCTGTTCATTTAACTTTGGCATCCACGCAGCCCTGACATGTGTAAAAAATATTTTCATTCAAAACTATAAGTATGGATGTGTATTGTTGTTTGTGTCAAGACATCAATTCATAAGTACTGCTATGCAGTGTGATGAATATCACAGGGTGGGAATGTCAACATGCAGCCTTTCTTATGGCCTGTTTGTGATAGGAAACACTGTAGTCTACCTATTTCTGAACATTAATCTATTTTTAGGGCATAACATTCTACACAACTATGCAGTATCATAAATACATATTTGATGTTAACAAGAAACCAAACCGTTTGAAAATCGGTTGAAATTTGAGCAAGTTATGTATTTTAAAAGTACATGTCTCACACACAATGTAATGGGTGAGCGAACCGCCATGTGCGGACGTTTGACTCCATAAGCGAGCAACGCAGATGAGGCATCTAGCCTTCTGTATATATCTATGGTAAAAGGGTCTATTCGTATCAATGTCGTTGATGTTGACTGTGCTGTGATTTGATGGGTGTGAAGCCAAAGAGTTCGTCGCTTCCCGTCCTGACCAATCACAGGGAAGCAATGTCGTAACAATAGCCACATCTGATTGGTTAATTACTTTTTTCTTCATCAAGCGGAGTTAGTTTCCCTTGGTGAAAAACAAAACAAAACACAGGTGACAGAGTGTAATACCCCGTTTTCAACGTTGTCCACATAAACTTTAGAGGGGCGCTGTTTCGCACACCATAAGCGCTCAATCATGAATGAAGAGAGACGAGGGGGAGACGACAGTGACACAACAGAAGGATTGCGAAAACTCTTTAAATAAGTGTTTTTATTAAATCACGTTATATTCTGAAAAAAGTGAGGAAGCCTGGCTTCCCTTGGCTTCTGCAAGAAAACGCCACTGATAGACAGACAGACAGAGACAGACAGACAGACAGACAGACAGACAGACAGACAGACAGACAGACAGACAGACAGACAGATAGATAGATAGATAGATAGATAGATAGATAGATAGATAGATAGATAGATAGATAGATAGATAGATAGATAGATAGATAGATAGATAGATAGATAGATAGATAGATAGATAGATAGATAGATAGATTGATAATCTGACTTAGACTTAGACTTTATTTATCCTTTTGGGATGGCTCCCTCAGGGAAATTTGCATTTCCATTAGCATCCGTGAACAATAAAATCTTTTAGATACTTCAGATATACATAATATATGCATTAGAAAATTAATGATAACTGATGATAACTGATAACTTAACTGATAAGTGCCTGTTTGAATGTGTATTTTTCTTATTAATATGTTAGTTAGGAGCTAGGATAGTACTGATTGAGAGAGAAAAGAGTTTACTTTGTGTAAAGAGTTAACCTGTTTATTTGTATATATGTTATTCCTTTGAGAGGAAACCACACATACACACCTGACCTGTACGTTGTAGAACAGCATTAAACTTGCTGAAAATCAAACACCTGCCTCTTTTTTGGATCCTCTGGAAATCAGGCCTTAAGTGGTGTTCTGGCCAACACACACCGGTGTCAACCTGGTGATAAAACCCTGAACCAGTGCCAATACAGTCCATTCCCAGTCTCTCCACTACATAGATAGTAATATGTATTAAATTACCATTCCAGTAGGATAAAAGATTATATAAGATATATATAAAATGGCAAACAATAAATACTGAATTAATGATAAACAGAAAAAATTATACATTTATGATAAACAGTATATATAAAAGATAAGTATATACAAGAGTCAGTCAATATACAATAAAATTTATGATAAACAGTAGATAAAAGTAAAGATCCATAAATGGTCATAAATGGTCATTCTAATGAACAGTAATATCTATTTTTAAATTAAATGTACTGTAGTTGTTATTGCACATTTCACACAGTACATATTTCACATATTGGCTACCACTCCTTCCCCTCTGTCCTCTCTATTTCCTTCTCCCTCCAAGTGAGGAGTGTAGAGCATGATGGCATAATGGACAAAGGAGTTCTTAAGTCTGGTGGTTGTGCTTTTTAGAAGACGCAGTCTCTCACTGAACAGGGTTGTTGATGATGGTGTGGATGGCTGGTATTGTCCATAATCTCCTGCAGTTTGTCCAGTGTCCTCATCTCTGCCATTATCACCAGAGAGTCCAGTTTAATGGCAACCACAGAGCCAGAACACCTGATCAGTTTATCCAGTCTGGAAGTGTCCTGCTTCCCCCCCCCCCCCCCCCCCCCCCCCCCCCCCCCCCCCCATCCCCACCCAACGTACCACAATGTAAAAAAGGACTCTGGTAACCACTGACTGGTAAAACATCCACAGAAGCTTGCTAAATATTGAAGCTCCGCAGTCTCCTTAGGAAGTACAGCCGGCTCTGTGTCTTCCTATACAGATGGCTGGTGTGTGTCATCCGGTCCATTTTGTTGTCCAGCCACAGCCCGAGGTATTTGTAGGAAACCACAATCTCCACCTCAGCTCCCTCTATCAGGACTGGTTTCGGTCTTGGTCTGGACCTCCCAAAGTGGATGATCAGCTCTTTCGTCTTAGAGGTGTTGAGCTGTAGTTGGTTTGTGTGGCACCATACAGCAAAGTCCCCCACCAGTCTCTGATACTCCTCCTCATTGTTATCCCTGATGCACCCAACGATGGCTTTGTTATCTGCGTACTTCTGTATGTGACACAGCTCTGAGTTTTAACAGAAGTCCGAGGTGTACAGGGTGAAGAGGAGAGGGGCTAGCACTGTCCCCTGTCAGACTTGGTGTCCTTAAGCCTGATGTACTGTGGTCTGTCAGTGAGATAGTCTACCAGGTGGGGGGTCTACTCCCATCCTGCTCAGTTTTGGGGGTTTGGATGGTGTTAGAGGCACTTGAGAAGTCCAGGAAAATAATCCTCATTGTGCTACTTCCTTTATCCATTCAGCTGATACGCGAACTGCAGGCTGTACTGGGCATGTTGAACTTGGGGTCTAAGGAGGTTGAGGAAGAGCCACTCCAGCGTCTTTATAAGATGTGATGTTAGTCCCATCGGTCGGAAGTCATTCAGCTCACTGGGACAGTTCTTCTTTGGGACTGGACCCATGTATGATGTCTTCCAGAGGGTGGGCACTTTCCCTAGCTGCAGGCTAAGGTTGAAGATCCGCTGTAATGGTTTCCCCAATTCTGCAGCGCAGGTCTTCAGGAGTCTTGGACACACTTTGTCCGGGCCAGCTGCTTTCCTGGGTCGTAGCTGCCTCAGCTGTCCACTGACCTGCTCTGTTGTGATGGAGGAGGACAGACGGGGTTGTTTTGAGACAGGAGTGTTGTGGTATGAGGAGGGAAGCAGGATATGTGCCTGTGCTGAGGTTGGCGATAGGGTCTGGGGCTGGGGGGACAGGGATCGGTTGCACCACCTGAAGAAGTTGTTCCATTCGTTCACTCTTTCTATTGTCCCCTCTATGATTCTGGTCATTAGATTGTTACCTGTGATAGTCCTACTCTTTCCTAGAATTCCCTCATGTTACTGTCCTTCAGCTTCCCTCAACCAGATGTACAGCTGTAAAAAACAAAAAACATTCTGTGATGACCCTCATTAGGTACAATGCTGATTTATTTGCTAAGCTATCCTATTTTGTTGGAGGCTCAATTCCACGTAATGACATTTGAGACATGTATTTCAGCTAAATTGAACCACTTTTAGAGTTGAGTTTTAGCAGAAATTTTGATGGTTTTCTTTTTAAAAAGACATGAATATGTTCGCGTTATATAATAATTAGATGCCTTTTCAAATTTCCTATGTATTTATGTTGATCCAGTGTGCATTTCTGTTTGCTTTAGTGTAGAATGGATCATGATACACACATGCAGACATGCATACATGCATGCAGACACATGAACACACAAATACATGTACGCAAGCACACTCACGTATGTACCAAATTGGCTAATTTGTACAAATACTTAATGTCTCAAAGTAAGGACAATTATAATCATAATGATTTTTTTTTTCAGGATTATTAATGCTGGACTACTGGCTGCACAGGCGGCCCATTTTACCTGAAGACTGCACATTTTAAAAATGTCAGGCAGGTGATGTTTCAGAAATGGTTAGAAGTGAACTATTGCATCTTCTTATATTGATTCAACACAAAAAAAGGAACAACAATCCTTATCAACTAAGAAAACATAACTAAATGTCATAAATTGCCTTTTCTTAGCTTTGTGGGTGTCGTGGTTCTAAGAGCTGGGTCAGGGCTTCAAACCATTCCACCAATCTCCACTCCACTCTTTACCCCCTGCTGCACTCACATGCCCCTGCTCCTCCTGGCTCGCCTGATACCAATTGCCCCTCACTGGCTCACCTGCTTCCTTTTGTGCTCGGTTATCTTTTTGTGGCTGTAATTGGCTGTCTCCCTGTCACCTGCCTCACTCACTGGGGTATTTATACTGCACTCTGCTCACACCCTCGTTTCAGATCGTCTTGGAACATGGTTTACCTGTCTCCTGAAACCTTGCCCAGCCTGACTCCTGCTGCTGAAACCCTGCCCAGACTGACTCCCCCTGCTGACCTGGAAAGCTCCAACGCCAACTCTGCCTCAACCCTGGTAACCCGACTCTGCCTTTCTGTCCCTGTTCCTGCTGCCTGGCCTGTGTACCTGTTCCCCTGCCTACTCCTGTCATTCCTGCTTCCTGGCCTGTGCTCCTGTTATTCCTGCTGCAGCCGAGTGGCTGTGCAACTGGAGAAGATGCTCGTACCTCCCTTCACCCTGCCCTCCAGCCACTGGAGCCACACGCCTGAACTCCAACCACCTTTCCCCCCAGAAGCAAATAAAGTTCCAGTAAACTAAGCGCTCTTGGGTCCTTGTCGGTCTGTTCTGACAGTGAGTGATTGACCAGAAAGTGGCTCAACTTAGCTCTCACCCTAGATGGATAGATAGATAGATATTAAGAGAACAAAAATATAACAAAAGGAACCCATAAAAGATGTGTTCATATTTTTATTGAAAGCAAAGCTTGAGGCTATACAATGCAGGTGAGTTTATTATATCATTATTATGGTCAGTAGTATGATAGCATACAGTGGCTTGAAAGAGTATTCATACCCCTTGAACTTTTCCACATTTTGTCACGTTGCGACCACAAACATACATACAAACATACAAGCAACATATTTTATTGGCATTTTATGTGAAAGATGAACACAAAGCGGCACACAATTGTGAAGTAGAAGGAAAAGTATATATGACTTTCACATTTTTTTACAAATAAAAAACTGAAAAATGTGGCGTCCAAAAGTATTCAGCCCCCCTGTGTCAATACTTGGTGGAACCGCCTCTCGCTGCAATTACAGTTGCAAGTCTTTTGGGGTATGTCTCTACCGGCTTTGCACATCGAGAGACTGGAATTTTTGCCCATTCTTCTTTGCAGAACAGTTCAAGCTCAGTGAGATTAGATGGAGAGCATTTATGAACAGCAGTTTTCAGATCTTGCCACAGATTCTCGATTGGATTGAGGTCTGGACTTCGACTGTGCCATTCTAACACATGAATATGTTTTATTTTAAACCATTCCATTATAGCTCTGGGTCTTAGTTTTGTCCTGCTGGAAGGTGAACCTCTGCCCCATTTTTAAGTCTTTTGCAGATTCCAACAGGTTTTCTTCCAAGATTGCCCTGTATTTGGCTCCATCCATCTTCCCATCAACTCTGACCATCTTCCCTACCCCTGCTGAAGAAAAGCAGCCCGACAACATGATGCTGCCACCACCATGTTTGACAGTGGGGATGGTGTGTTCAGAGTGATGTGCAGTGTTAGTTTTCTGCCACACATAGCGTTTTGCATTTAGGCCAAAAAGTTCAACTTTTGTCTCATCTGACCGGAGGACCTTCTTCCACATGTTTGCTGTGTCCCCCACATGGCTCCTGGCAAAGTGCAAACCAGATGTCTTGTGGCTTCTTTTCAACAATGGCTTTCTTCCTCTCATTCTTCCAAAAAGGTCATTTATACTAAGGCCTGGTGGGTTCGATTTAATCAGTATGTTAACAGCTGATCGTTCAGCAATCATCAGGCAACTTCTGAAGGCAACTGGTTGCACTCTGAGAAGCCACTGTATATTATTGTTATTGCTGTCATCATCACTCTTATATTCTTACATTGTATTAGTATTGTTATTGTTTAATATTAATATTCACATTATAGGTACGTACATATAGGTACTTACATAGGTTACTTACAAATAGATATACATATCATATGAGTGAAAATTGATCACAGGATATCTGGTTTCTATACAGTGTTCATTAGAGCATCCATACACCAAACAGAAGTCTGGCATCCTTCCGTCTTCCGATGTGTCAGAAACTTGTTTGCCTCACACTGTTTAAAATCTATGCTGGAGTGAGGGGCAGCAAGTGTGGAGCTTAAGTGTTGGTTGGTAAAAACAGTATTTCAAAAAGACCTTCTATCATAGCTATATGTTTGACATCTTTTACAAATCAAACCATTTGGAAATCCGTTCAAAAATCGTCAAATAATTCTTCTTTGAGATTGAAGTGTCCCTCTGTTCTATATAATTGTAATGCTCCGATGCATCTGCCACGCCCCATTTCATGATGGTGGGCACACCCCTCAATGGTAGATGCGAATACAGTTTTAAAGAAATTATTCGATTCAGTGACAGACTGGTCATAGGGAAATATGAGAAAATGCCACAATGGCCACATAGAGTTGCAGCCCTGTCCATTTAGCCACAAAGTTTATAGATATTTTTTTACAAATGTATATATAACTATTTTAACTTATATGATTTCTTTAATTGTTCCTGTACTGTGATTAGCATCCCGTGTGTGACCTCACAACATTATGAACTGTGTGTAATTTCCTTACGGTAAGTCGGCATCGTTACTGACTTTCCATTGGGGGGCATAAGGGCTTATTTGCTGACTCGCTGATTTGATGTTCTGGAAATGGAACAGCACTCACACACTCACTGACTTCACATGAACACACATCTAAGTCAGTGAGTGCAGGGAGTCGGTTTGGAATTCGGCCGAACTCTTTACACCGCATTAAATGCTGCCAGATACTAGAGTGGTAAGTCTACAGGGCCGCCATCTTGAAATGGTTCCACTCGTTCCTACAGTGCATAAAATCCATAGACTATATAAAAGATGGACATAGTCTTACAGTATGAAAAATGCAGAATGCAGAACACCACCACAATACGAGGCCTGGCTCCAAAAAACACTTTCTCCGATACACACCCAGTCAAAAAATGCCATTTTCAATCATGAAATTCTCATTCAAATGAATGAATGAGAAATGAATGAATATGGACGTGTCTGTTTGGCTGACAGCCTCACAGAAGTGACAGCATGAGTCACATTAATTGGATGCTGTTGAAGATGGAGGCAACACAGATCAGGTAGGTAGTGAGTTCCTTGAGCTCCGTCATTTTGGCGTAAATTGACTGGAATGCTACAAAGTTGTAAGATGTGACTTACAGGTTGGAAGAACAAGAGTTACTGCCTGCCTCACCATATCAATTGTCAGAATGGCTGGAGAAGAACAACACTCCTGGTAGCAGTTTACTACCGCAGTCCAATTTTTAAGAAAATAAAAAAAGAAAGATTATAGAATTGGACTGGAATGCATACACCTCATTCCAACAGTGAACAATTTTCTTTTTAACAACAGATTATATGTTGCACAATATACATGTATATATGAGAAGAAAATAAGAAAAGTCATGAAGCAATTTGTGTGTATATGCTGGCCAGCATCTATGTAATAAAAAGTCCATCCATCCATCCATCTTCTTCCGCTTATCCGGGGCCGGGTCGCGGGGGGAGCAGTCTAAGCAGGGACGCCCAGACCTCCCTCTCCCTGGACACTTCCTCCAGCTCTTCCGGGAGGATCCCGAGGCGTTCCCAGGCCAGCCGGGTGACATAGTCACTCCAGCGTGCCCTGGGTCTTCCCCTGGGTCTCCTCCCAGATGGACATGCCCGGAACACCTCCCTAGGGAGGCGTCCAGGAGGCATCCGATTCAGATGCCCGAGCCACCTCAGCTGGCTCCTCTCGATGTGGAGGAGCAGCGGCTCTACTCCGAGCTCCTCCCGGGTGACAGAGCTCCTCACCCTATCTCTAAGGGAGCGCCCCGCCACCCTGCGGAGAAAAACCCATTTCAGCCGCTTCTATCCGGGATCTCATTCTTTCGGTCATGACCCAGAGTTCATGACCAAAGGTGAGGGTAGGAACGTAGATCGACCGGTAAATCGAGAGCTTCGCCTTTTGGCTCAGCTCCTTCTTCACCACGACGGACCGATACAGTGACCGCATTACTGCAGCCGCTGCACCGATCCGCCTGTCGACCTCTCGCTCCATCCTTCCCTCACTCGTGAACAAGACCCCAAGATACTTGAACTCCTCCACCTGAGGCAGGGGCTCTCCACCGACCTGAAGAGGGCATTCCACCTTTCTCCGGTCGAGAACCATGGCCTCGGACTTGGAGGTGCTGATTCTCATCCCAGCTGCTTCACACTCGGCTGCAAACCGCCCCAGTGCATGCTGGAGGTCCTGGCTCGAGGGAGCCAATAAGACAACATCATCTGCAAAGAGCAGAGATGAGATCCCATGACTCCCGAACCGGACCATCTCTGGCCCCCTGCTGCGCCTAGAAATTCTGTCCATAAAGGTGATGAACAGAACCGGTGACAAAGGGCAGTCCTGTCGGAGGCCTACATGCACCGGGAACAGGCCTGACTTACTGCCGGCCATGCGAACCGAGCTACTGCACCGGTCATACAGTGACCGCACGGCCCTCAGTAGAGAGCCCTGGACCCCGTACTCCCGGAGTACCCCCCACAGGACACCACGAGGGACACGGTCGAAAGCCTTCTCCAAGTCCACAAAACACATGTGGACTGGATGGGCAAACTCCCATGAACCCTTGAGCACCCTGTGGAGAGTATAGAGCTGGTCCAGTGTTCCACGGCCGGGACGAAAACCGCATTGTTCCTCCTGGATCCGAGGTTCGACTATTGGCCGAACTCTCCTCTCTAGCACCCTGGAATAGACTTTCCCCGGGAGGCTGAGGAGTGTGATCCCCCGGTAGTTGGAACACACCCTCCGGTCCCCCTTTTTAAAAAGAGGGACCACCACTCCAGTTTGCCACTCCAGGGGCACTGTTCCCGACTGCCACGCGATGTTGCAGAGGCGTGTCAGCCAGGACAGCCCTACAACATCCAGTGACTTGAGATACTCAGGGCGGATCTCATCCACCCCCGAGCCTTGCCACTGGGCAGCTTGCGAACTACCTCAGTGATTTCGGCTTGGGTGATGAATGAGTCAACCTCTGGGTCCTCAGCCTCTGCTTCTTCTAGAGAAGGCGTGACGGTGGGATTGAGGAGATCCTCGAAGTATTCCTTCCACCGGCCAATGATGTCCCCAGTCGAGGTCAAGAGCTCCCCACTTCCACTGTAAACAGTATTGGTGGGGCACTGCTTCCCCCTCCTGAGGCGCCGGACGGTTTGCCAGAACTTCTTCGAGGCCGACCGATAGTCCTTCTCCATGGCCTCCCCGAACTTTTCCCAGGCCCGGGTTTTTGCTTCTGCAACTGCTCGCGCTGCCATCCGCTTGGCCCGTCGGTACCCGTCAGCTGTCTCAGGAGTCCCCCGAGCCAACCAGACTCGGTAGGACTCCTTCTTCAGCTTGACGGCATCCCTTACTTCCGGTGTCCACCACCGGGTTCTGGGATTGCCGCCGCGACAGGCACCGGAGGTCTTACGGCCACAACTTTGAACAGCCGCATCCACAATGGAGGTGGAGAACATGGTCCACTCGTGCTCCACGTCTCCAGCCTCCCTCGGGATCAGGTCAAAGCTCTCCCGAATGTGGGAGTTGAAGACCTCCCTGACAGGAGATTCTGCCAGGCGTTCCCAGCAGACCCTCACGATGCGCTTGGGTCTGCCAAGTCTGTCCAGCTTCCTCCCCGGCCAGCGAACCCAACTCACCACCAGGTGGTGGTCGGTTGATAGCTCAGCCCCTCTCTTTACCCGAGTGTCCAACACATACGGCCGGAGGTCAGATGATACGGCTACAAAGTCGATCATTGATCTCCGGCCTAGGGTGTCCTGGTGCCATGTGCACTGATGGACGCCCTTATGCTTGAACATGGTGTTTGTTATGGACAAACTGTTACTGGCACAGAAGTCCAGTAACAGAACGCCGCTCGGGGGAGGCCGTTCCTCCCGATCACGCCCCTCCAGGTTTCGCTGTCATTACCGACGTGAGCATTGAAGTCTCCCAGCAGGACGATGGAGTCTCCGGTTGGAGCACTTTCCAGTACTCCTCCCAGGGACTCCAGGAAGCCCGGATATTTTGTGCTGCTGTTCAGCCCGTAAGCCGAAACAACAGTTAAGGTTCGGCCCCCCACCCGAAGGCGGAGGGACGCGATCCTCTCGTTCAGCGGGGAGAACTCCAACACATGGCGGCTGAGCTGGGGGGCTATAAGCAAGCCCACACCAGCTTGCCGCCTTTCACCGTGGGTAACTCCAGAGTAGTAGAGAGTCCAACCTCTCTCGAGGATTTGGGTTCCAGAGCCCATACTATGTGTGGAGGTGAGCCCGACTATCTCTAGCCGGTACCGCTCCACCTCCCTCACAAGCTCAGGCTCCTTCCCCCCCAGCGAGGTAACATTCCATGTACCTAGAGCCAGATTTGTCGCCCTGGGATTGGTCCGTCGGGGGCCCTGCCCACGGCTGCTACCCAGTTCGCTTTGCACCCGACCCCAGTCATTCGCCCTGCAGGTGGTGGGTCCACAGGGCGGCGGAGAGGATGGAGACGCCACGTAACCTCTTCGGGTGGCAGACCCGGCCACCAGGCGCTCGCTGTCGGGCCCTCCGTCCGGGCCTGGCTCCGGACGTGGGCCCCGGGCTTCCTCCGGGCAGGGTCTCGTCTCTCTCCTTTCTTGATTCCATTGGGGTCTTTTTGAACCATTCTTAGTCTGGCCCCTCGTCCGAGACCAATTTGCCTTGGGTGACCCTACCAGGAGTTCATGACTCCCGACAACATAGCTCTCAGGGGTCTTAAGGGCACGCAAACCTCTCCACCACGATAAGGTGATGGTTCCCGGAGAGGGTAATAAAAAGTCCCACGTTTAATGTGATGTGTTGCCTGACAATTCTTGAAAAGGCTCGATCTCTCTCTCCACCTGTGTGCTCCTGGAGGGACCTCCTGGACTTCCTCGTTGAAGTTCACCTGTTTAGTGAAGTAATTATAAGGATAAATGAAAAAATGATGGCACAAGGCACAAATGCGGCTGGAACACGTGCTGTGTCTCCTGACGCTGGCTGCGTCTGTCTGCAGTTCCGCATGGAGCACTCCCCATTGTAACACATTCACACATTCAAGACATAAATTACATTATATACATATACATCATGTGTTCACATGTATTAACATATGCAGTAATTAGGTTAACAATTTCTAACATGGCGACTATCCGTCTGCCACTCAAATGAACATCACTTTGAACATAAGAAACGTAAAAAACATATTTCATTGAACATAAAAAATATATTTCATGGTACCCCAAAATACACATCCCCAGTCATTGCCCACCTGTTTAGCGATAAATCAGCACTGCCGCAAACCTTAAAGGGCACCACACCAGCTAATACTCACGAACTGGCTGAAATCCAACCTGGGTTACATCCTCCCCCACTTAGACTGTGATATCCCCGTCACTGCCAGTGGCCAAAATACGTGCCAACTCAGCAATCTGCCTCTGCAAAGAGGCAGATCACCACCACCACCACCATCATCTCCTGTGAACGGGGGTTCACACCTTGAAGGCCACAACGAGCTTCGTAACCAACTTCATAGTCACCCAGGTGAGCTGGTGGCACCCTCCTTCTCCAGGGCCTAACCTGAGAAACTGCAGGTGAAAGCTCCACATCACTTTCTGCAAAAATTGCCTGTTCAGAAAAAATTCAGGGGCGTTTGGATTCAAAGAATCTGGCGACTGAGACACAGTTGAGGTTGGGTCTGGGGTTACATAGGTCGGGGACCGTAACACCCTGTCTGCATTTGTCACCTCAAACGACAAGTCACCTGAAACTTCTTCACCTTCAGTACCCTCAGAAACCTGTATTCGTCAGCATTTTCTGCTCTCATGACTGCAGGTAAAAACCCACAGGGAAGAAGTGTGTCACGATGCAGGACTCGCCCTCTGCCCTCTCCATCCTCTGGTTTGACAACATAAACATGGATGCTTTCATCAGGCTGTTTGACAATGACATGAGCTGTCGATTCCCACCTGTCAGAAATCATATGTTTCTTCCTGAAGCTCAGATTCCTTACGAGAAATCTGTCCCCTACTTCCAAAGGGTGGGCGGTCACTTTGGCATCCCAACGTCCTCTGTTCAACAACTGCCTCTTTTCAGCGTTTCTTGAGGCCAACTCATAAGCATGACTAAGTCTCTTCTTCAGATCCCTAACATACTGTTTTGGAGTCATGTCCTTGAGGACAAATGTCAAAACAAAGATCAATAGGAAGATGCGGCTGAAAATTAAATACAAAAACATCGTTCAAACAGGTGAGATTTAGTGTCATGGAGTCATTTGATTTAAATCATTTTTACATACATTTTTTCACATGCAATAATGTCCTCTCACCTGTATCCTGTGAAATTAAGCCTATTTAAAGTAACACCTGGCTTCTACTCAGCCAACAGAAAGAAGGCTGAGGCCTGAAGAACGGGTGGAGGACCACCACCACCACCTCTAACAGAGGCAGAGGAGCTGGCCCTTAGCCAGAACTCTGGGAGGCCAGCAGCACAGGGTGATGCAGGAGGGACCTCATCCTCTGAGCCGGTCACCCAGCAGGAGCCACAAGCCCTCACATGATGTAATAAGCCTATATCTTCTTTTGGGCTTAAATTGTTCACAGAAATTTTAATTTCCCTTTCATGGATTTTTCTTTTGTCCCAACAGATTCACATGGCATTCTTCATGTGATTGAACTTGCAAGTGTTAGGAGCCAATACTGTACATTTTGCTATGTATAATGTAGTAGTTTAAAGTATACTGAAAAATAACACTGATATTCACTGGATGAAGAAGAGGATGATGAGGTCACGCTATCTGCTGCCACAGAGAGGGAGCCTGAGGGTCCTACAGAGGTAACATCTTGTGGCGTTAATGATAGTTTCCTCCCCATTTACATTTCTTAACATTCTTGCGTGCATTATAACGTGACATTTAGACACATTTACACAATTTTTAACAGATATTCTTTTCCTTCTTAATAGAGCATGGCTGGGCAGCATGATAAGGGTCCATCAACCTCTACAGATCAATTTGCTCAATTGCTCAATCAGTTTCCAATGCAGTAAGATGTTCAGTAAATGGCAAAGGTTAATTCTGTGGACTTCATGTGCAACTGCATATGTCATCCTTATGTGTTCCCATTGAAAGCTTCTGTCGAGATTGCATTGTGTCTTTGACTGGAAGATTCGCCTCCTTTCTGATCCGGATCACAGTGCTGGTTGCAGAATTTGGTTTTTGCTTCGGTGATTGTAAAAGAAAAACTCAGGAAAGAACCTGAGGAAGCCGGCTTGAAGATTAGTTGGTTTAATCATTCAAAGTTGGTCCAAATGGTCGTACAAAACAAACAACTGGAGAAGCTCACAGGAGCAATCATGTACAATAATCACAGAGTGCCACTCAGGATCATGTAACACAACGTCCAGGAGAATTCTGAGGGAATGTTGGTGGTCAAGATCTTTATATCTGCTTCAGGGGGATTGGATTTCAGGGAAGAATCAATGGAAAATATGGGGAGAGGGAAAGGTTGGGTCTACTGTGAGCATGATTTAATCATGTGGGAAAAGGTAGTCCTTTGATCAAGGTGGTTGATCAAGGTAGTCCTGTTGATGTCTGTAGATGTCATTATGTTTAGTAAATGAGTATGGGCAAGTTTGGTAGGTAGGCTATTGTTTTATGTGATGTTGAAAACCACTGAAATCTAACACCAGTTACCAGTAAAGGACCTTCACAAGATGCATGTTGTGAAGCAAATGCAAAAAATTTACTAGGAAGTGGTACTCCTTATCCAGATAGCAGACAGGAAAATAACAAACTTGGATCTGGAAATTATGAAATTAAAATACGAGATCGAGGTGGGTGCATTGTGAATTGCATTAATTATTGGAACAATGGTGATAAGAACAATGCAAAGACAAAAAAATAACTGCTGCTTTTGTATTTATAGGAAATAAAGAAGACCAAATGAAAAGAATTAGCTCCCACATAAAATTTATCTCACGGACTGCCTACTCCACCTCTGCAATATTGCAAAAATAAGACACCTACTCCCTCCCCATGCAGCAGAACAGCTGGTCCATGCCTTTGTTACTTCCAGGCTGGACCACTGCAACTCTTTACTGGCTGGAAGCTCCAATAGGTCGCTGAGAACTCTGCAGCTCATTCAGAACACGGCAGCTTGTGTCCTGACTAAAACTAGAAAGAGAGATCACATCTCTCCTGTTCTGGCCTCATTGCACTGGCTTCCTGTACCTTTCAGGATCCAGTTCAAAATCCTTGTCTATAAAGGTCTTCATGGTCTGGCACTCTCTTACATCTCAGACCTGATAAAACCCTATTGCCCCACTAGGACACTTCGTTCTCTGAACACAGGCCTACTTGTGGTTCCACGAATCTCTAAGCCTAGATGGGGAGCCAGGGGGCAGACACCCTCTCTACCTTTAAGAGTAGGTTAAAAACCCTCCTTTTTGACAGAGCCTACAGAAAAATCCAAGATAAGCTGCTGTAGGTTGAGTCTGCTGGGGGTCCCCGGCACATTGAGCTCCATCTTCTCTGCCCTCTCTGTGGGTGTGAATCAGGTTCACGTTCCCTCTAGCTTCTCTCTCTCTTCTTGGCCTCTCCCCGTCCTCGTCTTTTCCATCTCCTCCACTCCTTCCTCTCCTTTTTATTTTTCAATTTTTATTTTTTGTTTTATTCTAATTTTGTTTTTATTATTTTTATCTTTAATCTTATTTTTCATTTTATTTATTTCTTTATTTATTTGTTATTTTTATTTTTGCCTCCCAGGTTCCATCAACGCTGAGCTAGATCTAGGACCCCGTCCCTCTACCCAGCTTTCTCACTGCGGTTCTGCCCGCCTTCTACTCTGGACTGATTCAATTCAATTCATTGATTTATTTATATCCTTTATATCAGTACTGTTTTGCTTGTGCCCACCTGTCCATCCTGGGTGAGGATGCCCTCCTCTGTCTCTCACCCTGAGGTTTCTCCCCTTTTTTTCCCCGTCAGGGTTTTTCTTGCGAGTTGTTCCTCAGCCTTTGCGAGAGTCTAAGGACAGGGGGTTTTTCCACTATGTACATATTGTTGCTCTCCTTGTAAAGTGCTCTGAGATAACATGGCACTTAAAACAAATAAAGTTGAAAGTTGAGAATTGAATTGCCTTTATTTGACTGCAATAGATAGATAGATAGATGGGTCCATGAATAAATATACAGATAGGTCGGTAGACAGGTAGACCAGTAGGCAGGTAGGCAGGTAGGTAGGCCACACCTCCCCCAGCAAGAAGCCATCAAAGTGTCCTGTAACATATGGAGGATACATTTGAGTGTCCTAAACGAGGGAAACAAGTGAAAAGTATTGCGCAAGACTTGAGGCTGCTTACCATGTTCCATTAAATTGCTTATGTTAGACTCACGATACATGCGTGAGTCGTCCACAGACCCAGCCACCTCCACATTCGTGTTGATGTTGGCAGCATCACAAATAATCTTGACAGTGCAGAGAATGACACATTATCAATTGTCAACCGTGTAATTTCTAGTCAAAGCAAACATCTCATAAAAAGTGACTTGTTTTAAGAAAATTGTAAGTGGTTCAAGTCCAAGTATCTATTACAACACATTTTTCACATTTCAAATGAAATCGTCCTTGAAACAAGTTGAAATTGCCCAAAAATGTTACCTTTTGAAGCGTACAGTTATGACATTTGTTTTGATTGAAGAGAGACAGTATGACTACAAAATTAACAAATATTCTTGGTATGACTTGACATGAGTTCTTACATGATGTATGGTGATGTAACCTTTCTGAGACATTCTGAGATAATAGTAAACTTACCTGCAAATTAATACTGTGAATACACTTCCTATTCACAAAGTTGGCTTCGTTTTTGGGGGGTGCAATGATGGGAATGTGACTCCCATCAGTACAGCCTATCGCACTGGGAAATCCTGAAAGAAATGCAAATTATGAATCCCAGTCTGAGGTTGCAGCATCGTACCCCCATACTGTTAATACAATATGATTTGTATTCATACATTTTGACTCATTTCTACTGCATTTACCTGCATTCCAGTGGAGCTCCTCCTTGATCACTCCAACAGGCTTGAGTCCAGGGAACTTAACAAAACTGCGCGAATGATTTTTTAACGCAAGACAAACTCTTCTCACTGCATGGTATACAGTGACCTTGCTGATGTTTTCGGCATCACCAATGTTGTAAAGAAAACTGCCGTTTGCCAAAAAGCAGAGCGCAACACAAAGAACTTGCTCAAATGAAAGTGCCCCTCTACGGTGGTTGACGTTCCGAATATCTCGGTGGATGAGACTGTGGATTTATTGTAAAAGATTGTGCTGTGAAACGGAATCTTTCAAAAAGAAAATTGTCTGGAAGAGAAAAAACAACCGGCATACGCGCAACTCCCTCTGGAGTAATATTGCCTCCTTGTCCACGGGATCAGCAATAAATGGACAAGCCATTGCTGGAAAACTTTCTGCGAGATCTCAAAAAAAAACTCTCTGCGAAACACGCTATACGGAATCCAGGAAATGTGCTCAAATGTGGACTCAATGAATGAAACTTTGGTTGTGACGTAAAAGGGGAGGAGACAGCTTGGGCTTTCTTCAACATAGCCTGCTCCCAACCAGGTTTGGTTCACAGAGGAAGTTGCTGTATTAACTGATGTTGAGCTCTACTTAGCCCTCTTTTTGAAATGGAAAAGCCCGAGATTCCCCCATCTCAAGCTCAACATAGTCGAGATATGTACCAAGCCTGCTTCTTGAAACGGGCCCCATCAGGGTGGCAGTGATCCACAGCAGGAAAGGAGAAAAAAAAACAAGCCAAAAGCAGGTCCTCTATTGGCCAAAAACTCAATGATCATGACACTTGTTGGTCCTACCCCTAGTGCTCCCCAGCAGCTGTAGCTACCTCTCCTAGCATGAATGTTTACTTCAGTGTTCATTTTGACATCACTGCAAATATTTTCAAGTAAAAGTGAAGCTATATGTCAGACCTAGACAGAATGCAGAAACTATCTACAGTAACTCTTAAATATACACTGAATAGATTAAACTAAAAACCACTCCACTAGGAGGAAAAAGCAATAAACATGAGAATAAAACTAAATTAGAACAGCAAATCACTAGGAGGAAAAACTAGATTAAGACTAATCTCAATTGAGCTTTACCTGAATATCCTGGTTAAATCAACTGAACAAAAGTGCTCCCATAGAAGAAAAACTATGAATATCTTTCTAAGGCTATGAAAAGTACAAACAAAAGGAGGACAAACCGTAGCTGTGGAGGTTCTTGGCGACGGCTTTGATGCAGCAGGAATGCAGACATTTCAGCACAAGACAGGGGAAGACACAGACTATTTTTACATGAGGGAGTGATCAGGGGCAGGTGTGACACAATCAGGGTATCGAGTTTGCAGGTGATAAAGGACACAGGAGGAAAGGCAAGTGACCTGGAACAAGAGGAAGGTTAGGATTTCAAAATAAAATAGGAAATGAGGCTAGACAGAAAAAACAGACATAACAACCTCACCATAGCGTGACAGTATAGTCTCTCTCTCAGGAACCCCATTGCTGTTGTTCCATGGATACTAGCAGCAATATCATTATTGAGTTTGTCATAATAGATATTGTGATTAATATTTATTGGTTGTCTTTCATTTTGTTTACCAATAAATAAGTTATGTTCTTGTAACCCAGCCTGTGCATTACCTCTGGCGCTTCCCTGCACCCGGTGACTCTGCGTTGTGTTATTTTTTTGTTGTTGTATTCATGTCGGACATGTCGGACACGCGGATGTTAAAAATTTGTGGCTGAGTCCACACTGTTTATTGTCATAGTTGGTTGGCAACTCCAGTCGTTGGTTGCAGCATTCAAAATTAAACAAATTACAAACTCGCAATCAACATATGACTTGAACTAAACAGTGTTTCAGCTCTTTATAGTCAAGAAATTTGACTGTAATGTGGAGGATTTCTTATAGCTCTCACCTTACAAGCCACAGAAAAAGTACTGAGCAAAGTGGTGACTGTTGTCGGGGAAATAACTTAACTATGGTGGCCGGTCAAGTACTAACAGCAACAATTGCTTAACACTAGTGGGTCCAGATGACAAAACAGCACCATCTTCTGGCCTATGTACATTGCCACCTTATATTCTACTAATAATACTTCTTATTTTGTCTTGGTGGTGAATAAGTAGACACATAATCCTAAACAGCTGCTGTTTTTTTCTTTTATTTTTTAGATGAGCTGCCCCAGTTTTAGTGGGAGAAATTATGATTTCCCTGCAATGGGGATTCAAGGTGAAGCAAATAAATTGTAGATTGAAAAAGCGTGCCCCCCAAAAAGATGGAATGCCCTCCATTTAATTTCTCTCTGTAGCCAGGTCTGCTTGTGACAATGTATGAGCAAGTCAACAACAGACACGCATAAATCAACAAGAGATTACAGTTGCTGTGCATCAATAGTGCCGGGCAATTTTAGGCACAAAAAAAAAGCTGTCAAGTCTACAGTCTTGTGTTTTGAGTTATCCAGTCCCATCTAGCATAGCGATGGACCTTTTTGAAAAGTTTGAACAGATTTCTCATATGGAAATGTTGCAATGTTGAGACTCAAACCCACAACCTTCCACAATATCGTTTCCCTCACTGAGCAAATTGGCAAATAGAGATAGCACATGTAGCTTCAAAAATTGATGAAGCCAGTCAGTCACCTGACAGAAAGCAACTCTTAAAATTCAGTTATTCGGTTAAGGCAAAAATCACATTGCATCTAGTATGGAGACGTTGGTCATTGGTTTCTAAAAATGATTTATTGGCTCTGTAAGTGTTAACTGATGTTTTAAAATGGCATTTTTGTCTCCAATTGCTCACATGAGAGCAAATCTCAAAAGGCTGTAAAATGTTTTTTGAATGTTTTTGAATACCATTGTTTTAGTCATTGAAACATGAAAATGTATTTGGCAAAAATTTGCAAGTATGTTTAAAATACTCTTTACAGTCAAACCTTTTGATTCACTGATAAATCAAAGGTCTGTCTGGGTTGTTTGTTTTGGATAGTCTGAACTCAGGAAGAACTCTCCCTCAATAAGACAATTGAGGGAGTAGCCATTTCATTTTTAAGGGGGGCAAGCCTGTGGGGCCTGTCGAACACATTTCCGTTACACATCTCAGTCAGAGTTAATGTTATTAAATGTCAGAACAGACAGAGGAGGACCCAAGTTTGCTAGTTCATTTTAGCTTTATTAGCTTGAGGGGGAAAAAGGGAGTTGTGGTATTTGGCTCTGTGGCCGGAAGGCAGGGTGATGGGAGGCAGCTCACTTTGAAAATTTGTCTTAAACTGTTACACCAATTTATTCGATATTTGGTTAGTGTGATGTCGGGCCATTCCTGGGGCAAGATAGAAAAGTTTGTCATGATGTGACAATGGCTTATGACAAATACAGTGGAGGAAATAAGTATTTGATCCCTTACTGATTTTGTAAGTTTGCCCACTGACAAAGAGTATGTAATAAAAACATAATTTCAGTGGTAGGTATATTTTAACAATGAGAGATAGTATATCAAAAAGTCAAAAATCCAGAACATCACATTATAGAAAACATATCAATTGCTTAGCGACCAAAGAGTTGCTGAAGGATGCCAGGGACAAGTTTGTAGACCTGCACAAGGCTGGAATGGACTGCAAAACCATAAGAAAGAAGATGGGTGTTAAGGAGACAATTGTTGGTGCAATTGTTCGAAAATGTAAGACGTACAAAATGAGCATCAATTGATCTCAATCTGAGGCTTCATACAAGATCTCACCTAATGGGGTTTCAATTATTATGAGAACAGTAAGAAATACAAATACTAGAACCACACAGGAGGAGCTAGTCAATGATCTCAAGGCAGCTGGGACCAAAGTCACGAAGAAAACCATTGGTAACACACTATACTGCCTGTCAGCCTGCCTGCCAGCCTGCCAGCCTGCCAGCCTGCCTGCCTGCCTGCCTGCCTGCCTGCCTGCCTGCCTGCCTGCATGCCTGCCTGCCTGCCTGCCTGCCTGCCTGCCTGCCTGCCTGCCTGCCTGCCTGCCTGCCTGCCTGCCTGCCTGCCTGCCTGCCTGCCTGCCTGCCTGCCTGCCTGCCTGCCTGCCTGCTCTCCTGCTTCCCTGCTTCCCGGCTTCCCGGCCGGTCTGCTAACCTGCAGCCCTGCAAGTAGTTCAGCCTGCTACTCTGCCTGCAACCCTACCTGGCTGCTCCTGCTCATCAGGCCAACTAGGAGATCCCAAACCTGGCTCCACCATTCACTTCCTACCAGCCACTGTCCTGACCGGCCCTAGTAAGCCTCAATCCGTCCCTTACAGTTTCCAATAAATCCCTGCAAACTGTCCTCAAACCCTGGTCTTAACAACTACAGAGTGCAGCTCCTTGTCAGAGGAACCTTCAGCCCAGATGCCTGATTCTCATCCAGCTGCTACTGCCGCCGGCCCGAAGTGAGGATGACTTTTATTTGATGCACAGCTAGGTGACAAATGCACCCATGTCCATGGAAGCAAAGGCAGTAGAGCCTGTGATGTAAAGCCTGCCCCGCTTTCCGAGAGTTAAAAAAGTGGCCAAGAGTTTTCAGTGTGCAAGGAGCTTAAGCAGGAACTTGGGTTGCATTGCCGGCAGTAAGTCAGACCTGTTCCCGAGTCATGTTGCTTTCATCAAAGCAAAACCATCTTGGTAATGAACGCTTTCACCGGATTTCGTTAGAACAAATACTTTAGTGGTATGGAATAGTTCTATAGAGCCTTAGGGTAAGGTCAAGGCTAAATGCCTTCAGTAGTTGTGTTCATTATTATCAGTTTTTGTTTGGCTGTATAGTTTGTCTATTACTTTTACTATTTGACTTTTTTGGTCCTAACGGAAATATTCATAGGCTCTAAGCATAAGTTCCTTGTAAAGTCTCTGTGGGACTGAAATGCCCCATATTTTGAAATGTTAAATTGATTAATGTGGATTAATTATTTATGCTGTTCTCATGCTCTTTTTTATTACTGCTATATCAGGATAGCATATATGCTCAGGTTCTAAAATATTTATTACAAAACATACTCTGCCAAGCAGCTGTTAGACCTCACTGTTGAAGTGTACTTTTATGTTGTTATTGGAGTAGTAGACTAGTATAGTATACCGTAGGAATAGTAAACTATCAACATGTTTAACTTCATGGGACTGTAACGTTTCTGTTAAATCTTTGTATAGCTGCGCTTTGTGACTCAGGAGCTAATAAATGAGGCATAGAAAAAGAGTTTGAGTCATGTCGCAGAAATGTTTTGGTTGTTTAATTATTCTGTATATTATTGTGATTCAGCTTTTCATGGTAATCACTACTTGTGGATGCAATATAGAACTCATTCGACTTTAATGCCCCCCCCCACCCACATACCCTCCCAACACACACACATGCACATACACACACACAAACTAATTGAGGACTACTCTTGTTACATTTTTGGAAGTAACTTGCTTATTTCACTGAATGAAATGCAAATCAATTAATATATTTTCTATAATATTATTTTCTGGAGTTTCTGATATGTTGATGTAATGCTAAAATAAAGATGGTTGTGACAGGTCAATATGCGCATGGGTCTGAATCACACAGCGAGACTTGGCCTCCGTCATAATTGCTTGCAGTTGTAGTTTTAATTTATTTTCTGTCTTTCCAGTGACGTATTTCCAGTTCCTTCTGATCATAGTGAAGTTCCCCACAAATACTCTTTGGTACTTCAGGCCATCCCTTCTCCAGAGAAGACCCTGGGGAAGAACTCGGAGGCCACAATGCCATCTGCCAGCAGAAAGGGATTTGCTTTTGGACCAGTTGACCTTCACTGAAGACAGATGGATAAATAAATTAGTTAAAACTTTTAAAATATCGACAATGGCCTTTGATTGGTCTTTTATAAAAACAATGATGTAATCCACATAGCCAAAGAAAACATTGTAAAACCAGGTAAAAGGCCAAGCCATCAGTGTTTGTATGTATTTTACAAAGGCAGAGCTTCAGGGACAGTGCATAGAGCTCCGGACAGAGGGGCCCGTCAGCGAGCACCTGGTGACCAGGTCTGCCACAGGGCCTGGCCAGGCACAGCTCGAACGAGTTACATGGCATCCTCTCTGTCATCCCATGGACCGACCACCTGCAAGTCAGGTACATTGCAAAATGTGTGACAGTCATGGGCGGGAGCCCCAACATACCAATCTTGGGACAACAAATCTGACTATGGGGACATGGAAGGTCCCCAAGGAATACTTTGAGGATCTCCTCAATCCCACTGACACGCCTTCCCCAGAGGGAGCTGAGGTTGGGGAGGTCGACTCAGAGGTTGACTAATTCATCACCCAAGCCGGTCACTGAGGTAGTTCGGAAGCTGCCCAGTGGCAAGGCTCCGGGGGTGGATGAGAACCTCCAGTGAGTACCTCCAGTGAGTACCTCCTGAGTACCTCCAGTCTCTGGATGTTGGGAAAGTCTATTCCAGGTTACTAGACAGGAGAGTCCAGCCAATAGTCAATACTTGGAACCAAGAAGGACAATGCGGTTTTCGTCCCGGGCTGTGGACCACTGGACCAGTTCTATACCTTCCAAAGGGTGCTCGAGGGTTCATGTGAGTTTGCCCAACGAGTCCACATGTGTTTTGTGGACTTGGAGAAGACATTTGACCTTTTGACCCAAGGTCGGAGGCCCTCTACTAAGGGCCATGTGGTACCTGTATGACCAGAGCAGGAACTTTGTTTGCATTGGTGGAAGTAAGTCAGACCTGTTCCAGGGCTGCCTTTTGTCATTGGTTCTTTTCATTATTTTTATGAGCAGAATCTATAGGCGCAGCTGGGGCTGGAGGGGGTCTGGTTCGGGACCCAAGCCCTTTGCAGATGATGCTGTCTTGTTGGCTCCTTAGAGCCAGAACCTCTAGCATGCACTGCAACAGTTTGCAGCCGAGTGTGAAACAGCTGGGATGAGAATTAGCACCTCCAAATCCGAGGCCATGGTTCTCCACCGGAATAATGTGGCTTGCCCCCTCCAGATCAGTGGAGAGTTCCTGCCTCAGGTGAAGGAGTTTAAGGGTGCACCTCAATTCTTCCACTTACCCCTTCATCTTAGCCCTTCCCCTTAATTTTGTGCGTTCATGAGAGACCAAGGGGTGTCCCAATACTCAATCTGACCAAGACGAAGAGGTAAAGTTAAGGGCTATACACCCCTTAAAACCAAGTAAGATCCCAACTGCCGGTAAAAGCAAGGGGTATGTGTTGAGACCGGCATCAGAATGGCTTCAGCACATCAACCGCGAAAGGAGTCCTATAAATGTACGTATTTTAAGCAGTTTATCATGATTTAAAATTTTGATGCTCATGTTTTACGTTACATTTGAACAATTGTTGCGGTTGATTGTAGTAATGTGTGTTTGGCCGACATTATCGTTGTCACGAAACGTTCATGTTAACAAGCTAGTTATTTGTGGAGCTAAGGTATCTGATAATCCATGACATGGCTCTTTTGTTGTGTCCGGTGTTAAGTCAGTTTGCTAGCTAGCGCTTGACTGTTTTTTTTTTATCGTAAGACCGGTATGATTACATGATTTCACATTACTACGTAATTATTGTCCTTTATCCACAGGAATGCCAGAGGAGACTCTGCGTCTCATAAAATACCGGAGCAAACATGAAAGTTCATGAAGTCCAAAATAGCTTCCAAGCAACAGTGGGCGTGAGTATTCGTTGCATTGTTGCATTGTTCAGTCATAACTGTTGTGCTGCCAATGCAAGCTGATACAATATGGTTGTGACACTGAATGTTTTCTAAAAGATGTATTGAAGGAAAAAAAAAAAAATCTTAACATACCAGAGCTGTGGCCTCATGGCATGTGTATCAAACAGGAAATGGTAAAGGGTTCCTTAAAGTGTGAGTTGGCCACAATAGGCGTGTTTCCACTATGTGGGTTCTGGTACTTTTTGGGGGGAGGTACTTTTGACCCGGCCACGACTTGGCCTGTTCCTCTCACGTTTCGTGTCTCCATTACACTAATGGCCCTGTGAGAACCTAGCAATGGCGTCATCATATCACATCTGAAAAGTGCTAAAACAAAGCAGCAGCAGAGGAGGAAATCACAACCAAACTAGACATGGAGGAAGTTGGGATGTTTGTTGTGTTTGTGCTGTTGCTGTTGAGACGAAGGGCGAGCTTACTTACATGAAGCTTTCATGAAGCAGCAGATCGTGGTTCTTTGTCGTAATCTGCTGATGTCATTTGGAACAATCTGCGCGACTTAGCCACTAGTACCGCCCAGCAACTCTAACAGGCCATTCTCGAGTACCTACCCTCGAGCAGGTACTCCGTTGGCTCCTGTAAAAGTTCCTGAAAGCGGCCCTGTCAGAAAGGCCCTGTCAGTGGAAACATGCGCATAGCGTGAAGTTCGTGTAAAATGGCCCGGAAGTTCCGATAGTGGAAATGCCTAATAAAGGCCTTTTTTTTGTATTTTTAGAAAAATCTTATGATGTTGACAAAAGCTCTGGACATAACTTAAAGCACCTAAAAATTATATAAAACGGTTTCTTAAATTGTAAACTTTTCCACAGTTTGAATAAATATTTACAGTACAGTACTTTATTACAATAGTGATGATGCTTGTTTTATTTTACTTTAAGCAATTATTTAAGTATTTTGACAAGGGATTTTTTCGGTCTCAAGAGCCATGAAAAATAAAATGTGTAAAAAAACCTTGAATTCATATTTTATAGTACAATTATGTACTTGTTCTTTTATTGAAGATAATCATGTGACACATTTTATATACATTTTTAACCACAAACATGTTTTGTCCCTTATCTGATCAGTGAATCACTGGCACTTGAAATAATGACAGGAGGAACAGTGGTGAAAATGAAATATTTGATGAATGAAAATATTTACAAAAATTAATGCATATATGATAATGACAATATTGTCAGGTTTTCTGCATGATCTGCCCCATTTCAATGTCCCTGCCTGTGGTTGCCTCCTCCCTGGTTACTCCTATGGGCCAATGATAGGGTTTCTCTTACTTACTGGCTGGCAGCTGGCTCATCAGCCAGGTACTTAACCCACCTGAACTGAGGAGCCAGTTGCCAGACCCTTGCTAGCAACTCTCTGTGCCTTGCATCTTGTTATTCCCTGCTCTTGCCCTGCGTTCTGATCATCTGTTTCGGGTTGGTTTCCCCTTCAACCAGGTTTTGTTTTCTTTGTACTTTGTATTCTAGTGTCAGGTTTATTTTGTGTTGTTGTCAGTTTGGGTTCTTGGTTGTTCCTGTGAAAACCTTGTTGTTTTGTTCATAGCCAGATTTTGTTAGTCAGTTAGGAATTAGTTTTATAGATAGATAGTTTAGTGTTTTATTTTACCTGTGGCAACCGTTGGTCCCAGGTATTTAGTTAATAGCTCAGATAAGTTTTGTGTGTATTTGTCACCTGTGGAAGCTTAGCTCCAGGTTAATTTGTGTTGTACTTTGTTTTGTGTTATACTTTGATTAAAGCCTTGTTACTCCAAACCAATCCGAGTCTGCTTTTTGGTCTTCCGCAAGGAAACCTGATAAATATATACTATAGGATAACTATATATTAACAATTATATCATAAACTGCATTATGACTATATATATAACAGAGTCAAAAAAACAGAGTCAAACTACAAAAATAAAATCATCCTGGCTTGTTCCCAGCAGAGGTTGTCACCCCAGCTACTCCACTCGAAATTAAACATGTTTTTTTGCAGGGGTGGCAGCTTATGGAGGGAAGGAGCCAGGCTCACAAGAAACTTCTCTTCTCTCCAGGCAGGTGGTGGACATGCCTGGGGAGCAGGTGGCTCCTGTAGCCTCTGAATGAGGAGCTCTTCGATCAGTTCCTCTTTCTCCCTGCCATCTACCCTCCCTGTCTTCATCCTGTATAAAATCAAACTCACAATATTTAGTTGATATATTCTATAATTTGCTGGAGCCCTACAAATAAACACAAACTATCTTTTGTACAGTACATACCACTGGTTAAAGCAGGAGGAGCAGCAGCAGAAAGAGCAGCAGCCATGCCCTCACAATCACCGGAGGAGTGATCTAAGAGAAATAACCATTATTTTCTGATCCAAATTGATTCTACAATGGTGGTACACATCATTTGAAATGATCTGGAAATATCAATACACAAATAAATGCCTGCTGATTTTGAAACTGTTTTTACATGTACTGTGATGTTGGTGTATGTGTCAACCATCTATCATAAACTCTTGTGTCTGACAGCCCTGCTGCTGCCTCATCACCTGCTGTATTGGGGTTCTCTGCAGTCCAGTCTTCCTCCTCGACAGCCATGTTGCCACTAGTTCCCCTGGGTGTGGTGAAACGGTCAAGGAAAGACAAGACTGCAGAGAACCACCCCTTTTTAAGTGGTCTTTCTGCTGACCGTTTCTCCTCTCCTAATTCCTCCTGAGGTAGGTGTCCCTCAGCCAAATATTCAGACAATAAGAATATTAACATAAACTTTAACAGGGTTACCACTTTTAACCGCCCTGTCCCTGGTTAAAAGTGAGAGAGAGCGCATGCAAGCTAGCAGCGCCGAAACAACCCCCAGTAGAAAATGGGTCCGGTATCAGCAACAGCCCCTTTCTAATTTTCCATGTTTTCCATGATTAGAAAATCAGTCAATCATTTTCCAGGTCTTCTAACACGTGTCTGAACCCTGCCTTAACTGATAACAGGGCTGTCTGCCATGCTCATGAAAACCATTGCTAACGTTCAAAGAGAAATAGAATCGATAAGTTAATAAAACATGCAACAGAGGGTCTCACAACTTACCTGGTAACCCATCCTCCTCGCTGACTGGCCCAAGCATAGATATATATAGAAGGCTAGATGTCTCAGGGTTGAGTGAAGAACGTCCGCATAGGATGGCCATCTTGTGTCGGTCAAGCTTTCTGGCAGAAGCTGTGAAGCCTCATGTAAACAGAGGTACGGATGAGTGATCTGCACAAAAGTTACTGGTCTTAACTTGCTGAAATTTTGAGGAATTTACAAATGGATTAGTTTCTTAAAAACGTTATTAGCGTGGTTCCAACCCGGGATGCTTAAACATGTTGAAATCACAGCTTTTCCCTTAAAAAACTACTTAGTTGTGCAGCTTAGCCAAAGATGTGCATCATGGCTACGCTACTAGCCAGTAATTTTACATGGAGAGGCGCGATTGGTCTTTATTTTCTGTTTAACTGAAGTTGCACATGATTTTCATTTTCAGGTTGGTTTGTTTAACATTTTACATTATGACTTCTACAGGTAATGAGGTGCTTTTCAAAGGGCATTAGCCCAGTGTGTGTGTGTGTGTCTGTGTGTGTATGTTTCAATCTCAGATGAGTATTGGCAGAACCACCCAGAGCTCCATGACTTTCCCATCTACTATGCCTCATTTCTGGCCAGGAAGTGCATGGCAGTCTACCAGGCTTACATCAACACTATGAACAACAAGATCAGGATGGCCATCAGCATCAAAAAAACCCTTCATCTTCAAGCACATTAGCAACCTCAAGGTCTCAGAAAAACCTCAAAGTCTGAGACATGAGGACAGAGGAGCCCTCAGCCCAGTGAGTGTGTGTGTGTGTGTGTGTGTATAATGTATGTGTGTAATATATATGTATGTATGTGTGTGTGTGTAATGTATGTGTGTATGTGTGTGTTACTCCAGGGCTCCAGGGCTTCAGAACAGGTACCCCCACTCTGCCTTGACGTCAGCCCTGTTACTATGCCAAGCAGCTCGGCAGAGAGATCGGCGGATGCTCCTGTTCCCAACCCCAGCGGGCATGGCCCCACAGGCCCTCTGCCCCTGCAAACTACCCCACACAGTGCTAGCGCTTGGACACCACCAGCTCCTCATTGGCCCCCCCTGCAGCACCCAGTTTCTCCTCCCTATGCACCCCAGTCTATTACGCCAGACCCCCAGGCATATCTAAGCTACCCACACTCCACACCTGCTACCTAAGTGCCCGGGCCACATTTTCAAGTGCCACTAGCAGCGACCTTAACGAGTTGGCCCGCCGTTACTGGGCAGACTCCCCAAGGGCATTTCTCTAAAACTGCACTTAATTCTGCTCCAGGTCATAGGGAATCATTGCCCCTACCCACTGCCCATGGGTGTGCCCCCAACACAACCACCCATAGCCCCCATGTGGTGTCAGAGCAGACTGCTGTTGATGTGCACTCTGGCCCCACTACATTGCCCGATCTGTACACCTACCCACGTCCTGTTCGAGCCATGGCCAGTCAACACCCCCCAGTGTCAGCCTAAGGTGGTTTCATGCAAACTCATCAAGTGAAAAATGTTCCAGTCTTCACAGGGAATCCTGACTGTAAGATTCTAGTGGAGGACTGGGTGCGTGACATGCAATACCTCTTAGAGGCGATAGAGCTCCCCATGACCTTGCGTTTTTCCACAGTGGTGAGGCACCTGGGCGGTGAAGCTCGAAAGTTAATCCTAAACCTGCCTATTCATACCCAGACCCCAGAGAAACCGTTCGAGGAGCTGAGAGCAGAGTATGGTGATGCACTTGGTTCCATAGACCCATTAGCTGACTTCTATGAGCGGAGCCAGAACACAGGTGAGTCCGCTTGCTCAGTCAAAGTTATAGGCTGTTGAAGAGAAGCAGAGGGGAGGCAAGCCTTTCCCTGATCGAGACAGCAAACTCACCCAACAGTTCATGAGAGGCCTCATTGATGAAGAGGTGTATGTGAGAATAGCACCCGTGACATCCCGGCTTTTGAGCTTCAGAGAGCTGCAGACTGAGCTCCGCAACCTGGCAAGAGAAACTAAAAAGTTCCAGGCCAAGGCCAGGCCTCGGTGCGGCTTCCCCAGGACCTCTTGGTTGCCAAAGTTCTTGCTGATGTAAAGGGAGGGTGTGCCCCAGTCAGAGTGATGAACCTTTCCCAGCGTGTCATAACTATTAAGCCAAACACCCACCTGGCCAATGCAGTCCTGGTACACAGCGTGGTGGAGTTTCCTGAGAACAAGCAGGGTAAAGCTGGGAACAAAGAGGCATGCCTAAGTCTGGGTCAAGTTGTGACGAGTGTGGACCTAAGTGAAGCGGCTGTGGAAAATGAAGATCAGCGTGTCTGCCTTGAAAAGCTGCTAGACAAGAATGCTGATATGTTCTCCCAGCACCCCTTTGACTATGGCCACACAACAACTATACAGCACGAGATACCACTGGTGGACTCTAGGCCGTTCCGACTGCCCTACCTTAAGATACCCCCATCCCAGTGGCAAGATGTGCGGCAGATGCTGACAGAGATGGAGGCAGCAGGGGTCATCCGTCCGAGTAAGAGCCCATATGCCTCGCCTGTGGTTGCTGTAGCCAAGAAAGATGGGTCACTAAGACTCTGTATCGACCATAGAAAGCTCAATTCCTGCAGCACTTGAGATGCGTTTCCTCTGCCGAGAATTGAGGAGGCCCTGGAGTCATTGGGGCAAGCTAAGTACTTCTCTACGCTCGACCTCATCTCCAGTTATTGGCAGGTGGAGGTTGCCAACCATGACAAGCACAAGACAGCATTCAGTATCCCCATGGGGCTCTTTGAAGCTAACAGAATGCCATTTGGGCTTCAGAACGTTCCCTCCACGTTCCAAAGACTCATGACCTGCTGCTTTGGTGACTTAAACTTCACTCAGCTACTTATTTATTTGGATGACATCATAATTTTTTCCACGTCATTTGATGAACACTTGGAGAGACTGCAACGGGTCTTTGATTTGGCTTAGGGAACATGGCCTAAAGCTTAAACTCTCAAAGTACCAGTTCGTTGGAAAGGAAGTGAGCTACCTTGGTCACCTGGTGTCGGCAGACGGCATCAGGACAGACCCGGAAAAGATCAGCAGTGAAAGACTGGCCGAGGCCAACAAAGCACAAGGGGGTGCTTCAGTTCCTTGGGTTTGCTGGATACTATAGACGGTATGTGAAGTTCTACTCCAGTCTGGCTTCTCCCTTATACCGCCTCATCTCAGGGGACCCCAGAAAGAAGGAAAGAGGGGCCCAGAACAGCACAAGCCTCAATCCAACCTTTTTGTGGACTGCTGAATGTGAGGAGGCCTTTCAGGCATTAAAAGAGAGACTGACAAATGCGCCAGTGCTGGGTTACCCTGACTACAGTCTGCCATTCCTTCAACAGACCAATGCGTCAAGAGATGGGCTTGGTGCTGTGCTTGCACAGATCCAGGGTGGAGTAGAAAGAGTTATGGCGTACGCTGGCAGAGGCTTGACCCCACCTGAGACAAGGTATCCTGCACACAAGCTCAAATTCCTTGCTCTTAGGTGGGTGGTCACAGACAAATTCCATGACCACCGCTACGGATGCAAGTTCTCTGTTCTCACCGACAACAATCCTCTGAAGTACGTGATGACCACTGCCAAACTCGATGTCACCAGTCAGCGATGGGTATCTCACCTGTCGTTATATGACTTTGACATCCTGTACAGGAGGGGCCAGGATAACTCCAACGCTGATGCACTCTCACGCATGTCCTATCAGGAGGTCACCGAGGTTCTGCAGACCTGCCCCCAGCAAGTGATTGATGGTGGACAGAGGCAAGATGAAGCACAAGTCACCCAGCAAGTGGAGGAGTCCTCCAAGGAGACTGCTGTAATGCCGGAGCCTGAGAGTGGTCAGCCACTGGAGTCCAGTGAGCCTTATGGAGATGTGGGAATGGAGGCACTGCCCCCTATGACAACACAGGAGATCCGAGCAGGCCAAAAGGAAGACAAGGTCATTGGCCCAACACTGCACTTTAAAACCGGCAACCAGAAACCAGGCCGCAGTGAGAGAACGGAAGTGGGCTCAAGTGGGGGCCTTCTCTTAAAAGAGTGGAGGAGATTAGTGGTGCGTAATGGGGTCATGTACCGACAGGTCCAGGATTGCCATAGAGGGGAGGTGGAACAGCTAATACTGCCAGAGAGCATGCGTGGAGCTGTCAAAACTGCTCTTCATGATGATTCCGGACATTTAGGATTTGAGAGGACATTACAGATGATACGAGAGAGATTCTACTGGCCAAGAATGTTTCAAGAGGTCAAAGCCTGGTGTGAACAGTGTGAGCGGTGTTGCCTGAGAAAGACCCCCACAGCCACTGTCAGGGCTCCCCTAGTCAGTATACACACAAGTGTCCCTATGGAGCTGGTCTGCGTGGACTTTTTGACACTTGAGAAGCCCAAAGGTGGCATTGAGAATGTACTCATTGTCACTGATCACTTCTCTCGTTAGGCGCAGGCCTATCCCACCAGAGATCAAAAGGCGGGCACAGTGGCAAGAGTACTGTGCAGGGACTTCTTCTGTTGCTTCGGTTTCCCTGCAAAGCTGCATTCAGATAGGGGCGCAACTTTGAGAGTGCCATTGTCAAAGAATTGTGCAAGTGCACCGGCATCACTAAAACTAAAACGCCCTACCACCCCCAGGGCAACGGGATCACAGAAAGGTTCAACCGCACTTTAATGAACATGCTTGGGACACGCTTCGCTGGCACAAACATGTGGATGCCTTGACATGCGCTTATAACTGCTCATGACGTGACTCCACAGGGTATAGCCCATACTTCCTAATGTTTGGTAGACATCCAAGGCTCCCAGTCGACCTCATTTTCGGGTCCCCCACTGTTAATCAGCCCTGCAAATACAGTGACTATGTCCAGACTCTGCATGATTCTCCGACGCAAGCTTATGCTCTGGCCAACCAAACGTCTCAGCATGCCAAAGAACTACAGAAGAAGTACTATGACCAGAAGGCCAGAAGTGAAGTCTTTGGAGGGGGCGACAGAGTCTTAGTCAAAGTCTGTCATGTGGAGGGGAGACAGAAACTGGGAGACCGGTGGGAGTCACACCCATATGTTGTTGTGAAGAAGCAGCCCGACTTACCTGTCTATGTGGTGCGACCAGAGGATGGAGGTCCTGAGAGAGTGGTTCACCGAAACCTCCTTACCCAGTGCATGTTCCTTCCAGTGGATCGAAGCAACAGAGTGGTCTTGGAGGAGGACCCGTCAAACAGTGAGCTGTGTGAGACCAACATTGAGCCAGACACGGAAGAGGAAATGGATGGTAGCAGTGCAAAAGAAATGAGAGGCTATAACTGGAGCAGTGAGTGGGGAGGAACACCCCAGTACGGAGCAGGCCAGTGTGGAGACACAAGAAGATACATTTGTGACCAGTGGGACCACTTCCACTCGGAGGACTGACACCCCAAGGAGAACACCGAGAAGGAGTTAACATCCTCCCATGAAACTCTCATTGGAGAGCCAGGTCATGGGAACTGAGAGAGACCAACAGAAAATTGAGAGGGGAAGAAAGTTGTGGCAGAGGGCCAAAGCACCCACGTAGTGTACACACCTAGATGCACACTAGCCCCATACACACATATTTTCTACACACATTTTATTCTACACACTCGTCCATATCACCTTTGTTTTGAATTTCTAAGACGATGCTGTACATGAGTTACTTTGGGTCGAGTTGATGGCGGGGACGCCATCACTTAAAGAAGGGGTGTGTGTAAGGCAGTAATATGGTGCACCACAAGGTGTCACTATAATGACAAGTTTAAAAATGATAAATTGTGTTTTGTCCCTCCGGGACACCGTAGGGTTGATGACGTCAGTGTAAGTCAGTGCGCCATTTTCTTCAGCATACCGCTATCAATCCTATAGGTAAGTCACGTTGTTTGTACTGTTAAATAAATTAAGAATTTTATAAAATATGAGCACTTCTGCATTCGTTTTGTTAAGCTATTTTGAACACTAAAATGTTAAGCTCTTTGAAGCAGTGTAAGTGGTGAAGCTAACACTTTTATTTTCTTGTCAAAAAAGATGTTTAAAATGTAGTTGGAAACATAATGCTAAACATTAGCTCATTGTGAAATGTATTTTACTGTCTGAGATTGACACGGAGTTTACCGCTATCAATCCTATAGCCTGTGTTGCTGAAACAACGAATAAAGCAAGGATTTTCGCCACGATCCCGTGCCTCACGTGATTCACACAACAAACACAACGCAGAGTAGCCAAGCTGTGGAGGTGCAGATAGAGAGAGAGGGCTACATATATATATATATGTGTGTGTGTGTGTGTGTGTGTGTAATGTATGTGTACATGTATATAATGCATGTGTATATGTGTTCGTGTATATAATGTATGTAATTGCTCACAAAATTGCTGTTTGTGATAGGAAACACTCTAGTCTACCTATTTCTGAACATTAATCTATTTTAAGGGCATAACATTCTACACAACTATGCAGTATCATAAATACATATTTGATCTTTATAACAAATCAAACCAGTTGAAAATCGGTTGAAATTTGAGCAAGTTATGTATTTTAAAAGTACATGTCTCAGTACACACACAACGTAATGGGTGAGCGAGCTGCCCGACGCAAGATGGCCGCCATGTGAGGACGTTCGACTACGTAAGCGAGCAACAAGGACAAAGCATCTAGCCTTCTATATATATCTATGGGCCCAAGCCTCTTCTTCTTTGTTCTGGTCACAATAAACACCTCTGCTATATTTTATCAAGACAGCAGTTGTAATATGACCAGAGGGAGGCTGTTGATGTGTGGGGTGATTTTAGTGTCTGTATGATGTAAAACAGTGACGTTATTGATCAATATTGAGGTTACTGATCAATATTCCAGGAATCATCAGAATTAAACAAAACTATATTATGTCAAAACAGCAGTTGTAGTATGACGGCTTTTTTCGCAAAATATCGGACTTTTGTTCCTTGTAGCTCGTAGTCTAAGTTATTTCAATGAGACAGAGATATCATTTGTGTTTTAAAAACCTGTATTATAAGAACCTGTCTGCTAAGATTTATTGAGCCCGGAAGTTCGAATATGTGAATATCTGTCCAACTTTACCGCACTATCTAAGTCATGGTATCTAATGTTCTGTACATGACCACAGGCAGCGTATTTGTTCGCATCCAGTACCTTATAGGCTCGTAACTTTCAGTTTCTCTCCGTTTTTGATTTAAATGAGTATAAATATAGGGCAATTGTATATTCGGCCACTCGCCGAGATCAAAGATTTACATTTTTTACCATTAGGCCTGGTCTCAGGAACAGAAATAAACCCAAAAGCATCACAGCATGTCTCCATGTAACCGGCCACAGCTGCTGTTGGTCGCTCTGAAATGGTCGCGATCCTCTCTAAATCCTGTAAAACTACCGGCTCTGCCGGTAGAATATCGATTCTGACAACAGTAAACTCATCAAGACATTTTGATGCTGGAAACGTTTTTATAGCCCAACCTTTCTCCTACTTTCCTGTCTGTCTCATTCAGAATGGATGGAGAACAACGGCACATTCCTTGCCACGACGCCCGTGCATACGTTGTTGTATACAAACAGTAAAAGAGTCTATGGAGCCAGCAGAAACCAAAGGGTGGGCAGCGCGGAGGACTGAGTGACACATATGACTTTTCACCTCCGTCCTCCTCAACACACCCACTGATCCATATGATCCATACTGGATATCTGAGAATACGAACGAGGTAAGTCTATTCGTCCAATTAATGTGACTGACGCTCTCTCCTTTGTGAGGCTCCCCTGTCAGCCAAATGGACGCGCCCATATCCATTCATTTCTTTAAGCTCTGATATCTTATTAATCAAGGAATTTGAGAAAGTGTTTTTTTTGAGCCAGGTCTAGCGGATCTCTGTGGTATTGCAAGAAAATTCACTTCCCTTCAGCGTAGGCTTCATTTCATCTAGGCTTCATCCGGACGACTATGTTCCATCTTTTATATACAGTCTTTGGCTGTGCCTTGTTCAATTCGCATCATACGCATCATTATCGCCGCGCCAGGCGATCAAGGTGCGTCACCTGCTTTGAAGTCGCGTGTCATCGCGCCATATCCATTGGTACTGAATACAGACTTCACCTGCCGGTGTGAACGCAGTTTAAGACTGAGTGGCAAGACCAAGACCACAAGGATCTCGAGAACTAGTCTACAACACGCATGAACCACTCAAATACATAAAGCAAATCAATCAATCAATCAAGCAATCAGATTATCCTCAGACTGAGATTAAAACAAGAAAATAGAGATGGGTCTTAATCTTATGAGATGCTTTAAAACTAGATAATGTGGGGCATGACTTGATAAGTGAGGGTACAGCATTCCAGAGTCCGGGGGCAACTGCAGAGAAGGTCCGGTTCCCTTTGGTCATGAGGCAGGTGTGAAGGACAGCAAGAAGATTTTGGGAGGATGACCTGAGAGAGACATTAAAAGCCCAGTGATGTAGGGTGGAGCTAGCCCATGTAGAGCTATAAAAACAAACAATACGATTTTGAATTCAGTTCTGTATTTTACAGGAAACCAGTGCAGATGAGCTAAAACAGGAGTTACGGGGTCTTATTTTGTTGTGCCTGTTAAAAATCTTGCAGCAGCACTTTGAACTAGTTGAAGTCTGACAATGTTGGACTGACTAATACCAGCATAAAGGCAGTTACAGTAGTCCAAACAGGAAGCGTTAAAAGCATGAATAAGTGTTTCCAGGTTATTGTGAGATAGCATGTTCTGAAGTGTAGCTATGGCGCTCAACTGATAAAACCTTTCTTTCACCACATTACTTATTTGTTTATTGAAAGTCAGGGTGCTGTTTAACATGACTCTGACCACATGTGTAGGTTAGTAGAGAGGGGACCTTAGGCATTAGTTAGACTAGTGACAGAATTTGGAGAGCCAAATAAATTCACTTTAGTCTTGCTGCCATTGAGCTGGAGGAAATTGCTAGACATCCATGTTTATAATTTGTCTGGGCAGCTAAATAGCTTCGCCAAGGCACAGGAGCTGTTTGGGGTGACAGGAAGATACAACTGTGTGTCATCAGCATAGCAATGATACTGTAAGTTGAAAGTTCAAAGACAGTGCCTAGTGGAAGCATCTATAAAGAGAATAAAAGAGGTCCTAAGAGAGAATGAGTGGTTACCTAGTTCCACAGAGAAGGTTCTGTCTTTCAAATAATAAGTGAACCAGTCTCGAGCCAGACCTTGTATACCAACCACAACTTTCAGGCATTTCAGCAGGATGTTGTGGTCAATAGTATCAAATGCAGCACTGAGATCAAGACGTATCGGGATGGCTCAAGAGCCAGAATCAACACATAGATGGATCTCATTTTGGACCTTTAACAGTGCAGATTCTGAGCTATGCAAGGCTCTAAAGGATCAATGTTGGGCTTCATACAGTAGCATCCTTAAAGGGAAAGTAACATCAGGAACAACACCAGTGAGTAGGGAAATATTCCCAATGGCAAGAAGGAGGAGGTTGAGGAGGTAGTAGAAGGAGAGATCATATCTCTCCAATATTGGCCTCTTTTTACTGGTTTCCTGTCCTCAGTTCAAGATACTTCTCATTGTCTATAAAACTCTTCATGGTCTGGTACCTTCTTATATTTCAGACCTAGATAAGCTGCTATAGGTAGAGACTGCCGGGGAGCTATCTTCTCCTTCCTTTCTGTGGGTGTGGATTGGGCACATGTTCCCTCTTTTTCTCACACTCCACTCTGTCTCTCCTCATCTATCCTCTATCTCCTCCCTCCTCTCCATTCTTATTCCTTAATTGCAGAGGACTAACATATTGGACCCCCCCAGAGTCTTTGTGCTTTCTCCCCTCCCAGACCCAATAGATGCAGAGTTGGGTTCACGACTCCGTCCCATGCCACAGATCTTCCTGCTGCATGCACTGTTTCTACTATGGACTCATTTGACCTTGACTAAAATCTAAAATTGAAGTTCTTCACTTTTTTCCCGTCAGGGTTTTCCTGGTGAGTTGTTCCTCAGCCGATGCAAGGGTCTAAGGGCAGAGGGTCTTTACTTTTTCACCTCTCTGTATATATTGTTGCTCACCATAAAGTGACTTTAGATAACATCTGTTATGAACTGGCATAAATAAAGCTGAGTTGACCTGAGATGAGTATTTCTTTTTTTAACTGCACACTTTATGTGGCAGTGCGACGGGCTTGTGACAAATACAAATTAAACAATTATTTGTTGGCCTTTGAATGGCTTTAACAAACTTTTATCTCATTAAATTTGATGTATGTGGTGTAAAATTATAAAAAAAATATATAATGGTAAAGGAAGAACGTCAGATAGGAGACAAATGGGGAAGTCAACTAATTTCACAATGTCTCGAGAAATTGAAATGTTACCTAATCAATGTAGAATAGTGAGATCTGGCACATATATTCAGATCTGACTCATATCTGGCACACAAAATGTAAGTCCCAGGAAGCCTGACCATTTGTATGTGTATGTATGTGTGTGCCTGTAAGCACGTGTGTTTTGTGTGTCACACATCAACATAAGGGTATGAAAGATCATGTCCACGTCGGGAGCTTTGGAATTGGAGTAGGAACTGCTGTAGGAATTGTGTTAGACAAATTACTGGTAGGTCTGTTAGAGGCCTGACAACTTAATTTAATAAATTTTCCAAACGGCTGAGATCTATTGCCCCGTCTCTACTGCATGTTACTAGCTCGGCTCTACTCGACTTAACTTGGCCTTGTGTATACTTATACCACTGAAGCATTTCTAATATAATATTGGGAGTAAGAGGATGTAACAGGGCTAGATGTATGGGTTTAGCATGTAACAGGAAAGGGTGGGGAGATTTTTATAATTTCTACAAGGTCCATAATCCACCCTCCACTTGCTCCCCCTCCCCTCCCCCTCTCTATCTCTCCCTCTCTCTTGCTGAATCCCAGCCCCTGAATGTGCCATAACTCTCTCTCTCTCTATTCTCATCTTTAAAACCTGGTGCTTTGCTGTTTCTCTTCTCCGTTTGTCTCCTCTGGCACTGCAGGGGGCTCAACCAGTAAACCATCAAGGTAAAGAAAAAGGAAGAAGACTGAAGAAAGGGGACAGAGGGTGATATAGGGAGAAATATACATTTAGAAATAGCTTCAGCCACATTTAACTGACAGATAAAGACAGAGTGGAGAACCTGAGACCTGGACAGAAAATGCCTATCCTTTCTGACTTAACCGTTGTTTTGTTGCTTATTTCTCTCTGCGGATCATGGACTGGGGCAAACCGCTTGGGCCCCTTTAAGGTCTGTCCCTCCTGCAGGGATCCAATGGGGGCAGGTCAAACTCCTAGAAACCATAATGTTGCTGGCAGCACATCATTGTTGGCACAAGGAGAGCCCTGTGGTGTGTACACCCAGAGCTGTGCGAAGGGGCTACGTTGTGTTCCCCCACCGAGGCAACGCAGCACCCTTCAAGCTCTATTGCAGGGAAGGGGCATTTGCGCCAAGCAAAGCAGGACTAGTCCCACTGAGAAGCCCCACCCTACAGGTAAGTTACTGTTTATACACACACATGCATGAAATCACATATCTACACATACATGCTGGTGACCACAAATGTTAATGGACACATGAATGGATGTTGCAGGTGAAATGCTTGTCTGCACCTCACATAACGATTTTTAAAGAATTTTCTTTTATCATTTGCTGTATAGAAAGCTGTGTTACTCACAAGCTTATCAAGAAACATTAAGCCTAGTTTAATTTGTACACTGCAGATGAATTCCCCATCCAGTTCTGCTCAGTGTATCTCTGGAGTTATTGTAATATTAATGTCAACCTTTGTCAAAAACTCATTGTTTATTGATCACAATTTGGAAACCACTATCAAAATAACCATTGATTAAGTCATCAGTGTTGCGAGAGTTTTTAAGGGCAGATGTATGTCCTGCATTTACATGGGTGCAGAGTAATACATGGTGTTTGTCTAAACCACTGAACTGATTGGGTATATGACAATGATCTATGGTGTAAAACAACCCCTCTGTGTAGAATTTAGAATGACTGAACTGTCACTTTGTCATATCATTATCAATGTGCTTCTTGTCACTGTCTCCATCTATTGTTCAAACTGAGATACTGCAATTAACTATGTTGGAAAAGAACGAAAAAAAAATGTGAACGAGGATGAACAACCTAATGACGAAGAAGATGAGCAACCTGTTCAAACTGTTGATAGGGAGACTATCCTTCACCTAGACACATCTGAGGTGATGCTTGTTCCCTATCTTGGAGAACCTATTGCTGGCCAAATGGATGACACTTTGATATATCAACCTGACCTGCAGATTGACCTTATCATCACACCAGTCCTCATTTCCAGAACAAGCTCAACACTTAGTACTTCAGACACAACATTGACAGATGAAGTTTCTGGCATGGATGGATCTGGATCAGAGGCAGCCAAACTAATATGTATTGTATTATTTCAACACAGTAGTCATGTAATTGATATTCAATTTTTCAAAATGACACAAAAATGCAGTCCTTACTATTTAGTAACCTTGAGTATTGATTTACAATATTGTTATATAATGTTACACAATATGTGACACCTGATACAGTATGTGTACTTGTTCTACTCTTCTGGCTCTAATACTACAAAAACTGTTGCTGATGCTTTGATTCCTGTCCACATGTGGTCAAACATTCAGTGGTTCTGCCAACACAACCACCTGAAAGGAGATGGTAGTTTGCTACTGCCACTAAATTATTTATGATTTATTGTATTTGTCTTTCGTAATGTTCAAATTTAAAATCTGTGCCTTTTGCAGGCACCCTGCCGCAAGCTTCTCAATAGTGTCCTAAGGGGTCTTGAGCTGACAATCTTCCAGTCTGACCGCAACATCTATATACCTAACTGTGACACCGATGGCTTCTACAGACAAAAACAGGTATTAAAATAGTTTAATACCTACCTAAGTGGGTATCAAAGTCACCTGAAGCATCATAGAACATGTACCTGTAACTTTGCTGGCTATTAGCTTTTGTAATGTGATGTGAAATGCATCTCTGCTGGACTGACACTATATCTCAGCTTGTATTTCTGACAGTGAGAGAACTGCACTCCACTGCAGCTTTCGAAATGTCTGAGACCACAGGAGCTAAGAGCAGCTGACTCTTCTCTAACCTTTACAGCTATGAGCATAGGGTATCACCACTGCGGCATGAAGACTTTATTTTCTCTCTTCCTCTCTGCCCTCTGCTCTCTCTAACCTTCTTTAAAAACCCTTCCAAATTAAACATCCACCTTGTGAAATGTTCAACTTCCACCCCTTTCAAAATCTTTTTTTTTTCAATCTGACATAGTGCCATTCCTCCAAGGGCATTCAGCGTGGCCACTGCTGGTGCGTAGATGAGCTTGGCACGCCAGTGCCATCACACACCAAAGAAGATGGTACCTTACCATGTGATGGGGAGTAAAGAATGAGCCTGTCCTTTTGCTATGAGTCTGGAGAAGAAGAAAGAGAAGGAGGAGGAAGAAGTGACGGTTGTGTAGGTGCAGGAACACAAGGAGAGGGTGTGACTCTAGAAGTGGTAGACTGCCTGGATAGGAGGTAGCAGAGATGAACCACTTCCTAGAGAAGACACACGGCAGCTAATGCTCATGTCCTCTTCAAGATACAAGCACACGCGCGCACACACACACCATCTTTTGGCAAATTTCGAATTTCATTTTACCTTTCGGGTAGCTGACACTGCCTGCATTTGTTCTGAGCTCAGTGGGCGAAATACTGTTATGCAGGTGACATGAGACAAATGTTTGAAAAGCATCACTTTTCTCTCTCCCTCTCTCCAAAGATACACTAATAACATACCTATATGACAATTTCCTTACTTCTTCATCATTTTTGTCATCTAGTATTGCTACAGTCTTACAGTACCATATATTTGCATACTGTATGTGTGTGTGCTTGTGTGTGTCAGATAATATAGTCATACAAATATGGTCATTGATGTTTCCATTCATTTTATTGGTCAAATGGCAACCTGACTGCTAATTAACTGATTGTCCATAAGAATTTTGTGGTTGACTGTGTTTTGAAGTTGCAGACAAAAAGCTTATGGCTGTTACCCTTTTCAAAAAGTTGTAAGGCATATTTTTATAGATGTCTATAATATTTTATATATAAAGTGTTTGTTTATTTAATGGAATACAGTACAGTGCCATGTATTTTTATATTATTATCTGTTTTTTATTTTAAAACAGAAATTGTTTTATTTAAGGGAAGGATTTGTGCTTCGAAGCATTTTCATAAGAAAACTCATATTCATCAGAATTCAATTGCTGCAACCCAATGGTTAAATCTTGTGTTTTTCATTTTCTTATTTATACTTTATTGATTTGAGAACCAATAATATCCACTTTATAGCTGTGTTTTGCTTTGCCACATCATTGTAGAATTTGCTTTTTCCATAATTTGTTTTTCCGTGCAAGTTCATGTAATTCTGAGCAACCTTGTGCCAATGTGAGTGCTGTGATGATACAGTAGGTTTATGCACAAAGGACCTGTATGATTTGCAAATCTTATAATGAGAGAATGGGAATTGAAAATTAAAAGTACAATTAAAATGCATTCATATAAGAATCGCTGTTCGTCTGTCTTTCATGGGCAGGGGCTCAGAGCTTCTATCACAGACAACAGAACCATTTCAGTGCATAGGGCAAAAGGGCATTTTGCATGGGTAGTGTGAGACCTGAATGAAGTGGAAGGGGAGAAGAGAATCCACCAGTAATTTTAAACTTGAGCTGGATCAAATGAGGGTTTTTTGAGCAGAGGCACAACCCTAGCCTCCTTGAAGAAGACAAGAAAAGTTCCAAAGGCTAGTGAGGAACTGAAAACATGAGTGACAGCTGGCATGATGGTAGGGGAGATATATTCTTGGAGACTTGTAGGAATAGGGTCCAGAGCACAGGTGATAGCACAGATGGACTTCCTCCAAATGTATTGCACATTAGGGGCAGGTGCGTTGTAGGGACTGTTGGGTAATCGTAGGTGGGAGGGACACCCAATGGGATCTGTTGGACCTCTATTGGTATGGGCAGGAACCTAGTGCACAAAGTTGTGGGATCCTAGTCTCTGTTTGAAGCTGGGGGCAGTTGGCCCAGGGCACCTGCCTGCTGCCCGCTGTTACTCTGGAAACCAGCTCCTGGGTTATTGATCCATCAGTTTGGCCAGCTTTTCCACAGGGGGAGCATATGACAGGACCAGAGTAGCACTGTGGGACTGAGGTCACATCAGTGTCCTGGCCTTTGGCCTTGCTGGTCGCCACTCCCACCCGTGTTCTAAGGGCAGGGTGTGTTTGCTATGTCACCACATTGTACATATTGTTTGTTTACTTGTGTAAGCTGTCTTGAGAGTGAGTTTGCATTAGAATGAATTTCACTTTTTGGACAATTGACAATTGGAGTCGATACAAAAATGGCATTTTAAAACTGGAACTTTAAATAAGAAAATGAATTTGAAGTTGAAACACAGGGGCAGTGGGAGTGGGCCCACCCCGCCTCCTGGGGGCTGTGGGGATATACTTTACAGCCCAGGCAGGAACAAGAGGTGTTGACGCTAACCTTCACGCAATGTGAAGTGTTTTCTGAAATGTTATATTTTCTGTAATGTTGTGTTTTCTGTAATGTCATGTTTTTTTAAATGTTGGTATTTTAAACTTTTTGAACCACAATACAAAAGAGACCATACTGTAACTACAAAAACTGCTCTACATTCTTCAAATGACCTACTTGTACTTGTACAAGTCCAGAGTTTAAGTGCTACGTCAGCACTTATCAATCACCTTTTTAGTAAGCACTTGCTTGTACCGATTCCATGCAGGAACAAACAACCAGTGGCCTGAGTAGTAGTACAGTAAGTACAACATAATAATTTTTATACATATTTGAATTTTTCTTTTCACAACCCTGAAGAAATGACTTTTTATCTTGTATGACAGTGTAAATTTCCATCCCCTCAAAATCATTAAACACAAACCCATTAATCCCTAAACCACTGGCAACATAAGTAAATACACACAGTGAAGCATGTTATTATATTGTGCCCAAAGTGTCAACATTTTGCGTGCCACCATTACTTTCCAGCACTGCCTTAATTATCTTGGAGCCTCACAGGTTGCCACTGGAATATTCTTCCACTCCTCCATGACAACATTATGGTGCTGGTGGATGTTAGAGACCCTGTGCTCCTCCACCTTCCTTTTTAAGATACCCCACAGATGCTCAATAGAGTCCAGGTCTGGAGAAATGTTTGGGCAGTCCATTGCCTTTACCCTCAGCTTCTTTCGCAAGACAATGGTCATCTTGGTGGTGTGTTTGGCATCGTTATGTTAGATTTCAGTGGTTTTTAGCAGTTCCTGAGGTGAACTCCAGGAAATTCCTTCCTGCCCACACCTCTGAAGCCTCTTTTGTTCTTAGACCCATAGAAACAAAGGTGACATTGACATTCCTACATCCACTCAATCGAACAGCTTGATCATAACCTCAACAGCGACATTTCACACCTGTGTAACATTGTACCATGGTTACCACATAGTGGTATCTGCAGAACCTAACATGGTCAATCGTGGCAACAATCGAAATTGCACCTAAGCTGGAAAACCACTCCCCCTCAAACAGGTACAAGAATGGGGAACCACCATAGTTTCTCCAGAGTTTTCCTTGAATGTTTCGTTACATGATCTTGGATGTTTATCCTGTGATTATTGTACACAACTTCCTGTGAAATTCTCCAGTTGCTTATTTTGCACAACCGTTTGGACCAACTTCTGTGAATAGAAGAATTCACCTTCAAGACAGCTTTCAAGTCCTTTCCTGAGCTTTTCCTGCAACCACTCAAGAGAAACAGAGCCCTCCATCCAGCACTGTGATCCGGATCGGAAAGAGTTCAGTTAGTGGTATGACCTGGATTTGACGGAATCTTTCAGTTATCATGTTGGAATTCTGCCCTACAGCCCAGATTGTTGAAGTAGGGGGTCATGCTCTACTTCAATATGTTACAGTACAGGGTGACATTCATTGTCCCCTCAAGAAACTGCAGCTCCCTCATGCCTGCAGCAATTATGCAACCCCAGACCATGACACTCCGACAACTATGATAGGAAAACTAGGCAAGACCAAGCCCCAACCCTCCATAACGTCACCCATTGGTTTGTGAAGGACGCGAATGAAGCCAAGAGTTTGAGTTGCAGGCGGCTGCCATTCCTCGGAATAGAGCCAGCAGAAAAGCGCGGGGGTTCGAGCGATGGATATAACTCTTCACCTCCGTCCTCCTCAACAATCCCACTGATCCATACGATCCGTACTGGATATCATTGTATTGCAAGAAAAGTGACTTCTGTCACTTCTGGCTTCATTTTTCGTACTGGAAGACTACGTCCATCTTTTATATACAGTGTATGGGCAAGACGCACTTGACCTCACACTCCTCACTTGGTTGGCGCCACACATGCTTGACACCATCTGAACCAAATTGGTTGATCTTGGTCTCATGAGACGGCAGGACCCCCACCACCTACCCCACAGCTTGAGGCTGGGTGGTAAGTATCAAACACCATCTCCATGTACTCATCTGAGTTACTCACTGAAAAAAAATATGTGCACCCCTGCATATGGCAAAGACGAAAAAAAACCTAAAATAAAATAAAAATAGACGTAATTAAATAAAAAAAAAAAAATATATATATATATATATATATATATATATATATATAGAAATTGCCGATGGCAGTCAGGTTGGCTCTCGTCATCCAAGATGAAGAGATAATAATGTGGTAACGAGATAATGGCAGCAAAAAAATAAGGAAAAATAGGATCTTTTTGGACTGTGTAATTAAACAATTCGCCATTATTATGAAATGTGAAAAAACTAAAAGATATGGGCTGTGTCCAAAACCGCCCCCAACCCCTAACCCCTGAGGAGATGGCCATCTGTGACGTGTAGACGATGCGTCAATGAAAACTACAAAAGCACTGAAGAATACCAATGCCTATGGTAGCCATGAAGGTCAAAACAAAACAACTATTCAGAAAACACGACAACATTTCACAAAACACTACAACATTTCAGAAAACACAACGACATTTCAGATTACGGACCCCTGCACCCATGTAACCATAGAGAATAGAGTGAATACGTATCAAATTGGCAGAAAATACAAGGACAGTAGATCTTTCGCAAATATTAAATAACTAATTGACTTAATTAATTTCATTAAAATATCCATTCACATTTGACAAAATTCATCAAAGGGTAATTTACTTATATTTGTACAGCAGCTGCTGTGCTGAGTCTGCCGCTGTCTCGCTGTCTCTTCCATGGCTGTGTCATACAGAAGTGCATTGCACTCACTTGATAAAAAAAAATATAGACACCTTATAATTATGAGATCAGATCTCATAATAGATCTCGTAATTACGAGACATTTTTATTTATTTGTTTATTTATTTTTATTTATTTATATTGCGAAATCAGGTTCTCATAATTATGAGATTATATAAATAAAATCGAAGCCTCCGTGCAAGCGTCTCTGTGGCAGTCATGGCGCATTTACAGTTACTCTGTTATTACTTGTCAGTTTGAAACAATGGGAGATTTTGATGTTTCTTAAAAATCAGGATGGTATGAATATAACCAAGCATTCTGTATAGCTGTTTGTGGAGGTGAACTCCATAGAACTCATTCATTCAAGTCAAGCACAACCACCAACACAGGAACGTCCAGTTCATCCCTTCAAAATAAAATTCTCAGGACACAACATATATAGCCTGTGCTGTCCTCAAAGACATAGTTTGAAACCAATAAATGGGTTCCATTAATATTAGTATGTCAACACCAGATTGTTCCGGTGGAAAGTCCAGTGAGAAGTACTGGATGTCGCTCTCTTTCTGCAGGAACAGTTGAACCAACACGGGATGCTTTACGGATACAAATTAATGCATTTGAAATGCACCCAAACTGAAGCAGAGGTCAATATGGCTTGTTTCCTTATCTCGTAATTACGAGATTTTTGGCTAGATTTTTTTTATCAAGTAATGCAATGCGCTTCTGTAGTATTATAAAACCTGGATACTGGACTAAATATCCCTGCCCATTCCTTCCTATCCATGCTCCCTTCCCACTAGTGATGGAGGTTTCGATCTAAAGATACTCGTACATCACAATTTTGGTATCAAGTACTCCATTATCGATTACTAATTAAAAAATGAGAATAAAGAGTAAAAAGTGCATAAAAGTGTAAAAGTGCCTGTGTCAATTCTAGATATTTTTAGGTGACTTATTCCCGTGTTTTGCCGTGTTTTAGCATCAACACGGCATGGCAGGAACAGGTGAATTTGATAAACAGAGAAATGAGAAATGGCCAACAAAAGATATGTTGCATGGACATATTTTTTGCCATCTGACAAAACATCTGACAAAAGAGAGTTGAACGCAGCAGCAACACGAGCAGTCTGTTTAAAAACCTGAAGTGCAACCCTTGTCTCGTATGTTGTGTGTGTGTGTGTATATATATGTGTGTGTGTGTGAGTGTGTGTGTGTGTGTGTCTATGTACACAAACACACATATATATACTCTTTTATTCATATCTACTTTTTTATCTACGTTTTTGTCCTGTGTCATAATTACATGTATGACGTTTGCAGCAAAAAAACCCTCAAAAATCAATGAAGTATTCAGCGAGTTATGATTGATTAATTGTGCTGACATGTCACTGCGCCTGTCAAACAAATTACACTGAGTGGAGCCGGTGACCTCTCCAAGATGGCGGCCATACGGTTCGTCAGCGCCAGTTGGAAGTGGTGCATTGTGGGATATATACTCTCATATATATATATATATATATATATATATATATATATATATATATATATATATATATATATATATATATATATATATATATATATATATATAAATAAATAAGATATATACTCTCGTTCACTAGGCACTCTGATGGCGTCCACCCGATTTAGGGCCCTATATAGGGGTTTAGGAGACGAGCAAATTCCGATTGTCGACGTTACCTGAACGCAGCACAGTGCTCACCTGATCCAGGATCAGTTCATGTGATCCTCGGCCCCTGTTAGTCACAGCCAGCCGATCCTGGATCTGTTCATGTGGCGCTCAGCCGCGGTGATCGTACATAGTAACATGGGTGGGCTCCAGGCGGCACTGCTGGGCTGTCAATCGTTATTTTGGAATATGTTCTCTAGTATGTGCGAGCCCATTAACGATTAATGAATGACTACATGTAAATGTGAGCTAGATAGTAGAATCAGGGGCTTAACGAAATAAGAGTTTGACCGGTGACCTTCAATAGTTGTTGCTGTGAGAGACTCGGTGAGGAGCTGTCGGATGAACGGTTAGTTAGCTTCCTAAAAAGGTAGCCACCAGGAAGAGGAGCCCCGGCCTACACCAGCTCTCCAAACGGACCAAGAAATATTTTTTCTACGACTATGGCTACCCTCGGGAGCTCGGGGATCACCTCTAGTCCCATGGTTATCCTGGCGCCCAAGACCAAAACGAAAAAGAAGCATTTTGTACAGCAAAAGGTCAAAGTGTTTAGAGCTAGCGAGCCTGTCATTAGTGTCTTCATGTGGGGCGTCAATCATTCGGTGAGTTGAGGAAAGGAGACTTTGCTGTTAATGCTTAGGTGCTGTCGACATTACCCATTCCTTGCAAAATGGCAGACAACAATCAACCGGAGTCAACATTGTCAGTCAGCAATGAAATGTGTTCGCCTGTCAAGTTTTGGACTATAGATGGTCAACAGAGTGTGGAGTGGAGTCCCGCAGACCCACAGTCAGCTTTAGAAACTGGCCAATTGCTGCTGTGTTAGCGCACATCAGTATCACAACCATAACCGTTCATTAGCAGTTATGGAATTGGTGACAGATCTGTGAAAAATACAAGCATACATTTATCACATCTTCAAATTGCTTGGAGATGTGAAGCTATGAGAAAGCAACTTCATGGATATGTTTCTCTGCACTTGTCCTGAGAAAGACGAAAGCATTAATATCGTGGCAACTGTGTTTCTTGCATAAAAGTGAATGAAATATCTGAACTTTGTTGAAATTTTCACAACTATGCCTGAAGACATTTTAGCATTTTAGTATTGTAAGAGATGTCATGTCCAGAGTACAAATCCCTAAGATATTACGTTTATAGTGAGTAAAAGCAGGTGAAATAGGAAATGTTGGAGAAGCTACACTGCTCATACATATTTGTTTAGAAAAAGTTAAACCATTTCAGTCGCGGTTGTCCTCATTTCAGATTAATGACCTTAATCAAGTGCCTGTGCCTGTCATGCTGCTACCTGATGACTTCAAAGCCAATACCAAGATTAAAGTCAACAACCACCTCTTCAACAAGTAAGACACAATGATCCCAGCACCTACATAGGTTTAACAGATTGGTTGAAATGTTGCCTAAATTATATACGTGTAAAAATTAATCTGTAATGCCTTAAGGATCTTGGTCCTAATAGAAAAAAATCAGTAGAGGTTCTAAACTGTGATTTTCACAAGACTGAAAACAGATCACCTATAATCTGTTTTGGACTGTCGAGTGACAATTTTTTGAATTCTTTTTCACTTTTATGTCCTCCTTTTCTCCTTCAGGGAAAATCTTCCAGGACATTTTAAATTCAAAGAATACTGTCCGCAAGTCTTCCGAAATCTGAGGGAACGGTTCGGTATCGAAGATCTGGACTATCAGGTACATGGTATCCTGATGTGTTACAAATTCTGTATTTGAATGAATTCACAGTAATGCTCTGTCATTTGGAAGGGACATGTAAAAAAAATACTTAAATGATGATGATTATGATCTCTGCACCATGCGTCTTTGGTTACTTGTTCCGCAGGTTTCTTTAACCCGCAGCCCCCCAGTGAGAAGTGCAGATGACCAGGGTGAGGGTCTCCTCCTAAACTCTTATGACCGTACATTGGTCATAAAGCAGATTTCCAGTGAGGACATTGCAGATATGCACAACATTCTATCAGAGTATCACCAGGTATGCATTTGGAAGTGAAGAAAAAAACCTAGCAAAACTAAAAACCTGCGCTTTTATGCTCAACCAGCCACACAGAACAAGAATGTGTTTACTTACTACTTTGCTGTCTCTGTACTGTTTGACCTGTGAGTAGCATGCGCTCATATTTTTTACTCCTTCTGAGGACTCTTAAGTAATGTAGCATAGGTGTAAAATTTGGGTGAGACACTTAATGAATTGAAGTAATTTTACTGAAATTCCAAATATCAATAGCAGAGCAGTTACTGTGGAGAGACTTCTGCTTGCTCTCTGCCAAAATGCATTTTTTTCCCCCATCAGTGCATTTTGGGGCAATGGGACCTCAGATGCCTGCTAAGTTGTGAAATTTTTCATTACCCACCCCTTTTGTTCAACTAATCAAGATTGTCCCTGAAATATAAGTGAACTAAAATTTTGTTATTTTAATTATTATTGTCATTAACATTATTATTACTTATTGATACACTGACCCATGAACATTCACTGTTTTTTTTTTCCTCTGTTTAGCACATAGTCAAGTGTCATGGTAGCACGCTGTTGCCACAGTTCCTGGGTATGTACCGGGTGAGCGTGGACAATGAAGACACCTATCTGATAGTCATGAGGAACATGTTCAGCCACAGACTAGTGGTACATAGGAAGTACGACCTAAAGGTAAGGAGAACCTGCACACATTGCCATTAAGTCACACATTCTGCTTATCGTCACTGCTGTGTGGAAGTTGTCCAGATGTAACAGTCAGACATTTCAGATATTTCACTTACACACCACTTTGGTTTTCTAAAAATGACAGCGCAGTCTCTTGTGTGGCTTTGGCTCTGGGTATGAAAGACTAATTTTTCATGTAGGACGGGAGGTGTTATCCACTCCACAGTTTTCATGACTTCCCTTTTTCTACAACAAACTCGGAACTGTCTTCAGCTCACAGCCAGCCTTTCTGAGCTTTTTTTTTTTTGTGTCATCAGCTCAAAATTATGGTGATAAACACATGGAAAGTCATGCTGAAAGGTCGGTTTCGAATCGGAATCAAAGAGAAAATGCTTGGTTCTAGATACAAATTATTATGATTCTTTTTCATCTTTTAATTTTACTCTCCTCAGAGGTCAGCACATTATTGTCGCTGTTCCATTACATTTTATCAACGATTATTTTTGTAGTCAATTTTGTCTGTCGATTACTTCCTTGATTAACCGATTAGCTATATGGGTTCTAACTTTTTTTTTTTTTTCATTTTCTGTCATTGATGAATAAAGAACATGTCACACATATACTGGTTTTACCACCTAACACTTAAAGCTGCACACTCTGCCTTTCACTCCAGCATAGTTATATAAACAGTGTAAGGCAGATAGACAGATGCCAGCCGTCTGTTCAGTGTATGGATGCTCGAATGAGCCGTGTACAGAACCAGATCTTGTGGAATCACTTTTCACTGGTATGGTATGTTAATATTTCTAACAACAATAATAATATAACTAGAAAATTCCAGCGAGCTGCCCCAACCCCATACTCGTGCCTGGACTGCCCAACACTGTGTATTTGCTGTCCCAGCTGCTCAGAGAGACCCCTGGTGTAACCCTATCAGCTGTATGATGGGAAAGTATGGGTTTTGGAATACTACCCATGGTAGTCCGCAGTCTGTTAGATAGCCCTGAAGAAATCATGTCGGCCCTATACTAAGAAGAGATTGGGCTTGCCCAATTCTGAGGGGGCCCTTTCCCTCTTTGGGAGTCTCCCAGGGCCTGGCTCATCTGCTGTCCGCCCTCACATTCTTCCACTTAGCGCTCATGCCCAGGGTCCCATTCTTATGGGAAAAAGCGAAATTGCCCAAGTGCTTAACATTTGGCTCTAAGAAGACTACGCTTGCACCTATCTGGAATATGAGCACACCGTCATCCGGGGGAGAGTCTCAGGAACGCCCTGATGCGATTTGGTGTGTGTACTATGAAAACTGAGGCCAAAGTCGCGAGTAGAAATATAAAGTTTAACTTTGATCGCAGTGGTCGGAAAATGAATGGGGGCTTATGGAGAGAAGAGGCTGCGCTGGCCTGACTCTGAGGCTCGCCGTTTAAATTTTACAAAGCGCTCAGGTTTATGGCCAGAATTGCACAAGAGAGCACAAATTTGCCTACAAAACTAGAAAAAAGAATTTGTCTACTGCTTACGGTGTGGCTGGGAGCAGCGGGAAAAGAGCAAAATAAGAGCTGATTCCTCAGTGATCCCAAATTGACAGTTGGTCTCTCCCCACTCGAGCTGCATCAAAAATGCCAAACCCACATGTTTTTGAGAGGGCCTAGATAAAAAACGATACAAGGTATCAACACGCTGTCAGGTACGGGCAGAGACGACAAGTTTTCCTGCATTTTGAAGTTTGGATGAAGTTTCTACGTCAACATATGGCTTTGCAGCAAATGTTTGTTCGAGGGCGATTTTTTTGAATTTTCTGGTTTTTCCCATTAATTTCTTATGGGATTTTTTGCTCTTTCTGTGCACTTTTTGGATCCTGCGGGGCCAAAAAGTGTTATGTTTTCATCAATCTCTGTCAATTTTTAGGCTGCTATATTTAACTTGTCCAAAATCTGGATCGTTTGGATACCAGTGCCTATAATGTAATACATAAATAATACTAATAATACAACATGATATTCTTGTACAAATATGAGAATATAGTGATAATAAGAGTGATGATTAGAACAGCAATAACAACAATTCTAATATATACTGTTGTATGATCATACAACTGTTCATAATGTGATAATTATATGATTATGCTCAACTGCAGTGTATAGCCTCAAGCAATGCTTTTAATAAGAACCTGAACACGTCTTTTATGGGTTCCTTTCATTCTATTATATTTTTTGTTCTCTTTATATCTGTCTGTGTCTGTTTTCCTAACTATCTATCTATAGTGACATCAGCTAAATTGAGCCACTTTCTGGTTAATCACTTAAAAAATAAGAACAAGCAGTTCATGACATATAATTGTGCTTTCGTTGTTATGGATGTTGTTCATATGTACGTTCACATTTACATTTACAATTATTCATTTGGCAGATGCGTATATCCAAAGCAACTTACAGCTGTGGGATGGTAAAAGCGCTTACGGTGCAACAAAAGGCGATAGTTGACACGGATAGGACAGATAAGATAAAGGTTGAATAGAAAGGTAGGACAGAAGTTTTTCCATGTTTGAGGAGTTAGAGCTATGTTTAGGAAAGGAGGTGCTCTTGGAAGAGGAGAGTCTTCAAGAGATTCTCGAAGGTGGATAGAGAGGTTCCTGCCGGAACCACTGAGGCAAGCAGTCTGGACTGAGATTGCTTTGTGTGTAGGAATGACGGTGCAAGATGACATTCTTGGGAGGAGCGCAGTGCTGGAGAGGGAGCATAGACCTGAATGATGGAGGGAGCGGACTCAGAGGTCACTCTGTGCGCCAACACAAGTGACTTGAATTTGGTTCAGGCTGCGGCTGGTAGCCAGTGGAGGTCTATCGCAAGTGGCGTGCAGCAGCATTCTGCACCATCTGTAGAGGTTTTGTGGTGCACAAGGGAAGGTCAGCCAGAAGAGCCTTGCAGAAATCAAGGCGGGAGGTGACCATTGTGTGAACCAGGAGCTGGGTCGCATACTGAGTCACTCGTCTTGAATCAGTGCAATAAGATGCAATAGTTCGCCTCTATTTCCTGAACATCGAGTGCCCGACATTTTTGAAATGTTCAGGTAAAATGGGCCACCTGTGCAGCCAATAGTCCAACATTTGAAATAATGCATTCATTATTATCATTGTTACAAGAATTAATGATAGTATGAGTACAAGTATTTGTATGAATTAGCTATTTTGGAACATGTGTGAGCCTGCATGTATGAGTGTGTTAATGTGTCTGCATCTATGTATGCATGCCTGCATGTGTGTGTCGTGATCCGTTCTACACCAAAGAGAACACATATGTTTGAGTTTTTTTTTTTATTATTATATAACACTAACATATTCATGTATTGATGTTATTCAAAAAGAAAACCATAGAAATATCTGCTAAAACTCAACTCCAGAGGTGGCTCAATTTAGCTGAAAGGAATGTCTCAATCGACACACAAGTTAAATTTAGCCACCAACAGAAACATTTCTATATGGGTTCGCTAAGCTAAGCAAAAAATAAGCAAAGAAGCCGCAAAAAATCGGCATTGTATCTAATGAAGGCCATCGCAACATGTTTTATACATCATTTTTAAAACTGTACATCCGTTTGATACTTATTTATCGACCTTGTGATTTTCAAGTAAGATTTGTCTGCCAGGGCACCTTCCTCTCACTGGTTGGTGGAGAAGGCTGAAATTGTAGTTATTGTTGATTTGTCTTGCATAATGTTTTTTTAGAAATGTTATTTCATACATTTTACTGTTTTCAACATTTCTGTAGGGTTCTCTGGTGGCTCGTGAAGCAAGTGACAAAGAACGGGTACGGCAAGCCTCCATCCGATCGACTTTTAGTAAATGTTAAATGCGTCTCGTCTTCGCCGCTTATGAATCTCTGTAATGTCGTTCCTGCAGGGAAAAGAACTTCCTACCTTCAAGGACGTGGACTTCAGGAACAACATGCAGAAGGTGTACGTCACGGAGGAGCAAAAGGAAAAAATCCTGGAGAAGGTCAACAGGGACGTTGAGGTAGGCGACGCCGCGATGCACTTGCCCATCTGTGCCACATGGTGGTAGCAGCAACACGCTCGGACAGTCTGGGATTCAGTATCTTGCCAAGGGTACCTCTGCACGCAGTGCTGCAGGAGCCTGGGTTCGAGGCACGGATCCTTTGACGAATAGAGACAGTCATCCGCGCCAAATGTTAGTTGCTGGCTTACAGCCGTCCACTTAGGATTCAAACATGCGAAAGCGTTTTTTTTCTTCAGTTTGATGATTTAAGTTGCGTCGAAGTGTAATCTTTGCTCATTTGGCGTTCTCAAAGATGAAACTATTAACCAAAAGGCAAGTCTGCACACGAATAATCACTGCCAGCAAAAGGTATTTGCATCCTGAACATTTGTCAGAACATACTCCCATGTTTAATATCAGTTAATCATGTTTTAGTTTATTTTTTCACCGGAAAATTGGTCCAATTATTTGTGTCCGTACGTTCTAGCTTCCCCCATTCCCCCCCCGTACAATTTAGCTGTAAACCTTGTCAAAGCTTTACTCAGGAAAGGCCTCCCTCTGTTCACCCAGTTTCTGGTGAGATTAAAGATCATGGACTACAGCCTTCTGCTCGGCATTCACGATGTGGGTCGAGCTGAACGCGAAGAGGAGGAGGGTGAGGAAGTTTCCAACGAGGAAGAAGCGGAGGCAGAGAATGGCCTGGCAGTTGGCGCCACAGTGAGCTCTTACGGCACCTCCCCGGAGGGAATTGCAGGGTACATGTCCACCTGCAAGCCTCTGGGGCCTGGCGAGTTCGACCCCTACGTGGACGTATATGCAGTTGGAAGCTGTTCAGGTACAGAGAGATGCGTTTCGAAATGCAAAAAGTGATTTCTGTGTTCTTTTGTTTTTGTTTTGTTTTTTTTCAAGCATATGATAATTGGATACTTGAACCCTGTTTCACAGGTTCTTATGTAGACTATGTTCTCCACAGTTTTCATATACATGTGGGCATGTTGGCAACTTAGCTGTCTGTGGTGTATAAGGTAGAGGCAATGTTGTCGGCGCAGGCCCCAAGAACGAGCTTGATCGTCCTGTGCCTGTCACTGTAGGGGCACCCCAGAGGGAAGTTTACTTCATGGGCCTGATCGATGTCCTGACTCAGTACGACACCAAGAAGAAAGCAGCTCATGCTGCAAAAACTGTCAAGCATGGGGTGAGTTATTCAAGTGGAAACAGTTAGACCGTTTACAGTGCAGAGGTATCATGAAATGGTACACAGAGTATGCAGTAGACAGATGATGCGGATAACCTGTCTTTGCTCTTTGTTTCTCCTGCCTGTGTGTTCTAGGCCGGTGCTGAAATCTCCACAGTCCACCCCGAGCAGTACGCCAAACGTTTCCGTGACTTCATCTCCAACATTTTTGCATAACATGCGGCCCTGAACACTGACCCAACAACTTCATCCAACTGAGAGCAAAGTCCAAAACACAAGTGACCAAAATAAGTTACGCACACTGATCATTATTTAAATGTGGTGACCGGAGCTTAGACTACTTTCTCACCCTTCGCTGTACTTCTGGACCATATATTTATTTCAAAGATTAAAGGATTGTGTAAGATTTAGGACTGCTGGTGGAATCACTCTGGAGTAGCTGAATGAATGGAAGCAATGCAGATGATCACTGGCTACATCAGTGCAAGGTTAAATCTAACTTTATTTACTTTTAACTGACTGCTCAGAAATGACCATAAAATAAGCCTAGTTTTACTTTTTTCTGCACTCCTTTGCCTTCTTTCCAAACGTTTAATTGGGAGATTTGGACCTCTACAGTGGTCACCCAGTGAAGCTTGTGATCTTCCATTAGTTTTTCTGCCTTCCATTTTCCTTTCTATTTATTTTTGTGAACTGGTCCCAGGTAATTTGCTTCCACCCTTCACCACCCAGTGGCATTCACCTACTTCCATATGCAGATGACATCCAACGAGGGCGGTAAAGAAAACAGTAGCGTAGTACAGTAGCCCACAAATTGGGGGTCAGGCCCCTCCTCTCTTAACTGTTGTCGTAGCATTTGGCGTTTGTGATTTAATAAAAAGTTAAATGCAAGACTGTAGGGGAAAAGTTAGAATAGATGCTGCTAGCCTGTGGAAAGGGTCTGCATGGTTCTGGACCTGTGCTGCTAACTCCTGTGAAGAGAGCACTTTTGGTTTGAGGCTTTGTGCACATGCATCATTGTTGCATTTTGGTCTCTGCTTGCATTAAACATATAAAATACTCTGAATAATGAGATTTTGGAGGGATTGTACCTATACCTACCATGCTTCTTGTGATGCTGAGGTACTTTTACTGGCTCTAGATTTGTGTAAGTCGTGATCACATCCAGCTGAAATGCAGAAAAGTGGACGGAAGCATTTCCTCAAATGCTAAACTGTCATTAATCTTAGAAGAATTATAAATATAATGAAGACAGATATTATGTGTTGTGACAGATGTTCCAGATGACACTACCCTTGAGAAACTATTGGGAATCTAGATCTGGTGGACACTGTGGTGGGAGTTTGGTCATCTATGGATTGGAAGGTCTATGGTTCAATCCCAGCCCAGTGCAGCCTACATTTTGATGTATCCTTGGGCAAGGCACTCGACCCCCCGACTTGTCATTAGGTGGGGATGTGTGATTATTAGTATTGATTAAAGCAGACAGATCGGGGTAGCCTCCATGAACGAATGGCTGAATGTGACTTTGTAAAGCACTTCGAGCGGGTGCGAAGATTAGAAAGGTGTTGTGTAATAACCAGTCCATTTACCGTATTTTGCATCGATTTAAGTTAGTTGTGTCAATGTTTAGAGTGCTGAATGTGTGGAACCAAACTTTCATCCTTGTAGGATTTCTACTTTGCGTTACGTCAACTCTGTTGTATGCACACAAGTTAAAAAGAGCACATCCTATTTTTTGACCAAAGTCACATGTAGATGTCTGAGAAAAGTACCCTACAGGCACTGGTGACTGGCACCAGCCGACCTCTGTGACACCACTCGGATCAAAGTGGGCGGATGATTGATTGTGGGGTGTGCAGAACAGCCTTGTCAACTCTATGCATTTATTTCAGGCTCAGCCTGCAAGTAGTGATGCACGTCCCTGTTAGCATGGCTCGTTAAATTCAGGAGCAAGCCCACAGGTCAATGTGCAATCAGACGAATACATCTGAAAATGATCCCATCCTCCATTATTGTGGACACTTTTCGGACACCATGCAGTGTTTTGAACATTAAAATGGAAAATGTGTACCATTTCAGTGACTGTGATGGGACAATACAAGTATACAAATCATGTACAATCAGGATACCAAAACTACATGATCTGAATTGTCATGCCCTGTGATTGAATGATATCCTGTAAATAGAACCTGTGTGATAAAACTGAACTACACTTGGAATCTCAATGCTCCCTTCACAGGAAAGCTTAACCCTTTCCCAAATCATGGCAAGACGGGGCAGAGAACCCTTACTCCATGTCTACTTCATGCACGTGTTTTTTTTTTTTTATAAACATGTTGAACCGAATATAGGGCTTTTTAACTATTTTTTTTTTAACATTCCTGTAGTTATGTGGTGTACCATCACAACCAGCTGATGTGCTCACTGGCGATCACATATTTCTTTTAGTACAACCAGACAAGATTTTAAATAGGTGAATTGTGAAGGACTTTCTGTTTTTTTCTTTTTTGTTGCACGTTAGCAAATGTTAGATCTTTGTTCCACTTTCACAGCTTGGACTCTCTGCTTGCAGAATCATGAGGGGTAGTTTGCTGATGGCCAAATGAGAAACCCAGGTAAAATGCATGGGTTTGTGGGGGATAGTTGTTTTGGTTTGATCTTAGACCAAAAGGTGAGGGTCAGGGAAAACTATTTATCTCACTCTTTCCAGGGGATTTGTTTTTGCTGACTGGTCCCTTCCTGTTTCATCAGAGGAGGTGCAATTTGCTGACTGGTTCCTACTTGTCTCACCAGAAAACTGTGCGGACAAACAATAGGATTCAAGCAGGATAAGCAGAAAGAGGACACGACTGAATGGGTCATTAAGTCGCATACTGCTGACACTCAAGAGAGATCAGTGGAACGCCGTGTCCAGGGAGCACAACCCATTAATCAGAATTGCAGCCAATGCCAACAACCTTGCACAGTCTCTGTGCGATACTGACCTCAGTCATGACTTCACCAGCCCCTTACCTCCTAGCCGCTGTTCAGTGTGCATTGTCTGAAGGCAGAGGAGGTGGCATGGCCACACTTCCTACTTGTGAAATGTCTAATGAACACATTTATAACTTAAGTTAAAGTGAGTTCGCTCAGCTTTGCGCGCAGGTTTCCGAGACCTGGGTGCAACTCCATGCGAGTGGTGAAATAATTGAAGGATGTGCTCGTGTGTGCATATGTCCAGGATGATGTGCCCCAGGCCTCTATATGCTACGAGTCACTCACCGTCAGCACAGCAGAAGCTTCCTGGTATTGTTCTGTGCTGTGTGGTGTCTTTCCTCACTGTCAGGATCATGCAGGGTTATTCACTGAGGAAAGACATGATCACAGTGATGTGAAAATATCAAATTTAACCCCTTATGATCAGCGGGAGAACACTATTGACTTGGAGAACTGGCTTTGGGAACTGGGAATTTTTTAAAAATGATTTTATATAAATCAAAATGGCTTGATTTTCTATTTTCTGAAGCATTAAGCATTCGCTTCATTTCATTTTGTGACATCAGTAGGGTCATGCAAGGTTTATACATATTTTGATTTATCCAAAACTGTACCCACAGTGCATCAAAATGTTTCAGTGTAAATGTTATTTTAGACATGTACTTGCAATCTTTTGCTAAATGCATTTTCAACGTTCATTAAAAAATTGAAAAAAAAAGTTTTCCGATCATGGTAGGTGACTGGCTTAGTTCATTTGTGAAGTTACCCGTGCCAATTCCACTTGCCAACTAGCACAGTGAGGCAGAGGATTGTTCTTGGTGTTGAAGATTGTGGATTTGATCCTCAGCCTGTGCATCCTCAGCTTGTGCAGGTGAGAAATCTCTTTAAACTTTTGAAAAACATCCAGTCTCATGCCAAATGTCCTCAACTGGAATCACACGACAGTTGTCCTCATGGTAGCACTACAGCAAACCCCTGAATTTCGAAACTATGAAAACAACTCGGCTATATGTTCTACAGTTTTGGGACTTTCGTTTTGCTTAAAATTGCTCAGCTGGAACAACAAAATGTATTTGTATTAATACAATTTTTGTACTGAAAAATTGTATTCAACATTCTGTTAAATTTCAAAAATGTCAACAAATCTGAAACTTTCCCAAATAAAGACATATTCTATTCTAGAGTGATACTTGGTGATACTTGAAATATCTATCCTGGGAGACATTTCTCCCAGGATAGATATTTCAAGAAACACCTTTCTGTTCTGTAACAATTAATACAAATTCACTTCAGGTTTTACATCTATCCTCCTCCTGCACTACCCACTGAGGATGTCCACATGTGTGTGCGTGTGAGAGTTTAAATGGGAAATGGGAGGGTAGAAACCCTTGCCTTGATTGTCCAAATAGGCCCCAACAGCCAGCTGAAAGACGTGTCTGCTGGCCTTTGATAGACAACTCTTCAGAAGACTTCTTGGACTTGGAAGGACTTACCCACTTCATCTCTTTCACGCCCATCATAACAAGGTATGATGAAGTTTATCTCTGTATTTTTAATAAGCTGCAAATTATCTCCAGTTTGAACTTTCAGATAAAAGGTGAACAAATTGTATGTGTTAATGGTACATTCCCTACACTGAGCCTGCTTCCTAGCTCCTTTACAAGCTGTAGGCTCCTGACAATGTTCACCATCAGCACAAGTCTCAGTCGGTCTCAAATACTCAATTGGTGGTTGCATTGTGGATAATATAGGGGCCATAAGTTTGATAAAGGAAACTATCAACTGCTGATTTTTTTTTTAATGAAACTTGACAAAAAATCTGATTCAGTGCTGCTAAAGTGGTGTGTTAACCTTTCAGTAAAGACAGCTACTACAAACCAGCAGATACAATGTAAACACTAGACAGATTGTAGAAAGTGGTCTTGCTCAGGTGCATAGTATGAGTGGTGAAATGTCTTTTAAACAATCTGTGTGGTTTAATATCTACCACTCAAAAAGCAGCCCAACTTATTTACCCTCCTCCTGCTCCTGTTACACAACATCTAAAAACATAATCAGATTACGCCCAAAGTAAATCTCAACTCTGTCCAAATATGAAACCTTTTTCCCTCTGCACACAGACCATGAGCATCCACGGCCACAACCATTCATCAGACTACAATGACACGCCATGGTTTGTCTACGAATGTACTTTAGAACTGGATACAGACTATCAACGCATCGGCCTCTTCCTGCTCTATCTCCTCATCTTTATTGCGGGCCTGCTGGAGAACATGCTGGTTGTATGGGTGAATTGGCGTCGATGGCACTCGGCTAATGGAGTTCTCTTCTGCATCATCAACATGAGCCTGTCGGACCTGATGGTCATCATCATCCTGCCTTTCTTCATGATGGAGGTGACCGTGGGCAAGGTTTGGCTCTGGGGACGATTTCTCTGCAAGGTCACCAACCTCATCTATGTGGTCAACTTCTACAGCAGCTCCTTCTTCCTGGCCTTCATGACCCTGGAACGCTACCTGTCCCTGAGTAAGCCCTCCTCCCCAGCCCTCTTCCCTGTGCTGGGTAGGCGCCGCTGGCTGCTCTGTGCAGGCCTGTGGATGCTGTCCTTGTTTCTGGCTCTCATGGAAAATGTCCACGTGGATCTTCTAGAATGGGATGAGCCAGGCTGCTATATGATACCTGAGCACAACTTCACTGAGTGGTTTGTGTCTGTGGCCATCCTCTGTTTACTGTTCCAGTTCCTAGGCCCCGCCAGCGTCATCATCACCTGTAATGTGCTGATTGCTCGTGCAGTGAAGAATGCTCCAGACGTGCAGGGCCAGCGAGATGTATGGCTGGTGCATGTGTACTCCTTGGTGTTCATCCTTTGCTGGCTGCCCTATCATCTGGTCATGTTCCTGATGACCATAGATGACCTGGACCCCTTCCTCTTTAGCTGTAACACAGTGGGAGTCCTCTACTTTTCATTCAGTGTGGTGCAGGGCCTATCTCTATTCCACTGTGTTGCCAACCCCATCCTCTACAATTTCCTCAGTAAGAGCTTTCGCCATAACCTGATCAACACTGTGGTCAGCTACATCCCCAGAGAGCAGACTGAGGTCCAGGCAGGAACAGGGGTCCAGGCCAGTGCTCCCAATGGCAGCAGTGGAAAGCAGCACAGGTTAAGTAATGCCAGCACCAGTCAGTCTGATGTGGCCTCATAAGCAAGAGCATGGAGGCGGGGGGGGGGGGGGGGGGGGGGGGGGGTTGCAGGGGCAAGATGTTTTTGTTTTAAGCCTAGAATGGCTAAATAGAACCTATAAAAAGTCCCTGCGCTTAAAAGTCCAGAGCACAGACTACACAGAAAATATTCTCATCCTGTGCTGGGTCATACAGAACAGATGGGCTCCTCAACACCTTTTAGAATCACCACTTCCTGTTTTTAGTTAAGTCTTTCATCAGATTCTCTAACAGAAGTAAACAGTGGATGCTTTTTTTTTCTTCTGCAAAGCTGCTGGAATCCCACAGGAATTTACAGCAATACAATATAACTGAATAGACTAAAGTCTTTGATTTCATTACTAATCCAACAGACAAATGTCATTAATAAGTTCTTATTTATCCGTTTCGGGATGCTGCTGCAGTTTACATGTGCTGTAATATGGTCACTTGCTGAAATATAATAAAATTCAATTGAATCAAAACATTGTTTGATTCATTTAGCTGCAGTTTAGTTTTGCCATCACGACAGCAAAGCAGATCGACAACAAGATGTTGACTATTCTATCTGGAATGTATCACATTAAAGACAAAACATTAAAGGAGTAAAGGTTAAAAATCCCAGAGGCAGGGGTTCCTCAGCACAACAGACACTTTTGCAAGTAGGTCACTGAAATTCTGATGGATGGCTTTTATATTGTAGGACACTTAGGCAGTCATACTTAACACACTGGAAAATATAAGGGTCTTAACAGTCACTCTAGAGGAATTTATTTCCTCTTTTAAAAAAAACACAATATATGAAAAGGCCAATATTCATAGAGAAGTTGAGACAGATAATGAAATGTATCAAGGAATTTAAAAAAATGTGTACTTTTCTTCGTTTTTTACTATGATATGTATGAGATATATATGAGAGCAATGATTACTCAACATGATGGGCACTTCCATATGATACAGGTGTGACGCATGTCATGTTCACTGTATGAAATCCTCTGTAAGTGAATACAGTGTATGACTAATGTGGCAGATTTTTACTAATTCAACATCAAGAGCAGGTTAAATGCATGGCTGGCAATGGTCCTGTTGTAACTGGAGTCAAAAATTCCCCAAACCCTCCTTTTACCACAAAAAAAATGTCACGTGAAACATATTAATATACTACAAAATTGGAAAATAATTTCTATGTGACTGCTTTAATTAGAATGTACTTGTCCATTAGTGACATAAAAACCTATCCTCATTTTGGAGTATGTTAAGATTTGTTGACGGTAAAAAGCACAGGCAAATCTCTGAATACTCATTGAGGAATTCAACAAACCACCACTGACACAGACTGGGACACACTGCCACCAAGTGGCTGCTTCTCACCCTAGTTTAAAAGCTCAACATCTACAACTTAAATTCTGTTATTAAATTGGCATGTTAAAACATTGTGAAAAAGAGTTGGCTGGCAGTCTAATCAGTCGTGCAGATGATCTATGATCTCGTCTTCGAACATCCCCACTGCTGTAGCTGATTCAACATTCAGGGAATACCAATGAGGGAAAGCGTGTGCATTCCCTAAACAATACAAAGGTTAAATGCAGAGACCAAATTCCTTGTAGATCTAATATCTACACAGTGACAAAAAGACTTCCCATATTCTCTTCCTTCAGGTTGACAAATAAACAAATTTGCCGTCTATTAAACTGAACATCAAAACAAAAACATTGAAACAATGAAAGCAAATGCATTGAAATAAGTTATCACCTGAGGTAAAGTGCGACAGCCATTTCTCTTTTATGTTCTGATATAAACAGTTGATCAGGTAAGAAATAAATAAATAAATAAATAAATAACTGATAATGAAAATAATCATGGTTTGCAGCCCTAGTCTATCATATGCAATGTGTATTTTCCAAGACAACCACATGGAATAAAAGTCAAAGAGAGACAGTCTGATTTTGGTCGACAGTGGTGTGGATCAGGCATCTACAGGGGGCACTGGCTCTTTGGAGTGATCATTGTACATGAATGTCTGCTCAATGGTGAAGTCTGGAGGGAGTTGCTCCCTGTGTACTTCCATATGTGATGACACCAGCTTCAAGGTGGAGAAGTAAAGGCCACAGACTGTGCAGCGGTACATTAGGGCCCCAGCGTGAGTCTTCAAGTGGCAGATCATGGTGGAGCGGCCCCTGAAGAAGCGCAGGCAAACTTTGCACTGGTATGGCTTCTCCCCAGTGTGAATGCGTAGGTGATAGGTGAATTCCCCTGAGTGGGCAAAGCGCTTACCACAGTAGCGACAGCGATACCATTTTCCACGGACAGCTGCTGCTCCAGCTCCACCGTCCTGCACTAAGCTGCCATTTGTCAGGGGCTCTGTGGAGAGACTGTTCACTGACCCTTGGAGGAACTTGTCTGGTATGCTGAAACCCATCCCTATCCCCAAGGCCAGGCTGCTCATCTTGGTGAGGCTGCCGAGCTCCCCTGGAGAAGAGAAGGAGGACGCAGGGTACTCCAGAACCTGCTCAGCTTTACGTTTGCCCAGCCAGCCCTGTCCCCAAGGATTTCCCTCTGTGCCCCCTCCACTCCCAAGGGGTTGATTGGTGTGCAGACTGAGGTGTTGCTGAAAGGCAGCATAGGAGTCGAACGTCTGTGGGCACAGAAAGCAGTGCAGCTCCTCCATAGTAGTAGCAGCAGCACTGCCCACCCTGCCTCCACACATCCCAGATCTGAGGGCCCTCCGCTCCCTCTCCTCAGTGTGGCCACTCATATGTTTGTCCAGGAGAGGGTGCTCCACAAAGCTGCAAGCACAGTGTGGACAGCTGAAGATGGGCACGGCAAGGTGGTTGAGGGCATGCCACATGAGGGCACACAGTGATGGCTGGGGGAGCTGACACACAGCACAGCTCAGGCTCTGCACACACACATGGTTCAGGAGGTGGTCTTTTATCATCTGAAGGAGAGGAGGGCAACAGGAAATTAACACAAAACTCAGGTGGAAGGAATTACACTTTCTTCCTTTCAAATGTCAAGTTGACAGACTGCATGTCATAGTTTCCAAATATTATTTAGATTACTGCAAAAATGGAACTTACTCTGATCTTGAAAAAATGAAAAATCAAACCCAAATTAAACCAAGCATTAAACCCTCTAATGGTTTTGAGAATTATATGATTCATTGTTTGATCTACAGAATGTCCAATAATTATATATTCTACAGTCCTGCGTTTTGGTACATCTTTCTCTCACTACGTTAATTCATCCTTCTTAAGCACTTTGTACCTTAAGAGTTTATCAGGATCTGCTGGATCTCAACACGCAGGGCCAAGCCAGGGAGCATACCATTGGCAGCCACACCCACACCATTCACTCACATTCACACCTATGGTCAATTTAGACTCTCAAATCCATACTCCAGTCTCCAGTCCAGACATGCATGTTTTTGGACTGTGGCAGGAAACCAGAGTACCTGGAGGAAGTAAATTCTAGATAGGTAGGCCTGAGACAGGGGTCAATGCCACCCCTCCTTCTAGAAAGAGAGATCATATCTCTCCAGCTCTGGCCTCTTTGCACTGGCTTCCTGTACCACACAGGATTCAGTTCAAAATTCTTCTCCTTATTTATAAAGCTCTTCATGGTCTAGCACCCTCTTATATTTCAGACCTGATAAAACCTTAATACCCCACTAGGACACTCCCTACTCTGAATGCTGCCAACTTCCAAGAATCTCTATGTCTAGATAAGCCAGAGCCAGCTACCAAGGCCCACTGCTGTGGCCCACTACCAGTCTCAGTCCAGGAGGATGGCACCCACTCTACCTTCAAAAGTAGGTTAAAAGCCCTCCTGATACACCTTAAATCTTAGATATGCTTCCATAGGTTGAGACCGTTGGGGGTCTGCTTTCTCTTTGAGGGTTAGCAACCTTGATTTCGCAGGACTAACATCATGCACCGGGGACCCCATGTCCCCAGACTCTCTGTACTGTCCCATCTTCCAGACCCCATAGATGCCCAGTTGGATCCAGGACTCCATTCCTGACCATGGCTGTTCCTGCTGCATGTGCTGCTTGGTACTGTGGACTCATTTGAGCTCTCGGCTAAAATCTAAATTGATTGTAAAATTTAAATTGTTAGCCACTGTTTGCTGTGCCTTTTGTGCCTATGTTCCTCAAGCGCCTTGAGATCATGTCTGTTATGAGCTGGCACCTAAGAACAAATAAAGCTGAGTTGAAATAAGTTGAGTTTTGTGTCTTAGGCCATGCTATTTGATAGCTCTGGATTTTTATCCAGTATAGTATTCTTGTATATCTATCTAGTATAGTATAGTAAGTATCTAGTATAGTATAGTAAGACAAATCACCTGCAGTCCCAGTCACCGATGGCAGGAGAGCCATGCTCTCATGAGACCTCTGAGCACTGCAGGACATTAAGGGGGGATGCTTTGAAACATCTTGTTTTCCATTTCTAGCGCATAACAACAAACACTTCACTTAGGCTGAAAACCACCTTAAAGCGACCACTCCGTGCCTCTCTTTGCATGAGCTTCCAGCAATATCAGGCATCTTCTGTGATTTACATATTAAAGCTGCAGTTGGTAAGATCAAGAACAGAACAGACTTGGCTTGAAAATTTGAATCAACAGAAGTTTCACGTCACCCCCCTCTCTCCGCTGCACTCATGCCCTGCCTCCAAACTTCGCCTCCCCATGGCGTATGCATGGCTGCTGTAACTACCCAGAAGTTACTCTGATCATCTTCTGAGCATCTTGACGCCACTCACGGAGCTGTTTGACTGAGTGACAGCAAGCAGGGTGAGTAGAGGGGGGGGGGGCAGTTTGCAGCATGTGAATGAGTAGTGACTGAGCCCCTCTGGCTCTGATTGGTTGTTTTGTTTTGGTCACGATTGATTCTTCCAAATTGCAATAGCTGCAGTAGGTGGGACCAATGGAGTGGTTTATTTTTTCACAGATGATATTTTATGCACCGTTATCTGGGCACAGGGACAGTTCTAGCAAATGTGACAAAAAATACTTTTGTAGAAATTACCAACTGGAGCTTTAAAGAATGTGATTGATGTGAGTTGCTCTTAAAACTACGACACTAATATCTAATGTACATGAGTAATACTAATGTGGACAGTTTTAGTATTGCTATTATTAGTATTATTTTAAGGCTCACTTGAGCCTTAACAACTGAAGTGAAATGATGCAATTGTCTGTATGTTTTCTCACCTATTAAAAGACACCACTCACCTGGAAGTCCTTGCTCAGGGTCTTCCTGCACACTGCACACTGCAGCTCAGAGTCCAAGCCTTGGCTGTTGTCCGCCGGCGCCCCATGTGTAAGCGTGTAACTGGAGGCTGTCTGTCGGTGATGCTGCAACAATTTGTTCTGGCTGCAAAACTGCAGGTGACACATGTCACAGGTGAAAAGCTGCACCCCCACATGGGAGAGGGAGTGAGTGAGGCCAGCGATGCCATTGGGGGTTGAGGCTCCACACACTGTACAGAGGCCCAGCTCTGTCAGGTGGCTCTCAGCGTGGCGTCTGATGGCACCAGGCTCTGCCTGGAGAGGAGTTGAACACACTTTGCACAACAGCACGCCCCCTGGCCCCTGGAGGAGGGAAAGACAATGTTTAGATATGCGTGGTCACACATGCACATACTGTATACAGAACAGTGACCGTTGTCTGGGCCATTTTCTGACCAGTTTAGACACCACTTACTAGGATTTTGTTCCCACTCAATATCTATGCATTGAACATTCAATTCAAACCAACTTACTACTAGTTCATAACAATGCTATGCCAGGGGACCTTATTGTTTCATGAAGATCACTTGGTTGATTTTCCTTTTCATCACAATGATTATAATTTTGACCACAAATGTCTTAACAAGCCGAAATGTTGTGGGGAAAAAAAAAAAAATCAGAAAATGTTCAAATAAAGAGACATTTTACTAATTCTTTCAGATAGGTGAGCTTTAACAGTGTTGTTAAATACAAATATTACCTGGCTGCTTGAGTTAGTTCGCTCTCTGTTTTCTACACATACAAGGTTGTCTTCGTCGTCGTCATCTTCTTCTGCCTCTTCAATTAAGTTCTCATCATCACTGAGCTCGATAATCTCATCTGCCAGCTGTCTCCACTGTTCCTCCTCTGGCCCCCCCGGCTCCTCTTCCACCCCTGCGAACACCAGCCCTCCATTTGTCTGGATCTTGAGCGTGTTGCCCTGCACTGATCCTATCCGTAGGCCCCCTACAGCTTCCCCTGAGGATGATGTCAGGTCACAGGCATCACCTCGAAGCTGAGCTGAGGAGTTGGACAGTGCAGCATCGCTGTTCTGAGGCAGAGAGCACCCTGCACTCTCTGACTCTGCTCTTCTGTGTGTGTCACCTGCATCACAGCTGCCGTCTGCCTCTTCTTCCTCCTTTCCTTGTTCAGTTTTCAGCTGTAGCACCGGCCCAACAGGCAGCAAGCTGTCACACTGATCAGAGTTGTTGCTAAAAAGAGGCTGATGATCCGCTGTGATGTGTCCATAGCCCAGGTGAGATTTATCATCTTCCGCCTTCAGGTGAAGAGCCTGGGCGTGTGATCCACTGCCATTCCCAGCTACTTCACCATGGACAAGAGGGGAAGGGGCAGTAACAGGGGTGGCAGCAGTAGATGAGGACAGGGAGGAGCAGGAGGCAGCAGAGGAACACACTGAGGAAGCACTGACAGTAGCCACACAGGAGTCCACAGTCACATTTCCACTATGGCCAGCTTTACAATTTGCAGATCCTGAGGCCTGCAGGTCAGGGAAAGTGGTATGGCATGCCCTCAGCAGCTCGCTGACACCCAGTCTTTCAGACAGCTCATACAGCACCCCAAGGTCTATCAGGTCAGTCAGGATTTCCCCTGTATAGACAAATGTCAGCACTTTCTCAAACGTAGCTGGGGAAATGAATTCCAAGGAGAAGGCAGTGGTGGATGAGCTTGGAGCCTGTGCAAACAGGTTGCGAAAATATGTACCACCACAGGCTAACACGGCCCTGTGTGCAGCAAAAGTACGATTCCCAACATGCAGAATCACATCACAATAACGGCGGGACTGTCTGCAGCGGTTGAGCTCTGTGAGCAGGCTGGCAGCATGGCCAGGAGCCTGCAGCCGGATCCTCATCACTGCTGCTACTTCGGGCTTTCCGGCTTACAGCACAACTAGGGAAACATATCACAGTTAGACAGTCTGTTGGAGAAAATAATGTTCCTGTATGACCTTATGTGAACTTGCAGTGATGAACGCATAATTAACGACAATGTGCTTCATGTCAGTTTCTTCCCATGGTCTTTATTATTTGTTTTTCATGGTTTGCAAAAACCTTTGCGCGTCAATACAAAGATGGACTGTTACCTTATCAGGCAGCTGGACTCTGTAGCTTCTGAAACATTCTGTGTGTTGCTAGGTGAGGCAGATTATGATTCAGGTGGCATGATGTCGATGACATTGTGAGGGTGGAGTGATCATGGAAGTAAAAATCTTATTCTGGGAGCTCCTTTCTCATAACTCATGATGTGTGTGACAACACCGTATCAAAAGACCCGCCTGTGTGGGAAAATGTCTCAGTCCAACAAGCACTCAAAGCTAACAAAGGAGAAGCAGCTACACAGCTGTCGTAGTCTGTTTATCGTAACTTTTTCAGAGGATAACTTTTTCTAAACCCTTTTCCCCCATTTCTCGTCTACTGCGTTTAACTCAGAACTATGCAAATATGCTATACAGCAGCAGAGATGCCTCCAAGACTGGCAATAACTGTGCTGTCTTAGTGCCATGTTTTATTACAAATATTACATTTGCTAGAAGAGCAATGTCAGTAAAAATGTCCGCAGTAGCAGATGGTAAATGTACAGATATTGTGCTACAGACCAGATCCACCTTTATGCAGCAGCTGCTGGATTACAACCAGCTCCTTTGCAGATGCATTAGCAAGAACAAGTGAGTTTGTATAATCTAATCTAATCTAGAATAATCACATTGTTTAGCTGTGGGACAAAGTTAAAGCTGCTGTTGTTGGCATTGCCCCTCTTTCTAGTAAGAGGCTAACGCCTCTCACTTAACACCACTTATAAACAGCTCCGCCAGATAAATCTCTCTCATCGATGAATTCGTACCGTTAATTTCAGTGCCATCGCTCACCTATAAAGCCACAGTGCAGTACCAACAGGTGCTGTCGTAATTCCCAGGTATTTGCTGCACGTACACCAGAGCTCCTGGAAGCTCTGGAATGAACCGTCGCACGTTTGTGACGTGTACAAGAGTAGTCCCCCTACAGGCTAAGCAGTGTTGCTGTATTTCATGCTGTAAAACGAAACGACAAATGCTTAACTAACTTAAAATATGAAGAGATGATCTTTGAATAATCAAGCTAACAGCTATGGTTGCTTATTTTAGTCATACTCCTTGAAGAATTATCCTGCATAGAAAAATGGAAACTACCATTAGATTTTAAGCATTTTCCTTTTTATTTAACCTGAAGCATGTGTGCATGAATGCACGTTTATCTTTTTATTCGGTTCAGGTCTAACAGCTTGAGAGGTTTTATGTTTTATTTTTGTTCCTGGTGTATTCCAGAGGGGAATGCAGATGAACATGGGATACTTCAACCCGTCCAAAATGGCGAGTGTGTCAAGACCACCATCCCTGGTACTATATGGGTTGATCAGTCATACCGTGAAAGGACATGCAGCAGCTGGTGGTCCCAAACACACAAGATAAAATACAAATCATGCTTGTTATTTTTTTTTTTTATTACAGTCACCACTTCTTTTAACTCATAAGGGGTTCTCACAAGTCACAAATAGAAGACGATGCCTGCAAATCTTTGAACTTCACTGTAAACTGAATAGAAATACCCCACATTTATATGAATGTGAATAATGTAATAGTCTTTCTTTCTGCAGCAGTTTGACAATATGTAAAAGCATTTGTTTACCGGATATTATTTTATATCCTGTAAGAAATGATGAGACAATGAAAAAACATATTTTCAAAAGCACTAGTATAAATCATTTACAAAACCGAGTCTGATTGTTTCTTGTCATGGCTGAACATTAAGTTTGTAGTATAGATACATTTACAGTAGATTAAAAAGCAATACTTTGTAACAATGACATATTTCATATTCCAAAACAGTCATTTTTCTAGTCTAGAAGGATTCACTTTATCTGATTAATCATTGAAATACTGGCAAAGGTGACCATACAGCTGTGACAGACACATATGACTAACAACATGACATACTATAATACAGTTTTGTTAAGTCTGAGATAACTATGGTTTCCAATCACAACAAATTAGAAGAACTGTAGCACCCTCTTGATACAGTGACCATGCTTTCACCTGACAACAGGGGCTGATCATGGGGCTTATTATCATATGCATTACTGCACGTCTTCTGAAGGAAGTGAGCAAATATTCTAAAATTGCTGAAGACTGTCACAGGGATCTACTTTAATCATTTTAAAATGTCATTGACAACACAGCATTTCAGCAATATATCTGTCCTAAATAAAATGTCATTAATATTGCTTTAAAGTTACTCGATATGTTGTTTAGTTGTCAGAAACATTTTTTAAATTCCTTAGTACCATGATCTAGTCCCACCATCTTTCCACTTTGCAGTGATGTCAACTTGCATCCACATTTTGAAGCTGCAACAGCTCGTGTGATGTGGCATCTCCAGTTCATGTCCTGTTCATGACACCCACTTCCTAGAGCTGGTCCGACCCAGGCTGGCTGTGCTGGAGCGGCGGGAGAGAATGGGGGTGGCAGTGGGGGGAGGGGTCTCATTGGGACAGCCATGTTGAAGCAAAATATCAATGCAACCCTTGCTTCCCGTTTTTCTGGCCATCTTCAAGGCTGTCTGACCTTGGTTATCTTTTACTTTCACATCGATTCCATACTGTGGGCAAAAAGAAAGAATATTTGACTTATTCATTGACTAAATTCATCTGCAACAAGAATTAACTGTATTTCTTAGTGAACTGCAACATTAAAAACTAGCAAAACTGGATTATGCTACGGCCTGCAGCTTCATTGCATGTCTGATTTGAAAAATTGATCAATTGCAAGCCTAAATATTTGCTAGACTTAAGCTTTGTATAAAGATTTAAGCCCAGACGTTTCTTTGTAGTAGAAAAAGACAGATCTTTAAAAATGATCTTTCAGCTTTTGCTGAATCATTTGTACTGAATGTTGTCTAAGTTTGTGAGATTATGCAGTTATTACATAATTATTAGATATTTGTTCACAACATTCCAGATACAAAAGGACCACAGGAACAAAGCTAAGAGCAAATGATTCAGGGTCATGTTCATGCATCTGCCTTATTCATGTGTGTCCTGTTGTGATGGAAGCATGGTTTATGCTCCAACGTCAAATTGACACTATCGCTATGTGGGCCCCTCGGCATCGCCTGAGGTGCAGCTCCCAAATTTTCTGAGTGCAGGTTTCAACATGGACTGCGAGGTTTGTGATTGGTCCACTGTATGGCATTGTCAACATGAGTTCTAATTACTAAGTACAAGCACTTGTACTTGCACCGACTGTTCAAATAAGCACTTTCTTACAAATACAGCGAAGTTTGTTGGGCTATTTTTTCCAAAAAAACAACTACATATGAATTCACAATCTATTTGTGTGCTCACTGTGACCAAAAAGTGGAACCAGAAAAGAGTTCCAGGCAATCCCATCACAGACCCTTCAGAAACTCGCCTCCCCCTATCATTTTGGCGGAGAAGCAGTGTGAAAAGCACACAATAGTGTCAAGGAACTGGCAAACTCTGTGTCATGTTGACGAAGAAGCATAACCCAGCTTAAAAGGCACTGCCCCTATGCATTGCAATGTAGTGAGAGTTGTTTATGAGTATACTGTGCACAAACATCCCTTAGCAAATATTACATTGTGCATTAGCTGTTCTTATTCCTGTTCCTGTTGACAAAAAATGACACATAAATTCTATACTGTTAGGATTCTTCTTTGTCCTGACTTGTTTTTCTTTCTCGCAGTCTATTTTACTGGTCTTATGTCAGAAGCTTAAAACAGGTGAAATACAGAGTCAAAGTAGGAGAGTACAGATTGAACCCACCCAGATGAGTAACTGTGTCATGACCACGTCTCCCAGCTGACAGGCAGCATGCAGTGCTGTGCGGGGCAGTGATGCTGACCCAGCAAGCTGAGAATTAATCTGTTCCTTAGTGCTGTGTGCCAGAAGGTGAAGCAGCCTCGGCAGATCTCTGTCAGTCACTGCAGACAGCAGCCACACCGGCATACCATCTTCAGGAAGCTGGGAGCCCAGGTTCAGCTGCAGGGCTGCCACAAATGCCCGCTGTTCATACTTAGCACGAATCCATGACTCCCTCTCTTCGCTGTGAAGCAGGCAAACACAGGAGAGCCAGTCATGCATGAGGTCATTGTGAACTCTGCTGAGATAAAAAGGTTAAATCGCTAAATGCAAAAAAAATAATAAAGTTGGCTGATGATGAAGAACTACAATTCAGCAGGATAATTTCCTCCTCAATTTAGAGCCCTACTAAACTACAGGTAAACAATTTAGCACTGGTTGTGATGATTATGTCCTTGTGCTGTTTGGAAGATTTTAGGCAGGTTATTTTTGTGACATGGAGCCAAGTTCTTCCTTTACTGTGCATCTTGAAACAACCATACAACAACCAACAACCATAGAACATTTTAGCAAGCCCATGATTCTTTTTCTTTGATAAAAACAAAGGTAAACAGCGTAAAAGCAAGGGAAAAACAAAACAAAACAAAACAAAAAACAAGGAGCCTGTTTTTCCAGTTGATGCTGCTGCATCTTAATAATTTGACAAGCATATCTTGGGGTCTTGCTCACAAGAGAGGGAACTATAGGGCATTAGATTGACCAGAGAACCAGGGGTGCAGCCGGGCCTTCCGCATCTTTGCTCCTTTTTTCATCGATCCATGAGCGATGGGTCATCACAGAAAGAACACGAACAAGCAGTCGAGATGGATTTTATCCACAAGGTAGCTGGGGTCTCCCTTAGAGATAGCGTGAGAAGCTCAGTCATCTGGGACAGACTTGGAGTGGAGCCACTGCTCCCTGGTGTGGAAAGGAACCAGCTGAGGTGGTTCAGAGGGAGCCTCTTTAGGAGAGATGTTCCTGGCACAGTCAGCTGGGAAGGGAACTCAGGGCAGACCCAGCACCAGATGCATAGATTATATCTCCTCCCTGGTGTGGGAATGCCCAATCAGAGTTAGCTGAGGAGAGGAAAGTCTGGGGCTCTCTGCTCAAGTTGCTACCGGTGGCTGATGACAATAGATGGATGATGATTTCTAATTGATTCTTCAGCTTTAGATGATATGTAGAAATGTCATAGAATGTTTCATAGAATGATACAAAACATAACTTGAGTTGATATTACCATTCAACTCTGGATTTTTATACTGGCAGTTAAAGCCAGGACATTCATGACTCTGCAACAATGAATTTGTATAGTAAAGAGCTTTGCTGACCGGGTTGCATTGGGTGTGGGTTTGATCCTTCCCTGGGTGCAGCCCTCCCAGATGCTGTTTGCCATGTGATTTCCAATGGCAGCCAGGACTTGGGTGAGCTCACCCGGCCAGTCATCCAGGTCTAGTGAGCGAACACGGGACAGATGAGTGCCCAGGTTTCGATGAATCCCTGAGCACTCAATGCAGATGAGTGCACCCAGGTTAAGACTGGCCCAGGTGGGATCTGTATGACAAGAGAGGGGAACCCAATTACAGGAAGCATTATGAGCCGACAGAAAACTTTAAAGTGTGTGAAGTATTACACAGTCCCAGGTCAAAAAAGGTACGATGCATTTATAAACTCACTTGGTGCTTCACAGTCAACACACAGATTATTGCCCTTGGTATTGCGGATAGCCTGCAGTGCTACAGCCTCACTCTGACTGCTCCTCCTAGCCTGAGGACCACACACATTTGTAAATAATTAATTTGTTTGAGACAACCCTTAGCATATTAGTACATATGTTAGTACACAGTCGAAGATTTGTCCTGTCCCTTTTAGAAGAAAACTTATTGGGAAACCAGCTGTGGATTTTTTAGTGTTTGTACCTTGTTTCTGCCACTCTCACAGGACTGCAGGCTAGCTAGGATTTGGCTCTCTATAGCCAACACCCACAAGTCTCTTTCCTCCAGGCTTTGAGCCTCGAAGTGCCATGTCTGCCCAGTGAACGACACAATGACAAAGTCTGCATTCTCTTCCTCTGCAACAGAGACAAAGTACAGTAAGGTTGCGTACAAAGGCATAATTTACGATGGATTAATATAACATGCCATCTGAATCCATGGTAAGAGAAGAATGTGCAACAATCAAATGCAAAACAACACAAAGAAGGAGCTTGATGGTAAGGACAGAAAAAAAATTGTCACATTGAAAACAAGACTCAAATGTTGCATGTCAGGCACAATATGGAGAAAAACAGAGATTGTCTGTACATCGGAGAATGAGCTGATTCAGCAACCTCAACCTTTTGTTACCTGTCTTATTTATGTTTCTCAAGCTACCAAAGCTCTTTAATTTCCACATTTTCCGCTTGGCTGCAGATCAAGAGATACGTACAAGGAAAAGGAAATAGAGAAAAAGAAGTACAAGTGAGAGAAAGAAAGAAAAGACCTTTAAGAGAAATTCAGAGAAAGAGAAATCCAAACAGACAGAAATATAAATAGATGATTTAGTAGATTATATTACACATAAAGGTTTGATAGGCTTTAGTTAAGAACTGCAATAATCAAAGTCAAAATAATCATCAGAGGCGTTGCTTTAAGCACTGAATATTCTTCTTCGCGCGTGCACAGCGCAAGTATGTATACCAACAACGTTACTCATGACCCTGGACGGGACTAGATCTTCCGGTGTCAACCAGAGATCATTTCCTTTTTTCTTCTCACGTGCAGGTTTGCTTGAGAAGCATTGAGCTAAGATTACTAGCTCGCTTTCTTGACTTTCTCATTGCTGGTAGCTCCATAACCGGTGTCAGCGGAGCAGTGATTATTCGTCCTCCGGGGAGCGGCGATGATATCTGAATCACTTTTTGACGCAACTTCGTTCCAGCACATCGAGGAGGGGCTGTGGTGCTGTCATGCTGTGACACGTCACGAGAGGAAGACGGGGGCAGACTCCAACATGGCGGCACCCATGTAACCGGCATTCAAACTCTTTGAAATTGTTTTAAAAAGTTTATAAACGCGATCCAAAAACGCACATCACCCCCGCAAAGCTACGGTCCTGAGACCTCAAAATTGAGGCCCCAGCCTCTGATTCACCGGGCGACGATAGCCTGGAAAGTCCCAGAGCATACATCGACCAGTGCTTTGAACAGCTGGGGCAGATCGCACTGGAGGAAGAAGACATCAGAGCTCTAGGACACTATATAGACCAGTGCTTTGACAAAACTATGAGGAAGACTAAGACACCAGCCCCGAGCTCCAAGCGGACCCGGGGGGAGGACTCACCTATTATGTTACCCTCTCTTCTCTCTCCATGTCCTCTGAGTTTGTCTCTATGTCCTCTATGTTTTTTCTCTCATCCACCTATCTCCTTACTGTCCTAACTGTATCCTCTATGTTGCCCCTCTATTTCTTTTATCTTTTTACTGTCCTCATTTTCTTTTCTCCATCCCTCATGTTCTGTGTCTTTCTCACTTGGTATCCAGCAGTCAGCTGAATATGTCAATAAAACATGCATAGGCTTACAAAAGCGGCCACGCAGGCAGACATTGAGTCATATAGCCACTCAATATCAAACCAATATCAAAATGCTCACTCACTCCCTCACACCACTCATCTTCTAGCACTAACTACTAACAAACTAATCTAAGCATGAACACTCTCAGGTTTGTCACTTGGAACGTTCGCGGAATTGGCTCCAGGAAAAAATTGCTCCAAGTTTTCAGCCACCTAAATAACTGGAGGCAGACATCATCCTACTACCTCTCAAATAGACCCACCAACTGATGCTATAGAGGACTTTCTAGATACTGTGGACCTTCCTACACTCAAAAAAAGAGCAGATCTCCATTCTGGAACTGCCCATATCGCTGCAGGAATTCTATGAAGTGCTTTGTAAGATGCTTAATAATAAAGCACCAGGACCGGATGGCTTCCCAGCAGAATTCTACAAAGAGTTATGGCCAACTCTCGCACCTACCTTCTTCAGGACTGTACTAGACATAAAAGAAAAAGGCGCGTTCCCCGCCAGTATGAACTCGGCTCCTCTCACTCACTCCTCCTTAAGGCAGACAAAGATCCCCTGTTGCCGTCAAGCTATCGCCCCATCTCGCTCATTAATGCTGATCTTAAACTGATCTGCAAGGTCGTAGCCATCAGACTTGAAAAGATAACACCCCACATAATACATACAGATCAGACTGGCTTTATCAAGGGCAGACAGTCATCAAACAATACTCGCAGACTCTTTGACTTAATGGCTTATTCAAATACCCATAACCTGAACTCAATAATAGTCTCCTTAGACGCAGAAAAGGCTTTCGATAGAGTTAACTTTAAGTTCCTTCTGTCCACAATGAATAAATTAAAATTTAAAAAAATTTTAAAAATCCTATACAACTCACCCAGCGCCGCCGTAAGGACAAAAAAAAAAAAAAAAAAAGGTTTGCTCGAGAAGCATTGAGCTAAGATTACTAGCTCGCTTTCTTGAATTTCTCATTGCTGGTAACTCCATAACCGGTGTCGGCGGAGCAGTGATTATTTGTCCTCCGGGGAGCAGCGATGATATCTGAATCACTTTTTGTGTTTCCTCACGGGGCTGTCTTTTGACTGTTGCATTTGCGCTCGCTTCATTTTTTTGTTCAACTGCCCATTTTGTTTAATTGTTTTACTTCTGTTGGCGCAGGCTGTGTACGCACCGCCTCCAGCATACAGTAAGTTCGTATATTGACTGCTGCGTTAGCGCTCAGTTCATCTTTTAAGTGATCATTTTTGTAATTTTATTTTTCACTTCTGTTGGTGCAGGCCCCATCTGTGCCGCCTTCCCCCAATGAGTTGGGACTCCCATTTTTGCACCTGTTGCGAGGCTTCCCTACAGCCATAGGATGGCTGCTCTGCATGCCTCGGCCTTGAGCACTTGCAGGAATCGCTCACGAACCATCCCTGCGTGAGCTGCAGCTACGTTGCAGGGCTTAGGCCTGCCTCCCTCTGCTAGGCTGCTCCTCACACCCACATATCAATGTCAACTCGCCCCACTGGTTGCCGTGATGCCCAGCGGCCTGTGCAGAGGTCAGTCTGGGACCTCCGACGCCTGCCTCTAGTTCTACCAAACGATTTCAGGCCCCAGGATCAGCATCTGCCCTCATCCCCAAGGCCCCTAGGGGCCAGAGGGGCAGGAGGTGAAACCTTGGGGTTTCAGTGGTCGACTACTTTTCACATCAGCAGCTCCAACAGTGGGATGCTCAGGCTTTGGACCCATGGGTGGTTTCTGCCCTGACCATGGGTACAGGCTCCAGTTCTGCCTCCGGCCCTGCACTTCAGGCCGGGTCAAGATGACTTACATCAACAACCCGGCAAAGGCTCTCGTGTTGAACCAGGAGTTAACCGCCCTCCTGGCCAAAGGCGCTATCGAGGCTGTGGCCCCTTGGGAAGACCCCAGGGGGTTCTCCTCCACCTTTTTCCACATGGCAAAAAAGACTCTCAGGGTCTAAACAGGTTCATGAAGATCATGCCATTCCATATGTTAACCACCGCAGATGTTCTGCGAACAGTGGCACAGGGGGAGTGGTTCATGTCGACCTCATCGACCTCAAAGACGCTTACTTCCACATCTCCATTGTTCAGCAACACGGGTGGTTTCTGCCATTTGCCTATCGGGACCGCCACTGGTAGTTCAGGGTGCTGCCTTTCGGGCTCTCCTCCTCCCCCAGGGTTTTTACAAGGTGTGTGGCTGCAGCCCTTATGCCTCTTCAGCCCCAGGGCATGAAGATTCTACCATACCTGGATGACTGGCTGGTCTGTGCGCCATCCCAGGCCCAGGCGTCACGAGACACAGTGCGACTCCTGTCCCATGTGGCTCATCTGGGGCTCAAGGTCAATATGGAGAAGAGCTGCCTAGTACCATACCAGACCACGTCGGGGCGAACCTGAGCTATTGTGTCCAGTAATAGCCCTAAGGGCCTACAATACAGCTATTGTACAGCCGTCATACGGAGGTCTGACCAGCTCTTTCTGTTTTATGTTGACCATAATAGGGGTTGCACTGTTTCTAAGCAGCGCCTCTCCCATTGGATTGTTGACCTATGCATACCAAGCAAGTGACCTGGCAAGTCACCCCCTCCCCTCGGGCGTGAGGTGCCACTCTAAGAGGTGTATTGCTACATTGTGGGGTGCCTGGAGTGAAGTACCACTAGAAGACATTTGTGCTGCAGCATCGTGGGCATCGCCAGACACGTTCTCTAAATTTTACATGGTGAATGTGGCTGTCGTCCTGCAACCGGAGCCTTCTGGTTTGTCACACTGAGGGTTGATATTCCCGATTCCTCGTGACTCTGCTGGTACAAGTCATTCAGTGCTTAAAGTACCGCCTCTAAAGTTGTGATGTAACTACGGTTCTATGAATCCCGAATGACTGCCAGAGCTCTTGGTCACTCAAAATTCTTGTGTGCTCGCAAGAACATTCTATAGGAAATGATCTCCAGTTGACACCGGAAGATTTAGTCCCTTTCTGGGTCACGAGTGACCTTGTTTGTATACATACTTGTACTGCACATGCACGAAGGGGAATATTCAGTGCTTAAAGCACCGCCTCTGGCGGTCATCCAGGATTCATAGAGCCATAGTTACATTCGTAACTTTCGTTTTTGGTAAGAACAGAAACTTAAAACTTAAGTTACCTTCAGCCTGCCCCACAGCAGCATCTCCTTTCTGATTCATGCTCTTCTTCCTTCTGTTCTTCTTCCTGTCACTCAATGGAGATGACTGACCAGGGTCTTTTCCAGAAAAAGGGCTGGCTGCAACTTCAAGGGCATCTGATACATGGCAGGAAAGTAAAAATGTGTTTAGCATATGTGTAACAATTGTCCCTATACTATCTCACTTCTCTTTATTTTTAGAGGGACTCATACTATGTAGCTTAAAAAATAAAAAAGCGTTTTTACTGTGGACCAAAGGTTTTTGCTTCCTGCATACACACCAACACTTTGTGCTTTAGTAGACAATGAGGAGGGGCAGCGCTGAATTCCTCTCTCTCCTCCTTGAGGTGACAGACTACCAGAGCGGTCATCAACAATGGAAAGGGTGGCTGGACACAGCTGAGGAACTAGCAGTCAGAGAGTAGGCCAAAATTTAGATAAGCATCTGTATACTTCCAAATACAATGTAAGTATTAGTAGTGTTGACATACAAGTGGGAAGCCTTCTGGTTGTAATTAAGAAAACATGAACTCAACACTAATTACTGGACCATATATGCTGCTTACAGACATTTACTTGGTGCCAGATTGTCTTCACGTCATGCCTTTCTCTCCAACACTCATATCTGGAACACTTTGCTGTCTCCAACCTGTTTTGTTCCTGACCTGCTTTTTGCTCTTCTCCCTCAGTTCATCCAATCAGTGAGGAGTTTATCCTGATGTCACAGTTTGCACAGAAGCATGGAGAAAAAACTAGTTGTCACTGTTTGTGGGCACCCGGCCTTCTATGACACTGCTGCGATTTTGTACCAAGGCTGGATCAAAAAAGAAGAGGCTTGGACCGGAGTCAGTAAGGAGGTGGGACTCAACATTCATGCAAATGTAGTCAGTGATACACTACTGATACTGTAGTCATCTCAATAGTAGAATCCATTGGCCTCTCGTGCATGAACCCACGCACTGCTTCAACTACACCCTGGACCTTGATAATCATGTTGACTAGAGAGGAAATGACACTCTGCAAGAAACAGCAATCTTTTTCTGATCTGGAAAGATCTTCTTAAAACATATAGGGAGGCTCTGTGTAATGCCAGAGCCAGATGTGTCACTTAGTGAGGAAAACAAGGATAACCCCAGGTTCCCATTCAACACTGTCCCCAGGCTGACTCAGGGTCATAACTCAGAGCACAGAGCAATGTATTCCCATACATCTCAGCAGCTGTGACTTCATGAGTTTCTTCAATGACAATTTTTTTAACCGGACAAGCAATCCATAACTACCTTGTGTTAACCGCTACTAATCTGCCCTCTGATGAAGCTATGCAGCTGGTAATTTAGATACGTCACCAACTACATTTGTTCCCATTGACCTATATAAGACTGCCTTTATTATCTATTATGTAAATTATCAACTTCAAATCCTGAGATTTTAGCAAATTATAGACCCATCTCCAAGCTCATCTTCATCTCAAATATCCTGGAGAGAGAGTCATTGCCACCCAGCTTTGTGATTACCTAAACAACAATAGTTCATTGGCACTGCTTTAGATTGGTTTGCGTCCTATCTTTCAGACTAATATCAGTTTGTTAATGTCAATAATCATCATCCCACACTACAGTCAGTCATGGGGTTCCTCAAGGATCTATGCTTGGTCCAATACTGTTCGCCTTACACGTATATGCTCCTCTTTCGATATCATCAGGAATCACTCAATAGATTTTCACGTACAACTTTGACACTTCACTTAAACTGATGACACTCAGTTATGTCATTTAGTTCCTATGTAAAATACATCTCATCTTAGAGTAGGCTTATAACCCTCAGTTTTGAAGAAGCCTACATGTACACCTTAAATGGCTGGCTGTCCCTCTCCTCATCTATCCTCCATCTCTTTCCTCCTCTCTATTCTTATGATTGCGAATGACTATCGTATTGGACCGGGGACCCCATATCCCTGGAGTCTTTGTGCTTTCTCCCCTCTCAGACCCCATAGATGATGAGGTATATCCAGGACTGCACCCCTCACCGTGGCTGTTGCTGCTGCATGCACTGTTTCTAATATAGACATAGACAGAATATAATCTTTTTCAGTCAGTTATTCAGATGAGTACCAAGAGATGATGCACCACCCGGCCTCGAGCAGCGGTGGGGGGGTTGTCCGAGGCAAGTTGATCGTCACAGGAAGGGTGGGCGCTGCTGCCTCGGACACTATCTCTGCTGGGGGATGTTTCTGCTCTGCTAGCTCTCTCGCTCTGCGCTCCACACAAATTTCTTTTCTCTCTCATTCAATTTGTGACATCTAGGCAACGTCTTTCTGCTTGCTCCAACAGCGTGAACGAAGGCAGCTCCGTGAGAGTCAAATTCCTGACTTCAGAAACGGCTCTTTGCTAACCAAGGGGTGACGTCATGGAGGGTTGGCCGGTATGCAAAAGCGCTGGAGTAACACAAGTGGCATTACGCATTGCTGAATTTGGTCGCACATGCGTATCTGCGTACCAGTTATGTGCACCCCTGAATAAAGAGTCCATTTAACCTCTAGACTAAAATCTAAATTGTTAGCCATCACTCCATAGACTTCTGCATACTGTCTTGCTTCGGCCTGCCTGTTCGTCCTGGGTGAGGACCCCCTCCTCTGTCTCTCACCCTGAGGTTTCTTCCCCTTTTTTCCCAGTCAGGGTTTTTCTTGGGAGTCATTCCTCAGCCTTTGTGAGGGTCTAAGGACAGGGGGTGTTGACTATGTCACTACTCTGTACATTATTGTTGCTCACTTCTGTAAAGTGCCTTGGTAGCAAATTTGTTACTGAGTCGAGTTGAGTTGAATATTCTATTCTCAGTGTACGCATCTTGACATGTGACCCATCTTATTCTAGCCAATGGGATGAGAGCCACTGAAAATTGGTTGGCTTCTGTTTTTTTCCTGTACCTGTGCTGGAACTGTCAGCTGCTGTCAGCTCCTTGCTCAGACCGTTTACTCCAGGGGCAGAACCAATGGGGGCAGGTGTGGCTGCAGGAGCCACAGCTCGGGGTGGACGTTTCCCAGGAACTTTAACAGTCACCCGCAACAGATCGATTTCCTTTCCATGGATATTCTGAGCATAGTCCTAAAATTAGAAATATATTGTGATTTGAAAAATTATCAGCAAATGAAAGAAAAATATCCCTTCTCTCTCTCTTCCTGTCTCTCTCTCCCTCTCCTTGCTGTAACAATCTGGTGGTGTTCTCTTACACTGGAGCTGGAGTGGTAAGACAGTGTGCCATTGTTGGACAGAGTGACAAGTTTCTTCTTCCATTCCTTGTTGAGAGAACTCCCACTTCTTTTCCACAAAATACTCTGTAAAAGATAACAAAGGTCAATGCATTCTCACATCTGTCTGGGTGGTCTGACAGCTACTGAAAAGTGAACAAAAGAATTGTTGAAAATTGAGAAAGGAGTGAAAAGAATTGCAAAGTTTTTAACAGGTGTTTTTTTTAGGACACAAAGAGTAAATAAATTCACAAGTGCATTTTTGCTATTATGTGGCTACTGATAAAGGAATTGAAACAAATGATTATGTTGGAAGCAAATAGATATGAGCATTGTTTAAAATGTGGGTTAGGATTAGGGCTTATTTTTGTACTTCTGTACTGTATTAACCAAACCTGTTTAAGTGGAGCCCCACGTGTGCTGCTAAGATCCCCTTTCCCGTCACTGGCCTTCTTTTCAGAGTCCCGGTTCTGAAACATATCAAACAGCAGTAAATGTGTAAAAACAAAGGGTAAAGATATTCCAAAAGAAGAAGACAGATATGGGACTGAATGAATAGGGTGTGATGAGAGGAAAATGACAAGGTGTGAGACAGGCAGATGACAACACCTGACCTTGAAGAGGGAGGGCCGTCTTGGAATGTTCTTCATTGAGCGGGAGTTGACACTGCCTCCCCCCTCTCCCTGTGCAACCCGTAGATCTCTGTGAGCCACCACAGGGGTGGAGGGGAGAGAACAGGTGTAGCCACTGCTAGGGCCATTACTGGCCTGCAAGGAGGAGTGAATTGGGGAAGGGCAGCAGGGTCAGCAGGTAAGGTAGATGGTGGCGGTGGGAATGGAAGCATGAGGGAGGAGTTGGAGAATGAGAATGAACTGGAGGACAAGAAGCTGGTGAAACAAATTTTTTGAGTCGGCAATGATTGGCAGTATGAGATTATCAGTGGCGTGGTGTATTGTAAATACTGAATATATCATACTCATAAAGCTAAAATGAATTTAAAAAGAAGTAACGAATGGCCTTGGTGATGGTGTTGAAAATTATAGTTCAGTTTGATAGATGATTTTAACCTTACACTGTAACACATGTAACTGATAAAGACTGAAAGCTTAACTACCAAAGGTGCCAGGAGAGAGCTCTACTTTCTGACTTTGCATCTCATGTAATCTTCACTAATGCTCGTTTACCACAAAATACCTTTGTTAGGGGTATTTTTCATGTGGTATTAAGCAATGTGAATTACAACAGAGGCACATCAAAACCAAGGAAAATATGCTTCTAGGGTTCTTGATTTGGGTATATACAATTGCATCACATCAGATAATACTACACTACTGTGTGACACTATCAATGTATCATAAATCTTTGCTTGTAAGTTTGTGTGTGTGCTATTATAAAATGGTTTGTTGTTTCTTCAATATATATGAACTTTTAAGAGCTGTTCAGGTGGGGTACCTGGCCTGAAATCGATGTTAATCCAAGTGTGGAACCTCCAGAGTGACTGGGAGAGTTTGGTAAAGACTTGCATGCTTGCAGTGCTGTCTGCTTCTTCTGAGCTACAACCTTCTGGGCAGCTGGAAAACATAGAGTAGCCATTAAAACAGTTTCAGTCTGAAAATAGATGTATATTTTTTCACTTTGCAATCATATCATGATTATCATGAGAAAACATGAATAGAATTTAATTTGTCCTACCCTCTGAAAACACTCTGTCTACATTGAATCCATATGTGGCACAGGTCTCATAAAACATTGAGTGCCGCACATCAATGCAGAGCTGCCTCGCTCTCTGATCCTCAATCACTCGGGGATTTGTGCTACTGATTTTATCTGGAGACAAAAAATCATCAGACATTTAATAGAAAACACAGGGTTATGGCTGTCTGAAAAGTCTGACAAAACTGCAACAAAGTAAATAATGCAGGAAAGTAGTTTATGCGATTGTGTCCAATTATTCTCAACTGAATTTAATTGAAAGTTTTTTTGGCTCAATACTGAACACAACAACCTATATGATTCGGCCCATCTCCATACTGCCATACAGACACAAAGGCAGAAGATTTTCAGTTATCGGCTGGAGTCCAAACCTAGTGGTTAATATAATGATCATTTCATTCTAGTTGTTCCATTCACATTTGGAAATGTCTTGAAATACAGTCCTTCTGTATGTATTTTTGATCTCACCAACTTGCATATCCGACAAGTCAGTTATCTTGGGGATGAATTTGGACCGGAACATGGCATTAAAATGGCACTGGGACTTTCAGTCGTCCTTGAGTTATCAAGTCATTGAGTTAGAATTAGGATAGTTTTCAGTATAAAGCAGCCTTTGAATTAATCTTTGAGGTTGTTGTTACAGTTTCTGTGTGGGATTCTGAAAACAGTTACATATCTGTAAATCATCAGGAGCTGTGATTCAGATACCTTGGGTGCCAACAACTATGACAGGGATGTCTGTGCGGTATGCACTTAGCTGGCTGTAGAGTTGGTAGAGCTCCTGGAAGCTAGCCTCATTCTCCAGACTGAACACCAGGATTACAGCATCAACCCAGCCGCTGAACTGCAAGTGGAGGATAAGTGGTGAATGGATATGGAGGTCTACAGGTATATCACATTTGCATAATAACCTCTCTCTTTCTCTCTCTCTCTCTGACACACACTCAAACACAGCACGAAAAGCACCTGTGCATCAGGCGGTCCAGCCTCCTCCCGGATCAGTAATAAGTGACTCTGTCCATCTACTAATACTTCCTTTTTGTACCTGGCGCCTGATAGACAGAGACCATAGTCACATCACACACTGCAGGCAGCAGAAACGTATACTCTGACATCTCTGCAGCTGAAAAAAAAGCATTTTAGTGATCCCAACATGTTTTTGGATTAAATTCTTTTTATCAATAGCAATTTATGACAAGAATTAAACTGAATAATATAACAGTATGCACGTTTCATACCATCTGGGTTCTCAAGGGCAGCATAACTGCCTTTGATGTATTTGTTCACCAGTGCTGACTTGCCACTTTTTGGACTTCCCAGAATGCCCTGAAAGAAGTAGAAAGAAAACACCAGGATTTTTATTGTAGGTGAGTATGGGGTGGGTGATCACAAGCAGACTATCATAATATGCTGCATCTGTACTTTTAGTCGCCTTAAGAAAGACGGTGTCAATGGAATTTTCCTGTCAGCAAATTGGGGGGTTCACCTTCATTTTTTATTTCATTCATGTACAAAATGTAGTCAGATGTGAGGAAATCTTCACTTTCAATTCACCTCAATCCTTCACTAGCAAAAAATAATGTCAATAAATTATATATCACAGCATATGTTTTGCTTCAAAATCTAATCACCAATAAAAAAAAACTATTACCATGAAATACATGTAATGTAATTAAAGTAACAGTATCTTTTGGTGTAAACTAGTATCTTGAGGTGTGCTAACAAAACTTGTTTCTCACCAGTCTCAGATCTGGGATGGATCTGCTCAAAGTCCATTCCTGGCTGTTGGCAATGTTTACTGATGAGAGAAAAGCAGTGGGTCTGAAATATATTCAACAATTTTCCTTGGGCAATAAAAAAGTACCATCTATCTCTTTGCTGGGAAGTTTGGCAAAAAGGACATGATATGAAACTGATCTTTCTTTTAACTAAGGATGATTTTCTTATCATTAATGCACAATCAATGCAAAAACAATAATCATGAGAATAACAATAATAATAAAAGATTATATTTTATAGACTTAAGATAATGATCTCTGACATTTGTTTAGCTAAGAGTACTGCAGCATGACCGGAAAGGTGGAAAGGTACAAAAGCTACAAAAAGGTACAAAAGCTGCCTCAAAGACCACTCACTAGTTGATCCACAACAGACAGACAACAGGTACAACAGGAAAGATAACTGAAGAGCTGGTCAGGACCACTATCTTGACTAGCTGTTCTATGCCAGAGTGAAGCTAGTCACGGTCAAGACAGAGGAGCTGATCCTGACTAAACACATGCATAATCAGTTTGTTAATCATTTGTAACAATAATCAAAATAATTAATCATTCAAAATATTGTAAGAAAGCACAGAGCACTCACTAAAACAGTGTTGTGTATGAATGAGTTCAAAGAAACGTGTTCATTGACCACATTTTTCTGTGAACTTTGAACTGAACGCAACACATTTGTAAAGGAAGAACTTGAATGTGAATTTGTTCAGATTATGTGATATGAATGACAAACATCACTACCTGTTCTTTTCAAACAGCATGTCGTTGTCACTCACTGCCTGGACCCGATCTCTGACGGGGGATGTTTCTGTTTGCTTGCTTGCTCTCTCTCTCTCTCCCTCTTTCTATCGGTCTCTCTCCCTCCATACAACTTTTTTCTCTCCCATTCAAATCCAGGACAGTTTTAATCGGAGACAGAGTGGCGCCCTGATGTCTGGACAGCCCACATCAGCTCCATCAGCTTAAGTTTCCCGTGCCAGGTTGGTGGTAATTTTGTAAATAATCCCATGATTGACAAGATATTAGAACTTAAAGAAATGAATGCATATGGGTGTGTCCATTTGGTTGACAGGGGAGGGGAGCATCACAGAGGGCGCGAGTTTCATTCATTGGATGAAGTGTTTACCTCGTTAGTACTGCAAGGTTATTCTCGATAGTTAGTATGGATTGTATGGATCAGTGGGTGTGTTGAGGGTGACGGAGGTGGAAAGTTTTATCCGTCAACCCCCCCATGCTGATATTTGTCACAGATGCATACCTGCCACCGGTTCCAGTACATGTTATGTGCACCCGTTGACTTGTTTATCGTGGGGGGGGGGGGCACTTATCCTTTAAGGACCATAACACAGTGATGCTGAATTAATTTTCCAGTAATAAGTAAATATTTAAAATATTATTTAATTTTGATTACAGAGGCGTAAAATCGCAGCTATTTAATTTTAACTTCCTCCTGCAACATAATCACAACAAAAAACCTAAAAAGTGCCGCAACTTTCATCGCAATTTTTTAGAAAAGCTCATGCAACATCAGACATTTTAGGCTGCAACAATCTCAAAAAAGGCCTGCGAAAACCTGGAAGGACTGATAAGCCAATGACTGTTCACATGCTCAAATAGTATAGTATACACTGTAGTATACTGCCAGTGACCGGAGAAAGAGGAGGAAACAAGAAGACAGAGGGCAGGAAAAGATGAGAGATTACAGTAGGGGTGTCCTTGACTGGACCTTTATTTCATAGTCAAATATGATTTGTCAGGTTAAGCCTCAAATCTCATTGCCTACATGCTGGTGTGACAGCTACAGTCACAGACATGACAGGCATGTGCAGGAGACTAGAGCTACAACAGCTAATCGATTAATCAATGGTTATTTAGTAATAAAATAATCTATTCTAAAATTCTATTAATTGGTCTAAGCATCAAAAATATGTTTTGAGAAGGATTTTAAGAAATTAAGTAAAAGATTTATAATCTCAACTTCATAAATGTGAACAATTTCTATATTCCTTTAGTACTCTAGGACAGAAAATGGAATGTTGTATAGGCAAGGGAAAAAAAACAGGCCCAAAAAACGTATTTCCGGCTTTGTGAAATTGACATTAGCATTTTTTTTTTGTGTCTTTTTGGTAACCACACAACTAATGAATTCATACTAATCATCAAATTTACTGATAACAAAAATAATCATTTGTTGCTTCCCTACAGGAGATTGCACCCAGATCGTCAAATAAGATGTCGATCAAAAACTTACCAACAAATTAATATTAACACTTTAAAGGGTATGAACTCCTGCAAGGTGCTATAAGCCTTTGAATTTGCACTAGTTGCACAGGGCTCGCCACTAGGCTGCCAGTATACTTCTTTTAATAACTTTTTTTTTACAGCCAAACAGCAAAGATCCAGCACAGTGCCCCAATAATTTGAGGTATAATCGAAGCCTTTGACATGTATGAATCAAGTATGTATCAAGTACGAGAAAGGTTAAAATGGGTGCTGGGTGATAAAACAATAATATTTGTCGTGATATTGCTTTCCTCTATATAAAAATGAGAGATGTTCAATTTAAAGTCAATAGGTTTCATCTCACCATGTTTTTACAGCGAATATGTGCCAGTCCTGTGGCCGGAATATAGCCTGCCAAATGTAATTGTTGCCAATTGTGGACGTGTGATTGAGTGAACCAATGACGGCCAATCACAAGAAAACTGTGAGTGTGTGTGGGATGTTCCATTGTCAGATCATCAAGTCAGCCAGTCAGTGAATGAGCCCTCAGTGAATGACCCCTCAGTGAATGAGTCAGCATCGATGTGGACTACTCGAAAGGAAATCAGCATTATGAAGTCACATACAGGGGATGCCATCACAATCCCAGAAATGTAAAATCGATTTTTCTTTTCTGTTTTTATTTTTGCGGCAATACATCTGCAATAGCAGCTATAGCCAGTCTGTCACTGAATACAATTACCATTTCAAAACTACAAAGCATGTGCTTAGATGAAGATTTACTTATCATGGAATCTATTACATCTCTTACACACCTTGGGCACGCTACAACATGTTGTCAGGTTAATGTCAACAACATGTTGTCAGGTTAATGTTAGACCGTTTTGTTTGTATTCAATTGTTCAATTGTTATTGTTTGAATCACAAACAATATTATCTAGGATGTTATCTAAGATGTTCTTGATTATTATATTCAAAATTAGGGAAAATAAATATTCACATGAAAGATAAAACCAATGTCTGCAAATTTCCCTCATGAGAAACATTTAAGGTTGACAAAAATAGGGATTTATATCATGATACATTGATATCGAACAATATGAAAAAATATCACGATTGCCCAGCCCTAGATTAAACCTACTGGTCACAGCAAACAGAATATAGGGTAGCTTCTGCCATCCGTATATAAATAGGTATGAATGGGTGAATGTGTCTTATGTCTGTGAAGTGCTTTGAGTGGTCATAAAGACTAGAAAAGCAGTACATAGGAAAACCAGTCCGTTGATCATTTACATTGGCTCGTCTGCACTGTAAATAAGGCTTGCCTCTGTAAGTGTGAATACTGATAACTCATTCAAGTTAGGGACTGGGAGGTTTTGCATTCCACTCCGTGGGAAAAAGGTTACTGGTACCACAGAAGATATACCACACACTTTCTCTATCTGTCTGTCAAGTTACCAAAAGAGATCAGAAATCCCAGATCATCTTATCCACACTCCCTGCTCTAAATCGGTTATCCATTCCATGTCATTTATGTGGACTATAACATCTAAAACTGCCATATTTCTTACTTGGTTCTGCTTTCAGATTTTTGTTGGAATCATCTAAGAAAGGCATGGCATGGTCACACACCTCCTTTATCCTATGTTTCATCAGGCTATGCCTTTGTTGCAGCAGAGGCTGTAGTCCTGCTGGTTGCCATGGCAACACTTCCTCCTGCCCTGATTATATGCGTGTGTTTATACATGTGCAGAAATAATAGTGTGTCTGTGCAGAGATGGTGAATCTGCACTATGCGTGTATCAGTAGTAATAATCACTGAGAAAATACATAAAGACATGCACATGCAGACACTGATAGGCTTTTCTTTGTGAAGAAAGTGTACTATTGCACACTACAGCCATCAACACACAGTAACGAAAACAAAAAGCGACAATGGCAACAAACGAGACTCAATCTTAAATCGCCACACACACAAAGAGTGAGACAGGACAATTAATAAGGCCAATGTAATGGCAGAACATGCAATAGGTGGAAAATTTAAGACTGAATTAAAAACATTTCTAATAAGATGATGATACACACTTCCTTTGTTCATGCTGCTTAACAAATTTTGCATAATATTTTACCTCCTTTTAAATCAATTTAGCTTCATGAACAAAACAATCAGCCCAATACTCTATGGGATATTGTATTAAGACTATGAGATTATTACATTTTCAGCTCATAGATCAAATAATTCAATGAATCTGTCCGCAGTTTCTGGAGAATGTGCCTCAGTGCGTAACAGTATGGGGTTTCTTTGTACCCACACTAAATTCAAATGAAATGGATGCCTGTGTAGATGGGTCACATTCAAATGATTGTTTGATGATGAACAGAAGATAGGTGTGATAGTGCTTTGATGTGAAATGTTAGTTGACATGAAGGAGGGAATTGGAGCCGAAGAGTTGACTGTGCTATTGGGTGTGTTTCTGAACTCCTACCTTCCTCCTCACTGGAGTCTCTCTGTATATAGACAGGCGGTGCTGTGGCCCCTGCTGCCCCCACACTGGTCTTTGAGAAAATGCTACTGATAAACTTAAGCATTTTTCTGTCTTTGGCAGAGCCACGTTGACCCTGCTGGTCCTGCTGAGCATCCCTGGTCAGCCCAAGGTCTTCAGAGAGGCTGTTAAGGTCACTGTTGTCCAGCGTGCGGCTTTTACCTTTTCGAGCTGGTTTAGAAGCTTGAGTCGCAGGTGCAGGGAGGGAAGCTGAGCCTGTCTTTATTCTCTCCTTCCTAGAGATGTCTCTGATCACTGCCCCCCTACTGCCTTCAATCTCTGGAGGCAGTCCACATTGAGCTTCATCTTGTAGACCCCTCCATCCTTCAGGCCTGCTCACCTCTGCCCATGAGGCCCTGCAGGGGCCTGGTGAGCGTGTTGGCATGCGGCAGTCCTTGCGGTCAAGACTCTGCGCAAAGGTCGGACTTCGTTCTCTGCTCTCCTTGGAGTCCACCCGACCACGGGTGGATGAGCTGGTGTGGGACTTCAACAGACACACAGGATGCTCTCCCAGTGGCCAAATGGGGAGACTGGCCCTTGTTGGGTTGTGGCTGGGCTCAACCACCTCTGTGGGTGGTGTTGCGACCACAGATGGAGGTGTGCATTGCTTTGCCTCTGTGATGGAAAACATATTCTTGGTTTGCGACAAAGTGGGTTCCTTCGACTTTGCTTTAGGAATTTCTGGAGTCTCAGCAGGTTGGGACATTGACAGGTTGTTTTCACTCTCCATGCAAAGGACATCTGCCATGGAGGGTAGTTTATCGGTCAAGGAGCTGAGGGTTTTTTTCTCTACATCTTTGATTTCATCAATAAACTTGCACCCATTCAAAGGAGCAGCATCCTCAGTCCTTTGTGATGGTCCCATGTGCCCTTCAGCTCCATTCTTAGTCTGTGCAGGAGTATTTCCCACACCCTCCACTCTTGCCTCAGTTTCTTCTGCCACCCTCCCTCCTGACATACCTTTTACTTCACCATCTTGGTTGATATTCTTGGCCTGTCCTCCATTCTGCTCCACAGCCTCAACCTTGACTAGGGTGAGGGATATGAGGTAGGTGGTGCGTAAGGCGCTGCCTTCACTCATGTGGTCACCCTTCAATAGACACACAGTATATAATTGAAACGAGACAGATCAAGATGAACTGTTAAAGGTCTGTCAAGGTATTGATATTTGAAAGACTCTCACAGCATAACTGTGACACAGAACTCATATCAAGGGAGACAAAGTTTCTCCTCAGGGGATACAGCAACAGAGGGGCTGCAAGTCCCCTAAATACCCTACATTTGTTTCAATATTGTTTCAGAATTTAATGTCAGTCACAGACCATTTCTCTGGACTGCATTTTTTTTATCTCCGAGATGCAGAAAAGAAATCTACCCCCAAAACATCCTCTAATCAGTGCAGTCTAATCAGCTCTTTTGTTCTTGAAAAACACAAAAATCTTTGTCTTGCAGCTATTGAGGCAAATAAATTATGATCTCTCCTTCCAATTTAGTCAGCTTGATTTTATGTGCCACCCGCCACCCACCACCCCACCACCCCCAATCTTCTATGCACTCCTACGCTATGCTCTTTGCCCAGAGCAAAAATCTCCATTCAATTCAGAATAACAACTGCAATGCATCACAGGTCATCAGCCCTGTCGTGGAAAGTGATCATGAAAAGTCTCAGCAGAATCATCGGTCCGTCCCCCCACCCCCACCCCCACCCCCCTAAAGTAGCATGGTGCACCTAGAGCTGGATGCGGTCCAGTCCGGAACGTGGGCTCTTGCTGCGAGCCACGCATTTGGTGACAATAACGTCCACTCGGAACGGCGGACAGCCGGACGAAGCCAGACAATCTCTCGTTGAGCCACAGGACTTGGCACTGGAGATGGATGACGAGAATCGGGGGAAGAAGCCCGTAGAAAACCTGGTCGAATATCTGGAGATATCTGGTTGAATCTGAAGACAGCACGTAAGGGCGCGTCCGGTCACACCCGCCCCCACCCCCACCCCCCCCTCTCTCTCTCCCCCCCACGTGTCCCGATAGTCTCTGTCCCCTGAAATCGCAACCCGCTGAGTCTGACAGCACAGCCTCGGCCCGGGCGGCTCCCTCTGGATCCGTCCGGTGACACAGGTTCAATGAGTCCAATCACTTACAGCCGCAGACGTGCCGCAGACTCACATTCTCTGCGTTTCTCTCCTCCGCACACAGACCCATGAACGTCACATCCTCGGTATGTCCCTCCTTGCTTCAATGCGCCGTCCATACAATGCTAAAAGCCTTTCTTGTTTCGCCGTTGTACTATCTCCGTTTCCCCAGCGGCTGCTCTATGACTGTGCAGGCGCCTTGCTCTTTATTGCCTGTCCCGCCCATTTCTATTCCCATTGCCATCCATATTTTCAGCGCTTCATCTCCATTTCTACCCTGGTGAGAAGGGAATGGCGTGATGGAGCAGCAGTACTCACACGAGCAGGACCTGCTGAATGAGGGGAGAGAAGCAGCCACACCAGTTTCATTAGGGTCATCTGTATGTCTTAAGCTGCCCATATGTGTTCATTTAATGTGTGCGGGTGGGGGTATGTATGTGTGTGTACGTGCATGTGTGTGTGGAGGGGGTTGTAAAGGCGTGGTGAATCTGATGGCACAATTTCCTCTCCTCCTCCTGCTTCTCAGTTTCCAGTGGCACCCCTGAATGAGTGTTCAGCTGCTTGCAGTGTGTTAGCAAAAGAGGGTAAATACAGTGGAACCTCACGACTCACGAACACTCTTTTATACGAAGAATTTAGAATTGTAAGATACGAAAGCATATCCGGAACAAATTAATTTCGTCAGTCGGGGTTCCACTGTCCTGGATTGACAGCATGTATTTTAGTGGTGAACTCGCCACTGAAGCATACATGGAAATACAGCATGATTATCTTGACATTTTAAAGAGAGGAATATATATATATATATATATATATATATATATATATATATATATATATATATATATAGCCATTTGTATAATGCAGTGTCTGATGTACAGATTTAGAGTTAGATTCATAATAAGACTGAATAGATTATTACATAATACAAGCACTATCTATACTTTTGTATGTTAGAATGATAATGTTTTATATTTTGTATATAATTGTTAAATGTTATACTGTCTAATATTTTGAGTTAGGTCGTGTGACGTCATGGCGTACTCGACGTGACCTGCGCAGCCCATGCAGAAGTTGGAGAGCTATGAAGCGGAGTGGACGCACGAGTTTTCGACGATGTTTTGCCATGATCGTGAATTTTGTACTCTTTTCAATGTTCTTGCAATTTTTGTATCTGAAGAAACAGTTACAGTAAACGGTAAAAAAGAAGAAGAACGGTCTGAAGAGCTTTATTTAGAAATACGTGTCTACTACATGCTAAGGCTTCATAGCAGAATGCGCTAAGCAAAAGATAAACATATATATACAATCATGAATTTAAAAGTCAGTTCAGCTATATCTTTAGAAATTTCAAATATCCTTTCAAGGGACTTTGAAGTCAAGCAAGTTCATAATATACCAAGCTGAGTCAAAAACCTCATCAGCACATCAGGTTGAGGTGCTGCATAGTGAACCCAACTGTTTGGAAATAGACACCTAAATGAAATGTTAACGAACAGTTTAACTCTTTGCCTGTTTCAATACACTGCAAGTACAAAGATAAAGCTGCTCCCAACACCATAACACACACTCACACAGACATATACAGGTGCACGCGCGCACACACACACACACAAGGCAAGTTCTATAAGATGGATACTGGCCATTTCTCATCCTCTATCCACTAACCCACACTCACACTACAACCATGCTGCAGTGAATACCATTCCAGTCAGACTTGTAACAGCCACATTGAAATATCTTCATGTCTTATTTTACTTCACACTTGACACTACTCCCATGTCAGTTAAAGAGAGAACAACCCTCCTTTCACTCAATCACAAACAATGGTCCCACAGCCATGACTTCTGATCTCCAGAACAGTATTGAATCTTGAGCAATAATAATAATAACAACTTCACTTTCAAGATACCCAAGGTCGCTTTACAAAAGGTGGAGGGGGGGTTCAGAGACTGAAAGCTTCGGTGAACAGGTGGATTAGGAGATGCTTTTTGAAAGACGCTTCACGTGAATTTGCTCATGCACACAGGATGTCTTTCATAATGCCTAAAGCATACCACTTTTCATTAAAAAAAATAAACAGCTCAAAATCAAGCCAAAATCAGTTGCAGTCAGAGTGATGAGCAGAAGAATGAACATGCATCTAAAAGTAAAATGTATATTTTGTGAGATAGTCAGATATGTTAGATGATTGAGAATGTTATATTTACTATATTTACATTTATTACAAGCAAGTTTAGGATTTTGCTTTATTCAAATTGTACATATATAATTGTAATGTAATGAATATGTTGTATGAATAAGCACATTGTGGCTGTACTAGTACATTTTAACAGTTGTAATTTGTCTGGGTAGAATTGTGAATAAAGTATTGCTACTTTTACTTTTAAGTAAATTATCCATATATTTCTTCCAATTGTTATCTACAGACATGTAACTAATCAGAACAATTTTTTTTCACAGTGACATGTAGTGTCACATTAACAAGAACTAATGGGAAGTAGCTGTATCAGGAAATGATGTAAAACTGATCGACCTCACTCTGTTTGTATAAGAGGAAGTGGCTTTGAGGGCAGTTGCAGATTGGCAGACAGGAAGTAGGCCACACAGCAGGTTTCAACCTGCTGCCACGGCAATGAGTGCTGAGGGATGTTGCTAATGGCTGCCTGTGTCCAGAGGCTAACAGAAATATGCTACAACATACCAAAAACCAGGAGGTGAATTTTCGACCTCGGCAGTGAAATTACTATGAAAATAACCATTGACAGAGGAACTCATCTTGCTAAAAGACACAACTGCACCAGAAAGCACAGAGGAAGCTATCAGTCTTCATGGTCCCCCACACCCATTACTTTCCTTAAAAACATGAGTTACTCAGCTCTGATTATAACAAACTGCTAGTAAGTAGCAGTAAGTAACTTTAGAATTTAGCATATTGTTTGTTGAATTCATCCCTAAATACAACAAATTCAAGAGCATCACAAAGAATGGCAAGATATATTAACTTACCTTGAATGCTGTGGAGGTAAACTTTCAGGCCGGAGCGTAGCTGTTGATCCTCAACTCTTTCAAACTGCTTGTAAATTCTGTTGAATGCACTCTGGAGTGATTCATATCTTTTGATTTCTGCTTTTATTGCAATGGAGTTTACCGATTTAATGTTGCTGTTCATCCTGACATATGGATCGATCACAAACTAGCAAGGTGCAAACTTCAGCCCATTTGAACTTCTGGTTGTTCGTTCCACAGGATGAATGTGCACTCAAGACACAGAAGCAACAGAAAGAGAACCAACAGCGGCTGCTTACCCCCCCCCCCCCCCCCCCCCCCCCCCCACACACACACACACCTCTCTCAACCGCAAGTCTGCTCGCAACAGTATGTCTCAGTTTCCTCTGTTGTTTTGAACTGAATAATTCACTTCCGTGTTCTTGTCTTCACTATACAGCTGCTTTGATTGCTATAACTGGAAAGGCATCTGATGCTGTAATTTGTCTTCCATAAAATGTTTTGCAACCACTTGTAAAGGGATCATAATACAAAAACATTTACATTTCCAGCAATAGATATTATGATCACAGACATTGCACAGACCATGTGTATTCTAGCCAATGCTGGCTCTGTTTGAGAAGACTGGGGCATTTACTGTTGTCAAGTACTTAAAGAATATGATAACTTAACTTTGGACTTACAGAAATAAATAAATACAATTGCACATTTTCTCTGTTCACAATCCACATAAACAAATGATGATTGGATGATGTGAGGATTGTAGTCTCATCAAATTCTTCACCATATTTCTCTTTGAAATTCTTTGAAAGCGATTGACACATTTTAATATTACTAGCTACAAAGACACACACACACAAACACTTTAAAGCTAACAACCACTGTCAACTACCACTATCATCACTATCATTAGTACATATTTTGTCAAGGAAAAGAAACAACAGACAACAACAAAAGAAAGAACAACTTACACATAAGCTAACAACCTATGTTCTAACAACTAGCTAACAGGAACAATACAACATTTTAATGCATTACACTCAACACTTGCCTACTGGAGTTAGATCTTTACATGCTGTAAAATTGCTGTCATTCTCTATGGCCTGATATCTATTGTGTATTTAGGGTTCAAGCAACGAAGTTGCGAAAACCCTCTTAAAACTAGTGTTTCTTTTTATTAGTGTCCGAGCAACAAAGTTGTGAGAACTCTCTTAAAACTGTAGTGTTTCTTTTTATGATTACTCTTCTTACCAAACGAAGAATGTATCTTTGGGGGCCTGGACATTCTTGAAAAATTTCATATGGAAGACATAAGTCGTTCAAAATGCACCTAGAAATTTTCAATGGTGAGCCCCACTTCTGTTTCGTCTAAATTCATGAAACTTGGTGGGTTTATAGAACATACTGAGGCACACAAAAAAACACTTGAAGCCCCGCTCTCAACCCAACAGGAAGGCAATTTGGCTTGTAGGTTTTCTCTTTTTGAAGGAGCTGTTCCTATGGCTATAACCTGATTGACTTCAAATTAGGTTCAGATCGTCCAGAAATCATGGTGACCAACATTTGTCAAAAGAATTTCTGTAGGTCAAAGGGCGTGGTTGCAACAATGTGTCAAAATTTGGTGATGTTTTTGATGCTCTTTCACTCACGCCAACATACTTGATCATGGGACCTTGAAACTTGCTGGACACGATGAGGGCTCCATCCTGAATAGCCTGATATATTAGGCAACACTTTACCATCATAATAGTGACATGACAGGCATGAACTTGTCATAAACATGTCAATGTCATAAACGTTTATAACTGCTGTCATTAAGTGTCATTTGGATTTTGTAATGACAGTTTGGGATGTCCTTATTATGACAGCTTGACCTTAATCAGAGTGACATTGACAGATTTGTCATATTTGACATATGCATCTATTTCTGTGTGTATGACAACTTGACATAATGATTATTATAATTAGGAGTGTAACAATTAATCGATAAATAATTGAGTGACTGATATAACTTTTCACCTCCGTCCTCCTCAACACACCCACTGATCTATACGATCCATACTGGATATCGGAGAATAACACAGCCATACTAACGAGGTAAACACAGTCTATTCGTGTAATTAATGTAACTTGTCTCGCTACTGTGAGGCTTCCCTGTCAGCCAAATGGACGTGCCCATTACCATTTATTTCTTTAAGCTCTGATATCTTATTAAGCATGGAATTATTTGCAAATGGACCTCCATATTACACGCTGGCATGTGAAACCTTAGCTGTTGAAGCCGATCTGTCGTTATGAAGCCGTCATGAAAAAAAATGATTGAATGAGTATTCCATGATTGAAAAAGGCGTTTTTTGACTGGGTGCGTATTGGAGAAAGTGTTTTTTGGAGCCAGGCCTCACGTATTTTTGTGCAGTGGATTTTCAGATGTGGATGTTAAGTGAACGAGAGTAAGGGCCCTCAATGTATCCCACAGTGCACCTGGATTTCAAGTGTACATCAGATGGTCACTAGCTGGAGCCCTATATCCCGTCATGCACTGCAGTTGAACAGTGGGAATGAAGAGCAATATGGCGGACTCAGCACAGCAGCTGTGGTACAAATGTAAGTAACTTGATTGTCAGAATAATATAAATTCATATTTGAATGTTGTTGACAAAACAATGATTGTCAATATTTTACCCCAATTTGGTACATATAAATGATGCAACAATACTGTGGCATCATCAACGAGTTCACTATTTGGGGGTTAGGGGTTAAGGAGTGGTTTCGGACACAGCCAGAGTCTATAGTAGCGATCAACTTGGCCCGCAGTTGCAGCTCGCTGTGTCGCGGAGTCCCTACATCACTTTCATTTTCAAAGCACAGCAGTGCAGCACAGGGGAAAACAGTTATGGCAGAGGAGAAGAAAACCAAAGAATTCACATTGACTAAAACTAAAAAGTGTGTTAGCTGCAAATTGTGTAAAATGGATCTTGCATGGCACGGGAGGACCACGGTAATCAGATCATCTGAAACAAAAACATGTTGGAGCCATGGATGATGCCAGGGAAGGGAGCTCAGCTGGGTAAGTTAGCTTACATTACTACAAAATATTCTCTTGATCTTCATTTAACAGGCCTAAAAGATTAGACACATATTCGTAGTGTTTTAAATGATGAAACTTTCATCTCACAGCAAATAGCTCGCTAGTTTACGCTGTTTGCTCATCATCCATCTCAACAAGAATACCCGGCTAACAACATATTACAAGTTTAACGTGAGTTAGTGGCTAAGCTATGCTTGTCATGCTGGATGGAGAGCAACCAGTGGGTATTAACGTTAGATAAATGTCATTATTTTGTACAAAACCACAATATGTTGATGTCTGTTATGATGTAACGTGTTAATGAAAACCTCTGCCTAAGCTTATAATGGTTAACAATTTGTCAATTTAATACCAGACTGAGTTATTCATGTTGTTACCTTTTTTTTTAGCTTTATGCTAACAGGTCCGGTTTTCCCTTCGTTTCCCTCTTTTTTCTATGCTGACTTCAGGAGGTTGTGCTCTGATATTAAACTGCTATAATGTTTACTTCCTGAGTGTGAGTGATTGTTGTATTTGGTCATAATGTCACAGAGCAACTCTTGACAAAGTTCAAACAGCACATTATAAGGTTAGAATTTCTTCATAACACTGTCACAATGGTGTCATGACAGTCAATTTATACTTCATGATATATTAATGACAAATCAAAATGGCACCACATTACTTGAGGTCAAAGAATATCCTTATTGTACTGTCATAATGGTGTCATGACAGTCAGTTTTGGGTATCCTGTCTGTATCCGGCCAAACCTATATGACCAAGTGCTAGAAAACTTGCTTATTACAATAATCATTATGTCAACTTGTCATACACTTGTCAGAAATAGATGCATATGTCAAATTGTCATGACAAAGACATTTTCTGTCAATGTCACTTTGATTAATGGCAAGTTGCCATAATCAAGACAACCCAAACAGTGACAGCAGTCATAAGCATGTATGACATTGACATAATATTCATGACAAGTTCATGACTGCGTCATGTGACACTTATGACAGTGTCACGTCACTATTATAATGGTACCTTCAAGCAAAGTGTTACCATATATTAACTTCTTCCCTCACTCATGGCGCTCCCCAGTGGTGACAGGAAGTGTTCAGGTTTTACACTTACATGTAGTAATCCAACATAATTGACCACATCAACATTCCACTTGCAATACATGCAGAACAAGTTGGTGAAAGTATATTACAAATGCAGTGAGGCTATCACCAATGATATTCGTGTGGCGGGCATGAATAGCGATCAATCGGCAAGTGTTACGAGTGGCTTTGTGGCGGCTTTAAGGAGCTCGCATCATCATGAAAATTGGTACACTGATTGACGACGGTGAGCTCCAAAACTTGATAGGGGTATAGCCCATGGGGGAGCCAAAATGCAAAAGTAGTGGCCCTTAGAAATTTTGACCAATTCCCATAAGGATATTTTAAACTTTGTCATAGGCAAATGAAAATTAGTAGGCAAATGCATCCTAAAGAGATATACAATAAAGTCTCTTGACATAATGACCATAACACGACAGGAAGTCAGCCATTTTGATTTGAATACTTGAATTTTAAAACCTCTCAGAGGGGGTTAACCCAATTGGTTTCAAATTTGGTACAGCTCATCTATGGACCAAGCTGAGAAATCCTGTGTACAGAGTCAAAGGGCGTGGCCACTACCACATGACAAAGTTTGGTTATTCTTCATCAGTATTTCAAAATCGTCTTCCAGACAGTTGCTTCATCATAGAAGTTTCTAAATTGTTGGACATAATTGGACTGTGTGTCTGAAGAACCAGGTAGTGACCTTGTCATTGGGTGTTGCTCAATCTGTCTGTAGCACCACCTGGAACTTTTCAGAAACTCCTCTCCATAAGGGTTTTTATGGAGTGAAAACATGAAAAAAGTCTCTTGCACCAGTGGTCTGAACCTAACAGGAATTCTGTGATTTTGATACTAATGGCTAAAGTGAAAGCAGGACTTCATCTTGTAGTTCCAGCATTGTTGTTCCATTCCTGTGCATGTGCAGAGTAGAACTTGTGCATGTATGTCTGTCTAGGGTGGCGATTGCTGTTAGTTTTCAGCAAAACTGTCGAATGTTTTTATATGCAGACCATGCACAAATATAGACAGGCTGTCAAAAGTTTTCATGTGTTTATGTTTTGTGAGTTTCCTGTGATTTTTTTCCTTTCTGTCCTGGTCGGAGAAGCTAGCTAGATCATCTGATATTCCCAGATCTGTCTGCTGTCAGTCACTTCACTTGTGTGTTCCCATTGGTTGTTGTCAAACTCACGAGCCAATCAGAGTAGATTAACTGCATAAGAGGCTTCTGAAAGTGCCTTCATAGTCGATGACTGATGTATGCTGACATAACATTATCAAAAATTCATTTAGCAAAATAAAGGCAGAACGCCATCATAATTTTTGGACATGTTAAAAACAAACATCTAATCTTTCTGAAATAGTCCATTTTATATTGGTGGATGCTGTCATTTTTTTGGTGTAACATGGCAAAGATGGTACCACTTTTTTCCCATTTTTAAACCTTTATATCTCCTAGACTGTTTATCCCAAAGGGCCAGTTTTAAAATACAAAGTAAGCAACATGTGTGGGAAGGTATAACTGTTTAACATCAAACCTCCACCTCAAAATCCTTCACATATGTTGTCATATTTTGAGGAGTAGAATTAGTAAAATTAAATTAGTAGAATTACTAGTAGTAGAATTATTGACCAAATTCAAGCCCCCACAAAAAATTATAAACCCAAAGCACATGTGTAAAAGTCCATATTTTAAAGTACATTTGCCAAATTCTAACCCTTTAAATTTTGAAGAACCTACTTTAGACTTTTGTAGATACAACAATCTGAAAGTGGCTCCTCACAACACTCCAGGGTCAAGGTCAAGGTCAAATTTTTTTTGTTCTTTTTACAAAACTATAAGCAGTTGGGAGCTGAATTTTTGGACTTTTTCTTTTGGAAACTGTGTAAACCTCCTGGAATTTTTCCAGTAAAATCTGATATGGTTGAATGGAGGCGTTTGTTGATTTGGTGGAGAATGACACTGTATCAATTTTATCTAGCTTTGTTCATGAGTACATGGGATCTGGTTTACACATGTAGATATATATGTTCCACCTTTGTTCTCTTTATATCTGAATATCTTTGTGTCTGCCTGTGTGTCCATCTAAGGCAGGGGTCAGCAGCCCGTGGCTCAGGGGCCGTATGCGGCTTTTCAGCCTCATTGCCCTGACTCTTTCATGCAACGGGTTGCACACACCACGTTGCCAGCCACCACCATATTTCCACCCTAACCCTGCCGAGTGTTCTGCGCCCGCGTGAGCCTTGTATCACGGAAGTATACCAGAGCATCTCTTTTTCTCTCTCTTTCTCTTTCTCTCTCGCTCTGACCCTGTGTGTGCGGATCACAGATGCACATAGGACACCCTCTGCAAAACGAAAGTCAATTGAAACGCACATTTTAATGAATTCAAGCTTCGTAAAGGTCCGGGCAAAAGTGGGCGTTTTGTCCATGTTTTGTCCCCCCTCCCCACCCCAGGCGGGACGCGATGGTGTGTGTTTTGGGGGGCGGGGGGATGGGGGGTGGGGTGGGTTGTGGCTTTCTTTCATGGAAAAACGGTCAAAGCAGCTCTTTTAATGGTTAAGGTTTCCGACCCTCAGTCTATATATTTCAAAATGCTCTTCCGGGTAGGCACTTCATCATAGAAGCTTTTAGAAGCTTAGAATTGCTGGACATAATTGCATTGTATGCCTGAATAGCCAGTGAATGGTCTTGTCAATGGGCGTTGCTAAATCTATAGCGCCACCTTGAAATTTTCAAAAAACCCTCCTCATAAAGTTTTTTGTGGAGTAGAAAGATGAAAATTTGAAGGCTTATAGAATTTGTCTAGATCAGGGGTCGGCAACCTTTTCTACTCAAAGAGCCATTTGGGACCGCCTCCCAATGAAAAGAAAGCACCTGGAGCCACAACCCATTTTGATATCATCTGTATAAAACCTTTATGCTATGTACAAAAATCGATACTATGTTGCGTTTATGAAATCAACAAACTGCTGCAGAGAACACAAAAGTCCTTGTATTTAAGAAATAAAAATCCAAACTTACCTAACCTGCAATGAAGGAAAAATACAAACAGAATGCAGTTACCTATCCTCCTCCTATTCAGGCGATAAAAATCAGAACTTATCCAAATATTATCCATCGGCGCTGAACGAACTATGCAAACCAAAAAATGCGCAGTCTGCTTCTGTGTTCTATCGCGTGTGTGCGGTCACCTGTCCTCCTGAATAAAAAAAAAAAGACTTTCACTTAACAATATATAGTTATGTATTTATATTTCACTGTTATATTTTAGACACCCATGCACACATATGCAAAACAATAGCCAATTAAAATATTTATTTTACCTTGTTAATGTGATTTTTGCTCCTGAACCTTGCCACACAGCGTCTTGACGTCAGGGCTGTAAGACGTCACCTTCATCTTCAAACAGGAGCGTAAGCAGACGTCTTTGAGGCATGAGCAGTGCTTGTTTTTAATAAAATTCATGTTGCAGAAGACCTGCTCACAGATGCATGTGGATCCAAAGATTGCCAAGACCCTATGCATACGTCTTTATGTTGATGCAGCTGTCAGGGATGGCAATCCATGTTTCAAACACAAGTTTGTCCTGTTTGGGAAGGTTTGCAACTGAGCAAGAACAGCCTTCTGATGGCACACATTTTCGATGTCGGCCAGTTTCATCTCTGGATCAGGTTGTCTTACACCTGCAAATGCAGTCATATTCAACTGGGATGGTTGATGCTTCGAGGAATAACAGGGAAGGATAGAGTGATTTTTTTCCTCTCTGAACTCACAGAATCATTTCCCAAATGATGTTTGCATTGCAGAGATTGCAGATTGCAAATACAGTGTATTTATCACATTCCCACCTTGTTGGAGGGGATGTGGTACAGTGCGACTCGCTGTAAATCCTTGGCCAACACCGTCAGCTTGTGATCGAATTCCAACACCTCTTCCAGCATGTGCAGAACTGTGCCTCCTTTCTCCTGAAGAGATGTGTTCAATGTGTTCAGGTGCGCTGTCATATCAACCATTAAGTGTGGCTTTTCCAGCCACTCTGGCTGTTCCATCTCAGGAAAGGTGAGCCCTTTGTTGCTGAGGAAAGTTTTCACCTCTTCCAGACACGGTGCAAAGCGTTTCAGCACTGCCCCTCTTGACAGCCACCAGACTTTATTATGCAGCAGGAGATCAGAGTACTTGGCGTAGATCTCATCTAGTAATGAGCAGAACTGACGGCGATTTAAACCTTTTGCCATTATTTTGTTGACAATCTGAATGACAACATCTATTACAACATCTATACAGGCAATGTTTGCGCACACAGTGCTTCCTGATGCAATATGCAATGGAATTTCAGCAACTGTCTATTCAGTGACTTCTGGAGTAAAGTTACAAAGCCCTTCTGCGCTCCTGTCACGCACGGTGCCCCATCAGTAGCTACTGACACCAGGTGGGTGGTCTTTATTTCTTTGGTTCTCAAACAATCCAATACAGCCTCACATATGTCCTCACCCCGTGTTTGGCCTTTTAGCAGTATTAAATCAATAATTTCTTCCTGTGGCCCAGCAGCGCTCAAGCATCGACAGGACAACTCTATTTGTTCAATGTCATTTTTGTCTTTTGACGCATCACAGGCGATTACGTACGCCGAAGCTGAATTGATATCTTCAATCTGCTGTCAGGTGATGTTTTCTGCCATCTTCACAGTTCTGTCTTGGACATTTTTCACAGATTTTCTGAAGTTTCTGAAGTCTGAGAAAAGTCATTTACAGATGGTAATCTCCATTTGTATATGGCTTACCATGGTTGATTATTTCCCTTTTTTTTGCTTTTTTTCGCTCCTCTGTCTCGGGATATTTTTTAGCAAAGACAGAGTGTTTGTTCTCAAAATGTTTGCAACATTTGACTTCAAGTTGTTTGCCAGTCTTTCACCACATATTAAGCAGACTGGTGAACCAGTTTCATCAGCAGTGAAAGCAAAAGAAACTGTTCACGCAGCATTAAATGTTCTGCCATCTTCAGAAATTTTCCTTTCCTTGGATTTATCCATGATGTATCTTCCAGGCAAGGGTCAAAAAGTCAATAAATCACGCTACTAGTGGATAAATAAATGCGGTCTGCCAGACATGTGAGGTATGCCAGTAATGCCTGTCACACATCGGCAGATGTGATGCATATTTTGCGCGCTAAAAATATTCATAACTTTTTGTTGTAATGTTACAAGTTTACCATAATCTTCAAATTTAGAAATGCATTTTAAAATGAACAAACTATAATCAAATTTAATTTCAATAAAATACTCCAAAGTCACTGGGGGTGGTGGCTCCGGAGCCATTGGTTGCCGACCTCTGGTCTAGATGCACAAAAAGGTCTCTTGCACTGATGGTCAGAACTGAAAAGGAAGTTGGCCATTTTGATGGTCAAATATCACCATTTCAATACATTGCTTGTCACGAGAGGCCACCTAGACATTTCATACCATCAACTTCATATTATGTAAGCATCACCTAAATGGCATTGTGATCTAAAATTCAAAAATGCTTTTCTCTATGGGGTGTAGCGGCATGGCAGTCATAGTAGAAAGACGGTTCATTATAACAGAGTCAGAGGGATGCTGCTCAGTCCAGAAGATATTCTTCTTCAAAATGTGCTACAACAAAGAAGAGTCTTGGGATGGCCTACGGTGTGCATTAACACTGCGGTTGCCAGAACCATAGATATATATAGAAAGCTAGATGCCTCGTCCGCATTGCTCGCTTACGCAGTCGAATGTCCGCACATGGCGGCCATCTTGTGTCAGGCAGCTCGCTCACCCATTACATTGTGTGTGTATTGGGACATGTACTTTTAAAATACATAACTTGCTCAAATTTCAACCGATTTTCAAACAGTTTGGTTTGTTGTGTACATCAAATATGTATTTATCATACTGCATAGTTGTGTAGAATGTTATGTCCTAAAAAAATAGATTAATGTTCAGAAATAGGTAGAATACAGCGTTTCCTAGGCCATGAGAAAGGCTGCATGTTGACATTCCCACCCTGTGATATTTATCACACTGCATACCAGTACTTTTGAAATGATGCCTTGAGACAAACAACAATACGCATCCATATTTCCAGTTTTGAATGAAAATATTTTTACATGTGTCAGGGCTGCAGTGGATGCCAAAGTTAAATGAACAGCTTACCCACCTCCAAAACATTGAAACTTCATCTCCACAGACTCCATGGAACTCACTAACACATACACTTCAATTACATTTATTTTACTTAAAATTACATTTAACTTAAAACATCTAAATATTATACATTAACCTAAGCAATTACAAATATTATATACACGCACACATATACACATGCATTACACACACATACATTACACACACAACACAGAAACAAATAAATCAGCATCCATTGGATGGCACAATTAGATTTTTCTCTTTTTGCGGTTGTTATATATGCACTTCCAGCCAACTGCTGCTCATATAGATGTTTTATATTTTGGATGGACTTGAAAACACAACACTGAGGTTTTGCTGCAGAGTAGATGCAGAACTAACACAAAATCTGTAACAGTACTGTATGTGTTACAACCCCCCCCCACCCCCCCCCCCCCCCCCCCCCCCCCCCCCCCACCCCACACACACACACACACACACACACACACACACAGGGCTAATGCCCTTTGAAAAGCACTATTTTGTTGTGCCTCTGCCTCATGGTGTTACTCTGTAAGGCAAGTGTATTCACCTTGGCGATGTGATGAACTCTTATCTTGCAAAACAGCGACACAACTAATTTTAAAAGAGTATAGTGGTGGCTGTCAATACCCTACTGTGTGTCAGTAATGTGTTCCCCAAGCCCAAACACATCCTCTGACCCAATCCTCTTACGTACAATGTACATGATCTGAATCAGTGTGTTGGGCTGTGATTGCCTGAAACTGTCCGAGGCCTGGCGAATTACCCACTCTGCTGCCCTGACGACCCTCACCGTTCCCTCTGATGGAATTACCAGGCCTCCATTGTTTTTAAGAGAGAGTAGGTGGTAGCTCTGGTCTTTGGTAGCAGATGCTGCCTCTGTCACCAAGCTGGCACAGTAGACATCAATGTTTGCGAATGGAGATGGAAGGTTCTCCTCTCCTACTGCAGAGGACACATCTGCAGCTAAGAGGCTTGTAGAGGTGTCAATGGTCACCAAACTTTTTACACAAACTTTTCTAAAATGCTGAAAAAAACAACACACTACAACTTGCAGAAACAAAATACTAAAGTGTGATATTTAATCACATTTCTATTGACATATCCTAAATATGTCAATAGAAATAGAATAGAAGTATGACATATCTTAAATTTTTGATGGTCAATGATAGACATACCCTTTGAAGATGAGCTGGGAAGTTAAAAATGGTTAGCACAGCATCATCTTTGAGCCGGACAGTCTGTCCAGTCCTATCAAAGTCCTCACTCCTGAAATGCTCACGGCAGATCATTGTCCTGTCAGAAGCAACAAAACCATCCCTTCTTAGGGCAGCTCCCCACCTCCTGCTCTTCTCTACGTTTTTGGGAAACCTTAAAATAGTAGAAATGTACCCAAATCAGGGATGAAAAATAAACCTTTTAAGACAACCATCGGTCAAACGGTCATTGGCTCATCCCTATTGAAAATCCTTGTGTCAACAATATACCTCTTCTTCCACGAAGTAACAAACGACCATCTTCACAATAATCATGTAAAATCCTACTGGTGAAAGGTGAGCCCACGGGCTTTCGCTTCAGGACAAGGACGATTAGCGCATCCATAGGCTGCACAGAAGTCTGGCATCTTTGCCAAAACGTATTGCCTGTAGAAATCATAATGTAAAATGTTTAACAAACCAACCTGAAAATAGTCATCATGTGCAACTTCAGTTTAACAGAAAATAAAGACCAATTCTGCCTCTCTCTTCCAAGTAAAATTACTGGCTAATAGCCTAGCCATGATGCACAACTTTGGCTAAGCTGCACAACTAAGTCGTTTTTTAAGGGAAATGCCGTGATTTCAACATGTTTAAGCATCCCGGCTTGTAACCAAGTTAATAATGTATTTAAGAAAGCAAACCGTTTGTACGGGATAAAATACCTAGGAGTATTCCTGGGGAATAACTCCATGACTAGGACGATGTCACAGAAAAAATGACTACTCCCTCACATGTCTTTTAGAGTTAGAGTACTTGTGCTTAAGTTTAAGTAGCATTCTTCCTGTGGCACCGCCTCACCACCATGGACCCCCCGCCAAGCCCAAGCCATGCTGACTTTTTCTGGGGGGGTCGACATTGGGTGCCACAGGGGGTGGTGTTTTTACCCAAAGAGGGGGGGGGGGGGGGGGGGGGGGGGGGGGCAGGGCCTCGTCCACCTGGCCAGCAGAACTGCTACTTTTAGATTACAGTTTATTCAGAAGTTTTTAACGGGGCCCACAGATTTAGTGTGAGAGATGGCCAGCTGCATCTTCAGACGTGTGAGTAACCTGGGACTGGACACAGCCCTGTTTTTAATGAACACTAAAAAAAGCTCTAACTCTCTGTTCTGGTCATTAAAGGAACCATTGGTGCACGGAGCCAGACTCCAGCGGAGCCACACCTGGGCTGACGGCAGCGCTGGTCTGCACCGGGACGCTGGTCCTGAAGCAGCTGGCGGATGTGGCGGGGCCAGCGCTGTCAGAAACCCAGGCTGTGGGCTCCCTGCTGGGAGTCCAGTCCACCAGGGTGTGCCAGAAGATCCTGCAGCTGTGGAGGCAGAGGCTCTCAGGGAGAGAGAGGGGCCTCCTCGTGGAGTACAATATAGGGACTGAACCCGATCCAGGAGACCCCTTCCCGGACTTTACCATCTGTTCCGAGCTCGGAGACCTCTGTGGACCTCTCCTTGAGGGCCCCAAGAACATCAGCCTACAGGCGATGGACATGAAAGACTTGTACAAGAACTGTAGCCATACACAAGGACCGACTGTGTGACAGAGGTCCCACTGTGTGGACTAAAGGCCGGCACAAGCTTCCGCGGCTTTGGCCACACGGTGCGGCCAAAGTGCTGCCGCGTGGCCCGTTTTGCGTCGCTCAAAAGTTGAGACCTCGCAGCTTTGGTTGCGTCGGTCGTGCATGCGCCCTGTCGAACTCACCACACCAGTAGGCGGAGTCCAGGGGTTAAAGCCCCGTCGACAACCAGGAATAACCCTCAGACGAAAGACTTGTTAAGGAAGTCTGCTGCTTCACCCGCCTCTATAATACAGCCTCGACAGAGTACAAAGACGGGTTCCACTGTGCAAACTCACGGCGAGAGATAGCATAAACGCTAGGGCGGGAGGAGCGTTTGTGTCGCCGATAGAGTTGTCACCTGTGTCTCACACACACACACACACATTGACAGCGGCATCTGCACGCTGTATTTAGCGGCATATCTGCGTACATAGGATACAAACAAATACACAGAAATACAAACATTCAGGGACGATTCTTCCGGGACATTCAGTGTCCCGAGAGAATCTAATGTTTTTTTTCCCGGGACAGTCCGTGAAAACCGGGACAGGTGACAACACAATACTAGGATCAGAGTTGTTTACATCTCGTTCTCCTTCGTGTACTCCGGGGGCAGGACAGGCCTGTGTATAGATTGCTACGCTCCCCTTGTGGTGGCCAAGAACATTACAGAGCTCGGAAGAATTCAACCATTCTTCCGAGCTCTGTTGCGGAAGCTTGTCCCGGCCTTAAGAAGCTGGGAGAAGATAGCCAGCCACAGTGGAGAGCTCTGTACAAGTCTCCCCTGAACAAGAGGACAGCCGACCTCCAGTGGCGGATACTACATGGAGCGTTTGCCCCAAAAGATTTTGTCTCCATCACTGACCCAGCTGTGTCAGACCAGTGTCCGTTCTGTGGTCTTAAAGAAACAGTGTTTCATGCTTTTAGCGAGTGTAAGAGACTCTCAAGTCTCTTCACTCTTTTAACCAAGGTTTTTAGACTGTCCAATGAATTTTTTAGCATTAGAGGTTTTATTTAGGGTGTAACATATAACAAGAAACATAAAGAAACATTCCATAAAGAAAAATTCAACTGCTAAATTTTATCGTCGGAGAGGCAAAGATGACAATTTATTTATCTAGAAAAAGATGGATGGCAGAGCAGGGCAGGATCCAGTCTGGCAATGCAACATCAGGTGCAGACTGAGGCTGGAGTTTGTTTTTACAAGATGAATAATGATTTGGACAGTTTTAAAAACATCTGTGTTGTGCACTGTTGATGATGACAAACTTGTTTTTACAGATTGCCTAACTAGCTGAATAACTCACTGTTTTCATTGAAAGAAATGTTTTTAATTTATTTATGTATGTATTTATATTTATGTATTTACAACCACACACAGCACTAGATCACTTTTCATATTTATAACGTAAATGTATAAAAAAATGTAAATACCAACAGGTACCAACAGGTCAAAGTTATAGGTATGGTTCAAAAGGTACGTGTGTGCACATAACTTGAACCGATTTCTAAAAACAAGGTACCATTGTAATCCTTGGACCATACCAAGTTCAACCCCTATGATGTCACAATGCGCCATGATAGATTTTCTACCATCTTGGATTTTGTTGAAAGCAACAAAAAAGGTTCAGCGCTTGCAAACTTGTCCGATTCGCATGAAACTTGTCACACATTACATTGAGACCAATCCAATCAAAATTTACTCATAGCTGTTTTGATCCAATCCGTATGGCCGCGAAAATGATCGAAATCAGCGACAAAGTTGTCATTTTGTATATATCTCAGGAAGGCTCATACTCGGCTCATATTTTGGCAAGGCCTCGGCGCAACTAAAGCAAATTGAGTCACATGTTTAGAGACCCTTTACTGAGTCTGCATGATCAGTTTGGTGTCATTTGGCCACAAAGGTCGTTGTAATTACATGACTTTGTGCCTTGCCCCACATTGCTTCATGTGTCACTGTTTATGCTTAGATTTTTTACCAATAAACATTCTATGGTTTTGACGTAGGACCTGCTTGGACCCCGTATTGCTGCTATATTCAGCTATATTTCACCTTGATTTAGATTTCAGTTTATTGGATATAATTACCCTTCATCTTGGTGATAATCAAATCTAATTCAGTGTAATATAATCTAATGTAATCCTGTCTTGGGCTTTCCCGTTAGGCAGTCAGGGGCTCAGAAGCATTTTAATCAACTTTTAAGGTTTGATCCAGATAGCAACTTCCAGAAGTGTGAGGTGGTGAAGTGTCTAGTGGTGTGTGTCAGTTAAGAAAATATTTAGTGTCAAATAATCAATATTTTTATTTGCACATAGTCTCTGGCATTTATATTGAAGGAAAGGAAACACAAAGAGAGAAAAAGGCTGTACTTCTGTTCTTTTATATGTGTACAGAAAGTAAGTAAGTAAGTTCGCTTGACTTGATCTCATGCAGCACGTTGCTTTATACTAGAAGGATGACCATGGAGCCTGATCACTGACATTAAAATTTGGCATTGAAAGCAGAATTAAGCATTTTAATGAAAAAATGTTAGCATTGAAAATAAAATTTGGCATTGTAATAAAGGTTGTAAACATATAATATATTATTTGGATTTTGAAGAATATATTTTCCAATTTCATCTCAGTTCCTCTCAGTGTTTTCCCACTGTTTCAGTGTCACTGGTTTCCAGTGTCAGTGTTTATTTTTCTTTTTTTTTGCTCATTACTGTCAGGGTTTTGACATAGAGAGGAGGGGCAAGAGGCACGTGAATGTGCCAACAGTGTATAAAAACGACTCAGAGCTGCAGTGAGAGAGAAGTTATGAGCAGTCCGTGGTAAATATTCAGAATTATTTTGTTGGTTTGGCATTGGCTACGGCTCACAGCTTTTGTCTGTGAATCAAAAGTAAGTGGCGCTATCATCATTTTGTGCCATCTATCTATCTATCTATCTATCTATCTATCTATCTATCTATCTATCTATCTATCTATCTATCTATCTATCTATCTATCTATCTATCTATCTATCTATCTATCTATCTATCTATCTATCTATCTATCTATCTATCTATCTATCTATCTATCTGGTTGTAGCTGGTTTGCGCATGTAGACGTAGTCTTTGGGTACGAAAAATTAGTTTTTTTCCATTCATTCCTTATGGGTGCCACAATAGGGCCGCTCATGATGGTGTCCATTTTTGGGCCCTGCCAGAATGAAAAGTAAAATTCTCCACATCACGACCAGTAAGCGTCACTTCCTGCTGACTATTGACAGCACTGTTTCAGCTTTTGCTCTATCCCTACAACCTATCCTTAGCGTCTTTTCTTTGATTTCCCTCCATTTAAAGTGCCACTCAAGCACTCTATTCTGTTTTTTGGTCCAGCTCTCTCCCCGACCCGCTTCCTACACCACTCCCAGTGCCTTTCTATGACCCTTGCTTCGGTTAGCGCTGTTATCTTTTAGAAACGTTAGAAATGGCTTCCCCCTCTGCTTCTCCTGTCCCTCTCTCCTGCTGTGTGCCACATGTTTAGCTACTCCCCTGCCTCCTTTAGCGAGGGTGGTATGTGACAGCACTGTAGTTTATTGGCAAGATTGGAGGCTAGGTTTAAGGCCCTTGTATGCTACCATGAAAATGTGCGTATGCGCTGTCTGTGGAGGTGGCGCAGACAGATATGTGCAGGGAAAATTTTGAGACCTCGCGAACAACAATGCGAACAATGATTGTGCATGCGCCCTACTGAACTCACCACTCCAGTCGGTGGAGTCGGGCACTCACAAACCCCGTTGACAACTTGGGAGAGCTCATTTTTCACCCACGAAGAAGTTTGTTGCTGGTTCTCATGGAGGCATCACGAGAGACATCACAAAATATGAACGCTCCTTCAGCTGTACTCCTGGTCATACTTTCAAAGCAGCAAAGTGCTATGGATCCGTGTTTAAATACGGGGACTAAACGTCCACTTTTAATGATGCTTAAATTCATTAAAATGTCTGTTTTTCAATTGACTCACGCTTTGTGCAGGCTGTCCTGTGTGTGGACAGCCTGCGCACACACAGAGATCGAGAGGGAGGGAGAGAGAGAGAGAGAGAGAGAGAGAGAGAGAGAGAGAGAGAGACCGTAGTAGGCATTGCTTTTGACCCATTAGTACCCCACCCCAAATAATAAATTCAAACTATAGTCACCATAAATATATATGGATCATTTATTATATATGTTTACGATTGTTGGCCTATTTTTAAGATCTCTTCTTTGTCTGCTCCGGGGGCAGAGACTTGTACCGGAACATTACAGTGGTGGTGCAGAACCATGCTGGAGGGTAAGTCTGCGCCATGCAGTAGGCACAGACGCTGGTGTGGAAGCATACTGGGACCTCTAGCAATCTGGAAGCCCGGCTCCGCATGGCGGAAACAAAACTGACTGCCGTAGTTAGCCAGTGCCCATTAGCCACCGCGGAGCTGCTTAGCTTAGCTCCCCTTAGCTCCCCTCCAGCTTCTCCCGAGCAGCTAGGAACACAGGGACGCTGGGTGATTATCAGACTTAGATTTAGACTTAGACTTTCTTTTATTATCCCTTTGAGATGGCTCCCTCAGAGAAATGTACATTTCCAGTAGCATTTGAATGGAGGGGGAAGCGTAGTTCTCGCCCACCTACTGCTTCCCACTTCCAATAGGTTCTCCCTGCTCGGCGACACATCCACTGAGGATAAACCTCTGGTCATTGGTGACTCTGTTTTACAGAATGTGAAGTTAATGAGTTCAGCGGCCATAGTCTGTATCCTGTAGTCAGAGCGGGCGATGTTGAGTCCAAATTAAAGCTGCTGCCTAAGGCTGAGTGTAAACATATTAAACGTAGTAGTAGTCGTTATCCACATCGGCGCTAATGATCTGCGGTCACACCAAATGGAGGTCACTGAAATTAGATTGGAGTTTTCTCCAGCCCTCTGCCCAATCATCATTTCACCGCTGGTTATTGAGGCGGTGTCCCGCAAATGGTGTGGGCTTTACAGATAATTGGCAAACTTTTTGGGGTAGACCTGGTCTCATTAGGAGGGACTGCATCCACCCCACGTTCGAAAGAGCTGCCCAACATTCTAGCAATCTGGCCAAGTGCATTAACACCCGGCTTTGTGAAGGTTACTATGTTAGCCTAAATGAATCCTCTCCTCCCAGCCGCATTAATTACCATGTCCCTCGATGCTCTGGCCATGGTGGTGGGGTGGCAGCCGTCTTTGACCGCAATCTATTAATTACCCCCAAATCTAATCTAATCTAATCTTGATTATAATTCATTTGAAAGCGTTGTCATCAGTTTGTTTAACCAAAGCTGGAAGACACAGCTTGTCCTACTTGTAGTAGTGTATCGGGCTCCGGGCACTTATTCAGATTTTCTGTCTTTCAAACTTAATCCTAAAACCGACAGAATCATTACTGTCGGTGACTTCAGTATTCATGTAGATGTAGTCAGTGATAGCTGCAGTACAGTATTCACCTCTTTATTCTGGTCCATTGGCTTCTGTCAGCATGTGCATCAACCCAAGCACTGCTTCAATCACACCCTGGATCTTGTTCTTGTTTATGGTGTTGAAATTAAACACCTGACCATTTCTACCCCGAATCCCAGTGATCGCTGACCAGTCTTTAATCACTTTTGACCTTCTTCTAGCCGGTGATGAGAAAAAGAAAGGCAGTATATACACAAGTGACAGTGTCTTAGCAAACTTTAAGGAAGCTATTCCCTCGTCCCTCGGTGCTACATCACCTCTCTGTTATGAAAGCAGAGTCCCTCCTTCATTGATCACAAGTCCCTCCTTCACTGATCACCTTGCTGGTAGCTTTATAGCTCTCTTAATGAAACTCTCGACTTGAAACCCTAACAAAAAATGTCGACCCCGTGGTTTACGCTGAAAACTCACCACCAAAGCCACCTAGCACAAAAATTAGAGAGGACATGGCGCTTGATCAAAAACAACAGTAACCTCCTGAGAACCAAGAGAAAAAAAAGTGTAATTTTTTTTTGTAATTTCCTATTTATTTGGGCATAAAAAAACACCTTACTTTTTGTTTTAATATCACAGCATGTCCACTGTAGAGGACAACAGGACTATTTCCATGTGAAAATAGAACACAATTTGGAAAATAAGAACAAAGAATCATAATATGGTACAAGATTGGATTCTAGTTTTCACAGATTTTAGGGTCATCTTGATTGGCAAGAAGCCCAGGTAGCACAGGTGTGAATCTGTTCTCTACTCTTTCAACAATGTGGTTGTTGGTATGCCGGCCATCTTGATGGAGAAAAAAGTAAAGTTCCCAGCATGCAAACCTGTCACATGACACATCACTGGAAAGTCCAGGATGTCCTCTACAGAATACTATAGGGCTTGATAGAGTAACTCCAAATACTTATGGAAGACACGTGTGAACAAAATGCCCATTATAAAGGACATAAATGAATGGGCCGGATATTTTTCAGACCTGGAAAGATAGTCTGAAAACATACAGGCTGGCTCTGTGTAATGCCAGAGCGATACTACTCCTATCTAATTGAGAAAAATAAACATAACCCCAGCATTCTTTTCAGCACTGTAGCCAGGCTGACTCAGAGTCATAACTCCACTGAGCAGTGTATACTTACACATCTCAGCAGCTCTGACTTTATGAATTTCATCAATATCAAAATTATAAAGATCAGCCAAGCCATTAACAACCACCTAGCATATACTGCAGTTAATCTTCCCCCTATTGCAGCTATTCAGGATACAGTTAGGAATAGCGAACTAGAGGCCGATCCAATCTAATCTTCATCTCAAAAATCCTTGAGTAAACCATTGCCAACCAGTTCTGTGAACACCTTAATAACAATAGCTTATCTGAGTCCTTCCAGTCCGGTTTTAGAATGAATCATAGCACTGAGACTGCACTGGTTAAAGTCTCTAATGACCTTTTAAATGGCGTCTGACCATGATCTTGTTTGCGTGTTTGTCTTGTTAGATCTTTGTGCTGCTTTTGATACAGTTTACCATCAGATCTTACTAAAGAGACTGAAATATCAACTTGGAAGCAGAAGCACTGCTTTAGACTCGCTCCGGTCTTATCTTTCAGACTGATATCATTTTTTTGTATCAATGATAATCAATATCCACGCACTAACGTCACAGGGTTCTGCAAGGATGTTCCTATATATAAGCTCCCTATAGGTGATATCATCAGGAGTCATTCTAAAGATCTAAAAGATTCTAAAGATTTCCACTGTTGTGCTGATTACACTCAATTATATCTATCAAGCCAGGGGAGCTGGTCTGGATGACCCATAATTTCCTCCTTCTGAACTCTGAAAACAGAGTTACTGCTCATAGGTCCAAAACACCTATATGACTCTATATCTGACGCCATAGCACTACAAAATAGATTTGTTACTCCTTCTGCCACTGCCGTAAAGAACCTGTTAGCTTGGATCAAGGTTTGGTTTGAGGTTTTTCCCCTTTTTTTCCCAGCTCTTGGGAGTTGTTCCTCAGCCTTTGCGAGGGCCAAGTAGGAGTTTTTTACTATGTACATATTGTTGTTCTCTTCGTAAAGTGCTTTGAGATAACGACTGTTATGAACTGGCACTTAAAACAAATAAAGTTGAGTTGAGTTGAGTTGAGTTGAGTTGAGTTGAGTTGAGTTGAGTTGAGTTGAGTTGAGTTGAGTTGAGTTGAGTTGAGTTGAATTCAAAGAATAATTGGTACAGGGCCCCTGGTGTGGTTGGGGTTTTTTTCCTAATTAATTTCATGCTTCTGGTGGGTGCTGCAGGTGCAGCCAGAGAGGACGCATTTCCCTGCGTTTGAAGTTTAAATGAACTTTCTATGTCATCGTATGGCTTTACTGCGGATGTCTGTTCGGGGTGATTTTTTTAAATTCGCTCACTTTTTAAATTCACTTTTTGGCCCTTTGGGTGCCAAAATCGTTGAGGATCTTGGTCCAATCCAGAATCCAAATACACCAACGCATCCGGGAGACTCTTTTCCAGTTTTGGGGTAAAAACAATGCATACTTGCCGGGGCCAAGCCACACGTTTTAATGTATCATTTGTGTGTGTGCGATCAAGCCTTTTCGAGCTACGGACTACCCAAATTTGTCGCAATATACAGAAGTTGAAGAAGTATAACTATTAGAATAAACAGAAGTAACACGCAGGAGAACTACTTCCCGGAGCACTAATAAGATATTAGATCTTAAAGGAATGTATAAATATGGGTATGTCCATTTGGTTGACAGGGGACCCTCACAGAGGCAAGAGTATGATTTACACTGATTGGATGAATAGACTGTGTTTACCTATTCACTGTTAGCCAGTATGATGCAATGATGTATAGAGAACCAGGCAGTGGTAGTGCAGCATAAGATTATTCACAATGTCATGTCTTCATTGCAAGCCCTGCCGCCATCTAAAAGAAGAAACTGCTTCCTCTCCATTTCTCCTTTGATGACCTACAAAGCGACATCTTGGCCAGTAGAAGAGGTGCAGACCTTTCTGTCCTTTGCTGACGAGAAAACAATAACTTGCCAGGCCAATGCACAATGGGCCTGATTTACTAAGATCCCAGATAAGGGATGCTAAACTGCGTGCTCCTGGTAAGATTTTGCGCTCTTGGTTTGCGTGTGTTTCGCGGTTGATTTAATAAGGGGTGCAAATTGTCGAGGTGCAAACAGGTGCAAACTGCAGTATGCCAATGAGGGGTTTGCGCGCTGTCAGCCTTTCCATTATAGCGAGTGCAGAGGAAAGCACAAGAATAAATATGATTCCCTGGGGTTGGAAGTCCTTGTGGCTGAGGCAAGAAACACATCTGGCAGAGGAAAGTTAAAAGCTTCTCTCAATCATGGGCGATTGTGCAAGAGATACAAGCAGCGGCCAGTATTTGACAGTATGGCCAGTTTGTCTCATGCGCTCCAGTGGAACACTTGGGACATTGCTGCACACACTGGGCAGCTAGTCAGCGCCATGTCTAGACCAACGATAGCCATACAGTCACTGACAAGAGGAGTAGAAGCTGCGATGCAGGCAGTGGCCGGTTCTTCCATCAGCCTAAGAGCTGAGGGACTGGAGCAGGCAAGAGAGAGAGGGAGATAGAGGGAGATGGAGGACAGGAGGACCGGAGAGCGCAGGACCACTGTGCACGCTGCATAATAGTGCTGTTAATTATGTGTTTGGTGCAAAAAAGAAAACAGTGCCACAGAGATGTCATATTGACAGTGGGTATTCTTGAAAAATATGTTTAATCACGTTCGTCATATCTAATTTCCCTGTATCCTTTCTCTTTTTTTGAATGAAAATGAAACGCACCATAAACAGCTCACAGAAAATAATTCTGCATCAAAATTAATTTTCTGCAGCCATTGTGCATCAAATTGGAAGTATTGGAAGCGTTGCAATGATGAATGGGTAATGCAGTAATATTCTGTAATAGAAAAGCATGCAAGCCAAGTAGAGTTGTACCATGGTACCACCAGTACCATGTAGTGTATATCTTTGTGCAGGAAGAGTGTGCGCATGGGTGTGCGAGGCAGTACCAAAGTATAGCCCGCATCCAAATTGCCATGGCACGCATTGGTAGCGTGGTGCATGCAGCCAAATATTTGACACTTCCGCATGTTGGGTGCTTGTGGACAGCACATGTGCTGAACGGAGGATGGGGTTAGGGTTACTGACCACCAGTAGGTGGAGTTCAGCATTCAAAAACCTGTTGACAATGTGGAAGAGCTCTTTTGGCCACGAAGAAGCGGTAGTTGTTTGTGTATGCATGAACACAGGTAGACACAGGACAACCTGTGCAAAGCGGCAGTTAATTGAAAACCATTTTAATGATTTACGCTTGCTCTCCTGCCCTCCCAATCTGACCTGATCTCTGAACTTGTTTTTGTTGTCTCTTCCACGGTGTTTGATCGGCCTTCCGGTTAATGTCTTGCCATCTAGCTTTGTTAGCATTGGCTTTGGGCCTAGATCTGTCTCTGTGCAATTGGGTTCTCATCTTGGGTAAACGTAAAAGCAACGTGTACGCATGAAGCAGCTTTCATGTTGGTCGATGTAAACAAACATCTACTCAGCGCCATTGCTGACCAAAATGGGGCCCCACGCAAAATATGCAAATGGTGCCCCATGCCAAAAACTGTGATTTGGTCTGATCTTGGTCTGATCTAGTTGTGCACCTTACGGCTGTGTATATGCACGTACTTTGTGCAAAACGGGCCCTTATTAGATTGTGGGGCTCTACACAGAGTGCATGTTCTGTGTATAGGCAGCGATGGCCCTGCAACTACTGCTTCTTCTTCATGGCCAAAAGAACTCTTCCTTGCCAAGACACCTGCAACACCAGTAGGTAGAAGCGTGTTAGATGAATGAAATGACTGCAGTCACTGTAAGTGGACTGCTGAAAAAAGAGTGACATTCCTGATGGTTAAATTCTGTGTAATTTTGTTTCTTTTACTTGAAAATATTACCTCTATGAAAGGAATGTGTGAAATGTCACACGTGTGAATGTGCCAAAATGGTTAATTAATACCTCTTGGTAAGAGCAAAGAGTTATTCAGTGTCACCAGCAGGGGGCAGTGTCACAAGTTGCTTCTCTTCACTTTCTTCCTGATTCTGAAACTGCACTGGATAGAAGCAAACCATGTGATGTGATGAGTTAAAACTTGCTTGACAGCCCACATTTGTGTTGTACCTTTGAATGTGATGCTATGTTGTTGACTGAATATGTTTATTTTCTGAACAAAGGGCAAAATGTAGTTGTCTGCGTGTTGTGGGTGACCAAAAATGGTCCCACTGTATTTCTTTGTTGGGACCAAACCATGTCAAACCATGTTACGATTCAAAAGTAATGTAACCAAATACTTTTTAATTACTTTTTGATTACTTTAATGATTTAATGAGTATTAACCCATGTTCACGATTTAATTTTTGAGAACTAACAGTGTAAATCTTAAAACAGTACTAACTCCAGTGCTTGGATTAACAACACTATAATTGATGCAGCTGAATAAAGGCGAACCGTCTTTGCGTGGGAGTTGCTGACAAGCAATCACAGGAAGTACAAGAAGAGAGTCTGCAATGGGAATGTAACATTCTTAAGACTCCTCTCATAGGGCCCATACTCTTTTCTGCTCCTCCTCCAGGCTCTACTGTTACTGTTACACAAACAGGTTCAGAAACCACTTCTTTCTCACAGTGCTCACCCTATGGGGCTCTTTAAAAAGCCCAGTCTTTCCTTATCCCCTCTATCCACGCCTTAACATCCACACAGCATCTGTTCAGTGTTCCTCTTCATTTCACATCTCTATAGCCGTATCTACAGTGGTAGGATTATCTACGTTATCTGTATAATGATTCCATCTGTATTTATCACATTTGTTTATACCATGCTATTTTTCATTTCCCTGTGCATTGTGTTGCCATAACTATGCTGTACATACTCTGCACATACAGTACATGTACTGTATTTCCGTAGGTAATTTATTCTGCACATATCTATGAAACATCTTTACTTACACTAGCACTTTATCTCGAAACACCACTTTTATTCTATACACACTGCACAATCTGTATGTGCACTTCTTGATTAGATGCCAAACTGCATTTCTTCCTACTTCATACATGTGTAATGACAATGAAGTTCTCTACTCTAATTTAGTAATATATACACTCACCGACCACTTTATTAGGTACACCATGCTAGTAACGGGTTGGACCTCCTTTTGCCTTCAGAACTGCCTCAATTCTTCGTGGCATAGATTCAACAAGGTGCTGGAAGCATTCCTCAGAGAGTTTGGTCCATATTGACATGATGGCATCACACAGTTGGCGCAGATTTGTCGGCTGCACATCCATGATGCGAATCTCCCATTCCACCACATCCCAAAGATGCTCTATTGGACTGAGATCTGGTGACTGTGGAGGCCATTTGAGTACAGTGAACTCATTGTCATGTTCAAGAAACCAGTCTGAAATGATTCCAGCTTTATGACATGGCGCATTATCCTGCTGAAAGTAGCCATCACAAGTTGGGTACATTGTGGTCATAAAGGGATGGACATGGTCAGCAACAATACTCAGGTAGGCTGTGGCGTTGCAACGATGCTCAATTAGTACCAAGGGGCCCAAAGAGTGCCAAGAAAATATTCCCCACACCATTACACCACCAACAGCCTGAACCGTTGATACAAGGCAGGATGGATCCATGCTTTCATGTTGTTGACGCCAAATTCTGACCCTACCATCCGAATGTCGCAGCAGAAATCGAGACTCATCAGACCAGGCAACGTTTTTCCAATCTTTAATTGTCCAATTTCAGCCCATCTGCCTCAAAGTTCGACGTACTGTGCGTTCAGAGATGCTCTTCTGCCTACCTTGGTTGTAACGGGTGGTTATTTGAGTCACTGTTGCCTTTCTATCAGCTTGAACCAGTCTGGCCATTCTCCTCTGACCTCTGGCATCAACAAGGCATTTCTGCCCACAGAACTGCCGCTCACTGGATATTTTTTCTTTTTCGGACCATTCTCTGTAAACCCTAGAGATGGTTGTGCGTGAAAATCCCAGTAGATCAGCAGTTTCTGAAATACTCAGACCAGCCCTTCTGGCACCAACAACCATGCCACATTCAAAGTCACTCAAATCACCTTTTTTCCCCCCATACTGATGCTCGGTTTGAACTGCAGGAGATTGTCTTGACCATGTCTTCATGCCTAAATGCACTTTAGTTGTCGCCATGTGATTGGCTGATTAGAAATGAAGTGTTAACGAGCAGTTGGACAGGTGTACTGTCACAATCTGAGTTTGATCGTGATTTGTACCTAATACACCTACATGTACCTAATAAAGTGGCCGGTGAGTGTAGTTAATGATGGAAAAATATTGTTTTTGTCTTTGAGTGCATCGTGTTGGAATGAGTTTTCAAGATGCCTGTTCCTTTCAACATGTTTGGGGTATAAAAGTACAGCAAGAGGTTTACGAAACCTACTAAAGAGTGCCTGGTTCCTGGCCATTTGGAGGAAGACAGATAAGATGCAGAATGACTGTAACAGCTGAGGAGCTCAGCTGTCTTTATCTAAACTTTGATGTTTATGGCTTTGTCATGGTTAAATACTGAGGACTCTGACTGTTCTGGGAGCTCCTCTCTCACAACTCTGTTGTGTGAGATTCTGTGCACAACCTGGGATAAAACTACAGACTTCAAGAACCTTCATTTGAGATTGGTGAAATCCTTTTTTTACCAACAGTTAACATATAGTGGATGGCAGTAGCCAAGCAGGTAGCTATGGAAACAGGTGTGCATAGCGGTGGTGGCTATGTTTGTTGTCTATGAGACATTGCATCAATCGCATCGTATATCATATCTGTGAGAAGGTGATCCTCCCCCTTCTCACCACTGCGCTGGGCTGCGCAAGTGGGGGAGGGGAGAGAGAGAGACCGGACTTGTTTCCCTCTCGGTGCACGGGCACGGATACACAATACACCGGGGCACTGTGGTGATTGTGATCTATGTTCGTTTAGTTTAAGTGTGAAGGGGTAGTGGGGGAATGCTTGTGCACTTTGGTGGTGGCTACGGTGGAGTTTGGTCACGTGCCGACACCATAGCGCACCACGCGCTCTGGCGTGGTCGGGCACGCGGCTCCGCTGCAGCCACAGTCACCTTCAACTTCAACTTTATTTGTTTTAAGTGCCATATCATAACAGCTGTTATCTCAGAGCACTTTACAAGGAGAGCAACAATGTGTATATAATGAAAAACCCTCTGTCCTTAGACCCTCGCAAAGGCTGAGGAACAACTCCCAAGAAAAACCCTGACAGGGAAAAAAGGAGAGAAACCTCAGGGTGAGAGACAGAGGAGGGGATTCTCACCCAGGACGGACAGGCGGACACAAGCAAAACAGTACTGATGGCTAACAGTTCAGGATATAAATAGATCAGTGAATTGAATCAGTCCAGAGTAGAAGGCGGGCAGAACCGCAGTGAGATGAGCTGGGTAGAGGTGGTCCTGGATCCAGCTCAGCGTTGATGGAACCCGGGAGGGAAAAATAATACAAAATAAAATGAAAAATAAAATGAAAAATAAAAATAAGAATAAAAAGAAAATTAAAAATTAAGAATTAAAAAATAAAATATTAATAAAAATAAAATAAGAATAAAAAATAAAAATAAGTAAAAATTGAAAGATAAAAAGGAGAGGAAGGAGCAGTGGAGGGGGAGAGGGAGGAAGAGGAGGAGATGGAAAACAGACGGGGAGAGGCCAAGAGGAGAGAGAGAAGCTAGAGGGAACGTGAACCTGATTCACACCCACAGAGAAGGCAGAGAAGATAGAGCTCAATGTACCGGGGACCCCCAGCAGACTCAACCTATAGCAGCTTATCTTGGATTTATCTGTAGGCTCTGTCAAAAAGGAGGGTTTTTAACCTACTCTTCAAGGTAGAGAGGGTGTCTGCCTCACGGACTGAAACTGGTAGATGGTTCCATAACAGAGGGCCTTGGTAGCTGAAGGCTCTGGCTCTCCATCTAGACTTAGAGATTCATGGAACCACAAGTAGGCCTGTATTCAGAGAACGAAGTGTCCTAGTGGGGCAATAGGGTTTTATCAGGTCTGAGATATAAGAGGGTGCCAGACCATGAAGACCTTTATAGACAAGGAGAAGGATTTTGAACTGGATCCTGAAAGGTACAGGAAGCCAGTGCAATGAGGCCAGAACAGGAGAGATGTGATCTCTCTTTCTAGTTTTAGTCAGGACACGAGCTGCTGCGTTCTGGATGAGCTGCAGAGTTCTCAGCGACCTATTGGAGCATCCAGCCAGTAGAGAGTTGCAGTAGTCCAGCCTGGAGGTAACAAAGGCATGGACCAGCTGTTCTGCTGCATGGGGAGGGAAGTGGAGGTAGGCAGTCCGTGAGATAAATTTTATGTGGGAGCTAAAAGACAGGTCTTGATCAAAACTAACACCTAGGTTCTTTACAGTGGTGGCAGAAGGAGTCGCAAAACTACTTTGTAATGCTATGGCATCAGATATAGAGTCACGTAGGTGTTTTGGACGTATGAGCAGTAACTCTGTTTTTTCAGAGTTCAGAAGGAGGAAATTATTAGTCATCCAGGCCTTAATGTCATGAAGGCAGGACTGAAGCTGCTGAACCTAGTCACTTACCGATCATTTCATTTCCCCATAACCGACCTCGACACCATCATCACCGGGTAGCGAGGTACCCGCAACCCGGTCCCATTTTCACATACATTCACCCGTAGTTTTTCATCTCGGTCACCAGCACACTACACCGAACACGCAATACTCACCAACAGCTCCAGCTCCACGGCTCCCAGGCGGAAGCGCGCCCGCTGCCGGTGCCGGGGTTTTAACTCCACCCCCGGAGCTGGGGTTTGGTACACTGTGCACGGTGGATGGGGTGTTTGGTGTGTTTTTGGTTAGTATAAATGATTATGTTAATTTGGTGGTGGTCTCATAGTCATATATGGTTGTTTGGTCACTGTTATTGTGTTTATTTCTATTTACTATGATTTGTTATGATTGTAAATATGTTTTTGGAGGAGCTGTTCTCTGGATTGGTTGAGTCCAATCCAGGGAACAGGTAGCCCTATATAGTGGAGACCTCAGTCTATCTGAGGAGAGAGAGGAGAGACACATGCTTGCAGTGAGGCTGTGTAGGTTACTTGGCTAGTATACCAGAGAGTAGAGCCAGTAGAGTCACCAGATCTGTTTTGCTTTGGTTTGCATTTTGCATTGTTTCTTTTTGGTTCCTGCCACCTTTTCTTTGGTACTGGGTGAATAAAACACCAGTTGATTTTACCTCTGCTGCCTACTCATCCTCCGTCAACTGTCCGGCTGCCATTCCCACACTTGGGGTGGCCACTCGCTGCCTCACAACATCATTTAATTATGTTGCAGGGTCATCGCTGCCCATACGCAGAACACACGCAATGCGTAGGGCCCCGCGATCCAACAGGGGCCCCATGTTGCACGAAAGATGCGCATATGCGCAGCCGTGAGCCATGCTACTAGAACAGCTGTGAGCGCGAGGCAGGCGGAGAGAGAGCTGCACGCGCCGTCACTGCAATGATTGACAGCGGTCCATCAGACCGATCGCTGATCAGACGCGCTCCTCGGGGGGAAGACCAGAACCTCGTCACAGAGTGACGCTGTGGCAGGCAAATCTGATTAGAAATACCCAGGACAGAGACACGGGGCTCTGCTGGGGAACGGCGAAATACTGCAAAGCAATATTTCAGTTTATATTCTTAACATGTAACAAAAACTGTAATTCTTAATATTTCCATAAGTAACTGTAACGGAATTATTCGGGTAATTCGTTACCCCCCAACACTGTATATGTATATACATGAACAGTACAAGTTTGCTGGAGTTAGAGGACGAGGGTCTTTCAGTTACTCTGTGTAAATGATATGATGTTACAGTGCCTGATGCTAATGTTTTTCCACCCTCACCATCCCACTCATACTACAGGATAATACCCTGAAACTACAACAGGCATAGTCTCTCGAGCTAGTTTTGCTGAATCACAACAGAATAATAATGATAATGATCTCTTGTCATATGCACTATCAAGAGCTTAAACAGGGTAATACCTTGCTCACTTCACACATGATGGACACTCAACTTACAGACAATGGCTGTAACCAGCTCCACACACTCCAGACCATGCTATTACCTTGCTCAAACACTGACCAGTCTTCCATTAACAACACTGAAAACATGATGGCTCTCAAAGACCTTCCTTTCCTTCAGAGGAAAGACATCAAAATTCCTGGTGGGATAAATCTGATTACAAAGACAACTACAGACAGACAATGACAGACAACTACAAGACATGCACTCCAGCAGGGATGAAATGACAACAGCAGAGGTAAAGAGCTTCCTCCAATCACACTTAGGAAATAAAAGTAGCACTGGATTGTTCCAGGAATTGATAAATGCCAAACATGGGGCTCAAACAAAAGCTGATATTGACATCCAAAAAACCCACTGAACCCACTTTTAACCTACCTGGCAATGATGATCCAATCTTCACCACTAGAGTGCCCTCATCTTAGGACAGGAGGGTAGAATGGGTGTTATCAGTGTTATTGCCAGGCTGCTGGAAGGTGCCATGCAGGTGGAAAGTGGCAAAGCTGAGGCAATTGTGAACTTGTGAACAGACTCAGGAGCTCTCTCATAACCATGCATCGGTGAGATTGTCAGCGTGAAGTCGTACTCCATCTTGGCTGGATTGCCCTCATCAAATGTTAGGTGCCAGCTGAATTCACCTCACCCGTAGCACTGTTCAAGGCCAACCATCCAGACGTAAAACTGGAACAGCTTGACCTTGGTTGGATCATGTGTGGAAATCCCAGTGGGCAACCATACCCAACACATCACGTTGGACCACTTCACAGTGTTAGGCAGTATTCAGCCCATTGACTAGATAGTGGAAAGAGACCAAACAGACAACATTGAGGTCAAAGTAAAGTTGACTCACCTGTGCAACTGAGCAGTCACCCCGGCTGTGGCAGCCCCCTGTCAATTTAAGCCATTTAAGTGAGGAACAACAAAAACTGGTGAATACAATGCATTTGACAATCAGGTGTCTAATGCATTTTCTCAGGATGATAATGGTATAGGGTGTATTCCAAGCCTCCAAATGAGTATAACACTGAGGGACGACATCCCAGTACAGCAATCCTATGCAGCACTCCCCAAGCCCCTCTACAAAGAAGTAAAGGAGTATATTCCGGACTTATTGGCAAAGAGGTAGACAGTAAAAATAAAGTCCCCATACTCCATCCCGGTACTTTGTGTTCTCAAGAACGACGGGAGCCTGAGGCTGTGTATCGATTATAGGCTCCTGAACCAAAAGACGGTCCCAGAATTACACCCCTGTGTTCAGGATCTGATTTACACACTTGGTGGTTACAGTGATCAGTAGAAAGCCTATGGGGCTTGTAGGAGTGGGTGTGCATGCCCTTTGGACTTTCAAATGCACCAGAAGCTTTTCAGAGCAGCATGGAGGAGATGCTCAACTTTTTGCAGGATGAGTGCTGTATCCCTTACTTAGATCACGTCCTCTGTTATGTTAAGACGTTTGAAGATCATGTTGAGGTTCCGAGGCACGTCCTGAGGGCTCTCCAATGCTAAGGTGTGAAATTCAGACCAAACAAAAGTGAGCTCTACAAAAAAGAGGTTCATTTTATTGGAAAGTTGATCTCCGCTGATAGAGTTAGGGTCGATCCCAAGGACCTGGAAGCCATCCAGGCTCTGAGAAGTAAAACCTCCAGTGCTGTTGGAGAAGTATGTAAGCTCCTTGGATTCCTCAGCTATTACCACATGTATGTTCAAGACTTGTCCGGAGTTGCGATGTATGAACTCTTACAAACCAAAACCACTGCAGCAGTGATACTTCAGCCCAAGCAAAAGAAAGGGAGAGGAGCACAGCTGTCATCCAGGATTCCAGTGTAGCTGGCCAAAAAACACCAAAGGGCCCTAGACAAGCTCATACATATCCTATCCCATTCACTAGTGCTTGATTGTCCTGATTTTAATCTCCCTTTTGTGCTCTATACAGATGCGTCATAGCAGGGGTTCGGCGTTGTTCTGTACCAATGCTAGGCAGGGAAGCTCAGCCTGCAGAATTATGTCCAGAACTATGAAATTTTGAAACCACTCAATGCATCCTATTTCACTGTCTACACAGTTAATAATCCATTAACATACATGATGAGCAACACCAAGTTGGTCACAGATGGGTCAGTGGGCTTTCCGATTTCCAGCTTGAAAATCTACCAAGAAAAGTAAACATTGAGATTGACACCATCTAGGTTGCCCTTAGACATTGACAGTTATGTGAACTCATGTATGCAGGAGCTGTCCAGAGACGCCAGTCTGGCAACATGGGAAGGCAGCAGAATTGCTAAGCAATGAGACGTCGTCTATATGGCTGTCCTCAACCTGTCACAGTATTGTTCAACCATGCGGTCACCAGAGTTGCTCTCAACCATAAACCGCTCTAACATTGCTCTGACCAGTGGCGTGAGAAGGGAAGTTCGTGGTCTGGCTTATGTGTGAGTGGAAAAAACTCAAAGACGGTCTGCTATACTGGGAAACCCGCCAAAGGAGTCAACTTGTCCTGCTCAACCAGAGCTTTGAGTATCAAGCTTTGGTCCTGAAACACCTCCATGATTGCATGGGTCACATGTGGACCAAGAAAGTTTGAGAAAAAAAATTTAAAAAACCCTTCAAGAGATTCTTGTAGCTGGGTAGGGAGAGAGAGGTTCAAACACCATCAGAGAGGTTCCCACTCTGATGGTGTTTGGAAGTTCATTCCACTACTTAGGGCCCACAAAGGCAAACAGTCTGGACTGAGATTGCTTTGTGTGTGGGGTTGGCAGTACAAAACAACATTGCCAGAGATGCCCATTACAGAGAGTATGGATAGTAGGATGTGATGGTTCACTGTGTCAAAAGCAGATGAGAACTGAGGATTGTCCTGCAGACCTAGCAGTCCTCAGAGCTTCTGTTACTGTCAACAGAGCTGTTTCAGTGGAGTGGCTGGTCTTAAAACCTGGTTGTTTGAATGGATTTTTTGAACAAAATGCAAAATGTAGTGTCACAGGTGATCCAAGATGCTACTGTAAACTTTCTTCTTCTTACAATTGTGACAAAATTATGTCATAGTTTCTGACTCCAGCACATTCCACTTTGATTAAAAACTTTTGTAAATAGTTCTATATACAGGAATTGTATTAATTGTGTAAACAATATAAGTCTTGCAAGACTTCAGCTCAGGCATTCTTTTTTCTTTTACTTACACTACAAGTGAGGTTAAAAAAGGCAATATGTGAGCGCTCATACATTTTATATTTCATAGTACAATTTCAGTAGTTGTGAACTAAATAGTAGTCTTGTAAACGATTGAAGAAAGATGTGTTAATGTTGTGATACATTGAATTGATTTGGCTGTAAACAGTCTATATATTTTCATTATATTTTGGTGTTTTGGTACAAAATACTAAAAGAGAAGAGAAAAGCTGTATTTTGCATGTTGCTTAAGTATTGAAGCTGAGTGAAGCTGTACTGGACAGAAGCAAACCACCTGTCTCATTATTTCTCCTGCTTTACAGGAAACCTTATCTGCGTACAGGTACTCTGCCTGAGACCTGTTACAAAAATGGTGTCTAAACAAGCAAAGTCTTTAGGAAGACATTTATGCTTCTTTTGAATGCATTGTCCTATAATTTATTTCTTGACATCTGTACGTGTATCATGTATAAACAAATCTATACATGCATGCAATGTGCAAACACACACATAAATCTGTTGTGGAAAAATTCTTCATATGTCTGGGAAAATCAAAAGGCAAGACTGGAACAGGTACCAAGTGTTTATTCTCTGCAGAGAAGGAAGACGGCACACTCTGACCACTGCCAGTGGATCAGAGGACTGCTTCCTTGAAGGACAAGTCACAATGCATTAACAAATTGTCAGGGGCTGAGCCAGTCTTTACAACTGGTGTCCTGTAAGCAGGGCACTTTCATAGGCATAACAATGAAGGTGTTAATAGCAGGGAATGATTTTACAGTGAGGTTCTTGAGTCTTTGATGACTGCAGCACACAGAGTTCAGGCTACAACTGAATGAATACTGAGCCACAGCCTCACGCCTCTTCACCTGTCCGTCCAATCTCACAGTATCAGCATGGTCAGGAGGAATGTACCACTGTGTCCTGGAGTTTGTGTTGTCTGTGTGGGTGAGGAAGTTGTGTAGGGCTACACATGCCTTAACAACATGGTTCACATGGGTGGGGCTGCAGTCTATGGGGTGTCTAAAGGCCCCAGTATGAAAATGGCGCTGACGCCGTCTGTGGAGGTGCGCAGACGGATTTGTGCAGGGAAAAATTTGAGACCTCGTGAACAACTGCGCGTTGGTCGCGCATGCACCCTACTGAACTTGCCACACCAGTAGGTCGAGTCGAGCACCCAAAAGCCCTGTTGACAACGTGGGAGAGCTCATTTCTCCCCCACGAAGAAACAGTTTGTTGTTGGTTGTCATGGCTGTACTCCTGGTCGTACATTTAAAGCAGCGAAGTGCTATGGAGCTGTGTTTAAATACGGGGACTAAACGTCCACTTTTTCCCGGACATGTCCGCTTTTAATTCATTAAGATGTCTGTTTTTCAATTGACTTGTGCTTTGCGCAGGCTGCTCTGTGTGTGGTCCTGCCACTCGCACACGGAGAGAGAGAGAGAGAGAGAGAGAGAGAGAAACTGTAGTTGACATGGCTTTTGACCCAGTAGCACCCCACCCCAAATAATCAATTCAAAATATAGTCACAATAAATATATATGGATCATTTATTATATATGTCTTATATGTCAGCCTATTTTTAAGATGATCTCTTCTTTGCTCCGGGGCAGAGACTTGTATTGCCTCCCTGTGGTCAGGCAGAACATTACAGAGGTGGCATGGAAGCATGCTGGAGGCTCCGTCTATGCCACGCGTCAGACTGGCACGCAACCACACTGGAGCCTTAAAGATGCTCCACCTAGATGCCATGATGCCAAAGGTGTTCTTGAGCACGGCAGTGGCGGTAATTGTACACAGTCAGCTAAGCTGAGAGATCCTGGCCTACACACAGGAAAACAAACAGTTAGCTCCACTGACAAATGCAATTACAGGCAAAGCAAACACACAACCAACATCAAAACAATCACTTTCCAGAGTATGGATGCATCAAGTTCTGATGCAGAGGCAAGGCTGCATCCACCACAAACATGCAGCAGTTCGCAGTGTTTGTTCCATGTAGAGTGGTCGAGGATGGCAGATGATACTGTGTTTGCCTGAGTGCGTAATGTTGGAATGAGTTTTCAAGATGCCTGTTGCTTTCAATGTGTAAGTGTTGGGTGTTTGGGGTATAAAAGTACAGCAAGAAGTTTACGAACCCTAATAAAGAGTGCCTGGTTCCTGGCCATTTGGAGGAAGACAGATAAGATGCAGAATGATTGTAACAGCTGAGGAGCTGGAACTTTGATGTTTATGGCTTTGTCTTGGTTAAATACTGAGAACTCTGACTGTTCTGGGAGCTCCTCTCTCACAACTCAGTTGTGTGAGATTCTGTGCACAACCTGGATTAAAGCTACAGACCTCAAGAACCTTCATTTGAGATTGGTGAAATCCTTTTTTTTTACCAACAGCAGACCCAATGTGCAGTCAGTGATTCGGGAACCAAACTCAGTCTCTTGGAACACAGCGCCATCACTCTCCCGACCATATGCTCCAACATCGACCATCGTGAGCCTATAGTGGGCATCATGTACAGGAGTGCGTTCCCCTCTGTAGTTACTGCAAGCCACTCCGGCACCAACATGAGTGAGCTGTGTGTGCCCTTGTGGCTGATAAATGGTGTGACGCATCGAACCAGCTCATCGAACTGAAAAACTGACATGCAGCAATACTGGTAGTTCATCTCCTCCAATCTGTTTCTCTGCTTGTGATCAGGGGCTGAACACTGAACGTCTCTCCCTCTTCTTGCATTTCTTTTCCGAAATCAACACCATCAAACAGAGCTGCTCCATGTCATTCACCGCGTAAGAACTGTCCTCTTATTCCTGCACACCCCTCGTCACCATGTTGAAACAGAAAGGAATACTGGGATCAGTGTCGTTTTTATGTTCTTCTTTATCGTCGTCTACTCCGGGGAGTAAGACAGGCCTTGGTACAAAATTATATCGCGGCCTTAAGGAGTTTTTGGAATCAAAAATTATACAGAACTACTCTGTAGGTGTTTGTAATATTCTTATAGAGAAAGGATACGCCGCCACAGACTGTAGGTTTTAGTATTTTACTGAGCGAACACTTCTCCGGGACAGACAGGTACTTCATTTCAACACACTCGTATCTCCCCTAGATTAATTACTGAGGTGAAATGATTCCACCTAGTGGACATATTAAGTAACACAATCCCATTTACTACATCCCTCCCCCCTTAAGCTATTACTTCTCCCGTTAAAACATATAACTCAAAATGACTGAATTACTCTGCAGTCTTAGAAAACTACCCATCTTAACTTGTTTACAATTTCACCTACTAAGTAGTGTAATAAACATAACACAAAATTACAAGCAAAACATTTCTTTTTCTTTTCTTCTCTGGTATCTTTCCTTATGTTTCTGATTTCTCCACATAATCCTTCAGGTAAGCAGGTTTCGATACAGCCCTTTGAGACCATCGAGCAGGTGTAGCTGTTTGTTGGGGTGGTGTTTCATTTACTGCAATTGGGGACGGAATGCTTGACACTGGTGATGTGCTGTCTTGCAGATTTCCATCTGGCGTGCAGCTCTGTCCAACTGCTACTGGCTTCTCGGTCACAGCAGCCAAATCAGGGAATGACATAGGCACTGTGGGCGGTTCTATTAAGTCTCTGTCTTCAGGCCTTGCCAGAGTCTGGTCCACATGCCTGCACACTACAGTCCCATCTCCTAATAGCATTCCACTTTGGTTCTGAGATCTGGATGTCCTAGATCTAATGTTGATCTTAATCTTCTTCCTTGTAACATTTCAGCAGGCGACAGCCGTGTGGTGGACTGAAAAGTTATGCCGTAACTAGACAGCACTCATGACACCTTGGTTTGGATGGTGCCTTCACCTGCCTTCTTCATCACTGATTTAAATCTCTGGACTGCCCGTTCTGCACATCCGTTTGAGGATGGATGGTAAGGTGCTGAGGTGATGTGTTCAATGCCATTCTTGTTGAGGAATTCTTCACACTCTGCACTGACAAAATTTGAACCATTATCTGAGACAATCATCTCAGGTAATCCTTGGATGCTGAAACTTTTCCGCAGACATTTGATTGTGCTGGCTGAAGTTGCTGAGTGTACTGGGTACACATTATCCCATTTGGAATAGGCATCCTTTACGATCAGAAACATGTGATCCATAAAGGGTCCTGCATAGTCTATGTGTAGCCCTTGCCATGGATTGCCGGGCCACTCCCACAGGGTGACGTGGTGCTGCAGCTGGTAAGTTGCGATGTTCTTGGCAAGTGCTACACCTCCTCACTACTGATTCGATGTCAGCATCTAACTTTGGCCATCAGAAACACAATCCTATTTACCACAGTGTTGAAATTGTAACAATGGCAAGTAAAAAGCAATAAAATATGCACAATACTTCCCCTTTAATATTCATCTCAGCTAGTGTTGCTGGGATCTGTGCATAAACGTTTGTTGTTTTACCAGATTCAGAGAGGATCGCAACCATTTCAGAGCAACCGACAGCGGCTGTGGCCGGGTACATGGAGACGTGCTGTGATGCTTGTGGGTTATCTCTGTTCCTGAGACCAGGGGCCTGTTAGACAAAAATAGGATAAGGGATTAAGCCACGATATGTTGCTTATCCTGGCTCAATTTATCCATGGTCCAGTTGCACAAAAGCCGGATGGGGGGCAGTAGGATATGTTATGGTATAAGTTACTATGGAGATTTATTCTGTGGAGCTAGCCTGCTCCAGACCAGGCTATGTTCCAGGATCTATTCAATCCTATCCCTTATCAGTCAACAGTCACCACAAACGGAAACCAGTAGTTATTCCACTGCCTGCTACACATTGTTATCACATATAACGAGACCCACTGTCGTTATTTAAACGTCTGTGATAAATAATTTCAATCATTTAGGATACATAATTTTAGATGATGTTGCAATCATTAGATAGTGTGCTTTCCCATAGACTGTCTTTCTATGTCTCTGTCTGTCTATCTATCTATCTATCTATCTATCTATCTATCTGTCTGTCTGTCTGTCTGTCTGTCTGTCTGTCTGTCTGTCTGTCTGTCTGTCTGTCTGTCTGTCTGTCTGTCTGTCTGTCTGTCTGTCTGTCTGTCAGTCTATCTATCTATTTTATTTTGAGATGAAATTCACAAATATTTTAGGAAAATTAAGTTATACTTTTGTTGAAGCAGCTGTGTTTCAGTCTGTTTCTGTGGGTTTTAATGTTCCTGTATCACCCCCTGGGTGGGTGAGGTCTGCAGCCCTGTGAGGGGTGAAATGAGGGCTATGGGGCATTTTGTGGAATTGTAGTTCAGTTCAGTGGTTAAGTTTCACAGACAGATTTTCTTAATAGATATCTTAAGAGATTTCTTGATTTCTTAACAGAAATTCTCAATCTTTTGGCACATCAGCATCACATTGTCATGAGTATCAGAACTTTAAAAAATATGCAAGAGAATGCCAGTCTCATAAATGTATGACTTTTTTTCTTCCCCCATGTGGCCCAAATACTCCGTCATATAAAATAAGCATCCAATATAAATGCACACAGTAACATTGTGTTCTTTTATTGAATAAGGCTAAATCAAAACAGGTAAACCTGAATCTGTGATCGGTTGGCGGGGTCTATTTGAGGTAGCTGTGAGTGAGAATATATCCAGGATTGGTTTCACCTGGCTTGATGAATCCGTGTCTGCTCATCCTGGCTTGGTCTTTGTGCAACCAATTAAGCCTGGACTGTCTTGTTTTGGATTCATTGAGCCTGGCTCAGTCACTTATCCTTGCCTGTGGTCATGTACAGAACATCATGACATAGATTCCGAATTCTGTCTAAAAAGTTCTCCCTACTCAAGACTTGTTGAGCAAAGATTAATTATGCTACCACTCAGAGGTGGAATGGAGCTGGGGGACAGCGCAGCATGAGGGGTGTGACAGTGGCCGCGGCACACAACAACGGATTACCTTAACGGATATAAAGTGGGCGCTGCAGATGCGAGCATTTCTGATTACGTCCTGATTCCAGTCAACACATTTAATCGCCTGCAGCAACAGACGCCCTCAGAATGGCCGTGATCCTCTCAGAATCCTATAAAACTTTACTCCGCTGGTAGAATGTCAGTTCTGACACCTGTAGGCACAGCAACCAGACATTTTAATGGAGGAAGCGGTTTGCTATCTCAGCTTTTCCCTCAATGTTTTTGTCTCTCTCATTCAAAATGAAAGGGGAACAACGACACTTCCGTTGCCATTATGCGCATGCAGCTTTTTGATGACGTTGGTTGTCATCAAAAAGCTGCATGCGCAGCCTTTTAACATTGATTTTGTCAATCATGGTGTTTTATTTTGAAAAATGTTTTATTGTGAATATTGACCGGATCTTCTCGTTTCTTTGTTTCTTTCTTTCTGGAGTCGCGTGCACGCTTCTCTACCCCCTATCCTGACAGAAAACCTGACATTGAAAATGGAACACTGATATTGCAAACCAATGGCACTGAAATGGTGAAAAAACACTGAAAAAAAGATGTACTTAATAATTAAATCTGAAGACTGACACTCAAGAAAATATTTTTTTAAAAATCCAAATAAAATATTGCATTTTTATGCAATATTTATTCCAATATTTTTCAGTGTCAATACTTATTTCAGTGTTGATACAACTTTCATTACGATGCCAATTTTTTTTTGCAATGCTTAAAATTTTCAACTAATGTTTTCAGTGCCAAATTAAAGGGAGCGATCTGGCTCCTTAGATGACGTAGCCGACATTTACACGTCAGCAGCGATTCAGACGTATGAGCTACGCCCTCTGCGCTCACCAACAACACTGTGTCCAGACTGGAGCGCCGGACAAACCACTGTGACTCCACTTAATCCTACTCCTCACTCTGTTGATAACAATAGAAGGCCTTCGAATATGGTCTGTGGAGGCTTCACCTGCTCTAAGAATGCGCTTTGTTCCCTGAATGTGGTCTACATGGTGAGTGTGTGCCGTGGATCAATGTGTACGGTGTGTACAGTGCTGGGTGTAGATGGCTATGTTAGCTGAAGCTCACTAGCCCTGAATGAAGTTAGCCTCTAGCATTAGCTCCAAGTGTTAGCTCCTAATGTTAGCTGTCACATCATGTGTGAAAGGAGTGACAGCACTGTCTTCACTGATTTATTGTCTTTGTTAAACGTGAGAAATTCGCCGTGTACGGTAGCGGTGTAGAAAAATAAAAACAGTATTTCAAGCTACTTCGGTAACTAATCATTCTGCCAGCCTGATTAGCTAGCTATAGTCGTCATATGTAAGCAGGCTACCCTTAGCTGAAGGTGGAGGAGGAAACCGTGAAATGGATCTGGAGAGACAACTGACACATCTCGCAGATAACAGGCTCTCATTCCGGCTCGTCAAAGTAGCGTCTATCGAAGTGTTTTTTTGTTTTTCTACTTGGCCGTGATGTAATTCAGATATACTGCTTTTAGTACAATTAAACATGCCATCTTTGACTATGACCACTTCCCATTTTTGGCATGTAGGTAGTGAAAGGTAACAAAGGTAATTATAATTAGCACATAATTTGGTTGCTGATTGGAATGCACATCTAGGTCATGAATAGCCAATACTGAAATTGTTATACTGTATTACTTTTCTTCATTCAAGGTGAATAGAATTTCTAAGTGAGAAGTGACATCTTGACATCTCGAAGTTGAATAAGTTCCTGAAGTGCACCTATATTTTTTTATTGCCAGGCCCTGAGTTTTCACGTACTGCCTTATCTCTGAGCTGATGTTATGAAAAAAAAAAAATTCTTACTTTGCTTGCTGCTTTGGCACGAGAGCCATGTCACTGAAAGAAAACAGAGGCAAGGCCCACCCAGTCAGAAACCTTTGGAACTAACTGAACAGTGGAACAGTCTTACCGATTAAGTCACCTGAAGTGTCATCAGCTAGTGGCTGTTCTGACTATGAAGATTAAAGAGGAGTGACCGCACTACAAAAGACATATATAGGCAAGGACCGGCATTTCCTCTCCTTGAATATATTTTTTATGATGTTTATCATGAAATGCCAAACGTCGTAGTCTTTTAACCATATGAAGGACAGCTGTCTTTTCTGTATTTCTGTTTAAGCGGCAACATTTGTGGAAAAAGTCCTACTTGAATTAAAAGCACAGAGCTCTCAATGTTTAGTTAGCTGCGGACCCAATATCTCTTGGGGGACCTTTCTGTTCTGCTGGCATACTTGCGCTCTCTCTTTCTCGCTCTGTGCTTTCCAACCGGGGACATTTTTGGGGACAGTTTTAACCGGGTACAGGACCTTGACAACACCTTTGTGCTGGCTCCAGCAGCGTGAACAGAGAGTCAAACTCCAGGCTTCATAAACAGGTCTTCGAAAACCAATGGGTGAGGTCACAGAGGGTTAGTCAGCACGCCAAAGCGCTGTAGTAACATAAGTGCCATCACGCATTACTGTTTTTTGTCGCACATGCACACCTGTGTACCTGTGTACAAGTTATGTGTACCCCTGGCCATACACACAAATGGCACAGAGATACACACACACATACATACATACTGAAGGCAACACATACAATGTCTGAAGAAGTATTTTTAGAAGTGATGGTAATTTGATTCTCTCCCCAGTGCTTCAGTAGACTGTGATCATCTTAATTCTCTGTGCTCCCACAGCTGGTAGGGCTACTGCTGATTGTAGTAGCGGCATGGGGGAAGGGCTTCGGCTTGGTGTCCAGCATCCACATCATCGGAGGGGTCATTGCAGTGGGCGTCTTCCTGATGCTCATCGCATTTGTAGGCCTCATTGGAGCAATGCATCACCACCAAGTCATGCTTTTCTTTGTATCCTTGCCCCTGGTCGGTGTTTATGTAACTGTCAGATGATTAGTTTGTCTTTTTCAGCCTGACAAAATGGTATCGGATGCATAATGTACATCTGTTATTGGTTTTAGTTTTGCCATGTTTTTGGTCTGTTGTGTCCTTGACTTGCTGCTGCCAGTACATGGTCATTCTTTTTATCGTTTTTTTGTTCCAATTTGGAGTTTCCTGCTCTTGCTTGGCAATGAACCGTGTACAGCAGGTGATCCTCTTCTACTTCTGCATTTGTGTACATTTTAGCGCCATGACACATTGTTTTCAAAAACAATTATTTTCTTTTGAGCTCTCAGAAGACATGGCCTCATTTTCTTGTCTCTACTGCTTTCCTAGGTGACACTGCTTAATTCTACTTGGGGAATGTTGGAAAATAAGACCAAGACAGACCTTGAGAGCCAGCTGAACTGCTGTGGGCTGCTCAATATCACCGCCAGCCGGGCACAATTTGAACTGGACTTGCAAAACTGCAATGCTGTAAGACATCAAATCAAATTTTAGAGATTTGCATCCACTGGGTGAAAGGCCATGTTTTGCAATAGCAAATCAGGTGCAGACATGAGATGATAAATTATGAAACTGTATTTTATTTCAGTTTCAGCCTAATTATGAACTGTAGTAATTAACTATAGTATCATAACTATCTACAATTCAACAGCTGTGCAACAGTATGTGGCCTGTAAAGCAATATCTCCCACAAAGTGGGATATAAGCATTTCTCTTAAGATGAAGATATTTAAGGGTTTTTGAATAGAAAGGTTTTTTTTATTAAAGAGTATTTTCTATGTCTTCTAGGCTTGCAAAAAGAACAATTCCTGTTTTACCTGTGGGGATATGATGCTGAACCATGCATCGGAGGCCCTCAAAATTCTTGGGGGCGTCGGACTCTTTTTCAGCTTCACAGAAGTGAGTGTCCATTAATGCTAACTCATTTAACCATTTCTTCATTCCAAAGAAATGGAAGATATTGATTTGAGGTTAAAGTACAGTACACAAGTCCATTCTGAGGTGTCTTCATCATCTCCACTATCTTAAGCCGCTGACATCACACGCAATGAAGTTAGGTTTAATGAAATGAATTGAAAGAAATGAAAGTGTCAAATGTGAAAAAGACCTCATCTTTTCTCATGTCTTGAACAGATCCTGGGAGTATGGCTTGCTGTCCGCTATAGGAATCAGAAGGATCCACGAGCAAACCCAAGTGCTTTCCTATAGTCTGTCTCATGTACACAGTACAGTGCCGTAGATGCAGTTTCATGCACACTGGTACAAGTAGAATCATGCACATCTAGAGACAGATCCCCAGTTATGTACCTCAGAGCCACATGAACCACAACAGCAGAGAATGGATAAGCACACTTTGCACCTGAGAGACAGAATGCAGTCCTTCACCTGAGACTGAGAAGCTACGGCAAGCAGTCACTAGTTCAGAAATATTTACCCAAAGTTCCTTGAGCTAGAAGACCTGGATACTTATGTATGAAAGGATAACTTGTAATACCAACAAGTGTGACTTATTGGTATCTTTTGGTAGCCTTGAGGTGAGTACCAGAGTTTTGCTGATTGCAGCTGCTAAGTCTCCAATTGTGTAATGAGCCATGAGACATCTCTGCATGTGTCCTATGCCTGTCAAGAGAAAAGGCTGCTGTGTTAAATTTATTCCTCACAACAAGCACATGACTGTGCCGCATTCAAAAATTAACTTGTATGCACCTTGAACTTGTCTCTAATGTAGTGCCATTACTGAACAACAAATATATTCCTCTGGTCTGTGCTATCCATCATTTGTACAATGGCATACTTATAAAATTCCAGTGTGATGAGTTTGTTCTTGGGGTCAGCTGAGGAGGATGAAATTCAAGTTGTACAGAGGATTCTGAAATGTTTGTAAATGTATTTTTGTCTAGTTTTTTTTTTTTTCCTCCAGATGCATCAATGCTACTAATGGAATGATGTAATAGGTTTAGCAATTAACACTAGATAAATATTTCAGTTGGAGATTAGGATGCCAATGGACTGCAGTTTTGGTATGCATTATCTTTGAGAAGCGTTCTTCATGGCTTTGGTTTGTAGTTGCCATTCTAGTTTAGATCACTATGAAGGACACAGTCCGCCATTCCTGTGTTTGCTTTGTTCCTTTTCGTCCCACAGTAATGTTGCATGGTACAGAGTCTGGCTGCAGAGTCAGGTACAGATGAAATCACAAAAATGAAAAGAGGGAACTGTTTGATTTTGTCTTAACATAATATGGTAAAAGTGTTAAAAACTGCTTTGTGCCAATTTCGTTTTGTTTAATAGTGATGTTTAAGTAACTGGGCTCTTGGTTGCATTTTATTTTCCTGCTCCTTCAAAATCTTTTGAAAAGGTGTTCTTTTGTAAACTATTTTCGTTCTCTGTTGCCATAAGGTTTCTTTTTGTTCATCAGTGTTAAATATGTAAAAGATTTTTGAATATTTCAGTAACTATTTAAGTTGGATGATGTATATTAGACCCAGGTTTTGTAGGTTTGATCTAAGACAATTGTTGATAAACATCACTCATTCTCTAATTTTTCTCTTATTTGAATAGTTTTTAACAGATCTAATTACATGTCTTTCTTGAACCAGTCCATTTAGCTGGTTACGGATTTCCTGCTGCCAATTTCAAGTCTTGCTGGTGTAAAACATTCTGACAAATCTGAAACATTATTGTGCCATATATAACTCATTACTTAAAATGTATGTGACCTTTTGAAATGTAATTTTCCAAATAATAAACCCTTGATTTGGAAATTGTTCCTCTCTTTGCTACCGTATTTGTTTAGCATCATATCACTCAGGTGTAATATGGATAATTGTGTAAGGACAAATAATTTTTTTTTCTCCAGTGACTTCTCATATATTATCATATTCTATTATGGCAGGATGTGCTAAAACTGTAGGAAGATTACACTGTTCACCCTCGCTGGGAATGCCTACACCAGGGTACTGGAGAGAAGAGTCCAACTGCCAACTGAACCTCAGATTCTGGATGAACAATGTGGTTCTTGTCCTGGCTCCGGTATGGTGGACCAGCTCTGTAATCCTATTAGGTGGCTTGTGGGGATATAGTCATTTCCCCAACCAGTCTACAACGATAGGTATACAGATATATAGATCTATTTTCAAATAATTTTTTTCGGTTATGGTTGGACCCCACCAAGGCTGCCCATTCTGTTCATGGTCTATATGGACAGGATTTCTAAGCACAGCCAAGTGGCAGAGGATGTCAGGTGCAGTGGCTTTAAGATTCTATCTGCTGTTTGTAGATAATGTGGCACATCAGGCATTGCTGAGCAGTGACCTTCAGTTTGCACTGGGACTGTTGGCAGCGGAGTATGAAGCTGGTGGGACGAGAATTGGCACATTTAACTCCATGCATTGTTAAAAAAAAACTCCTATTACTGTTTGGGACAAGGACAGCCAATAAAAACACAACAGAACTAAGGCAAATGTTTGCATGTGTGTGTGTGTCCTCTTATGTTTTTTTTTTGTTTTTTTTTTTACAGCTGTCTCTTTTTTTAATTGAACATTTTTGCCCAAGGCCACAGTATGCGTGGGACACCACGAGGCTCCAGCAGGCTTCCACAGTGGCTCTGCCGACCTCTGCAATGTTCTGCCCCACCACAGGGGGTGGTACAAGCCTCTAACCCCTATATAGTGCACTACATGTAGTGCACAATATAGTGCCCTCACTTACTGGCAAAAACTGTCGGACATTTGAACAGATCACCCGGGCTGATGTCACTATTATTCATGCCAAATTGGCAGAAAATACAAGGATGGTAGAACTTACTACAAATATTAAGTCAATTAGTTATGTAATGTAAAAAGCAATTGATTATGTTGTTCATATTTTTGTGTTGAATCATTGTAATAGGATGTAATAGTTCACCTCTGACCATTTATGAAACATCATCTGCCTGACATCTTTAAAATGTTCATTGTACCGATAAAATTGGCAGCCTGTGCAGCCAATAGTCCAACAATGCATTCATTAATTATTATCACTATTATTGTCCTTATATTAAAAACATTAAGTATATGTATTAATTAGCCAATCTGGAACGTGTGTGTGCACGCATGCATGTATGTATGTGTTTTTGTGTATGCAGGTCTGCATGTGGGTGCATGTCATACAACCAAAGCGAACACGAGTACACGCTGAACCAACAGATAGACCTTAAATCCTAGATAAGCTGCTTCAGATTGAGTTTGCCGGTGGGTCCCCGGTGCTCTATCTTCTCCATTCTCTCTGTAGGTCTAGATCAGGTTCATGTTCCCTCCCATATACTCACCCCCCTCTTGGTCTCTCCCCATCTCCCCACCTCCTCCTCCACTTCCCCCTCTCATTTCTTATTCTGTTACTATTCAGGAATAATATATGGACCAGGGAGTGTCTGTGCTTTCTTCCCTCCCAGATTCCATTGATGCATAGTTCGATCCAACTCAACTCACCTTATTTGTTTGAAGTGCCATTTCATAACAGCTGTTATCTCAGGGCGCTTTACAAAGAGTGCAACAATGTCTACATAGTGAAAAACCCCTGTCCTTAGACCCTCGCAAAGACTGAAGAACAACTCCCAACTCCTGACAGGGAAAAAAAAGGTGATCCTCACCCAGGACGGACAGGCGGGCACATGCAAAACAGTACTGATTGCTAACTGTTCAGAATATGAGGAGAGTGGGAAGCTAGAGGGAACGTCAGCCCGATTCACACCGCGGAGAAGATAGAGCTCAATGTGCCAGGGACCCCCGGCAGACTCAACCTATAGCAGCATATCTAGGACTTAAGGTATATCTGTAGGCTCTGTCAAAAAGGAGGGTTTTTAACCTACTCTTGAAGGTAGAGAGGGTGTCTGCCTTCCACAGGAGAGGGCCTTGGTAGCTGAAGGCTCTGGCTCCAAATCTAGACTTAGAGGTTCTTGGAACCACAAGTAGGCCTGCATTTAGAGAACGGAGTGCCTAGTGAGGAAATAGGGTCTTATCAGGTCTGAAATATAACAGGGTGCCGGACAGTGGCGGCCCTGGCATCTTGCACCCAGCAGTGGCACCGCGGGGCCCACAGTGCCACGGCCCCTCCGGCATGTGTCTAAATGCTAGACCGCCCAGTCCGTCCCTGGTGCCAGACCATGAAGACCTTTATAGACAAGTAGAAGAATTTTGAACTGAATCCTGAATGGTACAGGAAGCCAGTGCAATGAGGCCAGAACTAGAGAGATATGATCTCTCTTTCTAGTTTTGGTCAGGACACGAGCTACCGCGTCCTGAATGAGCTGCAGAGTTCTCAACAACCAATTGGAGCTTCCAGCCAGTAAAGAGTTGCAGTAGTCCAACCTGGAAGTAACAAAGGCATGGACCAGCTGTTCTGCTGCATGGAGAGGGAGTAGATGCCTTATTTTTGCGATATTGCGGAGGTGGAATTAGGCAGTCTGTGAGATAAATTTTACGTGGGAGCTAAAAGACAGGTCTTGATCAAAGCTAACAAACCTCTTTCTCACACCCTGAGGTTTCTCCCCTTTTTCCCTGTCAGGGTTTTTCTTGGGAATTGTTCCTCAGCCTTTGCTAGGGTCTAAGGACAGGGGGTTTTACTATGTACATATTGTTACTCTCTTTGTAAAGTGCCTTGAGATAACGTCTGTTATGAACTGGCACTTAAAACAAAGTTGAAAAAGTTGAAGTTGAATTGACAAAGTTAAATCTTGCAAAATGTTTTTTTAATGCGTTAGCTAAGCAATCAAAATCAGCATTGTGTCTAATGGAGGCCATCACACATGTTTTATGCATCATTTTTTACAGCTCTTCACCTGTTTGTTATGTATATATATACATATATATAATTATGTATGTGCCGGGGCACCTTCCTCTCAGTTTTCCTCAATGGTACTGATGTGTCAAATTGCTCCACTCATCCATAGCAAACCTAGCTCAATCAAATAATTTGTTTATTGTCAAGTACAGTTGTGGCAACAATTTGAAATCACTTGCAGCCATGCTCTAACCTCAAACGGCTCCATTTACCTGATGGATGGTGACTCACCCTGATCCAGACTGGATCCAGGCTGGCTGTAAGGAGTGAGACACTGAACTGCCTGTGTGCAATGAAGGAGCAACAGATACAGAGACAGTGGTTGCGAGAACCCTCTTAAATCTGTAGTGTTGCTTTTAATTATTATTAGGGTCCAAGCAACAAAGTTGCGAGAACCCTATTAAAACTCTCCTGTTTCTTTTTATTAGGTTCCGAGCAACAAATTTGCGAGAACCCTATTAAAACTCTCCTGTTTCTTTTTAGGGTCCGAGCAACGAAGTTGCGAGAACCCTACTAAAACTCTCCTGTGTCTTTAGATCCAGACCATGTGTTAGATTGACTTAAACTCATATTTTCGCTCCTTGGAAGGACTCGGAAACAGCATTTTAGGAGGGGCAAGGAGACGCATCTCGCGAAGCATATGTGCGTCGCGCCATAGACATATAGTGAGTATATGCCGCAGCCGTGGGGCCGCCATCTTAGAAAGGTAGAAAGTGACGGAGACGCTATCACAACAACAAGGAGCCCTGCTGAGAAGAAGTGCGAGACGAAGAGCTGAGGTTTACAGGTCGACTACTCATGCTCCTATATTCAACTATTGTATTACTTGCAAAATGATATGTATGTCGGGGTATGTGTGCTGTCGGTTATAGTGTGAAGTATAATGCAGTTAGCGACGTGCTAGCTAGTGTGTTCTTGTATCGTTTTAGCATTAAGCTTTGTCCGGAGCTAAAATGAGCTAATTCCACCCAAAATAGCGTTTGATATTAAGACTGAATGTACAATAATTTGTATTTGGGGAGCGGACATTAGAGAAGGAGAGAGGGACTGGGAGGACTTTTCCAACAGTCGTTGGAAACAGACTTTTCTAATGGACAGTTCTTCTTGTTTATTTCTTTGGTGATTTTGCTGCTTGGCCCTGTGGACTGAGATGTCATTGCCATGTTCACTGCTACATCCCATCTAGAGACTGCCATTTTTGTCATCATTCACTCAGCTTTACAAAACCAGGACTTTTGTGAGTACTGTCATATTGTGCCTATGTTGTCTGTCTGTGTGTGTGTGTGTGTGTGTGTGTGTTAAGCCCGCAACGGCACCGTTCGCTTACATCTGTGGGCTCACATTGGAAAAATATTGAAAGTTGAAGTCACTTATGGTAAAAGAAAATGTTAATTTCAATAGAAGGGAGTGATTACAAGGGTTTTTTGGAAACCTGTAATTGTTTTACCTATATTGCTGTGTTATGTCACTTTATATTTAACAAGAATGGGGAACTAATACCTGTTACATTTTTTATTTCCATTGTTATAAATGTATACCTAGGAGGGGGTTGTCTTTCAACAAAAACAGTTGTGGTGGTCCACAGGGACCTGCCTCACAGATATAGTATATATATGTTCCCTTTTTGTTCTCTTTGTTCACTTTCTAGTTAATCCTTCACAAAACTAAGAAAAAGGTGACATTTAATGATGCTTTCATAATATATAAGGATTGTTGGTCATATTTTTGCGTTGAATCAATGTAATAAGATGTAACAGCTCTTCTCTTATAGATCTTTGATAGATAGCCCCACTATCTATCTATCTATCTCTTGTCTGTATCTGCCTCATTTATTTTTCAACAAACTCAAGCAATGAATCAGTCTTTCATAATAAACTATAGATTTATTTAAAGCACAAATAACAAAGTAAACAAATCTCTTCAATATTTCTAACTTGTGCATTTCTTAAACACTGACACTGAACCGAAAATTGTTTTATAATATCACGATATTTTCAAAAACACAATCGTTCAGCCCTACTATCTATCTATCTATCTATCTATCTATCTATCTATCTATCTATCTATCTATCTATCTATCTATCTATCTATCTATCTATCTATCTATCTATCTATCTATCTATCTATCTATCTATCTATCTATCTATCTATCTATCTATCTATCTATCTATCTATCTATCTATCTATCTATCTATCTATCTGTCTCTGAACCTGATCAACTCCATTTAGTGGCCATGTGAGAGGCAAATGAAACTCCACAGTGACTCAATAATTATGATTTTTGCCAAACCAGGCACAATATTTCATTTTCATTGCAGTATTATACTAAGTGTGACTGCAATAATAAAGTTTCATGTTTCTAAAAGTATTTTGACAGTACCTATATTAACCGTGCGATTGCCAATACCCCGACGGGCGCAAAGGCTCAGACCCGCTCACAGCTGCTTGCAGCTTTAATTATTATTATTATTTTTTGTAGCAAACCAAGAACACATTTTTGGGGGCTTGGACAATCTTGAAAACGCACCATTTTCGGCACAGACATTGGGATGGGCCGAAAATGTTATATTTTTAAGTCGTTCAAACTGCATGGGGCAAAATTACACAATAGTGCCACCTAGAAAATTTGAAATGGCAAGCCCCACCTCTGAGTTTCACCTAAATGCATGAAACTTGGTGGGTTTATAGAGCATACTGAGGCAGCCATTTTGACCTAGGGCTTTTACCGGAATTTCTTTAGGTCGATGTGTCAAAATGTGGTAAAAACTGACAAAATCATTATTGTCAGTGACTTCAATATTCATGGAGATGTAGACGGTGATAGCTGCAGTACAGTATTCACCTCGACATTTGGGTCCATTGGTTTCTGTCAGCATGTGCATGAACCCTGGACCTTGTTCTTACTTATGGTGTTGAAATTAAACATGACCATTTCTCTCCTTAACCCAGTGATATCTTACCACTCATCCTTCTAGCCGGTAATGTGAAAAAGAAATGCAGTATATAAACAAGACGCTTAAATGACAGTGTCTTAGCAAACTTTAAGGAAGCTATTCCCTTGTCTCTCGGATCTACATCACCTCTCTGCTATGAAAGCAGAGTCCCTCCTTCATTGATCAAGAGTCCCTACTTTGTTGATAACCTTGCTGATAGCTTTGTTAGCTGCCTTCATGAAACTCTCGACTCGAAACCCAAACAAAAGAGATTATGTCTAGAACAAGATCAGCCCTCTTGCATACACTGGAAACTCACCACCAAAAGCAGCTAGCACGAAAATTAGAGAGGAAATGGCGTTTGACCAAAAACAACAATATTTTTCAGACCTGGAAAGATAGTCAAATATACAGGCTGGGTCTGTGTAATGCCAGAGCAAGATACTACTCCTATCTAATTGAGAAAAATAAGCATAACCCCAGGTTTCTTTTCGGCACTGTAGCCAGGCTGACTCAGAGTCATAACTCCACTGAACAGTATATTCCCACATATCTCAGCAGCTCTGACTTTTTCTTCATTGACAAAATTATAAAGATCGGCCAAGCAATTAACAACCACATAGCATCTACTGCAATTAATCTACCCCCTATTGCAGCTATTCAGCATACAGTTAGGAATACAGACAGGTCACTATCTTCATTTGACCCCATTGACCTGCATCAACTGACTACTACCATCTCCTCCTCTAAATCATCGACCTGCCTCCTAGACCGAATTCCCACTAACCTGTTTAAGGAGATGTTACCTTTAATCGCCACTTCTTTACTTGACCTCATCTACCTGTCCCTAACAACAGGTTATATTCCACTTAAGTTTAAAGTTGCGTTAATCAAACCCCTCCTTAAGAGACCTTACCTCGATCCGGGAAATCTAGCGAACCAGAGGCCAATCTCCAATCTTATATTCATCTCAAAAATCCTTGAGAAAATCATCGCCAAGTCTGGTTTTAAAATGAATCATTGCACTGAGACTGCACTGGTTAAAGTCACTAATGACCTTTTTATGGTGTCTGACCATGATCTTGTTTCAGTGCTTGTCTTGTTAGATCTTAGTGCTGCTTTTGATACAGTTGACCATCAGATCTTACTAAGGAGACTGGAATATCAACTTGGAATCAGAGGCACTGCTTTAGACTGGTGCCGATCCTATCTTCCAGATCAATATATAATTTTGAGTCTATGATAATCAATCTCCACGCACTAAAGTCAGTCACAGGGTTCTGCAAGGAGTCTCCTATATATAGGCTCCTTGCAAACTATAGGTGATATCATCGGGAATCATTCTATAGATTTCCACTGTTATGCTGACTACACTCAATTGAATCTATCTGTCAAGGCAGGGGAGCACAGTCGTCTACAGCAGCTTCATCCTAATACGTCAGTGAGACTGATATGTTTGTATTGAGAAATGTTGGCGATGTAATAAAAGAAATCATTTGGTGGTGACAAGTGGGAAAAAGTGAGAAAAATGCTTCTGGGCAGAGGATCCTTGGCTCAACATGACCCGGTTATTATTGACATGAATGGATGGCTGGAGCCTCTGCTCTTAGCGTCTCCGACTGCCACGAGCAGTTTCCAGTTGTTTGTCAGTATGAGACGTACAGGGGTGTGACAAATAGTCGGTATTTTACACGCTGGGATGAGAACGGGTGATCTATGATCACCACACAGCTAATGCTAAGCGTTAGCAGCGTCCAAAATGTTACAGTTTCACGTTATCCTGACAAGATCACAAAAATCTTTGCAAAAGCAAGCGAGTGCTTATATACATTCACTGAGTAAATATTATGAAAATAAAATATATATTTCTCGCTAGAAATGTGATCAAAATGCATTTTTATGCAGAAACTCACTCAAAATATTGACTTTTCTGTTAAAAAATGTCCACCATGTTTTTGTTCTCATGGCCCAGATCTTGAAAGTTACGTGACTTGGATGCAATGCCGTAGCATGCATTAGGCAGAAAAAACGTAACAGTTACACAATTTAAGGGCCATTATTGTAACTCCTCTACGTTTTGCACTGTGGACCAAAGTATCCAAGGTAAGTTTTTCTATGAGACTGGGTTGATCATTACTATGTAAATGATTAATTTTAGTTAAAATTGATAAAATTATTACATTGTACACCCTAGTCCAGTGATATCTGACCAGTCTTTAATCAATTTTAACTTTCTTATAGCTGGTCATGTGAAATAGAAAAGCAGTATCTAAACAAGACACTTCACTGACAGTGTCTTAGCAAACTTTAAGGAAGATATTCCCTTGTCTCTGTGCTGCTTCTCAGTGCTCACCTCTCTGTTATGAAAGCCCTAGTCCCCAAACCATCAAAAGAACCATTTTGACCGCTTTTCCATTAAAGAAAAATAGCCTGGAGAGAAAGAGAGAGAGCGAGATTCTCAGGTATACAATATACACAACATAGCAATAAATACGCTGTTGTAACAAAGAAATTTCCCTATTGTGGGACAATTAAAGGTATTTTGTTCTTACTCTTAGATTAAAGCAAAGAAAAATAAGGGCAGATTACGAACAGATAATTAAAACTGAATTTCGGGGTTACAAGTGATTTTTTTAAAGAATGGTATTGGGGAGTGAAGTGGATCTGGGGGAATGGGGAGTGATTTCAAGTTGGATGGATTTGGCGCTCTGTCACCCCAGGTCTGCTGCTTGGTTCAGTGGACAGGTGAGAAGAGGTTGCTGTTGGAGGACTGAAACTTGCATGAGGGAGTGTGATGGTGGACCATGTCAGTGAGGTGTGAGGGGGCCTGAGTGTAGAGGTCTTTGTGGGTGAAGAGTAGAATGATTGTGTACAAAACAAGGAGCCAATACAGGTTTTGCAGGTCAGGGTTTATATATGTTCTCAGGGGAGGCAGGTGGCAGAGTTCTGGATTGATACTGAATACTGAAGTACTTTGGATGATGAGCCATAGAGGATGCTGTGACAGCAGTTCAGTCTTGAGGTGATGAAAGTATAGAGGGGAATTTCAGTGGCAGAGTTAAAATGGGAGGTTATTGCTGAAGATGATACCAAAGATGTGGAGGAATAGATGATAGTCGTGAGTCATGGGCGTGACTGGGAGAAACGAGAAAGGAAAAAAGCAATAAAGACAGACACTAGAAAACAGAACACATGCGTGACAGCCAATAATTATTATTTCAGATTTGTCACACTTCAGTGTGAGGAAGTTGGTTCATAGCCATGATTGGAGTCATACCGACACACAGTTTGTGAGGGTAGAGCAAGTGGCATGGGTGAGGGATTTTGTGGAGATGTAGATTTGGTAGGGGTAGTTGGTAGATAATGAAGAGGAGAGGACCAAGCATTGAGCCATGAGGGGCACCATAAAGCAAGGGGACAGTGGAGGAGGTGCAGTTGTTGTATGACATGGATGAAATGATTGTCTCTCGGTGAGTTATGACTTAAGCCAGGATAGAGCAGAGCCAGTGATTTTGAGGAAGATTTGTAGGGAAGTAGCTAAATGAAATGGTCGATGGTGTCAAAGGCAGCACTGAGGTCAAGGAGGATGAGTATGGTGATGTGGCCAGTCAGCCAAGAGGAGGAGGTAATTCAAGAGTTTGATAAGAGTGGTTTTGGTGCTGTGTAGAAAGAAGAATCTGGATTGAAGTTCAATTTGTAGTTCAAGTGAGTTTTAATATGGGTTCCAGAATTTTTGAGAGAAAGGGGAGGTTGGAGATGGGACAGAAATTTGTGATGTTATGTGTCAATGTGTCAATGTCAAGGTGAGGTTTTTTTCGATAGAGGTAACAGTTGCAAGTTATAGGGATTTTGGGAACAGAGCAAGGGAGTGGTTAATGATGGTGGTTGGAGGAGTGTTGAAATTGTTGCCAACACACTTTGATGATGAAAGATGGTATGTGTTGCAGACCTTTCCATCTTGGAAATGATTGTGAGGATTTCCAGGGAGTGACAGAGGTAAAGTGGCGGAATGGCGGTGGAAGAGGTAGGTGGTGGCATGACTGAGTTGTGATGGAGGAGTCAGTTGTGATGGAGGAGAGGGTGTTGTCTTGGGGTTTGAGGAGTTTATTGATGGCGGAAAAAGAGAGTCTTTGTAATTGGAGCCAGAGTGAATAAGTTGTGGGTAGTAGTTGGACTGAGCAGCAGTGAGGGCGTCTTTGTATTTATTTCCCAAGTGAATTAGAGAAAGATGAGGGGGAGATGGGCTTGATATTTCTAAAGGATATAATGCATGTGTTTTGGGGGAGGGAGGTGCGTCTTGAAGTCCACAATGATGGCAAGGTGATCAGAGATGTGGAGGTTGGTACTGGTGAGTTTGTGGAGGGTGAGGGCAGAGAAACAGACTAGGTCGGGGATGTGATTGCGACAGTGGGTGTGGAAGTTGACATACTGGGTGAAGTGAACCATCTGCTATTTTTAGTACATATATATATATATATATATACTGTATACATATACATATACATATATATATAAATATATGTATGTATATATACATATATAAAAATAAAAATCTCCTCACCATCTTTGGGGTGGTATCATCCTCCAGCTCGGGTCCTCAACTGAGGCCTGGGAGTTTGAGGGTTCCAATCCTTGGTACTTTTCAACCTTTTCATGTTGCTTCTTCCTGGTGTTAGCGTCAGCTGGTATTGCCACATCTGTCACCACTGCCTTCTTCTGCACTTTGTCTGTATGTCCAGTTGGTTAGCCAGGGGCTGTTTTTCAGTCTGGAAGCTGAAGTCCCACAGGTCCTTGGCTCTGCTGTTTTCAGCCACCCACTGCGGTGCAGCCCATTGGGATTTGGGTACTTGTATTCTATACTGGGCACAGATGTTTCTGTACACTATTCGAGCCACCTGGTTGTGCCTCTCCACGTACGCTGACCCGGCTAGCATCTTATACCCTGCCGCTATGTGCTGGACTGTCTCAGGGCCTTCTTTGCATAGTCTGCACCTTGGATCTGATCTGCTCTGGTAGATCCTGGCCTCTATGGCTCTTGTACTTAGGGGCCTCTTGTGCTGCCATGATTAGTGCCTCTGTACTGTCTGTCAGTCCAGCCCTTTCCAGCCACTGGTAGGTCTTCCTGATATCAGCCACTTCTTCAATTTGACGGTGGTCATGCAAGGGTTTGTCCCTCCATGTTGTCTGCTCCTCCTCTGCACTCTCATTGGGTTTCAGCTGCGTGAGGCATTCACTTAGCAGATCATCAGTTGAGTCTTGATGTGCTGTTGGATACTTGATGTTTCATCCTGGATCGTGGCCTTGATGCTCATGAGTCCTCTGCCTCCTTCTTTCCGCTTAGTGTACAGTCTCAGAGTGCTGGATTTGGGTTGGAACCCCCTTGCATAGTAAGATGCTTCCTTACACTCGTGGCTTCTATCTCTTCTTTTGGCCAGTTTATGATTATCGGATTAGTGGTAGTGCGTACACGTTGATGGCTTGGATCTTGTTCTTGCCATTCAGCTGACTCTTCAGGACTTGCCTTACTCCCTGGAGGTATTTGGTTGAGGCTGACTTCCTTGCGGCCTCCTCATGATTTCCATTGGCCTATGGGATACCAAGTACTTGTAGCTGTCCTGGATATCACCTATTTTTCCCTCTGGCAGGTCGATCCCCTCGATTCTGGTCATCTTGCCTCTCTTCGAGACCATCCGGCCACATTTGTCCAATCCGAATGACAACTCTATATCATTGCTGTAGATCCTGGTGGTGTGGATTGGTGAGTCGATTTCTCGCTCATTTCTGGCATACAGCTTGATGTCATCCATGTAGAGCAGGTGACTGATCATTGCTCCACTTCGGAATTGGTATCCGAAACCACTCTTAGTGATGATCTGACTGAGGGGATTTAGGCCTATGCAGAACAGCAGCGGAGATAGTGCATCTCCTTGGTATAAACCACATTTAGTGTTGACTTTGGCAATTCGCTTTGAGTTAGCTTCAAGGGTTGTCCACATTCCCATTGAGTTCTGGATGAAGGCCCCTAGGAAGGCCCCTCTTGATCTTATACAGTTCCAGACATTCCAGTATCCATGTGTGGGGCATTGAGTTGTAAGCTTTCTCAATCCAGGCGGTGCACAGGTTGGTCTGTCTGTTCTTGCAGTCTCGGGCACCAGCTACTGGTTGAAATTTTGGCTCCTCTGGTGTTGCTACCAATTGCCTTCTGAGCCCAGCTCATGTATTGAGCCACATGCTTGCTCACCTTGGCTGCGATGATGCCTGACAGGGTCTTCCACGTTGTGCAGAGACAGGTTATTATTATTCCTGGATGTCTGCCATTGGGATGGTTACTGTCTCTTGTTCTGGAAGGTTGCTATGGTCAGCTCTTAGGTCCATTGGGCATCTGGGTTATGTGATGCCTCTCTTTCCCGTATGTACTTCCAGTATGCTTCCAAGTCAGCTCTTGGTGGGTCTGACTGGTTGTTATTTCTCTGCCACTGGGGCACCTTGGCTGGTTCACTAGCGAACAGCTTATTTACTCTTCTAGTCTCTGCTTCTTTGGTGTATCTCTTCAACCGGGTGGCCAGAGCTGTTTGTCTCTGTTTGGCAGTTTTGAGTGCTTCAGGTATGGAGACCGTGTTGTACTTTCTAGGTACCCCCTTATTCGCCATGCTGCCCTTCTGTAGCTCTGCTAGCAGGCTAACTTCTCTACTTATCGCCCTTATCCTGGCTTCTAACTGAATCTTCCATGGTGGGTGCTGCCTGTTATGCTGGGGGCCCACCTTGTACCCAAGCATCTCTAGGATTACTGTCGCTGTACTGTGTGTCAGCTTATTGGTCTCCGTGATGGTTTCTGTGGGTATTGTTGTCAGGGCAGCTACTAGCAGATCTTCTGAGGGTACTTTGCAAGTCAGCTTCGGCAGTCGTTGGGGGGTTCAGGTTTCTAATCGAGCCATGATCCGCCTTCTCAGATCAGCAGCCTTGAGGCTGATGGTATCTGTTGAGGATCTTGGTCCCCAATCTCTGGGGTACCCAATACCTGGTTGTGTTGGTATCCCCCTGCTGACTGTGCTTCCTGAGTCCCCGTTGCCGAGGAAGCGTTGCTGTATCTCATCCATCTCTAGTTGTGATAGGAGTTACGGTTGTGTACGTTTGAACACTTGGCTAACAGCTGTTTCTTTATTGGCTTGGATTGTGGGTTTCGAAGTAGCCCTTGTTCCCACATTTGCTGCATGTAACAATAACCTGTCTCTGCATAAAGGCCAGCACAAGCGTGGCCTGCCGCGCGCCCTGCTTCGACCATACTTCTGCGACCATTCTTCTGAGCTCTGTAATGTTCTTGGCCACCACAAGGGGGCGTACCAATCCATACAGAGGCCTGTCCTGCCCCCGGAGTACACGAAGGAGAACGAGAACTCTGATCCTAGTATTGTGTTGCCATCTGTCCCGGGCTTTAACCCCCGGACTCCGCCTACTAGTGTGGCGAGTTCGATGGGGTGCATGTGCGACCGATGCGACCAAAGCCGCGAGGTCTCAACTTTGGAGCTATGCAAAACGGGCCACGCGGCAGCATTTGGCCATGTGGCTCGCAAAAACTGGCCGCGGAAGCTTGTGCCGGCCTTAACATGGAAGGCCCTGACAGGCATCATTGTGGCCAGAGTGAGTAAGCGTGTAACTCAATACATGAGTGGGGCTCAGAAGGGGATTGGTCGGAGCACCAGAGGAGCCAAGCACCAGCTACTGGTCGATAGAGCAGTTGCCCGAGACTGCTCTAGAACAGACAGACCAATCTGTGCACTGACTGGATTGACTACAAGAAAGCTTACGACTCAGTGCCCCACACATGAATACTCGGATGTCTGGAAATGTGCAAGAACTTGATGGAATGTGGAACACAACCCTAGAAGCTGACTCACTGCCAAGTAATCGTCAGATGTGGCATATACCAAGGAGATGCGCTATCACTGCTGCTGTAGGCCTGAATCCCCTCAGCCAGATCATCATAAAGAGTGGTTACGTATACCAATTCCGAAGTGGAGCAATAGTCAGTCACCTGCTCGACATGGATGACATCAAGCTCTTTACAAGAAATGAGCAAGAAAACAACTAACTAACCCACACCACCAGGATCTACAGCAATGATATAGGGATGTCATTCGGATTGGACAAATGTGGCCGGATGTTCTCAAAGAGAGGCAAGATGACCAGAACCGAGTGGGTCGACCTACCAGAGGGCAAAATAGGTGATGCACAAGACAGCTACAAGTGCTTTGGTATCCCACAGGCCAACAGAAATCATGAGGTGGCCACAAGGAAGTTAGCCTCAACCAAATACCTCCAGAGAATAAGGCAAGTCCTGAAGAGTCAGCTGAATGGCAAGAACAAGGTGCGAGTCATCAACATGTACGCACTACCAGTCATCGGATACCCTGCCAGAATCATAAGCTGGTAATTGATGTGGCGATACCAAAAGGTTGAAAAGTACCAAGGATTGTAAGAAAAGCTGGAACAGATGAGGAAGGTTAAGGCTAGAGTGGTCCCTGTAGTAATAGGAGCGCTTGGGGCAGTGACACCCAAACTGAGCGAGAGGCTCCAACACATCCCAGGAGCAACATCTGAAGCCTCAAACCAACATCTGAAGCCTCAAACCAGACGAGTGCAGTCGTAGGAACAGCTAAGATACTGGCAGAACCATCAAGCTTCCAGGCCTCTGCTCGAGGACCCATGCTTGAGAATAACACACACACACACACACACACACACACACACACATATATATATATATATATATATATAAATGTATACACACACACACACACACACATGTGTGTATATATATATATATATGTATATATATAAATCCTATCCTATATAAATCCTAGGTGGTCCAGGTTGCAGACCTTCTGACTTCCTCTGCTGGGCGAGGGGGAATGTGCAGCATCCTCATTCTCATCACTAGGGGCGCTGCTCCCAACACACTGGAGGTTTCCCTGGGGTTTGGGCTGCTGGATGTGGGCCTGCTCGGACACTTCCACCATGTAACACATCATACAGGACAAAGGATATTCAGAATGGGCCCTGCACACTGTAGCATATGCTTGCACTATGAGGCTAAAAGCACCAGTATGCTTCCACGAAAATGGCACCATTTTGGGGAGTTGCGCAGATGGATTTGTGCAGGGGAAAATTTGAGACATCACGCATGCACCCTACTGAACTTGCCACAGCAGTTGGTGGAGTCAAGTGCTTGAAACCCCATTGACAACATGGGAGAGCAAATTTTTTCCCCACTAAGACGCAGTTTGTTGTTGGTTGTCATGGGTGCATCAGACAAGAGACACTGACCAATATGGACGCTGCATCATCTGTCCTCCTTGTCGTACATTTGGTCATGTTACCGTTCTTTGTATCTTACCACCCACTCAAGCCAGTGACCCTCCTTTCACCAGCTCATGTTTGCATGCATGCATGCTCACAAGCACTCACTCACACACATACACACACACACACGTCACAATAACAATCCAAATACCATATTTTCCACACTATACGGCGCACCGCATTACAAGGCGCACCTTCAATGAATGACGTATTTTACAACTTTTTCCACATATAAGGCGCATCACATTATAAGGCGCTACAGTAGAGGCTGGGGTTACGTTATGCATCCATTAGATGGTGCTGCGATAAAGTGAACATCAAAAAAACTGTCAGATAGGTCAGTCAAACTTTATTAATAGATTTCAAATCAGCTTTCTGACAACTTCATTCACTCACAAAATGAATAAACAGCTATTTTCTCCGTGGTAAAGCATGCGTATATTCGCTACACATCTTCAACATCTTTTAACTATCTTTTACAACAGCAAGGAATAACATTGAACTTTTCCTCTATTCAGTAAACAGGTAAAAAACAGTCTGATACTATTAAGGTAAATTAAACTTTAGTGTAATCACAATATAGTGACACTCGTGATAGTGCAAAGCAATAACAAGAACAATAATAACTCTAAAGCAATAGCGTAATAACCGTGAGCTGTAAACACAAAAAAGAAACACTTGAAGCTCAGTTCCTCATCTAGAGTCCCTCGAAATCTTCTTCTTCCGTGTCCGAATTGAACAGCTGGGCTAATGCGGCATCCAACACGTCATTAATCGAGTCAGTGTCGCTGTTGTTGTCTGGCATTTCATTGACAATTCCTGCCTTCCTGAAAGCTCGGACCACAGTTGTGACTGATACGTATATCAGCCCAGGCATTTACGATCCACTGGCAGATAGTGGCATATGGTGTCCGGCGCTGTCTCCCCGTCTTGGTGAACGTGTGTTCGCCTTCGGTCATCCACTGCTCCCACGCAGTTCGCAGTCGAGCTTTGAATGCTTATATATGTTTATTAATGTTTATATATCCCGGTATACACCGCGCACTACTTCTTCTACGGGGGAAAAATCAAATCGGCGGCTGCTTACCGTAATTGCGAGACCTGTTGCGACTCAATATTGATCCATATATAAGGCTCACCGTATTATAAGGCGCATGGTCAGCTTTTAAAAAAAAATGAAGGCTTTTATGTATGCCTTATAGTGCGGAAAATACGGTATTTTATTCATATTTTCATTCATATCTCCAAAAATGCAGTTGTATACAGACTATTAATTGACATACGTTTTTGATATTGTCAATTGATGAACACTGTACTGTACATCGCTTGTGATGTGTACTGATTGGTCTAATAGTCCTCATCTTATGATTACAGATGAATCAGATCAGCAATGTTGTGGCAAAATGGCCTGGCTCAGTCCATGACTCCAGAGTCTTTCAGACCTCTGAAATCTATCACCGCCTATCACTCGGTGAGCCACACAACTACTATTAATAACCACTTTTTACATCAAGGCTGTATCAAGAATGTCACTCTGCTTGTGAGGTTGTAATGATGAGATTTTGTGTTGACAGGTGAAATCTCTGGTGTGGTGCTGGGGGACAGGGGATATGCCTGCCAGCCGTTTCTCCTGACAACATACACAGAGACCAGGAAGCACAGCAGGCCTACAGTCATGCCCATGCCAGGACCAGAGTTGAAATTACCTTTGACCTCCCAAAGGCATACTTTTGGTGTCTTCAGAAATTAAGGGTCAGCCTTTTGAAGGCTTGTGGCACCAGCCCTAGACTGGGACTATCCGGCAATCTTCCGTGATGATGACAGTGGTTAGCTGCTGAGGGACCAATATGTGTTAAATTCTTGTAGTTAATATGCATGCTGTCAATTTCAGTTAAATATGTCCTGCAGTGACAGAGGGATTTGTTTATTTAAATTGCTTTGGTCTCTTATGATTGTGTTGTATGCTATGTGTAAGCTTGCAGAGAGGCTGCTGCATCCATTCATTTGTCTGTTCATTTGATGTGTATGGATTTGTTCTGCATTTATTTCAGTGTGCAGACATGCAGGGGGTACTATATACAGATTTTTGAGTGTGTATTGGTCCTTGTATTGCATAACATGCTTTGATTCTGTGCTTTCTATCTTATAGAGTCACTTTAGACTGAGTCGCTGCAGGACCCCAGCCCACCAAGGAGAAGAACTTTGTGCATGATATAATTTATTTATATATATCTTAGATGTGCCTTTTCATATTATGTGTATACTATGTGCCTTAAGCCAAGAGCTGCTGAGGAAATTTCTTTTGTTGTTGTGTCTCTAGGCCGGAAACAGGTGGATCCAGTGGGCGGAGAACAGACTAGGAAAATGTGGAAATCTGGAGCAAAACAGAGAAACAAAGGAACCTTGCAGCAAATACACTGGGGAGAGTGTCCAAGAACAAAAAGTCACAGCAAATGCTGGAAAAGGGAAAAAAAAACACCACGCAGGAAGAGGCTGGGGGAAAACACAAAAAGATCCAGAAAACAGAAAATCACAGCTTAAGCTGGAAAAAAGCAGCACAAACAAAGGGAGGTCACTAAAACAGAAAAGAACAAAGGTTACTCAGCGATAAGGCTTCACAAACCACAAGAGGCGATATGAGCACACACCAACAGGGTGGAATTATCTGCCGTCAAAGAGAAGCCACAGGCAGACCTTTAAGGGTAGGAAATTGGAAGGAACTGCGGTCCTCTGGGTACCTGCAGCTGTGGGTGTGGCCAGAGATGGGAGGAGGAGGTGCAGACAGAGAGCAGACAAAACACAAAACAAAACTTCCCTAAAAGACTGACATAACATGACAGTTGTGACGATAAAGATTCTTGATTTTAACAGTGACTTCAGTGATTTCAAGCAACCATTTAAGCCTCGACTCTCTTGTTTTGGATTCATTGAGCTTGGCTCAGTGGCTTATCCTGGATGTCTTAATCCTCCTTTTGTGCAACAGGCCCCAGGTCACTAACCCTGTTTATGTTATTTAGATGTGTGCAGTGCACCAACTATACTACAGGAAGCAGTACGTCTATGTTTTAACATGAACCTAACTCAGGGATCGTGTGAAGCTGCATTTGTGTGCAATGTAGTGATGGGAATTACAGCTCTTTTTAGCGAGCTAGAGCCGTCGGCTCAGCTCACCAAGAGGAGCCAGCTCTTTCGGCTCCCAAGTGGCCTCTTATATTTTCTGTTGTTTTAAGTATATTTATCACCAAAAATAATGCAAAACTATGTGTAAACTGAATAACTAATGAAAAAAACACTATATCAAATATTTATCATTTATGTGGCTTTATTAAGCTACTTTAACAAACTTAATTTAGTAATTTAATTATTATAAAAACAAAGACCAGTGTTTAAAAAACAAAACAAAATAAAAAGGTGCCTAGTTGGACATGTGCAAGACACACTGGTACCTTCATTTGCAGGTTCCCTTGCTTGTCTGCCTTTTTCAAATTGCACTGCTGGGTGAGAGGTTCTCATGTGCCTGTGCAGGTTATTTGTGGAGCTTGCTCTACACAACATTTTCACCTAGCACGTTTCACTCTGCCGTTTTGCTGCTTTCAACATCGAAGTCACTAATTTTCTCACCATTTTGTTCGTCGCTCTGTCTCTCTCTTGCTCGCTCGTTCGCTCATCCTTGCTCTTCCTGCGTTTACGTATGCTCCTCGTCCTATCCCTCCTGCTCTATGTGTTGACACACAGTTCCCGCTACACATCTTGACCAATCACCTGTGGCTCACACCAAAACAAGCAGAGGGAAGAAAAAAGTCGGTTCCACATTGGGAGGAACCGGCTTGGGTTTTTTTTTCTTTTTTTCTTCCTTCTGCTTGCCCTTCGTTCGCAACCGACACATCACGAGTGCAATGCCATTTTGTGGTGGACACGACGCAGACAAGATACAAGGCAGACTTCACTTCAAGCAGGCAGTAAGAGACGCAGGACAGACAGACATCAACAAGCAGACCCCTGGTAGTCACAGATAACGGCAGGCAGCATCCTGACGAGCTGTGAACTGTGGAGGATTAATATATATATATATATATATATATATATATATATATATATATACTGTATATACACTCACCGGCCACTTTATTAGGTACCCCATGCTAGTAACGGGTTGGACCCCCTTTTGCCTTCAGAACTGCCTCAATTCTTCGTGGCATAGATTCAACAAGGTGCTGGAAGCATTCCTCAGAGTTTGGTCCATATTGACATGATGGCATCACACAGTTGGCGCAGATTTGTCGGCTGCACATCCATGATGCGAATCTCCCGTTCCACCACATCCCAAAGATGCTCTATTGGATTGAGATCTGGTGACTGTGGAGGCCATTTGAGTACAGTGAACTCATTGTCATGTTCAAGAAACCAGTCTTGAGATGATTCCAGCTTTATGACATGGCGCATTATCCTGCTGAAAGTAGCCATCAGAAGTTGGATACATTGTGGTCATAAAGGGATGGACATGGTCAGCAACAATACTCAGGTAGGCTGTGGCGTTGCAACGATGCTCTTTGGTACCAAGGGGCCCAAAGAGTGCCAAGAAAATATTCCCCACACCATTACACCACCACCACCAGCCTGAACCGTTGATACAAGGCAGGATGGATCTATGCTTTCATGCTGTTGACGCCAAATTCTGACCCTACCATCCGAATGTCACAGCAGAAATCGAGATTCATCAGACCAGGCAACGTTTTTCCAATCTTCTATTGTTCAATTTCGATGAGCTTGTGCAAATTGTAGCCTCAGTTTCCTGTTATTAGCTGAAAGGAGTGGCACCCGGCATGGTCTTCTGCTTCTGTAGCCCATGTGCCTCAAAGTTCGACGTACTATTTCCGCCCACAGAACTGCCGCTCACTGGATATTTTTTCTTTTTCGGACCATTCTCTGTAAACCCTAGAGATGGTTGTGTGTGAAAATCCCAGTAGAGCAGCAGTTTCTGAAATACTCAGACCAGCCCTTCTGGCACCAACAACCACGCCACGTTCAAAGTCACTCAAATCACCTTTCTTCCCCATACTGATGCTCGGTTTGAACTGCAGGAGATTGTCTTGACCATGTCTACATGCCTAAATGAGTTGCCGCCATGTGATTGGCTGATTAGAAATTAAGTGTTAACGAGCAGTTGGACAGGTGCACCTAATAAAGTGGCCGGTGAGTGTATTTTCCTCACTGATATTGTCTGTTTCTCTTTGCGTTTCTCTCTGTCCTCTCCTCACTTTCTCACTTGTAGAACCCATTTGCTGTCTATATTACCTCTATTGTTATCTAGTGTCAAGGCAATCAAAGATGATTGCCCAATCTAAATTGTGGTGAGTGGGTCATACTCCCCCCACCCCCACAATCACTCCCTTGCTGCTACTTAAAAGGGGGCATGCTCTCCAGCTCACATGTACTGCCGCAAATTTATTCAGGGAATAGAGCTGTAGTGTCAGCCCTCCTCACGTGAACACCGACTCAGGTAAAGACTAGTGAGTCTTCTTGTGCAAGTCTGAGAGAAGCAGAGTATTGCTACCACAGCTCTCTTATCAGCCATAGTTATGTGTCTCATCATTCCTGTCATCTCCAGTGCACATAGAAAGTCTCACTATTCCAGTAGGCAAAGACACCTAGCTAACTTACGAGCACTTACGCCTTCCTCTCCCACTTCCTCTCTGACTTTCTTTTCTATTGGGCTATGGAACTGCCAATCTGCAGTTGACAAAGGTGACTACAATCCTGCTTATGCCAATCAGCAATCCCTCAGCCTCCTGGCTCTCACTGAGACTTGGATCAAACTGGAAAATTCTGCCACCCCAGCTGCACCCTCTACCAACTACTGTTTCTCTCACTCTTCCCATTTGATGGGAAGAGGAGGAGGGACAGGTCTCCTGGTCCCCAACAAGTGGAAATTCATTTCTCTATTGCCCCCACACAATTTCACCTCATTTGAGCACTTTGCTGTTCAGGTGGCTGCCCCAGTCCATCTTGGAGTAGTTAATATACAGACCTCCAGGACAAATAGGGGGCTTCATGGATGAATTTGACGCCCTCCTGTCATCCATTCCCAACCATGCGTGTCCACTACTCATCCTTGGTGACATGAATATTCACCTAAATTTCCTGATAAACTGATTTAACATGAGTCTGCACCCATCCCACCCACTGAGCTGGCAAAGAACTTGACCTAACCCTCAAGGGCAATTGTTTCACAGACTTCCTCACAGTCACCCCTTTGCATGTCTCTGACCATTTCTTTATTAACTTCAGAATTCGGCTTAAATCACTCCCGACCCCCACCATCTCTTTTGTCATTCCGCCACAACCTCCACAATCTGTCTCCCACCCACTTCTCTTCCACAGTGGCATCTGCTTTACCCACACTTACCTCCTTTTCCTTTCTGGAGGTAAATGAGGCCACAGAATGTATGTGTTCCATCCTATCCTCCTGCCTAAACAGCCTGTGTCTTCTGCCCACCAAGGCAGCTTATGCCCACCCAGCCAAGCCATGGCAAACTGACACCATTCGGGAACTATGCGGCACCTTAAGAGCTGCAGAGAGAAAATGGCATAAAACCAAAGAACCTGGTGATCTCAAAGCCTATCAGTCACTCCTGGCCTCCTTCCCCTCCAGCATCTGCACTGCTAAAACAGGGCTAGGGAACCTGTTCCACAAAGATCCATGTGGCTGCAGGTTTTTGTTCCGACCTATCCAGAGCACAAAGATTGACCAATCGACAGTCTTGAGACTCAGATCAGTTGATTGAATAATCCAATTTAGGTGTGCTGTGTTGTAGCATTATAGTTAAGTCAAGACGTAAGGAGGCAGGAGCACATTAGAGACACATTAGCTGTTAGGTCCCGGAAACATTGGCCTACTTTATTGTCACCATGACAACCCTACACATTCTAAAAGCACCTAGCAGGACTTATCTCTACATGCTGCTTGGTTGGAACAAGAACCTGCAGCCATATGGCTCTTTGTGGAACAGGTTCCCTACCCCTGTTCTATAACAATAAGATCAACAGCACCAAAGACACCCATAAACTATGTTCCACCTTCAAGTCACTGCTCAATCCTCCACCTTCACCACCAGCAACCAATCTGTCTGCTGAGTCCAAGGGCCCATCACTCTCCTTGTTCACCCCTTTCTCTGAGACTGAGGTGTCAGGTCTCCTGGCCCACAGCCATGATGCCACCTGTGCTCTGGACACTATTCCCACGAATCTCCTGCAAAACATTGCCCCTACTATTGTGCCAGCTGTCATCATCACGTCCTCATTGGCCCCTGGAACTTTTCCCAACTCCTTCAAACAGGCTCAGGTGTTGTCCCTGCTCAAGAAACCCTCACTTGATGCAGTTCAAGTCGAGAATTATCGGCGGATTTCTCTTCTTCCCTTCCTATCAAAAACAAGTGAAAGGGCAGTCTTCAATTAGGTCTCTTCCTCACTCACAATGCCCATCTTGACCTGAATCAGTCAGGTTTCAAGACCAGCCACTCCACTGAAACAGCTCTATTCATTGTGACAGAAGCTGCTACGTCTGCACGACAATCCTCAGTTCTCATCTTCCTAGACCTATCAGCTGCTTTTAACACAAAGAGCCATCACATCTTGCTATCCACACTCTCTAAAATGGGCATTATTGGTGTGCTCTCCTGGTTTGACTCATATCTAAATGGGCATTCTTTCAAAATTTCCTGGCAAGGGCATACCTGCTACTCCCATCCACTCCCCACACAGGTTCAGTGCTGGGCCCCATCCTCTTTGCAGCATACTCCACCTCCTTGGGCAACCCGTTCTCATCCCAGCGGGTAAAATACCAACTATTTGTCACACCCCTGAACGTCATATATAGACACCGAAGGTAACCTTCCACGTCTGTTTATTGACCCTCCGGGTTCTGCATTGTGACTGTTCTCCAATGAGACTGTAGTTAGCGGGGTCATGCTTCGTATGACCGGATTATTATGGGAGTGAATGGACGGCTGTAGCCTCTGCCCTCAGTGTCCCATCCAGCCGAGTCAAACCAGGAGAGCACACCAATAATGCCCATTTTAGAGAGTGTGGATAGCAGGATGTGATGGCTCTGTGTAAAAAGCAGCTGATAGGTCTGGGAAGATCGGGTTCCTAGAGCGGGTTTCCTTGGGCCCTGTCATCCACTCACATGGCCTCTCATACCATTGCTACGCGGATGATACCCAACACTGCTCTACTAGTCCTTCCCACCAGACAACCCCACTGTGTCAGGGCACATCTCCTCTTGTCTATCTGACATGTCAAGGTAGATGATAGATCACCATTTCCAACTCAACCTCTCTAAGACTGAAGTCTTAGGGATTCCTGCCAACCATACATCACATAAATGTATAAATGGTAAGTTATCATATTAGTGTTTTTAAACTGCTTATGTGCATAAAAGTGTTGAAGTACCAAAGGAGGCTGAGTGGCAAAGTACTGAAAAAAAAAGAGCTGTCATGATCCTGACAGTGTTCTTGCCTGTCTTGTGTCTGATTGGCTTAGGCCTTCTTGATTTGTTCTTGCTCCTCATTGGCTGGCAGCTGGCTCATCAGCCAGGTATTTAAACCACCTGGGAGATGAGCCAGCTACCAGACTGTGGTTTCTACACTCTGTGCTTTGCTCCTGTTCCTGCCTTGCCTTGATCCTGCTTCTGTTTGTCTAGGTTTTTCTATTCCTTTGTTACTTTCTAGTTTAGTGTAGTTTGTTCTGTTTTCTTGTTAGCTTAGCATCAGTCTTGTCCTGTTTTTTCTAGTTAGTTTGTTGGGTTCTTGGTTGTTTTCCCTTAAAACTTTGTCTTTTGCTTTCTAGTCAGTTTTGAGTTAATAGCACCTGCGGCGACCATAGGGTCCCAGGTATCTTTATTTTCTGTTAGTGTAGTTAGTCCTGCGGAGACCGTAGAGCTCCCAGGCTCATTTTTGTTTAATATAGTTCGTTGTGCTTGTGTACTGTTTTTTTCCCTGCGGCGACCTCTGGTCCCAGGTGGTTTTCTGTTGAACTTAAATAAACTCAGTGTCTTGAACTACGGTCTGGCCATGTCTGACCCAGCTACTCTTGATAGGTTTGATCAGCTTGAGCGCGTTAGCCCAGAGACTCGAGGGTTTAGGGCAATCAGTGGATCAGGCTAGGGGAGTGACAGCGAACCCTGAAGTTGCTCGGCTTCCTGTCCGTGAACCCTGTCTGGAGGGTCCGGAGCGCTTCAGCGGTGATCAGGAGTCCGTGGGGCCGTTCCTAGCAAACTGTTCATTGTTGTTTGCCCTACATCCAGTCACTTTTGCTTCGGAAGCTACGAAGGTAGCTTATGTCATCAGCCACTTAGCAGGACGAGCACGTTTGTGGGGTAATACTGAGTGGGACCGAATATCTCATAGCTGTGAGAAGTACGAGAGTTTTGCTGCCGAATTATGGAAGGTTTTCGGTTTTGAGACCTGTTCTGACAGTACAGACCCCTAGATTAGCTCGCCGTGCTAATCGATTGCACTTTCGAGTCAGGAACCGACTTCTGGCAGAAGCGGAGGTGAGCGGTGAACCGGAACCGTATGTATATGTGTGTGTGTGTATATACATATATATATATATATATATATTGTCAGGCGCAGACCAAGGCAGGACTCAGATGCAGATAATTAGTTTATCAACAGTCTTTATTCAGGCAGGCAGTAAGCCCTCAGCTTGAGTGGAAAACAACAGGGCTATCAAACTCTGTCTATGGCTAGTGGTTCAAAACAAAAGATCACTCAAATGAGGAAAAGCTAAGTAAAACTATGTCTATATAACGTGATCTAAGGCTACTCTCAAAACTACCAAAAAACAAAATCACTCACTAAGAGGAAAAGACAATGAAACTAAATCTAGACTACTCTCAAAACTACCAAAAACAAAATCACTCACTAAGAGGAATAGACAATGAAACTAAATCTTGACTACTCTCAAAACTACCAAAAACAAAATCACTCACTAAGAGGAAAAGACAATGAAACTAAATCTAGACTACTCTCAAAACTACCAAAAACAAAATCTCTCACTAAGAGGAAAAAGACATTGAAACTAAATCTATCTTAAGGAAAAATTACAAAGAAAAGATCACTCAGCTGAGGAAAAAGGCTTACTGGATATCCGGACGTGAACAAGGGCTGTGGCAAGGAGAAGCTCTGGTGCTAGGAACAAACGAAGACACACTGGCACCAGACAAAGGAAACGCAGACTATTTAAACACAAGGTAAGGGGACACAGGTGGAAACAATCAGGACGGGACAGACAATCAGACAGGCACAAGAGGAAGGGCAAGTGCTCTGACATGAGAGGAGGGTTAGGAATTTCAAAATAAAACAAGAAATGACAAGACAAAATAAAACCAAGACGGGACAACCTCACCGCGGTGTGACAGAACCCCCCTCCCTAGGACCGGATACCAGACGGTCCAGGGTGTTCAGGGTGATCGTGGTGAAAGTCGTCAATGAGGCTCTGGTCCAAAATGAACCGTGAAGGCACCCATTGCCTCTCCTCCGGACCGTAGCCCTCCCAGTCCACCAGGTACTGCCTGCCCCGGCCCCTATTGCGAACAGCCAGCAGCCGTTTCACCTTGTAGACCGGTCCCCCGTCTATCACCTCGGGAGGAGGGGGGGACGGAAGGGGCGGAACCAAGGGACTCTCCTTGGCCGGCTTGACCTGGCTGATATGGAAGGTGGGGTGAACTCTGAGGGAGCGAGGCAGGCGGAGACGGACAGCTGCTGGACTGATGACCTTGGTGATGGGGAAGGGACCCACAAACTGCGGGGCCAGTTTCTTGGATGGAACCCGAAGACGAAGGTTCCTGGCCGAGAGCCACACCTTCTGCCCCGGCTGGCATGCAGGTGCAGGCCGCCTCTTGCAGTCCGCCGCCTTCTTGGTCCGGTCTCCCTGGCGGACAAGAACCTGCCGGGCTGCAGTCCAGATGCGTCTGCATCGGCGGATCAGGGCATGGACGGATGGGACCACCACCTCGGGCTCCTGGTCGGTGAACACCGGCGGGTCATACCCAAACACACACTTAAAAGGCGAGAACCCCGTGGCAGAGGTGGGCAAGGTGTTGTGGGCGTACTCGACCCAGACCAGGTGTTTGCTCCATGTCGAGGGGTTCTGGGACACCAGGCATCGGAGGCCGGTTTCCAGCTGCTGGTTCAGGCGTTCGGTCTGGCCGTTGGCTTCTGGGTGGTAGCCTGAGGTCAGGCTAGCCTTGGCTCCTATTAGCCGGCAAAACTCCCTCCAGAAGCAGGACACGAACTGGGGCCCCCGGTCTGATACAATGTCCTTAGGAAAACCATGAATCTTGAACACATGATTAATCATAACCTCAGCCGTTTCCTTGGCTGAGGGTAGCTTGGGTAAGGCGATAAATCTGGCCATCTTGGAAAATCTGTCCACTACGGTAAGAACCGCGGTGTTACCTTGAGAGACCGGGAGCCCCGTGACGAAGTCCATAGATATGTCAGCCCATGGTCTGGAGGGGATGGGAAGCGGATGCAGAAGGCCTGTACGTGACAAGGTGGACGTCTTGTTCCTGGTGCAGACCGAACATGCCTCGATGTACTCCCGGACCTCCGCTTCCATGGATGGCCACCAGAACCTCCGAGAGATGGCGAACATTGTCCGCCGAACTCCCGGGTGACAGGAAAGCAGCGAAGAGTGGGCCCAATGAATCACCTGTGGGCGCAGATTGACCGGGACAAACAATCGATTCTCAGGGCACCCACTAGGTGGCAGAGCCTCCCCATCAGCTTGCTTAACCTCATTTTCTATTTGCCACGTCACCACTCCAACCACACAGGTCCGTGAGAGGATAGGCTCTGGTTCTTTGGCAACAGGCTCAGGGTCGTAGAGATGGGACAGGGCGTGACTGCATGCAGTGGAGCCGCTATGGCGCTGAAGCCCCTGATGAACCGCCTGTAGAAGTTAGCAAATCCGAGGAACTGCTGAACCTTCTTGCGGCTATCTGGTGTAGGCCAATTGGCCACAGCGCTGACTTTAGCCGGATCCATCTGAACCCTTCCAGGGGCTACGATGAAGCCCAGGAAGGAGATGGTTTCGGCATGGAATTCACTTTTTTCGGCTTTTACATAAAGTCGGTGGTCCAATAAGCATTGCAGTACCGCAGCCACATGTTTCTTATGAGAACCTAAGTCCGGGGAGTAGATGAGAATGTCATCTAGATACACGTAAACAAAATGGTCAATGAAGTCCCTCAGGACGTCATTGATCATAGCCTGGACGACTGCCGGAGCATTGGTGAGGCCGAATGGCATAACCATGTATTCGTAATGACCACTAGGAGTGTTGAACCCAGTCTTCCATTCGTCCCCCTCCCTGATTCTGACCAGATGATAAGCGTTACGGAGGTCTAACTTAGTGAATACCTTGGCCTGCTGAAGTTGGTCAAACACCGAAGACATGAGGGGCAGTGGATAACGGTTCTTTATTGTTATATCATTTAGGGGACTGTAATCAATGCAGGGTCTTAGGGACCCATCTTTCTTCGTTACAAAAAAGAACCCGGCTCCTGCTGCCGACGAGGAGGGGCGAATGAGTCCCGCTCTTAATGAGGTCTCAATATAGTCCTTCATGGCAGCTTTTTCTGGCCCAGAGACAGAATAAAGGCGGCCCTTGGGAATAGTGGATCCAGGGATCAGCTCTATGGCACAGTCATAAGGCCGGTGCGGTGGCAGTGACAGGGCCCTGGATTTGCTAAAAACCTCCCGGAGGTGGTGGTAGCAAGGCGGCACCGACGTCAGGTCAGCGTCTGAGGTGACATGGAGAGAAGCATAGTTAAAGGCAGACATCCTGTTTATCTGGCTAGGGTTGGGCTCCAAGTGTCCTTCACACTCATGTCCCCACCGTAGGATTTCTCCAGTCCTCCAGTTGATGTGGGGGTTATGATCGCACAGCCAAGGGTAGCCCAGAATCAGTGATTGTGCAGGTGAGTGGCACAGGTAAAATTTAATGTACTCTTTATGTCCATGTGTGTATAGTTCCAGGGTTTCAGTGGTGTGTGTGATGGTAAACAGTTCTTTACCGTTGAGAGCTCGGGCCTTTATGGGCGTGACCAAAAACTCAGACTGGAGTCCCAGGTTGGCAGCCAAACCCCAGTCCATCAGGCTCTCATCAGTCCCCGAGTCTATGAGTACCTGGAGGTTTGTGGTGGTAGCCTGGTGCTTTACCCTCACAGCGGTGAGTATGCGCCGGGCATGATCAGAAAATGGGAGGTCACTCACCGGCTTGGGTCTTCTAGTGGGACAGGTGGCGATGAGGTGATTAGACTCTCCACAGTAGAAACATCGGCCCTCCTGCTGTCGCCGCCGTCGTTCCTCTGGCGTCAGACGGGTTCTTCCCAATTGCATGGGTTCGTTCTCCCCCACTGCAGAGGCGGAAGAAAGCTGCTTCGACTCTGCCCCCCAGGCATCTGACCTTCCGATGGCCCGTGACCGATGGACCCTCCGAGACGATGATCCACCCTCCCGAACTGAGTGGAGTTCCTGAAGCCGGTTGTCGGTTCTGATGGCGAGGGCGATGAGGGAATCCAAATCGGCCGGCAGGTCTATGGGTAGGAGGAGCTCCCGTATGGGAGCAGACAGTCCTTTCAGGAAGATGTCGAAAAGCGCTGTGGTGTTCCAGCCACTCTCTGCCGGCAGGGTGCGGAAGCGGATGGCATAGTCACTCACGGAGCCATATCCCTGCATCAGCCCGCTTAGTTCACGAGCCTTCTCTCGATCGGTGGAGACGGGGTCAAAGGTTTGTTTGAGTGCAGCTTGAAAATCTGTAAGGGAGTGGCAAAGCGGGGAGTCCCGCTCCCACTCCGCAGTGGCCCATGCTCTCGCTCTCCCGGTAAGATGGGACACGATGAAGGCCACCTTGGAGCGGTCGGTGAGAAAAACATGGGGATAATGTTCAAAATGGATGGAACAATCGATGAGAAAGGCTTTGCATAGCCCGGGCTCCCCAGAGAAGCGTTCTGGGGGGGCCAGCCTGATTCCGGAGCTAGCGGGGGGTGCGACCTGAACGGGAGTAGCTGCCTGGACTGGAGGCTCTGGGAGCACAGGTGGGTTGGAGATCTGCTGAAGGTGTCCCAGCAGTCCCTGCACCTGGGAAGTCAGCTGGCCCAACTGAGACACCATAGCCACCTGGAACTCCTCCTGGCGAGAGAGGCGTTCATCTTGCGCACATGCTGTGGCTGTCAGCTGGGCTATCTCTGCTGAGTCCATTCTGGCCAGTGTGTTCTGTCAGGCGCAGACCAAGGCAGGACTCAGACGCAGATAATTAGTTTATCAACAGTCTTTATTCAGGCAGGCAGTAAGCCCTCAGCTTGAGTGGAAAACAACAGGGCTATCAAACTCTGTCTATGGCTAGTGGTTCAAAACAAAAGATCACTCAAATGAGGAAAAGCTAAGTAAAACTATGTCTATATAACGTGATCTAAGGCTACTCTCAAAACTACCAAAAAACAAAATCACTCACTAAGAGGAAAAGACAATGAAACTAAATCTAGACTACTCTCAAAACTACCAAAAACAAAATCACTCACTAAGAGGAATAGACAATGAAACTAAATCTTGACTACTCTCAATGAGGAAAAGCTAAGTAAAACTATGTCTATATAACGTGATCTAAGGCTACTCTCAAAACTACCAAAAACAAAATCACTCACTAAGAGGAAAAGACAATGAAACTAAATCTAGACTACTCTCAAAACTACCAAAAACAAAATCACTCACTAAGAGGAAAAGACAATGAAACTAAATCTAGACTACTCTCAAAACTACCAAAAACAAAATCTCTCACTAAGAGGAAAAAGACATTGAAACTAAATCTATCTTAAGGAAAAATTACAAAGAAAAGATCACTCAGCTGAGGAAAAAGGCTTACTGGATATCCGGACGTGAACAAGGGCTGTGGCAAGGAGAAGCTCTGGTGCTAGGAACAAACGAAGACACACTGGCACCAGACAAAGGAAATGCAGACTATTTATTTATTTAAACACAAGGTAAGGGGACACAGGTGGAAACAATCAGGACGGGACAGACAATCAGACATGCAAAAGAGGAAGGGCAAGTGCTCTGAAATGAGAGGAGGGTTAGGAATTTCAAAATAAAACAAGAAATGACAAGACAAAATAAAACCAAGACGGGACAACCTCACCGCGGTGTGACATATATATATAAATATTGATACCTCCTCAGTAAATTTCACTTGATGGGTCCCACGCTAGCGGCTCTTTATTATATGTGTAAAAATAGTATGATCTGTATTTGTATATGGTATATCTATGCAGAATGTAAGTGCCCCACTGTCAAATACATAATCTCTGATTCTGATTCAATTTAAAAAAAAAAAGCTGATCTACTAATGTGTGCATGAGTTATTTTCTGTGGGCTGTTTATGGTGAGTTTCATTTTCATTCAAAAAAAGAGAAAGGATATAGGGCAGATGTTACGTATCTCTTACATTGATTGAAGAGCCGTACTTCCTGCACCTTAGCTTCCATTCTTCTAGTCAATGAATGTATGCCCAACTCCAGGGAATCAAATTTATTCTTGCACTTTTGTGTTTCCTCTGCACTCACCATAATGGAAAGGCTGTCAGTGCACAAACTCCTCATTTAAATACTTCTGTTAGCACCGGTTTCCCTTAGCAGATCACCAGCAAAACGCACACAAACCAAGGGTGCAATTTAGTGCCCCTTATCTGGGATCTTAGTAGATCAGGCCCTGTGTGTACTGTATGTATTTCTCAAAAAGAGCAAATACTAAAAATGATCCTAATGTTTCTGTACAAGGTAAAAGAGTTGAAATGCTTAAGAATCACTTCAGACTCAAAACTTATTTTTAAATGGCAAATAAAAAACATGACAAACAGAAATAAGTTTTAACTTGTCCAACTTATGGTTTATCAGAAACAATCTAACTTTTGAGTCAGCAAAATTGTGTTTTGATACTATGATAATGTCACACATTCCCTATTGTGTAACAAGTTGGGCATTGGCTTATAAGATGACACTTGAGCCAAATATAATTATTTTTAAACAAGCTTTGAAAGTACTAGATAAAAACAAAATCGTATCATCACTGTCAGGTATTAAAACATGAGTGCTTGAGCTAGGACAACTTACTGATTTACAAAAACTTCCATGACAAAGCACCTCTTCCATTGCAAGAATTCATTAAAAAAGAACAGATCAACAAGAGTTGGTTCTAGGGGTGTAGTAGGGGTGTAGGGGTGTAGTTAATTTTAGATTTGGAATTCAATACCAAACACAATACTTGAACTTCCGACTTTTACCTCTTTTACCAAGCATCTTAAAGACTAGCTATTAGAAGAACAACTCTGTTGCCACAACCATGCCTAAACTTGCATATTAAATTAATGTATATTATTATTACTGCTATATAGCCTCTCCTCGAATATTTTCCACTATTTTATTACATCTTTATTTACTTCTCAGGCACTAAGGCTGTGCGAGGCAAGACACACTCTATATTCTTAGAAATGCATTGAGCACTGTGCAATTGATATAGCAGTTAATATTTACTGTGTAATCGGGTAATCTGCAATATAAGAACACACCTAACACTTTAAGACCTTAGCACTCTGCACTTAAATCAGCCTTTGATATCTAGCATTTAAACACTAGTGAAATATGTTCAGTCCCCAGACCTTTGGCATGTATGTTTCATGACCTACTATACGGTTTTGTTGTTCTTAGTTTTTTTTTTTTTCTTCTTTTCTGTCCTATTGCTCATACTGGCCATTAAGGCGAATTGTTTTGTTTGTTGTTACTGTTGTTTTATTGATTTTATTGATGGAAATTAGTCGTTGGCTTCAGTCTTGCATAATTACACGTATATGTTCATTAATGTATTGGCCCTCTTTTAAATGAATAAATTGCAAAATAAATAAACTGCAAATCAATTATTTCTGTACCTTAATGGAGGCAGCTGACCTATGAATGGTGAAAGAAATGACATTTTTGCATCTGGTTTACAGGAATAGACTGTATGCTGTTTACAGAAATAGAAACCGAAAGTTTCAAAACCCCGTCTTTTCAGTCTAGGTCCCGTTGAGCCCTGCACATAGAAAAATAAAAAGAGAAACTCTGAAATGTGGTTCTTCAAATTTTAAAGCTGTCTGTGGATCTGAAGTTCAACAGGGGTTAGTTTTAGAGCCTTCACGATCATCCGCAAAGCTGATAAAACGTGGTCAGGTTCCTACAGTTGATGCAGCGCTGCACTGACAAGCAGGGTGCCTGAGCATGCGGGGTTCGGTGATTGACTCGTTAGAATTTCAAAGGTGTTTTTTTTTATTCAAGGGAATATTTGATTGAAGTATTTGCACTAGTTGTTTTTCATACACAGGTCAGATTACTGCTTGGCCGGGCCCTGGTGCATGTGGTGGCAGCGGACACGTCAGCAGAGTAAAATCAGCACCGTGGACAGCGACCGGATTTTCACTGGGAAAGACTGCGCACCAGGGAGGAGAGATCAAGCAATAAAGTCGGGGCAGAAAAGTGACTAATATTATTATTTCTTTCTATTCTTCTTTTTTTCTTCTTCTTCTTCTTCCTCACCCATATTCCGGAAGTAGGTGCTTTGCTTCAGTCTCCTGGTCGACCATTTCGAAGAGGAGAAACAGCGCCAGCAGGATCATCAGCCCATCAATTTGACACAATTATCAATGGCATTACCGAATCGTGATTGCGCTCTGTTGAGAGGATATCTCCATGCGTCTTCATCGTTTAGTCGCGCCTAATCATACATCGTCAGCAGCTTTCGTTCTCCTCTGACATCTCGTCTTGCTGATGGACATCGAGCGAAGATGAGACCATGGGGCTTTCAGGTCATTTTTTCCTATTAGTTTCATGAAAATGCAAATGTAGCGGATTATGCTTTTGATCTCTACGTGGATTTTCTGGCTGAGAGCCACGGATTGTTCGTAGATCGACCAAGAACTCTACAAAGGAGGCATGAAATAGAGCGACAGAAGCGGGGGAAGGGAAATGGACCATGGTCTGACGCTGGGGACGCCACAGTGAGGAACAATAAGACAAACGAGCATCCTAACATAAACTTCCTTTTCTTATCCCCCCTCGCCGCCTCCTTTTTCTCGCTGGATTATGATTCATGGTTGGAATTCCAGATGTGACTGTGTGGATGGCATGTCGTATTTTACAGCCCATCTTCTACCCCTTCTCTCTGTGCTGCTCTCTCTTCCTCACGTCCACTCTCTCGCAGTCTTCTGCTTTGGGTAGCAAAACATGTAGGCTCTTCCTCTGCTGCAAGCCCAACGCATGTGGAGAAACCGGGCTTTGAGAGAAGTGGGGACGGAGGCATGGGACCATGGACATCACAAACAGTGCCAGCTGAAGCCCAATGTTTGGGGTGCCGTGGGATATGCTCCTAGACGACATTTGCTGACCTGTTTGAGTAATGAATATTGAAAGAGCGTGTCGGCCAGTAAAAAGGCAAAATCTTTCTTCAGCATTGGCTAAGACAGGCTATTGGGTAGCAGAGGGACGAGAGCCCCATTCCCTTTGAGGTCTTATTTATGGGCTAGTTGTAGTCATATTTAAAATACAATGCCAAAAATGGGCCTGTCAAGTATTTGAACAACAACAGCAACGGCTCTTGTAAGACTACTACTAAAAATAATCAAAATAATCAAAACAGGCGGAGGAGAAAGAAACGCTTATTTATTTATATCAGGGTGGCCAGTTCTGTATGTAGCTAACCATGTTCAAGTATCGGATCCGCATGTTTTTCAATGAACTCAAGGTCCTGGTGTTTATGCGATCCGATCCGAGGCAAACCAGCTCAGACACAGAAAGACGGTCCACCTCCTCCACCACCATGCGGGGGCTGGGTATGGGCGGCTGCGGCTGGCCGTCCTTCGTTGACTGCCATTCTCGCGACGACGATGAGGAATACTACGGCACCGACCCTCGGCCCCGGAGCGTAGCCTACGAAGACAAGGAGCCCAGATTGCAGGTGGGCCTGGACGCCGTGTCTCTGGCCAGCACCGCCAGCAGCCTGCGGACTCCCCAGTGTCGAATCTGTTTCCAAGGGCCAGAGCAGGTAGACATGCAGCACGGAGCTCCTCCGTTGCACTGCCACGTCCACACACACACACACACACACACACACACACACACACACACACACACACACACACACACACACACACACACACACACACACACACACACACACACACAGTCTGTTCTGCCTCAGATTTCTATTTTCTTACGCTGCTGAACGGAGCCTTTGTAGAGCTGCTCCACCGTTCGTGAACAGTTACAGGTCTGGTGATTTTGTGAGGGGAAGTCACAGTCACACTCAGCAATTACAGTGGGTTTGCTGCTGTAATCTGTCATTGTCTTTTTGTCTATTATCTTTTTACATGTTTTATTATTGTGCAGCTAATCACAAAGTGGACCAGTGAAGCGCCCCAGTCATCCACATCTTTCTCTTTTTACCACCTTATCTTCAACCTCTGTCGTCAAGAAAAAAAACCCTATTTGTGATGGGATGAGTGTTACCATGTAGAAGAAAAATAGTCAAATCCGCTTTAGTCATACACCTGAAAATCACAAGTGTACATATTGGGGCTTAGCCTTGTCATCACAACCTTTATTTGCAGGGAACTATTGTCCCTTCTTTTTCTGAGAAGACAATTCCTGAATGGTCCTTTAAATAACTATGTACTTCATTGCTAAGCTCATCACAGAGGAGAGGTAGCAGTTCCCTCACATCTGAAATGCAGCCAGCATAGCAACAAAGAAAGTTAGCCAATTAGATCACTGGGATGACAAATGGCACAAGAGGGACTGAATATGCATGAGACAATCATTTTGTAAATGCAAATCAACTTTCCTAAAGTCCACATGTAGCACAGCTCAGAATGATCTTCTGATCTTGAGATGAACACTTCCTGCTGTTACATAGCAGTAGCAGTGGCATGGACTGTACATGGGATAGAAACACAATTAAATAACTTAATATCCTTTTCCCCTTTCTTCTAACATAGCTTTATTCTTTTCTTATTTTCATGCTTTCATTTCATTTATCTTTGGTCTGTATCCCAAATCTAAGCAGACACCCCAAAGCACATAACTCCAACTGGGGTTTAAAAAAAAGTTTATTAACAAGAATGAAAAACGCAATGCCAAATGCCCAAACACAGTGAAACACACACGATGCAGAAAACAGGGCCACAGCCTGATTTGCTAAGCTAAGGTTATCAACAAAAACAAGGCAAAGCCCAAAACACAAAACTAAGAGAAACAAGAACAGAAAACAAGGCCTGGCCCCAAGGTGCTAAACTGAGCACATGAAAACTGAAGAGGATTGGAAAACAGGAGATCAAAGATACATGAATATAGGAAACCTTCCGATACCAGCTGGTGGAAGAGAAATCCAAAAAACAATTCAAAAGCAAAGGCAAGCGGTTAGTCCCCCCCCCAAAAAAAAAAACAAAAACATGGCAACGATGCAGACTGGATCAAGGCTGGAGAGTCAAGGCTGAGGTGCTGTGACAATCTGGCAACTATGCCCTGACACAGGTGATACTAAATACAGGAACGAGTGGCCTAGCTGCCAACGGAAAGGTGGAGAGAGAAAGTCAGAAAGAAACATGATAGGAGCTGAAGTGCAGAGGTGGAGCGTGAAAAACTACTGGAATATACGGAGGAGGTGAATTGGACAGAACCATGGCAGTCTGTGCCAAAAGTCGATATCAACAGAGGTTCAGAAACCTGTGCCACAGACAGACAGACAGACAGACAGACAGACAGACAGACAGACAGACAGACAGACTGATTTAATGATGATTGATTGATCATTGATTGCTTTACTTTATTGATTCCAAATTCTTAAACCTGACCTGACTCAGGAGATAGTCTTGAAGTCTGAGATCATTAGAAACGCTGTAAATCTTGCGGGAGCTCAGGTGGATGTGGCCATTTAGTCAGTTGCCTAAGATAGGAATGCAGTGTTATTATAGCTCATGCACTAATTTATGACATCTGTTTCTATTGTGGAACATAATAAACTGGAGAGCCACAGTGCAGTGTAAATCAGTTTAGGTTTGTTTTAGAGATAAAGTTTGATGTCATAGATAGGTTTCTGTCTTGCCCCCTCAAACATTATCTGTTTACACAAAGCCCATTTGGGCTCTCCAGTAAGGTGACTAATCAGGCAATATGTTTCTGAGCGGCCTCTTTTAGCTCCAAACAAAGAGCAACCAGACAAAGGCCTGAGGGAAATACCGTGAGACTGCACATCTCAGCTCCTTTTATTGGTATTATTAGCTCATTATTAGAATTGATTCTAATAATATTAGAAACTGTTTTTATGGCCAGTGCAAAGGTGAAGTATCTTATATGTCCTTCGGTGGAAGGTGGAGGGAATTTACCATTTAATTTTCAGGGTTTTTCCTGGCCCAAAATGAGGTTGAGGTGGTACCATCCTGACCATGTGCCAACACATGCATGTATTCTGTGCATTCAACTGACTCACTTTTCTACAAGCAACACATTATTAGTTATGAGTTCTAATAATAATCTGATAGTTATCATGTTAAAGCATGCTTTAATTAAAACCATATACATACAAAAATAAAGTGCCAACTTTAAGTTGAAAGTGCATGAGATTGCGGGGATTTATTATTTATTTATTATCCTGATGCACTCCTTGCAGTCCAAGGCCTTCTGGTTGGATTCATTGACTATTACCACATATTTAGGAAGGTTAGGCCGCACAGTGGTCATTGCTATTCCTTCACAGCAAAGGGGTCACTGGTCCATGACCTGGTCTTGTAAATTTCTGTGTGGAGTTTATATGTTCATGTTTGTGTCGGTTTTCTTTTGGCATTTTGGTTTCCTCCCATAGTCACCTGCCCCTGTAGGCAGGAGTGAGAGAGTGAATGGTGTGTGTTCCCTGCGATGGACTGGTAACCTGACCACGGTGTATTCCCTCACTTCACCCTTTGTCAGCTGGTTGGTTTCACTTTTTTTTTTAATTTTGGAGGTGCATGTCAGGCAATGCAGAAGGGTCCGTACAGGAAAGTGTTTCTCAACTCCGGTCCTCAGCTACCCTTGCCCTGCATGTTTTAGATACAGGAAACGTATAACATCTAGTTCCAACACACCTGACTCAAATGAGTGCCTTGAGGCAGTTCAGATTTCAGCAGAGCTTGAAGATTGGCCAATCATTTCAACCTGGTGTACATGCTGACTGTTTCAATTCAACAGAGAAGCATAAACCATGCTTAGGTCCGCATAGAAAAGTAGGCACATGTAAGTGAGGAGGGGTGGAGGTTGGATGGTGATAACCCCTACCTGCCCTATTCATTCAGTGCCAAATAACATGTTTCCACTGTGACAATCTGGAGCTCGGGGGTGCTTCAACACGGAATTTTTAGTTTAAACTTATAACTGAGGAGGAACGCTGTTCTCTTACTCATAGATCTGACAGACCAGATTAACACCTTCTCTGTGAAGTGGCCTTAGGGGACAAACCACACATCTCACCCTAACACATTAAATTTGTGAATTGAGTGTGACAGTGGGTAGTGGATAACTGCATTGCAAGGCTTGCATTTTTCTTTTTGACAGGAAACCACATATGTTGACTAAACAAACTAAAATACATTGATCTGATTTACAAGTACTATGTTATTGTGAAGATATAGTTTCCTATATAAGACATGGAGCTCTATTGTTGCTTGTGAGAAAATAAAAGCCTTTTTTCTTCCCAGAATGGCAAAAATGTATACACTGCAGCACAGTTCATACCTGGTAAATATGTGAGCAGTCTCCAGGAGGCAGTGTGACCCAGCCATCAATTGAAGTGTCACTAGGTGCGTCTACGTGACAGATTTTCCTGATTGATGTGCTGACATCACATGGAATAGACCCATCTAGTAAGAGCATAAAGAATGTCACTCTCTTTGTGCATCTCTTTTTCCCTCTCTCTCTCACTCTGCGTCTCCCTATGTCTTCAATGTGTGTGTCTCCATGTGTCCAAGTCTGTGGTTGGGAGCAGCTTTGGTTCAGTTGAGCTATATTAAAGGGGACATATTTTAAATATTTTACTGCTTTTTGCTTTCAGTTGTTGCAATTTCAACACCGATGGAAGAGGTCTATAAAATTAGTAACTCCAAAATCTCCTTAGTTGTCTTGTATCGATGCCAAGAAAAAATACTGATTTCAGCCACTATGTGGTCACTTCCGGGAGTGCTTCGTTCTGGATGCTGCTTTCCTTTGATTGACTGACCAGTGTAGGATTCCTCATTGGTAGACAAGGTTTCAAAGAATCAACCCCAGCATTTATTGATTACCTTGCTGGGCTGCGCTGCTGCTGAACTTCGCACATACACAGACACACCCACGTGCATGTCGGGCCTGTCACAATCCTGTTTCCTCTTGACACCTTATATGGTCTATTTCTCTCCACCTTTTTACCATATCTCCTTCTGGCCACAGCCCATCTCCTCTCTCCATCTACACTTTTACACCCTTACCAGTCATCTTCACCTAGCCACCAAATAGTTAAATACTTATGCACACTTTTACTCTTTGCCAGATTGTCACTGTTTCCTGCCGATGATTTTCAGCACTCACCTTGTCTTGGATGACCAGTTGCAGAGCCGGTTTGCTCCCGACTCCTCTCTTTGTCTCCATCCCAGGCAAACCAGCCCACCCGGCAGTTTGTTCTCCACATGGCTGCTCCCCAGCTCTCAGAACTGCTCGCCTTCCTTCCTAGTTCCTGCCTCAGTCCCTCAACCCGCCTGCTCACACCTGGTCGAGCCATCCTCAGTCCCTTGCTCCTGTGTGGCTGCAGCTACAGATCCAGAATACTTTCTGTTCCTGGCAACCTGTCCCTTAAGTTTTCCATCACAGACTCCCAGCAACTTAAACAAACTATCTGCAATCCAACCATGTTGCATTTGGGTACCAGTGTGTCCTCATGACAGAACATCTGGCCATGTTGCACCCAGCACATGGCTCATCTCCTTCCGCAATGGAGCAGCTGGGACAGGTGGAAGAGAGATTATCAGAAGTAACACAACAGTTACAGACCCTGATGGCTCAACTGTCTCCTCCTGTGGCGATGCCAGCTCCAGACCCAGCACCGGAGGTTTTTCCGGCTCTGCCAGTCCTCGCAGAGGCTCCAGAACCAAGGTTGGAGGGTCCAGAATGTTTCAGTGGGGATTAAGAGTCAGTGGGTCCTGAGTTGGCTTTACCTCGTCCATTCCGTTCGAGCTCTGGATGGTCACATCCTGGGAACTGGTATCCACCAGACCTCTCCTGTTCAGCTTCAACTGTCAGGTAATCGTGCTACAATTTCTTTTGCTTCCTTCATCTCAGATCCCATTCATTTTGGGGTTCCCATGGCTACGACTCCGTAACTCTTGTTTTGACTGGGTTACAGGAGTAATTCTAAAATGGAGTATTTTCTGCAAGCAGCGGTGTCAGCTCCACTCAGGGGGCAGTGTCTCACCTGACCTGACCTGAAAGGAGTTCCTTTGGAATACAAGGATTTCTTTCAAGTGTTTAGCAAGGCCAAGGCAACATCTCTACCTCCTCACGGACCTTATGATTGTACCATTGATCTTCGACCAGGGACCTCACCTCCAAGGGGGCCTCTGTATTCACTGTCAGAACCCGAACGTAGTGCTATGGAGGAATGTATTAATGACGTCTGGAATAATCCAATCCAGTTCATTGAGACCCTGTATTGATTATCGGGGTCTAAACGGCATCACCATTAAGAGCAGATATCCGCTTCCTTTACCTTCTTCTTATTTTGAACTCCAAGGGGCCACAATTTTTTCCAAACTGGATCTACGTAATCTCTATCATCTTATGGGAATCAGGGAGGGGGATAAAGAAGACAGGATTCAATACACCCTCTGGACATCATCATGTATTTTGGATTAACAAATGCTCCTGCAGTCTTCCAGGCTTTCACCAATCACATCCTTCGGGATATGTTGAATCATTTCGTTTTTGTCTATTTGGACGATATTATGATTTCTTCTTGTTACCTTGAGGAATATATTTATCATGTCCTGTCTGTTCTCCAGCATCTCCTTGCTCCCTCGCTATTTGTCAAAGCTGAGGATTGCAAGTTTCATGCTTCCACGGTTTCTTTCTTTGGAAGTATTCATCTTTCTCGGGAAGTCGCTTCATCAGGATCTGCCATCGCTTTTCAGATACCTAAAGACTGATTCACCTCATCACCCATCCTGCAGATGCCAGACCCCGAGCGTCAGTTGCTTGAGGTCGATGCATCTGATGTAAGGGTGGGGGCCATTCTGTCTCAAAGCTCGAGCACAACAAACTATACCTTTGTGCTTTTGACATTGGTAACAGAGAGTTGCTTGCGGTAAAACTGGCCCTAGAAGAGTGAAGGCATTGGTTAGAGGGGGCTAAGGAACCTTTTCTTGTTTGGACAGACCACAAGAACCTCGAGTACATAAGTTCTGCCAAACAGCTGAACTCTCAACAAGTCCGGTGGGTATTATTTTTCACAAGGTTCAATTTCACCCTTTCTTACCGGGCCGGCTCTCGTGGTATGAAACCTGATGCTTTGTCCCGTCTGTTCCCTGGAATCCAAGGAGCTTCCTGAAAGATCAGAGCCCCTCATTCCAAGTCCTCTCGTCGTTGCCTCCCTTCCATGGGATATTGAGGAAAAGGAGCCACAGAGGGACAGCCAAATCCCAGTTCATCCTGGGATCCTCTCCTGATGGTTGGTTATTCGAGCCTGCATCCTTGCACTCAAAGGTGTTGAATTCAGCACACACCTCAAAGATTTTCAGTCACCCAGGGGCTCAAAGAATAATTTAAGTCCTCCATCAACGATTTTGGTGGCCTTCACTCAGGGAAGATGTCAAGGCTTTTGTCCAGTCTTGCACCAATTGCACAAGACATCTTATAAGCCTCCAGCTGGTCTTCTCATCATGACAACGTTGTCTACAACCGGAGTCATGATGGTTGTAGACAGGTTCAGTAAGATGACCCATGTCTGCCGTTCGACTTTCCTGTCCTCCCTGCCTGACCAACCCTCTGGACTGACCTTGTCTCTATCCTGGCTGTTCAACCTGCATCTTGACCTGTGACTGTTATCTCCATCCAAAGGCTACCTGAGGTGTGGGTGTTTGCTACCTTCACTGCTATCATATACTGATCTATCTGGACCCAAATGCACACGTCACAAACCTGGAAGTTGGCAAAAGCCTTTATTTACTGGAAAACAGGTAGGTACAGAGCAGACCAAAGCCTGAGGCAGCTAGCAAGATGGAGTCCTGAAGCTAGCAGGCTGGGCACAGCAGAGCTGGGGAGGTTGAGACACAGGTAAGGTTGAGGCACAGGTAACGTTACTGGGTAGGGAGAGCATGTAAGGCTGGAGACAGGAATCCTAGTTGGAGGGCAAAAATAAGGTCAATCAGGTGGGAGGGAGAGATGAGGGCAGGTCAGGAAGAAAAGTGGTTGTATCCGAAAAGTCTGGAATTGGAATGATGCAATCATGCAAATGAACAAAGACAATCTGGCAAAGACTGCATGCACCAGGTGAGCTTAAAAACTCTGATAGCAGCTGTGAGTCTCTTATGGGCCAGAAGAAAAAAGACTAGACAGAGCCCTTCCCTCAAGGAATGGCTCCCGACATCCCGACAAAGCATAAACAAAAAGTAATCCTTTAGAGATCTGCCTTATATGACCAATCTGTCTCCTCCTGAAATGGAGGCACCACATCAAGCTCCATCTCTTCCTCTTCAAACAAATCTGGAGTTGTAAAAATCCACTGAACCTGTATAAGTAGAAGGGGTAACAGAAAGTTGGTGAAAAGGACAAGTCTTGAGAGAGATAGTCAAAGGTTGAAAGTAAATGTTTCTGGATGATGATAACTTTGTGGAAAAAATAGGTCTCCTCTCTTCATCTTGAACCAAAGATTGTTCACACTGACCTGTCAAAGGCAGAGACCTAGTCCATGTCCCTTCTGGAATGCTGGAGCCATTCCAGAGGGTCACTCAAGGTTTTGTTGGTGGTTGGTGTTCTTCCCCGGTACAAACGGTAAACCCTTAGTGCAGTTGCTGGGAGAGATGATTCTCCAACACCCTCGAGACCTTCTCTCAGGATACAGCTGCAACAAAGAGAAACTTGGAAGAATAGGCTCTGCTTCTCTCATATTGACTATCATCAAAAAAAATCTGGATAATGCATCAGGCTTGATGTCATGGAACCCAGGTCAAAAAGAAAGAGAAAAGTCAAACCTATTACAGCACAACGACCAACGAGCCTGCCTCTAACCCCACCTTAGAGGAGGGCAGTTAGTGGCGCTGCTAACTTAATATTCACAAATAAAGCAACGGTAAAAACTGGCCAAAAAAATAGTTAACCACTGGAGCTGCTTGCACTTCTCAGGAGTTGGCCAATTACTTACTGCCGACACCTTAGTATATCCATGTGAATGCTGCCTGAACTGACTGCAAACACCACTGACCACATGCTGCACCCCACCCTTTCATCAGACCAGTCTCCCAGTCAAATTGAGTATTATGAAGCCGTAACCAAGTGTCAGGCTCAAATCACCTAAAACACAGGGAACTCAAACACAGAGATGAGACGACACAAGAGTGGTAGTTTTTCTCACGAGGAGAACAGACAGAGACTTGCTCAGTTACAATCTCCGATCCGCTCTGAGAAAGACCCTCCGAACCATTTCTTTTTATTCCTTTAGGCATTTCCTGGTTACACAAAAGGTTATTCAAAGTTTACTTAAGGTAAGCTTTCTTAAGCCCCCTCTTTGCATCAGCAGTTTCTGTCATGCTGCAGATAAGAGCATGGTTCCTTGTTTTCCAAAGGTTAGCAGAGTGAAGTGTGGCAGAGAGCTTGAAGTGTGTCCTCTCATGAAGAGGAGTGGTGATGATGGGAAGAAGGCATCGGGGCAAGAGGGCAAGAGAGCGATCTCTGGTGTGTTCAAGTTTTTAAGAGGTTCAGAGACCTGGGCAGGTTGGGTCCTGCGCATACGGCGTGCTTGGTCCCGCCCCCTCGGTCAGGAGCTCAGGAGGATTTACATGGTGAGAGCTCAACAGGATCTCTCATCTCACTGGTGAGTGCTGTCTGCTACCAGAATTACAGCCATAAAATGTCCAACTCCACAATAAAGGCATAACCCAGACTTCTGCCTCCGCTCCCTCTCTTCCAGGGTCAAGGAAGTACGTCCAATCAATACAGACTTAGACTTAACTTTATTGATCCCATTGGGATGACTCCCTCAGGGAAATTTACATTTCCTCACTCCCCTCCTGGTCAGAGAGTGAGAGGCGGCTGCACTGAGGCACTCCACCCTTTTGATTGGGGATGGAAAATAGATGATACACTATTACATGAGGGAAGGGAAGGATTCCGGACTGTGCTCTTGAGGGGGAGTATAGTGTTGGAGCAAAAAAACACCTCAGCAACATAAGCACATACAACATGAGAACATAACTTGTAACAGGGAGGGAAGGGAAATGGGAACAGTGGTCAGACAGTGTGGGCAGGCAGCCATCCTGCAGCCATGGAGGCGCTGGTTACATACCATGGGGGTATGAAGCTGCGAAGGCGTGGGGCGTGGTGACTGCATGTCAGTGTAAGAGTACAAGGTGTGTGAGTCCAAGTGTGCAAAGTTGAGAGTCGTTTTGCTGCTTCTCAATCATGTACCTCAGTCCGCAGGATGACATCGCAATAAAATGGCAGGTAACCATGGAGACAGCCTTGGTTAAGTCCCAGACAGTAAACAATCCACCAGTGTCTTTGGAAGCGAGGGAAAGGGATGGGAGAGCGTCATGTTGCCATGTTGTCCGGGGGAGTTGTTATTCCAGTACTGGCCTTAGCCAAGGCCAGTTGGTTTGGGAGGCCGAATTCCATTTTCACCACTCTCTATGTCCTGTTGACAGTTGAGGATGATGGAGCTGAAAAAGTAATATCCACTCATTCCTCTCCACCCCCGCCCTCCCCTTAACTTGGACTCTAAACTGAAAGGTTCTAAACTCAAAGATCATCAATACGAACTCAGCTGGTGGGAATCAATACTTAACTTCAATTATTGCATCCAACATCTTTGGTACATCATGGGAAACCAACACATTCTTAATATAAAGATGAACCTCCATTTGAGCAGATGTGTTCCAAAATGAATGGCTAGCTCTGGTTTGGAAATCGAAAGAATAATCAGCTACTGTTTAATTGCCTTGTCTGATATTCAATAAACCACATGGCAACCCAAATTGCTGTTGCTCAAAAGTAAACACATTTTGAATTTTGCAGAAAATAAATTAAAGGAAGCACAAGCTGGGAATTTTCTCTCCCACTCGGCTAGGCTCCAATTTTTAGCACACCATGATAAATGATTAATGACATAAGCTACTTTGACAATCTAAGTGGCAAAGGTTTGAGGTTGCAGCATGAGCAGAAGTCAAATGGACCGACTGATTCCCTATTTTCCTGAAACCTCTCTGGAACCTGCATTCTAGGTTACCGGTTCTGGATTGTCTGCAGAGGTGATAGGACAGTGAGAGAAGCAGAGGGTGAAACTCGAGAAATGGTGGAGCCATGAACCTGGAGCGCCTGCAGTTGTCTAGCTTATTGTTGTTCCAGAGTGTTCAACCTGTTCCGTGGCAACTGGAGTTGAACTGTGTACTGGGTCGGTCATGACCAGATTGTACTATAACATACTGAGATCTGGACCCAGATGCACACGGACACAATACTAGAAGTTGATGAAAGATTTTGTCTGGAACACAGGTAGGCACAGAGAATGCCAAAACTTGAGGCAGTTATCAAAATGGAGTCCTGAAGCTAGAAGGCTGCTAGCGTGGATCCATCAGGACGACAGGGGGTGAAAGCCTCAGGAACGCTGATATGATTTGGTGTCTGTACCCACAATCTTTAGAAGTGTACTGTGGTGTAATTGTGGTTACTCTGAGGCTTGGTGTTTTTAAAGTTTTTGGGGCACATTCTAGAAAAGTGCACAAATTTAGCTGTCAAACTGGAAAAAAATGCCTTCTGCATATGATGTGGCTGGGAGCAGTGTGAAAAGACAAAAAAAAAGATTTTTCAGAAATCCTCTGCTTCGACAGTTGGTCTCTCCCCACTTTAACAGAAGGGAATGTGTGAAACCCACGGCCCCCTGCAGGGCACAAAATTGGAATACAGTTGCTCTGTTCAGGAATATAAATACACTGGCATACAGGGGAGAGTCTCAGGAATCCACTGGTGTAATAACTTCTCCAAATTCTGGATAGTTAGGCCACGGTACTGTGAAAAAATGTGTATGTGAGTTTTGGCAGAACAAAAAAATGGAATTTTGTTGAGAAAAATGGTAGAGACCTCTCCCGGTCTCATTTGTCTGAGTCCTCTCAAAACTGTGGGAGGGAATATGAACCAAAATTTGACATGCAAGATCGAGACTAACAAAAAAATTGCTTTTTCTGCAGAGAATGCTTGTGAATACTGATAGCTGAAGTGAATTTGAAAGCATCACTGTGATGCACTGTGATGTAATGTGAGATGAATTGTCTGAATAGCTGAATTTAACATGCAGCCTGAAGAGCATCTACACGGCGTACTAATCACTAATGACATTGAACAAGCGAGATGCCATTCTCCCCATAGAGGCTTTTCCCTATCTGTGCTACTGCTATTGTTCCCTGGACTGCTGTGTGTAATGCTCCAACTATGTTGTCTAGTGTTTTAGGTCATGGGTGCACACATGCCTAACTCACTAACAAACATTTAAGGCCCCAATATGCTTTCGCGCACAGACATTGGCGTGGAAGAATACTGGGGCACGTTCCTTCATGGACGAGTTGTACAGGTGGAGATAGCAGCAGACTTCCTCTCATAAGTTGATTCCATACCAAACAACAATAACCTGCTTCTTCGAGAGAAAAAAATGAGCTCACCCACGTTGCCAACGACGTTTTGAACGCTTGACTCCACCTACTGGTGTGGCGAGTTCAGTAAAGCGCATGTGCATGCAATGCGCCGCTGGTGCAAGGTCTCAGATTTTTTACCACAGCATTTTGAGGTGTGTGCATCCCTGCACTCTTGTAAAATTAATGTTAAATTCTTGCATGTAGTGCATGAAACATTATTGTCTGAATGCCTGCAACACCCCTGTGGTTGTGCACGATATGGAATGTTCCTTCTGCAGTGGAGAGTTGTGGGAGAGCTCCAGGGGAAACGGTCAGGTTCCTCAATGCTCTCCAGCGTCAGCGTCCCCTCAGTTGTGTGAGTTTACTTCGCTTTTGCGTGTTGCTTTGACTTCACATAGCCTGTTTATTTCTGTGTAAAGAGTGTATAAGCAATTTTTTTCTAGTTTCAGGGCTAGTTTATTTATTTTTTTGTTGCTTTCTTGTCACTGCCTCACCGTTTCCACTGTGGTGAAGCAAATAAAATGGCAAAAATCCCATCTCATGCCTCCTACTGTACTTGTGTGTCATTCCTCTAAGAGCCTCGACACACTACTCCTTAACACAGTATTTAAATTATCTTAAAAGTACAAAGGCAGAAAATAGTTGAATCAGTAGTTTCAGTAGTAATCACATAGTATAGTATATATAATATACTGTAACTATACTAAAGTTACACATTGGTGTATTTAGGCTATTTATTGAGTAACCGAGTACAAGACACTGAACATGTGTATTCCACATTTGCTTTTGCACAAAGGTGAACAATATAGTAACAGGACATATTGTAACTGAACATATGTAAGTCATTCATGTACATCCAGACATTCCTGTATGTTGGCCACATGTATACATCCATACAGGAACTCAGGATACATGGGAAAGTATCCTCTGGAGTGATGAATCCACCCTCTGCATGACTTGACGGTCACATGCTGCATCCAAGGCTGCGAGCAGGGTCATTTGCGCATGTGGATGCCAGCCATACACCTTCCACCTCCAGGTAGATAAAAACTCCTTAAGGAATGGGGAGTAGGGAGGGAGATACTCAACCAGCATCCTGTCATTCGCTGAGAACCACTGTCTGACAAGATCTGGGTTGTGAAAACGGACATTATCCTACATAACAACATACTTATTTAGCTGATCGCCACCATACTCTTTCTCAGGGATTATGATCCTGTAAAGAGTAAATAAGAAAGTTAGCAGATGTTAGCAGACGGATAGAGGTAAGGACACCATTGTCTGAGATGGCTGAACATATTATTTCCATATTTCCACATATATTTCCTCCACGTTAGCCTGGGACATCAGTGGTTTCTCTCTATCCAATGTGATTTCTTCCACACCTTCTGCCTTTGGCCAGATTGAAACTCGCCTCATAGAGGTACATGATTGTGTGCGGCTCCCTGGCTTCTATCTCCAGTATACGATTCCAAAACAGAGAGAAAGAGAGAGAGAAAACTGTAACAACTTTTCCTGTCTAACATAATGCATTTTGGAAAACATATTATACAGTATGTTCTGTGAAAAACAGAAACAGAATTGCAAGTGTCCTGCATCTAACTACACAAAGTAAAACAGTTTACAGTGCTGAACATTACATGCAACATTACATAAAATACAGAGAAGCGATACATATTTTACCTGTACATGCTGGTGACGTATCTCCTTTACTCTTCGCTCTATCAATTGTAGCAGTTGACACAGATTCAATATTGCCAAATATATTGTAATCCTCTAAAACAGCGCTTTGAATTACTTTCTGTCTTATTGAATTGTTTGCAATCACAATTGCACAAATGGCTTCTTCTTGGAAAAAGGGGCCCCCTTCCTCCTCTGTGAGGTTTTCTAGTAAGACTATGTGGTGTAAAATTGCAGAATAAAATTACAGTAATGTGCAATAAACATGTGAATACTGTATGAGGTGTCAGATTGCTGTCCAGTACTGTACATACCTGTTTCCCTAGAAAATGTTTGATCGATCAAATTCACAGTGGTGCTTCCTACATTTGACCCTCCGGCTTAGTCATTGTTTGGCTGTGATTGACAACATGGTCCACAACTGTCGCCCTGATTTCATCAGGAATCTGCACTTGGCCTCCTCTCCCTCTTCCCCTGTTTTGTCCCCTTTAACCTTCCATGATGCTGAGTGTGACAGGTGGCTTGTCATTGATTACAATTACTGCTTCACACACCTCCTTATGAATTGAAGATGAGGTTCACCTGAGAGCAATTGTTCTATTCAGCCGACATATCCAGAAAGAAATGATAAAGAAAGGTATACTTTTTTTTTTTTACAGATTTTGATTACTATTACTGCTACTACAATTTTGTTTGTAAGTATAGTGTATAGTAACTGACATGAGATAAGCAAATGATACTGCAAAAACACTGGAGAGAATTGTTTGACAGTCCATGTACATGTCCAAAAGCATTTCCAATTTGTTGAGAGGAATGATAAACTGCTACTACGATGAGCATAAATGACTAGGTGTTACAGAGGTTGAACTAATTGTTGTGAGAACTTCCATTCTCATCTGAGTAAAGCACCAAAGTGACTGAGAAAAACTGTAATAGACAGGGGTGCACATAATTTTTTCAGTCAGTTGTACCTTAATAAATAAAACAAATAAATGGCCTGGAACACCTTCAGTGACTGAAAAGGGTCACTAAGGCTTTAGATGACAACAAGGTATCAAAATAGCATGATTATATATGAAAATTGTTTGGGTAAATTTGATTGACATGTAACTGGGAGGCACTTTATAGGTGGGGTGTTTCACAGCTGCTGTTACCATACATAACAAATTTGTTTTGATTAGATTTGTTACATTAGATTAGACTTGTTACAGAGGCACAAAAAAGATAAACAAAAAACAGAAAAGTGTGTTAGATCTAAGTAATGCAACAACATGATGTTGACCTGCGGAACCTCTCCTTCTTACACTGTGTATGTATCAGTCTACTGCTCAATGAGGTACACAGGGACCTCACAGTATCATGTTGGGGATAAGAGGTGTTGTCCTTGATGGATGTCAGCTTAGCTAACATCCCTCTCTCCCCATGGATGTGGTTAAGTGTGGTATTATGAGTTATGTCCAAAATGTAAAGGGTGGAAAGGAAAGGGGAGAGAACCATGCCCTGAGGGGCACCTGTGCTGCAGAGCACCACATCAAACACACAGTGATGGAGCCTCACATGCTGTGGTCTTTTGATGAGGTCGTCATCCATGCCCATGCAACCAGGTGTTGGTCTACTCCCATCCTTTCTATCTTCCCTCTGAGCAGTGATGACTGGAAAGTGTTAAAAGCACTGGCGGAATCAAAAAACCGACCTTCACAGCACTCCTGTTGTCCTTCAAGTGTAGCAGCAATCTGTGCAGCAGCTACACAACTACGTTTGTACCCCAATCCCAGGCCAATAAGCAACTGCAGGGGGTCAAACTTCTTGAGGAGTCTAGGGCTGATGCAGTCCGGATTTGGGGTTTTCCATGCCTTGATCTTTTTAAGATGATTACTCACCTGATCATCTGTTATGGAGAGAGAGTGGTGTGAAGGGTGGGGGCAGTGTAATCTGTGATGAGATGGATGAGGTCGTGGTCAGTGCAACCCAGTGGAGGAGAGGGGATAAGGTGTATGCATACTTAACGTTAGCATACAGGAGGTTCAAAGTTTTATTGTCTCTGGTCTGGCATTCGACATACAGAGTGAAGGTGGGGAGAGCAGAGGACGGGGAAGTATGACTGAAGTCACTGGAAATAAGGAGGGATTGAGGGTGCTTGTTATGTTGCTGGTCAGTTTTCATGGACTGTCCCGGGAAAAAAAACATTAAATTCTCTCAGGACACTGAATGTCCCGGAAGAATCGCCCCCGAATGTTTGTATTTCTGTATATTTGTCTGTATCCTATGTATGCAGATGTGCTGCTAAATACAGCGCGCAGATGCTGCCACTCAGTGGGTGCGCGCGGATGAACCGCTGTCAATGTGTGTGTGTGTGTGTGAGACACAGGTGACAACTTTATCAGCGACACAAACACTCCTCCCGCCCTAGTGTCTGTGCTATCTCACGCCGTGAGTTTGCACAGTGGAACCCGTGTTTGTACTCTGTCAGGGCTGTATTATAGAAGCGGGTGAAGTGGCAGACAACCAGGGCTCTTTCTGGTTGTCGACGGGGCTTTAACCCCCGGACTCTGCGTACTGGTGTGGTGAGTTCAACAGGGTGCATGCGCGACCGACGCAACCAAAGCCGTGAGGTCTCAACTTTTGAGCTACGCAAAAACGGCCCGCGGAAGCTTGTGCCAGCCTTAACAGCTGATCCCAGGTGAAAACAATGGAGCCATGGTTGAATGGGGGGGCCACACCAAAAAGAACAGAAAGGCCCAAGCAACAAACGTAAGACTGTTAACATAGTTGCACGCTAGCTTAAAGTGCTGATGTGAAAAAGAAATAGTAACAGGAGTACACTAAAAACATTATAAAAAGCACTACTAGGTAGAAGAGTTCAGAGCTGCTGTAACAAGTGGCCTCTCATGCCAGAAGTGGAAAACAGAAAGGAAAGAACAGTAGAAAACATAAAAAAAGATTTATAACATGAATGATAATTGTTAATGTTATTAGTCTTATTTTTAATATAATTGTGTCATGTGAATGTCTATTTAGTTATGGAGGACTTCCTCTCATAGGAGAATGTTGAATGATCATCATAGGGGTCGGAAGTCCAACTACAGTGGTGTCACTACAGTCACCAACGTAAAACAAACCACAGAGCTCACCAAAGCTCACAAGGCCAGCACAAGCTTCTGCGACCATGTGCCTCGCGCCCTGCTTTGACCTTACTTCCGCGACCATTCTTCCGAGCTCTGTAATGCTCTTGGCCACCACAAGGGGGCGTACCAATCTATACACAGGCCTGTCCTGCCCCCGGAGTACACGCAGAAGAGCAAGATGTAAACAACTCTGATCCTAGTATTTAGGCGACTTGTGTTGCCACCTGTCCCGGTTTTCATGGACTGTCCCCGGAAAAAAAAACATTAAATTCTCTCGGGACACTGAATGTCCCGGAAGAAACATCCCTGAATGTTTGTATTTCTGTGTGTTTGTCTGTATCCGATGTGCGCAGCGTGCACATGCCACAGTTCGGAGGGTGAACCGCTGTCAATGAGTGTGTGTGTGTGTGTGTGTGTGTGTGTGTGTGAGAGAGCATTGTGTGTGACACAGGTGGCAACTCTATCGGCGACACAAACGCTCCTCCCACCCTAGCGACTGTGCTATCTCACGCCGTGAGTTTGCACAGTGGAACCTTTCTTTGTACTCTGTCAGGGCTGTATTATGGAGGCGGGTGAAGCGGCAGACTTCCTTAACAAGTCTTTCGTCTGAAGGCTCTTCCTGGTTGTCGACAGGGTTTTAACTCCTGGACTCCGCCTACTGGTGTGGCCAGTTCGACAGGGCGCATGCGCGACCGACGCGACCAAAGCCGCGACGTCTCAACTATTGAGCGACACAAAACGGGCCGCGTGGTAGCACTGTGGTCGCGCCGCTTGGCCGCGCCAAAGCCGTTGAAGCTTGTGCCGGCCTTAACTTTGGACGAAGCCTCTTCTTTTTTGAACCCTGTCCTTGTAAAAAACTACAGCAGTGTCGTAGAGGACCAAGCGCCCACACATAGCAACAACTAGTTTTTTCTCCATGCTTCTGTTCAAACAGTGACATTGGGATAAACTCTCTGCTAATCGGATGTCGTGGCATGATGTGTTTTTCAACTTTATTCACATTGCTTCAGACGCCCCAGATGCTTCATTCATGTTGCTTCAAATGCTCCAGACATTTCAGATACTCCAACTTCATTTGCATCTCTTCAGATGCCGTAGACACTCTAGATGCCGCATTCTCATCATTCGCATCATTCATGGCACATCCAGTCACATCGGACGCTATATTTGTGCCACCAGATTTAAATTTGTGTTTTATTGTGCCATTTATATTGATTTTGAATGTATAGTTGCCACTCAAGTCCTGTCTGGTGTGAATACCTCATTATGATGCACATGCATCTGCTGTGTGGATATTCCAGATGTACTTGATTTATGAAAAAATATAATACAATGAAAGCTCTTACCACATGCACTAATGGTGCATTTTCTTTTTTACCTTTTAAAGGAGCATATTTTCTGTTTGCTTTGTAAATGACTATTTTATAGCAAACAGGTGTAACTACGGATGTAGCAATGACCCACGTCATAAATACGGACTATTTGTCACGCCCCTGAACGTCATTGATTCTCATGCAAGCCCCAGCTTGGCTGGACGGGACGCTGAGGGGAGAGGCTCCAACCGTCCATACACTCCCATAATAACCTGGTCACACAAAGAATGACACCGCTAACCACAGTCTCATTGGAGAACCGAGGATCGTCTGTCCAGAAGTGTTTTTCTCACTATTTTTATACTTTGTCCCAAGAATATATCCACTGACACATTAAACAAGGCAAATATTTGAAATGCCTGGCTAAATATCTATGTAAATCGTATGAATTTATACTACAACAACAATGATAACAATGGATAAATTGGATTTCAAAAGACTGTTCACATCTGCTCAGGACCCGCCCCCCTTGTGTGTGCGGTGTGTCACCATGGAAATGAAAGGACGGCATTGCTTCAGATAGTCTAGTCAGGGTCTCCCCCAAAAATGTATACACTTTAAATCATTGTAAAGTAAATGTCTATTAAAATACATTTAATTTTTGAACTGTAATAGAATTTCTAAACATTATTTTTATTTATTTTTTATCATCGCACGCAAACACTAAGAGAATTGTGTGCAATCGCGTTGTCGCGAGGACGACAACTTAGACTGAACTTTATTGTTCTTAATAAAGTTAAATTCACTTCGTAAATAAACGCTCAACTCTGAATGAGCTGTAAGCTTTCAATAGGCTAAGGTAACAGTAAACTCATAACAGGATGAAATAAAAAAACAGTTAACTCTTGGCTAATTGTGCAGGAAAGTGATGGTGGAGATGAATAAATAATAGATCCTTTCATTAAATTAAATTATTGATTATGATAATTATAATCAGAGAGAGAGGCTTCAGAGGGTCAGAGAGACAGTATCCCAGTGTTACACCCACCTTTCTCATGAAATAAACATATGACATAAATATGTCATGGTTATACATATTTCTTTGAACATTGACTTGGTATATGAGAATCTCTGAGCTCTGATGAGGAGATTGATACATTGATGAGAAGAAGAAATTGTGATCAGGAACCTTGGAAGCTTATAGATTTTCGAAAATGTCATCCTCATTGCTCAAAAAGTCTATGCAGGGCTGGTTCTTGGCATAGGCGATATGGGCGGTCACCTGGGGTGCCATCTGCTGGAGGCGTGCCGTCATGTCACGCATGGCCTGTCATTCAATTGTGTGTGGCCATCTCAGACACTTTCTGAGGTAGTAGGAGCCTGAAACCCAGCATGATGGATGCTCTTGACCTACTATTGAACATAGTTAAATTTCAGCCATTTAGTTCCAAGTGTTGAGGAAGGGTGCCTGATTAAGAAATGGGGGGGTGTAAAAACTATAGCCAACTAGATCATCAGATTCAGGAGGCCAATGTGGAGGAGATCTCTTTCCAAAGGTGCTATGAATCTGACATTTCAGTACAGTATGTTGTGGGGGGCCCTGGACAAGCAGATATGTGTTGGTTTGGTCCTGATTGGAGCCATACTTTTCAAATAGCAGGGCTTTGAATGTTCACCATTTCCCACTTTTGAGGGCCCACCACGGTCGCAAAAATAAACCAAATGGCCTGAAACTAAGTGTGCAGACCCCATAATGGACCTGGAACAGACCCTCCGAGCCCCGCCTCCATTGACCCTTGTCGGCCCTTGGGGAAGCAAAGTTGCTCTAGGAAGGTGCTATCAACATGGAGGCAGCAGATCCTAATACAAGACCTTCTGACAAGCAACATAGTCAAAAACCAGGAGGAAATTCCAAGGGGAAGGTATTTTCCTCCCCCCTCCTCCCTTCTGACTCAGGCACATTAGGACTACAAACAAAATGGCGCCGCACATGAGTGTGTATTGCAATTCCAATTGTAATGTAGTTCATTTTTGTATAAGGCTTCAGGGGGTTAAGAAAACCTCTTTCTGGTAAATATTCAAAGAAATATGTATAACCATTACATATATGTTTATTTAATGTGACATGGTACATTATGAATCATAAACATTTATATTTATTAGAACTAGTGTAAGAGTGGACACTGCATAGCCAGTTTGTCATGTACGGCGCAGCTATGACGTCATGAAAAAGTGCGGCATGGTGGCTACTGGGAGTTGAAGTTGTGTCAGAGTGAAAAAGTAATAAACCATAATAATAGTTAATAAACCATAGTTGAGGGGATACCTCTCCAACAGTCTTGGTTAGTGAGTTTTTGTCAGTCATAAGAGCAGTTCTAGAAACCCTACATCTCGGAAGCTTCATTAGTTTGGTGTCGATTCCTGCCTCAGTCTGCAAATAGTAAACACTCACTCTATGTCGCAGACTGAAGGGGGTGCACTCTATGTCGCAGACTGAAGGGGGTGCACTCAAAGTCCCAATTGCTTCAGCATCATTTGAAGATCACTTCCTGTGCTTTTGACTTGCATATTAGTAGTAGTAGCAAATAGGAGCATAATCCCCATATATTCATCTAGTAGCATAAGAATAACGCACAGTAAGATGTATCAACTGATGATGGACTATAACCTATGGAAATCATAACTTTGATGAAAATTCCGATTTCCACTGGAACACACACAGCCAACGCTGTCCATTCATTTCTATGGAAACTCACACCCCATGTGCAGGGGGTCCTGAGCAGATGTAAACAGTCTGCATGAGAGTCATTGCAGAACCTGGAGCGCCAAATCCGGACGCGGAACGTTATATTCGTTTTTATAACATTATAAAAATGTTAACTTACTCAGAACCTGTGTCACTTTAATATCCATGATGAAGATAGGCAGAGAGGTTGAGCAGATTGGAGCTAAGCAGTGCAGGTTGCAGATACAGGAAGGCAGATGTGTTCCCATGTTGAAATGACAATGAACTTCTGGAAGGAAACAAGATCTGCCCACATCAGTTATTTATATTATAGTTTGGCTCCTGTAGTCCTGCAATATCATAAGCCACTTATTCTAAATTTCCAGGAATCCCTTGGAAGCAATTTTTGAATAATACTGTAAAAAAAAAATTCTCACAGATTGCATTGCAGTTTATAGTAAAAGTCTTCTATTTGCTCCTGTTAGTGCTAACTGTTAGCATTAGCTCTGTTTAGCAATGGCTTCTCCTTCTGCCTCTCCTATCCGTCTCTCCTGCTCAGTGTGCCACATGCCACACATTCAGCCATCCCAATTAGCCAGAGCCCATTGGCCACCACGGAGCCTGCAAGCAAAGCTCAAGTTAGCTTCCCCCTCGCTTCTCCTGAGCAGCTGGGAGAACAAGGATGCTGGGTGACTGTTAAAGGGAAGCGTAGTTCCTGGCCACCAAGGCCCACCAACCGCTTCCCATTTCTAATTTCTAACACCCTTAGAGGATATGCCTCACATCATTAGCAAATCTATCTTAAGAAATATGAAGTGAAGGAGTCCAGTGGCCATAGTCTGCATTCTGGGGGCCAGAGTGGTCGATGTTGAATCAAAATTGAAGTTGTTAATGGCCTGTGATTACGCCAAACAGAGGTCCCCAACATTAGTGTGGAGCCAATGTGTTCAATGGCCAAAACAATGTTGGACACTGTAGTTTTTGCCAGTCCCCTGCCCAATCTGGCAAATGACATATTTAGCCATACATCATCACTTAACTACTGGTTATCCAGGTGGTGTCAGGCATATGGCATGGGCTTTGTAGATAATTGGCAGACTTTCTGGGGTAGACCCAGTCTCATTAGGAGGGACTGCATCCGGAACAAACCAACTCTAAAACCTAAATGCTTACATAATCACCAATTACCATGTCCTTAATTACCATGTCCCTTGATGCCCTGGACGTGGAGGTGGGATGGCAGCTGTATTTGACCATAGACTATTAATTACCCCTAAATCTAATAGCTATAATTCAATTGAAAGCCTTGTCCTCAGCTTGAACCACCAAAGCTGGAAGATACAGCTACCAGTCCTAACTGTCGCAGTGTACTGGGCTCCAGGCCCATTCAGAATTTAAAGTTTCTCTTGAGCTAAGGCCTCTAACCCAATAAAATCATTATTGTTGGGGACTTCAATATTCATGTAGGTGTAGTCAGTGATAGCTGCAATACAGCATTCACCTCAGTAGTTGAATCCATTGGCTTCTGTGAGCATGTGCATGAACCCACGCATTGCTTTAACCACACCCTCGACCTTGTTCTAACTTGTGTGTGTTTGTCGAAATCAAACACCTGACCATCTCTCACGCTCTCCTTCGACTTTCTTCTAGCTGGCTCATGTAAAAAAGGAAAAAAGAATCACCGCTCTGTTATGAAGGCCCTGGTCTCTCCTACATTGATCATCTTACTGATAGTTTCGTAGGCTCTGTTCTTGAAACATATCTAGAATGAGATTGGCCCCCTGGTATACACCAGAAACTCCCACTTATAGCAGCTATGACATAAATTAGAGAGGAAATGGCGCCTGAGCAAAAACAACAATATTTTTCTGATCTGAAAGATAGTCTGAAATTATATAGGGTCACTATATGTAGTGCCAGAGCCAGATACTATACCTCTCTAAATGAGGAAAATAAGTATAACCCCAGGTGCCTTTTAAGCACTGTAGCCAGGCTGAATCAGTCATCAGAGTCGATCTTCACGCAGCTCAGTAGCTGTGACTTTGTTTTTTTCAATAACAAAGTTATAATGATCAGACAAGCTATTAACAACCACCTAGCATCAACTGTAATTACTATACCCCCTATTGTAGCTATCTGCATTAACCTGCGTCAGCTGACTACTATCATCTTCTCCTCTAAATCATCAACCTGCCTCCTAGACCCAATTCCTACTAAGTTGTTTAAGGAAGTGGCACCTCTTTACTAGACCTGATCAACCTAACCTGTCCACAGGTAACATTCCTCTTAATTTTATAATTGCCATAATCAAATCTCTCCTTAAGAAACCTTCCCTCAGTCCAGGAGTTTTGCAAACTACAGGCCCATCTTCAACTTCATCTTAAAAATCATGGAGAAAATCATTGCCAACCAACTATGTGAATACCTTAACAACAATAGCTTATTTAGGATCTTCCAGTCCAGTTTTTCATAGCACTGAGTACATTGGTTAAAGTCACTGAAGACCTCTTAATCGTGTCCAACCAAGGTCTTGTTTCAGTGTTTGTCTTGTTACATCTTATTACTACTTTTAATACAGTTGACCACCAAATCTTACTTAAGAGACTGGAAAATCAGACTCACTGGTTTTGATTGGTTTCAGTCCCATCTTTCAGATTGATATCTGTTTGTTTGTGTCATATAATAATCAATCTCCCCGTCAGTCAGTCTCAAGGGGTTCCACAAGGATATGTGCTCGGTTCAATTCTCTTCGCTTTATATATGCTCCCTCTAGGCCAGGGGTCAACAAACTGTTCCAAAAAGGGCCGGTGTGGCTGCTGGTTTTAGTTCCAACCCACGAAGAGAACACAGATTGACCAATTAGCTGTCTGCAGACTCAGATCAGTTGATTTAATAAGCCAAATCAGATGTGCTGCTGCTTGGTTGGAACAAAACCAGCAGCCAGCCCTTTGCCAGCCCTTTGTGGAACAGTTTGTTGACCCCTGCTCTAGGCGATATGATCAGCATCAGCATTCAATAGATATCCACTGTTATGCTGACGACACCCAATTATATCTTTCAATCAAGACAAGTGAAAACAATCATCAACTTCAGCTTCAACCCTGCCTTGATGACATTAAGAACTTAATGACCCATAATTTCCCTCCTCTGAACTCCAATGACACTTACTGATCAAAGGTTCAGAATTCAGTTCCAAATCATTCTCCTTGTCTATAAAGTTCTTCGTGGTCTGGCACCCCCTTATATTTTCAGACCTGACTATAAGACCCCACTAGGACGCTCCATTCTCTGAACGCAGGCCTACTTGTGGTTCCAAGAACCTCTAAGTCTAGAGCTTGGAACTTGGAGCTAGAGCATTCAGCTACCAGTCTCAGTACAGGAGGCAGTCACCCTCTCTACCTTCAAGAGTTCATCACCCCCCGCCCCCCCCCCCCCCACCCCCACCCCCCTCCACTTGACTTCCACCTCTCTATTCTTATTCCGTGACTGTGCAGGACTAAAATATGGATCAGGGACCCCACGTCCCCACAGTCTTTGTGCTTTTCCACTCCCAGAACCCATTGATGCTGAGGCCAGGACTCCATTCCTCACCACGGCTCTTCCAGCTGCATGCACTGTTTCTTCTAATCTAAATTGTTATTCAAAAAAGCATTTCACCCATCTCAAATGAAGGTTCTTGAAGTCTGTAGTTTTATTCCAGGCTGTGCACAGAATCTCACACAGCAAAGTTGAGGGAGAGGAGCTCCCAGAACAGACAGTCCTCAGTATTTAACCATGACAAAGCCATGAACATCAAGATAAAGACAGCTGAGCTCCTCAGCTGTTACAGTCATTCTGCATCTTATTTGTCTTCCTCCAAATGGCCAGGAACCAGGTATTCTTTATTTGGGTTCGTAAACCTCTTGTTGTACTTTTATACCCCAAACTAATGACTTAACACTTTAAAAGCAACAAGCATCTTGAAAGCAACATTATGCACTCAAAACACAGCATTTTTCCATCATTATCGATCAATCCACTGATTTCTGTATACTGTCTTGCTTCTGCATGCCTGCCTGTCCTTGGTGATGAACCCCTCCTCTGTCTCTCAACCTGAGGTTTCTTCCTTTTTTCCCTGTCAGGATTTTTCTTGGGAGACGTTCCTTAGTCTGTGAGAGGGTCTAAACACAGAGGTTATTTACAATATAAATAATGTCGCTCACTTTGTAGTCCCTTTAGATAATGTCTGTTATGGACTGGCACTCAAAATAAATAAAGTTGAGTTGATTTGAGTTAAAATACTATATGACATCAATAGAGTAAAATGCATACATTTTCATATAAATTTACTGCTAAGTCGTACAGTGTAGCATATGGCTCTGGCATTAAACAGAGCCTCCCTATATGTCTTATATGTCTATATCTTTTCAGAAGTTTTAATTTGTTGGTATGGTGTGTACCAAGTAGCCAACACTCCTTCGGGCATTATCGTTTTTGTTAAGGGTGCAATGGAATCAAGTGTATTTTGAACAGTGTCAGGGTCAAAACTATATTTTCTGTTGGGAAAAGTAATACTACATATTTCCTGATTGAACTGCATGTTTTGATAAATTGTGTGTGTGTGTGTGTGTATACACACTGTACTTGGATATGCACTGTAGATTACATCTGACTGCAAAATATGCATGCCTATGAGGGAGTTGTGTGTGTGACGGCCTGCAACAGGAACTTCTTGATCTCAGGCTCTTTGAGAAGGTGTTGTTGAAAAACTATATATAATAATAATAATATATTATGTAATATATAACTATATAACTTATCAACAAGCTGAAAAATACAGCAAAAGATGACAAGTTTCGAAGTTGAAATTAAGTATGTCTATGCAGTTGATGGAGTCAGGGAAAAGGGCAGGTAGGTTTCCTGTGATCAACAAGAAAAGGTTACTAGGGAAGCAGGCAGGACTTGTGGTCAAATACAGACGGCTGTTCAGGTTATCGTGAGGGCCTAACAGGGCTCGTAGTCAAAAACAGAAGGCTGGTCAGGTTACCAGGTAAATAAACAGATTGTGGTTTGGTTCGCGGGACAGGAGCAAGTTGCAGTTTGAAGAGGCGGACAGGCAGGTTTACCAGGGCCGGAGAGGAGATGAGTCAGAAAGGCAATCTGTAGACTCTGGCATGTAGCGAGGACAACCTGGCACTGACCATCAGTCTAATGGGAGTCTATATACTTGGAAGGTTGGTGACAGGTTGGAAGCAAGTGAGAGTAGTCTAGCAGATGAGAGGGACTGGCCAGGAGAGTGACAGAGCTGAGGTGGAATTTTCCACTGCCCAGCACAAGTGATGGCAGGCAGGGTGAGACAATAACAACAAAGACATTTGGACTAAGGTTGCTTGAATATTTAAATTGCATTCCTTTCTAGATGCCTCTTCAAGTATCTGGTTAAATCCTAAATAATGAATTGATAAATTCCCCATTTACTGGAGGATGTGATAATGCGCCTGGACGCATCACCACCGCTCCCTCTTACGTGCGCCATTACGCACGTGCAAACGCCCAAAACCTCTCCATTCATTCCCTTCCCAGTCAGTTTTGTTTGTTTCTCTGTTGTTGTGGGTATCACCCTCTTTAAGAGCGTTTTGTGTGTATGCGCACCCGGGCCGGAGGGACGCGGAGAGTACCAGCTCCGTGACAGTGGAAGGAGCAATGAATGTGAGCATTAGTCGTCGGGCTTACCTTGCGCACCGTGTTCCTCTGTCAAAAGAGTGCGACAGGTGATCACCGCTGCTATATGCGGAGCCGCGCTCATGCGTGCGCGTCCCTGCGACTCGACATCGATGATTAAGAGTTGGCACAGCTCAATAGTTTTTTGTGTGACAAGTAAATTGTGTATAGTTATTTCCTGGGAGCCGAGGAATTATTTATTTGAAAGTAGAGTCAATAAAAACTCCGTAATTTTAATAGGAAAGTAATACTAAATGAAACCCCCTGATGCAGAGGGGGAGAATGGTACGGGCCACTTGCAGGGAGTGTTTAGGTGCCTTCATATAGAGAGCAGGGGGCATTTGCTAGTTGGTCCGGTACAGGTGCATGCTCTCAGCTCTCCAACGGTTCTGTAAGTGCGCAGTATATTGTTGCCCTCTTTTTTGTATTAGAGTATTATTGCTGTATTTTTGCCTTTGGCTAGATTTTTGTTTTCATGAAATTTTGGCTTCCTATTGCCGTTTTTGTGTTTTTTTTTTCAAAGACATTTACTGTAAATATTGAAATTTGGCTGTTTTTCCACTTTGGGATTTTTTGAGGGTTTTTTGTGTCACTCTTGCATATATATATTTTTTGCACCGTTTCACTGTTTTGGACTGTGTTCCTTAATAAAAAGAGGAACACTGTCCCTGCCGTATCTGTGTGTCGTTTCCTAAAGACCCTCGACACTCTACCCTTAACAGAGGATATGGCGTAAGAATGTGGTGGTCACATTGGAGAATCTGTATTGTGATTTGTGTTTGTGATACAAATCTGAGGAAGGTAATTTTATGATAAAGTTCAACAATGCTGGACCAATATTTATGATCAATTGTGTGAGATCAAAGAGATACAAAAACCATTTAGTCCTAGATATGTTTTGGGTGATCATTCAGCTCTGACAGGACAGAACATATCAAAAATGTTATCCAAACAATGTCATGATTAGCAGGCAAATACATATCTGGGGACTTGAGAGGGAGGGTGAGCCTTCTCTTCAAGAGTGGGCTGTGGAGATGAAAATGTCACATAAACAATTGGGTAGAGTGGATCTATATGAAGCAAAATGAGATACAAGCTTTTGTTTTGTGGGATAAATATAGAGCAGTGTTTCTTCTTATTCTTGGTTTTATTTTATTATATATATATGTGTGTGTGTGTATGAAATTTATTTATTTATTTCTTGATTTATTTTCTAACTTGATGCAGGTAGTATAGCTGCAGTGTACATGAAGGTGCACAGCGGTTGATTTTGGTGACCAGAATGAGATCAGCATGGCTTCACAATAGGTTTTTGTGAAGATTCCATTTTTTCTATTTGTTTTTCACTGAATGAATAACACTGTTTCCCTGTTGTGTCCTGCAGGGTGAGCTTTTGAGCCCATGCCGCTGTGATGGCTCTGTGCGCTGCACTCATCAGCCCTGCCTCATCCGATGGATCAGTGAGCGAGGTTCCTGGAGCTGTGAGCTCTGCTATTTCAAGTACCAGGTCTTGGCCATCAGCACCAAGAACCCCCTGCAGGTAATCTGTAGCTCTAAAGCACCAAATAATCATGTGGGAATGGTGAATAGACTGGTTCTTGAGTATGCACTTTGCTTTGACAACACATGCCGCATTCAGCCATTCACTTATATTCAAGTTTCCCTCCAGATCCAGGTGAGTCTGACTCAAACTAAGTTTCTGTCCCTGACACACTCTTCCTAGTCTATGCACATGTTAAACCTTAACTTCATGAGCAGAGGAGTAAAATTGCTATCATGTGTCTATAAATAAGTCAGGCAGGGAGATCTTGTCAACAGAGGCACAGTGTGAGAGCACATACAACATATAGATGTTGCAGCATCACACCCAATGCATATCTTTACTACAACCGATCTTAAGCAATGACGTGTTGACAGGTTTTTTGTACTTCACTATTCTTTGCCCTATGTTCCATTGGAAATTGTAGGCTCAAATCCTTTCCTCCTTCCTCTGGAAGAGGACTGGACTCCATAGAATAGTCCGTTTACCTCACTGGAAATTACTAATAAAATTCTCTCTGTAACATCTCATGATGTTTTTTATTGGCTTTTCAATTCAATGAAAATGTACAAAAACAAGTTTGGTTCCAAATCAAATTACATGTAAAATACTAGAGAATTCCAGCGCGATGAAATTTCAAGAGTGCTCCGAAACGTGTACCCGCCATCAAGTCACTAGCTGCCCCAACCCCATACTTGTGCCTGGACTGCCCAACACTGTGTATTTGCTGTCCCTGCTACTCAGAGAGACCCCTGGTGTAACCATATCAGCTGTATGATAGGAAAGTAGTTGGTGTGCCTGAAGTGTTTGTGTGTCTGTATGAGGTCATCTGTCAGCCTGTTCCAGCAGGACACTGTCAGCAGTAGAGACTCCTGAGCAGGGAATTCACCAAATAAGCTTTGAGAAGGTGCTGCTGAAAAACCATACAACCTATCAACATGCAACTTGGTACACCAACAGACCACAAGTTTCCTGAATTTTTGAAATTAAAATGATGTTTCTACCTCAAAGTATGGCGACGTAGCGGAATTTTGTTTGAGGGGTTCCGTTTTTCCCATTCATTCTTATGGGAAAAAGCGAAATTGCCCAAGTGCTAAACATTTGGCTCTAGGGAGACACCGCTTGCACCTATCTGCAATACGAACGCCCTGATGCGATTTGGTGTGTGTACTATGAAAACTGAGGCTACAGTCGCGAGTAGAAGTGCAAAGTTTAACTTTGATCGCAGTGTTGGGAAAATGAATGGGGGCTGATGGAGAGAAGGGGCTGCGCTGGGCTGACTCTGAGGCTCGCCGTTTAAATTTTATTAAGTGCACAGGTTTATGGCTGGCATCGCATGAGAGAGCACAGATTTGCCTACAATACTGGAAAAAAAATGTGTCTACCGCTTCCGATTTGGCTGGGAGCAGCGTGAAAAGAGCAAAATGAGAGGTGATTTTTCAGCGATCCCGCACTCTGACAGTTGGTCGGGTGAGCGGGTCTGAGCCTTTGCACCCGTTGGGGTATTGGCAACCGCACGCTTAATATAGGTCCTAGGCCACCCCAAAGCTCCTCTCTTTTTAGCCCACTTTGAAGAGGAATATGTGCTGGACTGAGCAGCATACCTTACAGCATACCATACAGCGATTATGAACACTCTCTATAGTAATGCTCTACATGCAGACTGTTATATTCATTTCAGTAACTTTACAGAGACATTGTACTTGAAAGAAAACTAAAATTCAACCTGACACGTTATGCATACATTTTCAATGTTCATTGTCAAAATATTCTTTGAAATATTAAACTTTATTATTGCAGTCACACTTAGTATAACACTGCAATGAAAAGGAAATATTGCATGGCCACTAAATGGAGTTGATCAGGTTAAGAGAATGAAAGCTAGATTAGATAGATAGATAGATAGATAGATAGATAGATAGATAGATAGATAGATAGATAGATAGATAGATAGATAGATAGATAGATAGATAGATAGATAGATAGATAGATAGATAGATAGATAGATAGATAGATAGATAGATAGATAGATAGATAGATAGATAAACAAAGTCAGTCAGACAGGCAGATAGACAGACAGATAGATAGTAGGGCTATCTATCTATCAGAGCCCTATCAGAGAAGAGCTGTTACATCTTATTACATTGATTTAACACAAAAATATGACCAACAATCCTCATGAATTATGAAAGCAGCATTAAATGTCACCTTTTTCTTACTTTTGTGAATGATTAACTAGAAAGTAAACAAAGAGAACAAAAAGGGAACATATATACTATATGCGTGTTCCAGGTTCTAGTTATGAACAAAAACTAGACACAATGAGGCTGGAGCTTGGCTCGTTGCATTGAGGTTACAAGTAAATTCATAAATAGGTAATTGATTGTTGTAATGATGACCACCTTAACTGTTTTTGTTGAAATACAACCCCCTCCTAGGTATACATTTATAGTGATGGAAATACAAAATGTAACAGGTATTAGTTCCCCCTTCTTGTTAAATATAAAGTGACATAACACAGCAATATAGGTAAAACAATGACAGGTTTCCAAAAAAAACTTGCAATCACTACCTTCTATTGAAATTCACCTTTTTTTTACCATAAGTGACTTCAACTTTCAATATTTTTCCAATGTGGGCCCATGGACGTAAGCGAATGGTGCAGTGGTGAATGGTGCTACTTTTGCAGGCTTAACACACACACACACACACACACACACACAGACAACATAGGCACGACTCATGCAACTCCTGGTTTTGTAAATCTGAGTGAATGATAACAAAAATGGCAGTCTCTTGATGGGATGTAGCAGTGAACATGGCAATGACATCTCAGTCCACAGAGCCAAGCAGCAAAATCACCAAGGAAATAAACGAGACGAACTGTCTGTTAGAAAAGTCTGTTTCCATTGGAAAAGTCCTCCCGGTCCCTCTCTCCTCCTCTAATGTCCACTTTCCTAAATACAAATTATCATACATTCAGCCTTGAAATCGAACGCTATTTCTGGTGGTATTGGCTAATTTTAACTCCGGACAAAGCTTAATGCTAAAACAAATACAAGCACACACTAGCTAGCACGTTGCTAACTGCATTACACTTACAGTGTCTCCACACGATAATTGACAGCACACATACCCCAGCAGTTGAATATAGGAGCACGAGTCGTCGACCTGTAAACCTCAGCACGTGAGTTTGTGAGTTTGTTTTGTGAGTTTGACAGTGACCAATGAAAAACAGATTGTAAGTGGCTGACAGCAGACAGATAACATCTGGTTATGTCATTTGAGCTAGTTGTCTTCTCTGATCAGGACAGAAAGGAGAAAAAGCACGGGAAACATAAATCCATGACAACTTTTGACAGTCTGTCGATGTTTGTGGATCCTCTGCATATAAATACACTCGATAGTTTTGCTGGAGACTAACAGCACTTTCAATTTCTTGAACAGACAAACTGCTAGCCGGCTAGGCTAAAGCTACAACATGAACATGTTCTACTCTGTGCTTGCACAAGAGTGGACTTTCTTTTATTAATCCTTTTGGGATGCTCCCTCAGGGAAATGTACGTTTCCAGTAGTGCAAGATCAATAATGACCAATATAATCATAGAAATATTACAGAAAGTAATGATAAACAGTATTAACTGTGGTAATAAAACAATAAATATATATTGCAAGTGGTGTAAAAAACAGTGTTTTTAAAGGATCCAAGCACCCTTTATCGTAGTAAAATGTGATCTATCTTTTTATGTACCTATGAATACATGCATATAAATGTTTTCAGATGTTTCTTAATTTTTTAATTCTTTCAACACAATGAATACCACTTTAACTGCCACAATCTGCCTCTGCATCATATATCATAGTATTCTATTATTCTAAGCCCCCTTTGAACATCAATATACCCCACCAATGTGTCCTGTGCTATGTCTACATGTATGACGTTTGCAGGAGCGAAAATATGACTTTAAGTCAATCTAACACATGATCCAGATCTATGACAACTTCTTACACCATGTGGAAGCCTGTGAATAACTGCCACATAGATGCACTCAGCAGATTTTCTAAAAACTGCCAGAAAAGACACTGAGAAGCACTCGGTTGTTAGCCGCATTGGTCATGTTGACAAAGGTCATGTGGCGGTGCTACGTTTAAAGATATTGGGGAAATTCCATGCTTTATTTTACAGCCTTTATTTTACCTGCCCACAAGGCCATTTCAAAATGTTGTTGACAAATAGCCAAACTTTGTCATGCACTTGTGGCCAAGCCATTTGAGAAAATCAAATTCAGTACATACATTTTTTCCAGCTTGGTCTTGAGATGTATGCGTGAAATTATTATGTAAATTTGAAGCCAATTGGGTTAACCCCCTCGGAGGAGATGTTTTCGAAATTTGAAAATTCAAATAAAAATGGCCACCTTCCTGTCGGGTTATAGTCATCATGTCAAGAGACTTTTTTGTGTATCTCTTTATGATGCATTTACATACTGATTTTCGTTTGCTTACGACCAAGTTGACGAAAAAATCCTCATTGACCAGATTTCAAGGTGGCGCCATGTTGCCCTATGCACTTTGAACAACTTCAAAATATTATTTTTTTCGCCAATCCCAATGGGCATGTCAAAAATGGTGCGTTTTCAAACATGTTCAGGCCCCCAAAAACGCGACTACTTATTCCCGAGAATAATAATAATAATAATAATAATAATAAAAAGAAACAGGAGAGTTTTGATAGGGTTCTCGCAACTGTTGCGTGGACCTTAATTAAAAATTACCTAATTTTGATTACAAAAAAGGAAAATCACAACTATTAAACTTTCACTTCCTCCCTCAAAGTAATCACAACAATTGGGGACAAATTGGGAGGACAGTGCAACCTCCATATTTCACTGGATGTATTACTGCTGCGACACACTGCGGCACAGTTGCAACACTGTTCTGTCCATTCTGTCCACATTCTGTCCTGGTCCTGTTCCACCAGGTTTGTTAAAGCAGTGGCACGGAGCTTTGGAGCCAGCTGGATTTGCACAAAATCGCAGGATTGTCAGGGCCCACTCCTGGTAACACCCTCTCTCCGCTCCAGTCCCTACAACCACCTGCAGCTGCGCAGGAGAGTTCAGCTCCACAACTGCAACTGTTTGAGCTCATCTGACTTAAGAGCCTATTTAAGCCTTAGAGCCCCAGCAACAGGCGTCAGACGATAGACTTTTCTGCTTGCCTGTTTCCAATTGCCCACCCTACTCCTGTCTGCCATGCTCTGCCCCAGCCCTCCTCTGTATCAGCCTGCCCAAACCAGCCTGGTAGAGAGCTTCTGAATAAACACCCATTAAAACCAGTTTGCCTTTACCTCACACGGTCCTAACAGTATTGTCTGACCAAGTGAGTAAGTAGTAAGCAAATAGCCCACCAGGAGAACCAGTTAGGGGAGCTCATCGCAACTATGCTTCAGCTTCATGTTTGGCCAGTTGGCTCAGGTAACTACTGTTGAGCCATGTAGTCAGCAGTTCCTCTCCAGACCCTCCCCAGCTCGAGGCTGCTCTCTGGTGGCAGGGTGAGTCATTACCACTTTCATCCCTTACTGATTCCGGTGCCTATGAGTTTGATTGACAGGTCCATATGTCGGCAGCTGGATATAGATATGGAACACCTCTGGAGACCAGGGCCCTCAGTGGTTTACTCCTTAGCACCATGCATGAGAGGACAGTCCTTATTCACCTTCAATTTTTAGGAAACCATCAAGAGCTCTTTAGCTTTCTGGTCACTGAATCCTCACGTTCTTTTTGTCCTAGTTTTCCCTTGGTTGAGGTGCCATAACCCTCAGTTTGACTCGGCCACTTGTAGGATCTGTTCATGTCCCTACTGTCACTCTCAGTGGCTACGCTTCTCTACAACCCCCTTGGTAGCTTCTGTAGTTGTAGTTGCCATAGACCTGACTTTAGTACCCCCTGAATACCATGACTTAGCTCCTGTGCTTTGTAAGCAGGAGACTCTGTCTCTCCTCATCGTCCCTATGATTGTGCCATCAATCTCCCCTCTCCAAGGAGCAACTGTTTTCACCACCCTGGACCAATGCCTATCACTGATATACACATCAGGAGGGGGGAGTGGAAGACAGCATTAAACACCCCGCTGGGCCAGTTTTAGTATCTCATCATGCCATTTGACCTGTCCAGTGCTCCCACGGTCTTCCAAGCCTTGGTGAATGGTGTACTCCAGGACATGCTCGGCCGATTTGTTTTTGTTTATATTGACAATATTTTGATTGATTCCCACTCCCTTCAGGAACATCAGGTACATGTCTGATCTGTTCTCCACCTGTTGGGGATTAAGTTGTTTGTCAAGGCAGAAAAGTGCTCCTTCCATGCATCCTCTACCACATTCCTTTGTTTTATTATCGCACAGAGGAAGCTCCACATAGCTCCAAACTCTCTGCTGTCGCTAACTGGCCATTGCCCACGGATCACAGGATTGCATGCCCCATAACCACTCTCACCTCCACATCTGTTTCTGTGCTGGATTCCAGAGGCTGAGGCAGCCTTCTCCGAGTTGAAGTGCCAGTTCACTTTGTCCCCCATTCTGCCTTAACCAAAACCCGACACAGCAGTTCATTGAAGAGGTTGGTGCATCTGACACAGGAGTAGGTGCTATCCTGTCTCAATGTTTGGCTGTCGATAACAAGCTGCACACTTGTGCCATTTTCTCCTGCAAGAATTTATAGAAATTATAATGTTGGGAATTGGGAGCTGCTGGCAGTGGTATTGGGCCTGTAGGAGTGGTATCACTGGCTGGAAGTTTCAGTGCACCCATACATCATTTAGACTGACCACCATAGCATGGCTTCGATCCAGACAGCCAAGTATTTGAACAGCAGGCAATGTGGGCACTATTTTTGGGAAGATTTGACATTACCACCACCGACTGCTCAGTGTCCAGAAACATGAAGTCAGATGCCCTGTCCCACCAGTTTTCAGGCAAGGAGGCCCCTGCCAGGTCCAAGCCCATTGTGTTACCCTGCCAAATCATTGCTGTCCTTACCTGGTATATTGAAGCCAGGATTCGCCCGGCCCAGTCATTCTCGCCTGACCCAGGTAATGGATCTTCCAATCGCCAGCCAGTCACCACATTTCGAGCCGTCCCTGGTCTCACATTGCCCTAGATTTCGTATCCAGCCTTCCCCCACCTATGGTAACTCAGTGGTTTTCATGATATTGACCTCTTTTTAAAGATACCTCATTTCATTGTTGTTCCTAAGCTTCTCTGCTTATGAGACAGCTAAACTGCTGGTGAAGGATGTCATGAAGCATTCTGTGTTCATGGTTTGCCGTCAGACATCGTTTTGGACAGATGTCCTCCTGTCCTGAGATGTCAGGACAGGAGGGCGTTCCCATAGAGTCTTAGGTGTGGCCACACCTTAAGGCTGCGTTCATACTAAAACTGCCAAAACTGCCTGTGGTTGCTCAGGTCACTCACTTTGTGTTGCCTGTGGCAACTGTGTCTCTGGCAACACCGCTGTGTTGCCTGTGTGTGTTGCCTGTGGCAGCTCTACAGGTACATTGGAAGTGACCAAGGGGGCGGGGCTTCAAACTGCAGCGCAAATGTGTCTGCCCAGGCATGACAGTGCATGCATGTAACTACTGTCATTCTTGTTTTCAAGACACTGTTGTGTAACTATTGATTTTACAATAGTTCGTGTAAACTTTAATTCACAATTTTGATTGAATGAACAGACACTCATAAGCACAGCCACGTGACCTTCATAGCGTATTGATCTTGATTTGGTCTTTCAAGCTGTGGCGCAGATGTGCCAACCTACCAGCTGATCAGCTGTGCTCTGAATGGATCATGACAAGCTCCACTTTTTTTTTCATTTTGTCTCTGTACATGAAAAAACTCACATCATATAGCTTGGCGAAACCAGAGACTACAATTATCAGCTTCTCCTCCTCTCTGTCAATTTTTCTGCTGCAGGAATCCAGATCAGCTCAGAATTGGCTGTCAGCATGATAGCGATGCTTCTCATTTCCGGAAAGTTGGGCTTCTCTCAACTTTTCTAGTCACTCAATCTGCTCGCTTCACGTCACTTGCTGCTGCTGTTGCCCCAAATGTCCCTCGTCACAATCATACATTGAAACTGAATGGCAGCTCGTTATTCACATCTCCTCTGTTGCTGAGCACAGGGTTAATATGCAGCCATACTAGTACCGACAAAATCACAGTGTCATGTCACTTTGTCGACACCCATTGACAATACATCAGGTTGTGCCATTGCAGCATTCACTGCACAAAGCATGCTAGGATACCACACAAAGACCCGATGGCACAGTCCAATGCATTCTCAATGAATACAACATGGAGTGACACAACAATCTGAAATTTTGGCCAGACCGGTATGGCTGCACCTTTAGTAGTGCAGATTCCAACAGGTGGTGCCAGCAGCCAGGGCAGCAGTCATATTGATAATGATTTTTAGTCTCCTTTTGTTTTTCATAGTTAAAAGAAAATAACTGCGTCAATGGGGGGGCATCGATCCAGTGGAAGGTGTGTGTGTTGCAATCCTGAGGACACACAGGGACAGAAGTTCACCAACAAAAGTAACAATGAGACCTATTTGGATTTTTTTTTGCAAGGACAAGCAACCTCCTTTTCTGCTGTGTTGGATTGGACTATCCAATAATAATTTCTCGTGGACTTTTTCAGTTTTCCTGGGTGGATTTTAAGGTCCAATGATTAAAGACAGAGGACTGTTGGTACGTGTTTTGACATGTAGTTTTGGGGACTGAGACAAATGGGGTGAAATTCAGGGGACCTTGTGTGTACAAGTTGATTTGGTACATCCCTAATACAACATAGTGAGTGTACATGTACTGTTTGATGCATTGTTTTTTCTGTGTGCAGCGTGGTGTGGAAATGTGCTCATTTCAGTATGATGTAGCTGTTGTCTGAACAATTACATTTTTGGGTTTAGGTGACGAGGTAGTGAGCTTTCAGGATATCAATTAAACTTTATTTAGATTTTGTATGTTTCAGCTTTCACGCACAAGAAACTCCTTTATGTTCAAAGTGTCATCAGCTTGTTTGACATGGTTTAAAGGGTTGAGTTTTTACAACTTTCTTTTCAAGGAGGATCAAAAATCTGTGCCTAATTTGCTTAGTCCTCTGTACATTTCACCAAAAGTGTTATAATTAATGTATTTCAGTAATAAAAAAGCTGAATTTGAGTTTTCACTACATTGTTGAGTTTTAAAAAGTGAATATCACAAAAGTTTGTCAACACTGCTAACAGAACTAATTTAGATGTTTCTTCCTTTATTCAGTGGCAGGCCATTTCTCTAACGGTGATAGAGAAGGTGCAAATTGCTGCCATTATTCTGGGTTCACTCTTCCTCATCGCTAGCATCTCCTGGCTCATCTGGTCCTCCCTTAGCCCATCAGCAAAATGGCAACGTCAAGACTTGCTCTTCCAAATCTGCTATGGCATGTATGGCTTCATGGATATCGTCTGCATAGGTAAAAATGATCTACCAGTTTATTATATCAATGCATGACTATAGCAGCTGACAGATCAGAGGCAACAACAGATGTGGCCTGCAACAACACACATATATATTTATAACAAGGACAGGCTAACATGATCATGAAAAATGTACTTACTACACTTTGAATTGTGTTTATACAAAATTACACCTAAACTGAAGAACACATGTATAGCTAGGTGATGACACTTACACTGACAGCAGAACAAATTTCCATGATGTTGCATGGAAAAATTTATCCTGTTCGGTTGATTGTTCTTTTATGTGAGTTGCCTGTGCTAAGACAGCACAGAGAACAGATTTTTCCCATATATCATCACTGTGATTATTGTCAACTGTCTACTTTCATCTATGGTGGAACTGGAAAGTTTCAACCTATGATGTTGATGGCAGCACACAGAGCCTTTTAGCATCAAATTTGGTGTTCATGCATTCTTTTTACCCTGCTTCTTCTCCTGTCTGACAAGGTCTCATCATTCATGAAGGATCATCGGTATATCGAATCTTCAAGCGATGGCAGGCTGTCAATCAGCAGTGGAAAGTGCTGAACTATGAGAAATCTAAAGACTTGGGTGACCCAGTGAGTTCCAGCAGCAAAGCAGCGAGTCGCGGTTTACGGGGGAACCCACACAGTCTGGCCAGCAGTGTTGGCATCCGACAGAGCAGGAGGTTAAGAACTATTCTGAACCACCACTGTGGATACACCATCCTGCACATCCTGAATCAACTGCGGCCCAGTGACCCACGGATTACCCCTGCTACCAACCGTGAAGTGGTGATGAGGGTCACCACTGTATAAGCGGGGCTTAGGTTTGCAATATGGGATGATGCCATTTTTGGCTTCAGATGTAAATGAGAGGACGGGCTTGTGGAACTGATATTTAAATTCTTGAGGGGAAGAAGAAGCCTGCAATATGCTTTCTGATGCTGAACAGACAAAAGCCACTTGTGTCATACAACAGAAGTGAGCAAAATACTCCTGTTTAATAATGAAAGAACTGATAAATATAAGACTGACAAAAAAAATGACATGAAATGTGGGATGGGATGTAAACAAGCTTTATAATCTAATCCAAGATGTTGGGATGTTTTTTCCAATTTAATATCAGGATGCACATACAGTTCTCCTTGGTTTGATCCTGTTGGTTTGACTTGTATCTCTTCCTTTTTTAAACTCACTTTTATTTTGTACGGATGTATGATTTTAAAAGAAATCATGTAACTCCATACATGCCAGGCATTTTTAAGCATTTCTATTCGCTAACCTGTTGTGGTAAATGGGCTGAAACTGAAAGCAACATGACTGAAAACACGGACATGAAAACTCAGTAAGTCATTACAAGTGAATAAAAAAATAGAAGGAAAAAGGAAAACATTAAGATTTCATTGACACTACCTTTTTGCAATAAATATATGGATGTACATTTCACAGGGAATTTTGCATGGTATATAATTTTATTCTTCATCACATACAAAAGCACATGACAAATTTTCTGTTTTGAAAGGTGCTTTCCAAAATACATATTTAAAACATCTGATTTCATTGCACCAACTTTTTGCCCATGAAACAAATGGCAGTGTGCCCCAGCTAAAACACATATTGTTGCTGCTGTGTGCTGATTCAGATTTAATAAATCAACTATTGGATTAAAAATGAGGATCAGATATTAATTACTATTCAGTCTCAGCAAGTCTCTTCTTTACTGCACCATAAACTGAAAGCGTTCAGGTTCTTAACACGTGGTTTGTTTTCATTTCTGGTATAAATATACCAAAGTGAGTCAGTTTCAGACACTTTCAGAAACAGTGACACATTTTAATTTTTAAAGCTTTTTTTCATGAGGAAATGAGACTGAAAGGTGTATTGATTTAAACAAGATCATTATCAATTTATTGATGAGTACAGCGCACACACCATGACTGCTGGTTTGAAAGAGTGCAATATCATCCACTGGTCTGTGGACTACTGTTCCACAAGGCAGGATTGTAATGCCTACCAGTGTAATAACTGTGCAGGGGCTGGGGAAAGTCAGCAGCTGAATGTCGGTCGATATTAGTAGTTGTTTAGAGGTAGGTAAAACACAACAACAATCGCAACAACCATTATTCACTGCATTATCACATTTGCGGGAGGTTATTCTAGAGTTCCGGGCACCCAGTTCTCATTCAGATTTCTTATCTGAGTTTCGTGAGTTTCTCGCAAGCTTAGTCCTCATTCATCTCTATTGTTGAAACCATTGGCTTCTGTCAGCATGTGCATTAATCCACACACTGCTTTAACCACACTCTGGACTTTGTTTTAACTTATGGTGTCAAAATCAAACACCTGACCATCTCTCCCCCTTACCCAGTCTTATCTGACCACTCTTTAATCACTTTTGACTTTCTTCTAGCTGGTCATGTAAAAGAGAAAAGTGGTTTACACACAAGACATTTGCCTAACAGTGTCTTAACAAACTTTAAAGAAGCTATTGTCTATCTCTGTGCAATATCACCTCTGATGTGAAAGCCCTAGGCCCTCCTGCATTTACCATCTTGCTGATAAGTTCATAGGCTCTTTTCTTGAAACACTCGATTCTGTTGCACCCTTAACAAAAAACACTATATCTACAACTAGATCAGCTCCCTGGTACACACTGGTAACTTGCCACTTAAGGTAACTATCATGTAAATAATAGAGGGAATGACACTTGACCAGAAACAACAATATTTTTGTCTGATCCGGAAAGATAGTCTGAAAACATATAGGGTGGCTCTGTGTAATGCCAGAGTAGCCAGGTTGACTCATAACTCCACTCATTGTCATAACTCCACTGAGCAGTGTATCCCCATGCATCTCAGCAGCTCTGACTTTCTTGAATAACTTCTTCAAAAACAAAATTATAACAATCAGACAAGAAATTAACAACTGTATAAACAATTGCATCAAATGCAAGTAATCTTCCCCCTATTGCAGCTATTCAGGATAGAGCTGGTAATACAGATAGGTCACTTTCTACGTTTGTCCCCATTGACACTATGTCAGCAGACTACAGTACTATCATCTCCTTGTCTAAATCATCAACCTGCCTTCGAGACCCTTTTCCCACTAAGTTGTTTAAGGAAGTGTTTCTTATAACTGGCAGATCCTTACTAGACCTGATCAATCTGTCCTCCATCCACATTTTAGCGATATTGCAGTGGTGGAAGTAGACAGTACATGAGATATATTTTAAGTGGGAATTTAAAGAAAGGTCATGGTCAACACCAAGGTTCTTTATTACAGTGCCAGAAGGAATAGCAAAACAATTTTGTAGTGCTACAATGTCAGATGTAGAATTTCATAGGTGTTTTGGACCTATGAGCAGTAACTCAGTTTTTTTCAGCGTTCAGAAGAAAGAAAATTATGAGTCATCAAGTTGTTAATGTCTCCAAGGCAGGTTTGAAGCTGCTGTAGATAATTGAGTTCACTCGGATTGATTTATAGATATATTTGGGTGTTGTAAGTGTAACAGTAGAAATCTATTGAATTTCCTGATGATGTCACCTATGGGGAGCCTATATAAAGTGAAGAGAATTGGACGGATCCTTGTGGAGCCCCATGACTGACTTTTGTGCTGGGACACTGATTATCATTGACACAAATAAACTGATATCGGTCTGAGAGATACGATTGGAAGCAATCTAAAGCTGTCTCCCTGATTCGAAGTAGATTTTCAGTCTCCTTAGTAAGGTCAACTGTATATGGTCAACTGAAACAAGACCTTGATCAGACGCCATTAAGAGGTCTTTAGTGACTTAAACCAGTGCAGTGCTATGATTCATTGTAAAACTGGCCAGAAGATCTCAAATAAGTTATTGTTATTAAGGCATTCACAGAGCTGGTTGGCAATGACTTTTTCTAGGATTTTTGAGAAAGATGAGATTGGAGATGGGCCTGTAATTTCTAGATCAAAGGAAGATTTCTTAAGGAGAGGTTTGATTATGGCAATCTTAATTTTCTTTCTTCTGAACTCTGAAAAAACTGAGTTGCTGCTCATAGGTCCAAAACACATATGGAATTCTACATCTGACGTCATAGCACTACAAAATAGTTTTGCTATTCCTTCTGGCACTGTAATAAAGAACCTTGGTGTTGACCATGACCTTTCTTTAAATTCCCACTTAAAATATATCTCATGTACTGTCTACTTCCACCACTGCAATATCGCTAAAATGTGGATGGAGGACAGATTGATCAGGTCTAGTAAGGATCTGCCAGTTATAAGAAACACTTCCTTAAACAACTTAGTGGGAAAAGGGTCTCGAAGGCAGGTTGATGATTTAGACAAGGAGATGATAGTACTGTAGTCTGCTGACATAGTGTCAATGGGGACAAACGTAGAAAGTGACCTATCTGTATTACCAGCTCTATCCTGAATAGCTGCAATAGGGGGAAGATTACTTGCATTTGATGCAATTGTTGATGCAACTATTTTGTAGTGCTATGACGTCAGATGTAGAATTCCATATGTGTTTTGGACCTGTGAGCAGCAACTCAGTTTTTTCAGAGAGAAATCCAAACAAAATATTAACAACCGCTGTCAATATGACATCTTTGTGGCTCTATTTTCTTGGTTGTGTTTTTTCACCAAACACAATTAACAGCACTTTTACGCAGTGCACACTTGTCCTGCGCTCTCTGGTCCTCCATCTCCTGTTCCTTCCTGCGCCAGTCTCTCAGCTATTACGTTGATGGAGGAACTGGCCACTGTCTGCACCGCAGATTGCACTCCTCCAGTCAGTGACTGTGTAGCCATCGTTGGGCCAGACATGGCACTGACCAGCTGCCCAGTGTGTGCAGCAATGTCCCGAGTGTCCCACTGGAGTGCACGAGCAATACTGGCCGCTGCTCGCACTTCTTTTGCAATCGGCTTTTGCGTCATGATTGAGAGCAGCAGACTATTTACTTTGTTCTGCCAGATGTGTTTGTTTGCCTCTGCCACAAGGACTTCTAACTCCAAGGAATCATATTTATTCTCTTGCTTGCCTCTACACTCGCTATGATGGAAAGGTTGACAGCGCGACTAATTTACAAACCGCAAACCCGCAAAACCAAGCGCACAAAATCTTACATGGCGCACGTAATTAAGCAACTCTTATCTGGGATCTTTGTAGATCAGGCCCCAGGACACTCAATTCACTGAATGCAAGCCTACTTGTGGTCTCTAAATCTAGATTTCGAGACAGAGCCTTCTGCTACCAAAGCCCTCTCCTGTGAAACCGTCTACCACTCTCAATCCGGGAAGTAGACACCCTCTGTTCCTTCAAGAGTTGGTTAAAAACCCTCCTATTTGACAGAGCCTACTGGTAGACCTTAAATCTAAGATAAGCTGCCATAGATTGAGACTATCGGGGTCCCCCGGTATATTGGGTTCTATCCTCTCCTTTCTCTCTATGGGTGTGGACTGAGCACACGTTCCCTCTTTTATCTCACCCTCCTCTCTGTCTCTCAACATCTGTCCTCCACCTCCTCCTCCTCCACTAACTCTTCTCTATACTTATTCCATGATTGTGCAGGACTAACATATGGACCGGGGAGCCCATGTCCCTGGAGTGCTTTTTCCCCTCCCAGACCCCATGGATGCTGAGTTGGATCCAGGACTCCGTACCTCAACGTGCTGTTCCTGCTGCATGCACTTTCTACTACGGACTCATTTGACCTCTTAACTAAATTCTAAATTGTTAGCCATCTGTCTCTCACCCTGAAGTTTCTCCCTTTTTTTGCTGTGTTTTTCTTGAGTCGTTCCTCAGCCTTTGCAAGGGTCTAAGGGCAGGGGATGTTCATTATGTACATATAGTTGCTCTCTTTGTAAAGTGCCTTGAGATAATTATTGTGTATTGTCTATGTCTATTTTGAACTGGCACTTAAAATATATAAAGCTGAGGTTCAAGTGATATATATATTGATTTACACTTTGCTTTCCACAAAAATTCCCTGCAAAGTTGAAGTTATCACATTTGCAGGAATTTGTGTATTGCATTTGTAGAAAGCAGAGGCTGTTGTGTTTACGTGTGGGATTTTTTTGTTACATTTCTGATTTATTTTTAATTTTTAATTACTGGGTTAATCAACTATGACAAGACAATGTTCACAAAAACCCCAAATTTGTACACAAAGATCAGAGTAAATCCAGTTAAATCACTTGGAAAATTAACTTGCAAATTGTCTTGCCAGATTTCTTCGGTACAATTTTTTCAGTGTGTTTTGCAGATGGATAGCGTCCAACTGGAGGTAACACTTTCTTTGTCCAGATTTATTACTTTTAGGTCTTTTCCTTCTGAGGATGTCTGATATTTGCCATCTGTCTATCTGCCTACTTGGATTCAATGGACAAAGACAGGGCAAAAGCATAAAATTTTGGACTTGAACAAGCTTTCATCTGATGCAAAAACACAACATCCTTTCTGTATTGTGTTCCACTATACCTGCAATGTTACACCCAAATACATGATTGCACAGCTTTATACAACTTCATGATTACGCATTAACTTCATGCAATATCTTGCAATGTAATCTCCTTTTCCTTTGCGGCGCTGCTCCCTAATTACTGAGCAAAGTCTACAACCACATTTCTCTCAATTATCATTTTTTGTCTGCAGTTGACAGTTCAGGATTGACCTCCAAGTTGACTTAAACATTCAACATTCAACATTGAAATACCTGTTCTGTTAACTTTCTTGAATAGACCTCATTCATCAACTCTGTGTACAAAAGGTTAAACATTTTGTAAAACCTACAACGTGCATATGTACAAAAACATCTGTATCTATCAAACATGCAAAGACCGGTTGTATGCATACTTGTTCTAAAACATCATGCTTCAGGTCACTTCCACTTGTCCATATATGGTAATGACAATCTTTTTAAGAAGGCGTAAATGGATATTTTTCATTTCACCAAAATCATGGCAAACCAAGTGGTATTTCATTGACACAGAGACCAATGTACTTGTAGGAGAAGTTGAAACAAACCAAAAATACTGTTTGTTGGTGCAGGTTTGACCAACAAACGAAAAAAAGGCTGAATGGGAAAAAATAATGACCGCTTTAAACTCTGTTGGGTACATCACTTTCAAAAGGAAAAATGTGATATCAAAGAACTTGAGGCAGGAAATACTGGAGGAGGAGAAGCAACAGCCCAGCTCTCATCTATACCCATATTGTCAGCATCATTGGGGGCACAGCACTACGTGGCATTATACCTAGCAGAGATAATGTACAGATACTCTCCCAGTAGAACCAGCAGTACCATCGACCAGTCACACTGCAGGAAAAATAAAAAGCTAGGTTGAGGCGTTTCATAGGCATTTTAGACAGTTTGATCTGAATTAAAATAAACATGACAATAATGTGATGTTTCTTCAGTAACTCAGAACCTCAATCCAGCCACACCTGCCCTCGGGAGCTCGAGGTGATGGAGGAGCTGGATGTGCATTGGAATAGCTTTGGTAAACTTTTTTTCACGCTCGAGCATGGGTTTTCAATCACAACAAAAAATCCATTAGTATGTTTTTTGGTAAGTGTTACCTGCTAATAAGCCACTGTGCTCTCACTGAACAGATCAGCACGCTCTTGAAAACGCAGTATCCAACTCGTACCGTCCTGTCGCATCACAGCTGTCTTTTATCGCTTGTCACACCAGTTATTCAATCATTCATTGTCTGCTACATTACTAATTGAGAATTTTTTATTAATCAAAGTTTGAGCTTGTTGAGCACTGCGACTCCTTTAATGGGTTCTTTTTGTAGTTTCATCTTTCTTCCACTGAATTTTGTGCGTAAGCATGGTCAGAGCTGTTCTTAAATTTATGCACGTTCTTAAATGTGCATTGGCAAATTCCATACTTGCATGGGAGTGTTCTTATGCACTTATTACATGCATATCTTTGCAATGAGACCCTCATGGGCCTCATGATTTAACATGTTTTATCATGGATAAATACAAATATTTTTTAAAGACATTTCTGATATTTATATGCAGTTTATTATATGAATGTGAATTATGTGATTCTGTTTTCACCCGCTGGAGTATTTGCGTAATGTACATCATAATCTGCAGAATGTGAGTCAGCATTTTGGCAGATTATTTTTCTCAGAGCTATTTAATTATTTTGGAATTGGGCCATTTCATGAGAATGAGGGAAAGCATGGGACAGAGAAAATGAGAAGGCATGGTAACAAATAAAAAAACTATGCAAATGCAGACAACAACTTATGTCAGTTGTCCAAACATGACAGTTGTGTTACAGCACATAAATCCATGCATGGACTACTGCTGTACTCATACTTGAAAGAGACAAATCTGTAAAGGCATAGCACTAGAGCATGAATGGGTGACTTTGATTAGTTATGCGCTTCTACCTGTCTTTCCATCATGACATACTGACATTTTCCTCCGATTCACCAGCTCCCAATTTAGCACTTCAACAAGGGCTGTTAAGAGTTTTTCTGTTAAGAGAAAATATACTTAATGTGCTGAATTACTCTGTATATTGTTTTTTATTCCAGTTTTTATTCCATTTCTTTCCCTGTCAAGGTTTTTCTTAGGAGTAGTTACTCAATGCAAGGATCTAAGGACATGGGTGGTTGCTATGGCACAACTTTGTATATATTGTTTGCTTGCTTGTGTGAAGTGCCCTGAGATATGAGTTATGATCTGGCACTTTAAAAAATGAAAGTTGAAGCTGAGGTTGAAGCCTCCTCACTGGTGGGAAAACTTGGTGGGAAAGCTTGCGCAGGTTCCATCTTCCGGTTTGCTCCATCTGACGGAGAGAGAGAGAGAAAGAGAGAGGGGGGGGGGGGGGGGCTTCGGAGGGTAAGAGAGGCAGCACCCCAGTGTGGAGGCACCCTTACACCAAACTTTCTCATGACATTAACATATATGTCATAGTTATGAGTTCCTCAATCTGCTCTGATGAGAAGATTGAAAGATTGATGAGAAGAAGAAGTTCTGACCAGGAACCTTGGAAGCTTCAGGAGGCCATTCCGGAGAATATCTCTTTCAAAAGGTGCTATAAATGTGAAATTTCAGTATGTTGTAGGGGTGCCCTGGACGAGTGGATATGCATCAAAGGGCGGGGCTTTGAATATTCGCCATTTCCCACCTTTGAGGGCTCACCCCAGTCACAGAAATAGACCAAATGGCTTTGAACTCAATTTGCAGACACCATGGGGGACCTGGAACAGACCCTCTGAGCCCTGCCTCCATAGACCCTTGGGGAAGCTAAGTAGCTCTCAACATGAAGGCAGCAGATCCTAAGAGAAGACCTTTAGACAAGCAACATAGTCAAAAACCAGGAGGAAACTTCAAGGGGGAGGTATTTTTCTCTCCTCTCCTCCCTTGAAAGCACATAAGAACAGTATGGCGGAGCGAGTGTGTACTGCAATACAGTCCATTTCTGGGTAAGGCTTTTCATCAGGGATAAGAAAACCTACCAATAACCAATACCAAAAAAATATGTATAATCATGACATATTATTTATTTATTATGACATGGTATGTAAAAAATCATAAACATATGCTACTTGTGCAAGTACTAGTGTAAGAGTGGACACTGCATAGCCAGCTTGTCATGTGTGAAAAAGTGCAGCGCGTTGGCTGCTGAGAGTTGGAGTTGTGTCAGTGAAAATAATCCATAATTAGAGCTGCAAGCAGCTATGAGCGGGTCCTCGCCTGTGTGCCTGTCGGGGTAAGGGCAACCGCTGGGTCAATGTGGTTCCTAGGCCATCACAAGAATCCTTTTTTTAGCACATTTTGAAGAGGAATCTTTTCTGGACTGTGCAGTATCCCTGTGATTCAGATAATGAGCCGTCTCTATACTATGGGTGCCATACAGCTACACCACTTGACAGAGAAAATCTTTTCTGAAATTTTGATCATAACGCCACTAAAGTGATCTTATACAATATGTTGAGTAGTTGATGGGATGAAAACTAAAGGCACTCGGGTGACAAGTGATGTATTGAAATAGCGATACTTGAACATTGAAACCAAAATGGCCTACTTCCTGTCCAGTTGTCACTCAGTTCTCGTCTCAATTAATTCTATAAGCCTACAAATTTTCATTTTTCTACTCCACAAAAATCCTTAAGGGGAGGGGTTTTTGAAAATTTCAAGGTGGCACTGTAGAGAAATTTAGCAACACCCAGTGACAAGGCCATTACCTGGCATCGCTAGTGGCCATGCCCTTTGTCTTAAAAAGATTCTGTACATAAAAGTTTCTCAGCTTGGTCCATAGTGGATTTGTACCAAATGGCCGCCTTCCTCTCGGGATATGATCATCATGTCAAGAGACTTTTATGTGTATCTCTTTATGATGCATTTACATACTTTTGCCTACTACAAAGTTGAAAAATAATCCTCATACACCAGATTTCAAGGTGGCGCTATAGCACAATTTTTCCCTGTGCACTTTGAACAACTTCAGAATCATAATAATAATAAAAAGAAACAGGAGAGTTTTAATAGGGTTCTCGCAACTTCGTTACTCTGACCCTAAAAAGAAACATACCAGCTGCATGAATGCAATGCTTGATCGTGCAATACTTTCGACAGTATGCAAGACTGCAAGACACTGCAAAAAAAGCACTATGTAAAGGAAACAACAGCAAACAACAGTTTTGGACTTTATCCTGTGGTTTTGTTTCCGTCATTGTTCGGAATTCTGCTTATAGCTTTGGTAAGTAAGCTATGAGGTTTCTATTTTTGTCTGTTGTTTTTTCATGTCCTACTTTTTCATGCTGCAATAAGAGTGTAATGACAGTTAATACTGTTAAAAATGCTCTTATGAACGATACAATTGATCAGAGGTGTGTGTGTGTGTGTGTGTGTGTGTGTGTGTGTGTTGTCAACACTGCAAAACATGCCATGTCTGTTAGGTTAGTGGCAAGTCAAATCAAGTTTTTCCACCATATCAATTGTATCCTATTGCTGTCGTAGGTGAGCCATTTGAAGGTGTACCTACAGATTGTGTAGGTCCATTCCCCCATACAAAATCTGGGAACAAGTTTCTCCTTACAGTCATGTGCTCCGCTACACGGTTCCCTTAGGCCATTCCCATGTGCAAGATCACAACCCCTGCTATTGTAAAGGCCCTGGTGAGATTCTTCTCGACTTTTGGGTTACCAAAGGTGTTACAGACGGATCAAGAATCAAATTTTATATCATGTATTTTTGCCTAGGTATTGACACAATTTAACATTGCTCATTGCCACTCGAGCAATTATCATCCGGAGAGCTAGGGGGTGATCAAACGTTTACATCAGACACTAAAATCCATGCTCCGAATGTACTGCTTAGAGATTAACAAAGATTGGGATGACGGTGTTCATTTTCTTCTCTTTGCAGCTTGTGAGGTGTGCAGGAGTCTCTAGGCTTTAGTCTGGCTGAGCTGGTCGTTGTACACACTGTGCGTGGTCCCCTCAGACTTCTTTGGGAGAAGTGGTTGAATGATGCAAAACCAAAAGATTTGTGACTATGTCAGTAACTTTTGTTTCAGACTCCATCGTGCCTGTGAGTTGGCGAAAGGAAACACAGCTGCTGTACAGATGAAAATGAAGACATGGTTTGATAAGGATGCTTAACTGGAGTTTCAATCCAGGCGATAAGGCGCTGGTATTGCCTATTCCTGGGGCCCGTTTCAGGTAGCAGGTTCAAAGTCCGACTATGCTTGTGCATTGAGGCTTGACATAGCCTTAGCTAAGAATCTTGAACTAACTGGTTTCAGAACGCCGGCTTTCCATTAGTTCAGTCAAGTCCAACTATGTTCAGCTTGAGCTAAGAGCGTGCACTGTGACTACAAAAAGCCATCCTCAATGGAGCCCCGATATATCGATTCACCATGGCAATGATTGAAAAAAACAGGTCTACGTACTGTACTCCGCTGGAGTTGGAAGTTTGAATGCGCTCATACAGTGACTTTGAGCCAGTATTTAGTGTAACACAGCTGCAGGTCAGAGGAGAGCGAATCGGCATGGGAGAAGATCGCTGCTCCAGTCAATGTGTAAGTTTAAATATATTTCATTCATGTGTGCAAACACGGTTATAATATTGTGAGGTGAAAACTTGTGGAATGATATTAAAGCTAAAATATATTTTACTTTGATGCAATCCCACTGGTGAAAAACGGACATGAGAGCAGCTAAAGATTAAATATAAAAACATTGTTCAAACAGATGAGACTTCAGCAGAGTAGTGTCATGGAGTAACCTGATTTAAATAATGTAATGTAACAGGACTATATCTTCTTTGCTCACAGAAATGTTCATTTCCCTTTCATTAAGTTTTCTTTTGTCCCAACAGATTCTGATGGCATTCTTCATCTGGTTGAACCTGCTACTGCAACTTTTAGTAGCCAATACTGTATATTATGCTATGTAGTAGTTTAATATGTACTGGAAAGTAACACTGATATTCACAGAATGAGGACGAAGAGGATGATGAGGCCACATTTGCTTCAGCCACCTCTGCTGCAGGGAGCCTGAGGGTCCTACAGAGGTAACATCTGGTGGTGTTACTGATAGTTTCTTAACATTCTTGTGTGCATTATAGTGACATTTAGCTTACACCATTATTAATAAAAAGGAGAGTTGGGTCTCCAGGAAATTAGCTGGCAAGAGTTGCAAGATATGTGGTGGGTGTTCCAGTTAAAGAACACGGATACCGATGTCTCAGACAGGATTGATTTATTTGCTGTGGTCTGTAACAATAACAAAATGACCATCAATATGACAAACATAGATACTATTCAGTATTCAAATACAATCAAGATAATAATGAAAACAGTTTCCTTACATGGAACAAACATTAAATGTTTAACTAACTCTAACTAGCTTGTTAGCTTAGCAACATGTCAGTATAAAGTAACTTGCGCACATCAGCACATATTAGTTCATTAATAATACTAAATTCTCACAGGACAAGTCACCGGACTCACCTTCTAGCATCTACACACAGCAACAAATCAGGAAAGTGAAGGTAAAAGGAAAGGTAAATCACTCTCTCCAACTGCTGTGTCGGCAAAACATTCACGGCTGTTGCACACGAGTGTGGTGCGTTCAATAACGTCGGAACTGCCATGGTGCATTCAGGAGCATAGGTCGTATAGAGACTTACCGAACAAACTACTACTAAATAGAACAATTCGGTAAGCTTGGCAATCTATTAACTATGTGGGCTTTCTAACACAGCCGCCCCCGACTGTCTATCCAGACAGTCGAATCAAAGGTAGAAAGGACACTCAAATAGGTGACTCTCCAACGCCATTTTCAAATTTAGGGAGTTGGACTAGACGAGCCACCGGTCGAATGTATGTCCGATCCTTAACCTTGATGGCAGCGGTTCGAATGCGTCCATCAGCTCCAGGGTAAGTAGCTGTTACCTTACCAATGGGCCATGAGGCTTGTGGGAGCTGAGGATCCACAATGAGCACCACTTGATTTGGTTCGAGGCGTTTCCCATCTTTCTGCCACTTCTGTCTCTCTTGTAGGCTTGGCAGGTAGTGGCTAATGAATCTGGACCAGAAGTGATCGACGAGAACTTGACTGTGTCGCCAACGACGATTCCCAAGGATGTTACTGGGATCATAAATGACCTGAGGAAGTGATGCATCATAGCGACCCATCAGTAAAATGCAAGGCGTGATGGGATCTGGATCAGCTATGTCTGATGAGATGTAGCCAAGGGGTTTAGCATTCAGAATGCCCTCCACTTCCACAAGAACAGTACAGAGTACTGTTTCAGGTACGGACTGCTCCTTAAGTACGACTTTAAGTGCAGTCTTCACAGACCTGACTTCTCTCTCCCATGCTCCTCCGAAGTGGGGAGCATGGGAGAGAGAAATGGAATTCAATCTGCTGTTCTGCCAATTGTTCTTTCAGTTGAGGGGCCATGGCCTGAAATGCCTCACGTAGCCCTCGGGCTCCACCCATGAAATTTGTTCCATTATCGGACAGGAGCTCAAAGGGTTTTCCTCTTCTAGCGATGAAACATCGGAGACACATCAGAAAGGCATCAGCGTCAAGACTCTCTAAGAGGTCTAGATGCACACAACAGGTTGAGTCAGAATTCGAATCAGCCGCCCCATGAAGGGACCGTACTGTTGTTTGCATGAGATCCTTCCATGTGGAGAACTGGCTGACATCAGGGAGTTGAGGATGGGTGTCAACAGTCACATTTCCACAGAATGAAGATTTCTTCAGCTCGCTATCATCTGTCTTTGGATAGAATGATGGACTGGTTGGCCAATGATCCTCGGAATGACGTAGGAAATCAGGGCCTCGGTGCCAACGATGTGGTTGAGACAGTTCCTTCAGAGTTTTCCCCTGCATGATGTCATCTGCAGGATTATTAGCGCTTTCCACGTACCTCCAATCGCTGACCTCTGTAAGACTTTGGATCTCTGCCACACGTGTACCCACAAAGACTTTATAGTGACAAGACTCCGATTTAATGCAGTGTAGAACTGTAGTAGAGTCAGACCAAAGTATGATCTTCTTGATGGGTAAAGTGAGCTCGGTGCGTAACACACTGGCTAGTTGAGCACCAGTGAGTGCAGCACTCAGCTCTAGCCGCGGCATGGACAGCTGCTTCTTTGGGGCCACACGGGACCTGGCCAGCACAAAGGAGACGTGAACTTTGTTCTGATCGTCTTCCGTCCTTAAGTAAGCAACAGACCCATAGGCTCTTTCGGAAGCATCACAGAAGATATGCAGATCTCTGCTGACTGTCGTGAAGTCTGTAGACGCTGGTGTATAACATCTGGGGATTTCCATCTGGATGAGGTTTGGAATCTCCTGTTCCCAGGCAAGCCATCTGTCACGTAGGCTCTGTGGTTGGATTGGATCATCCCAACCAATTTGTTCCTTCCAAAGGTCCTGAACTAGGATCTTGGCTCTGGTGGTGAATGGTACAATATAACCTAATGGGTCATACTGACAGGCAAGTACTTTGTAAACATTCCTCAATGTGGGTTCGGTTCTCTCCACAGGTCGATGTTTATACTTCAGGGAGTCACGGAGGCAATCCCATTGTAGCCCAAGAGTCGGCTCCTGAAGGTCTGTGCTGGATTGTGAGAGCCATAGTTCACTGCTCTCTGATCTGACGTCAGATGGAAGGTGTTCAATGACCGCTGGAATGTTGCTAGCCCACTGACGGATTTCAAAGCCTCCGGTGTGGAGTAGCTGGCGTAGATCATCAACAAGATCTTTAGCTTCCTCCTTCGTGTGGGTGCTGCAGAGACAGTTATCCACATAGAACGACTGCTCAACACAATCTATAAGATGGCTGTTGGACTCACTTGTCTCCTGGACGTGCCGTTGCAGGGCGTAGATGGCACAGCAAGGGCTGCACGTTGTGCCAAAGGGCAGTACTTTCCATTCATAGATCTTTGGCTCTTCGGTCCTCTTCATATCTCGCCAGATGAAGCGCAGCACTGGACTGTCATCTGGCAGAAGGCATATCTGGTGAAACATACCTTTGATGTCACCACTTACTGCGACAGGGTGCTGCCGAAAACGAATGAGGACTCCTAGCAGCGATGGGCCAAGAGCAGGACCAGGGAGGAGGAGGTCATTCAGAGATTTTCCTTCATATTGGAAGGAGCAGTTAAAGACAATCCTGTCTTTGTTGTTGTGTCGCACCATATGGTGAGGTATGAACCAGGATTCTGGAGTTGATGTTGCTACCTCTGAGGGCACTACTGCTACGTAGCCCATCTTCTCCAGTTTCTGGATCTCCTGGCAATAGACCTCTGCACACTGTGGATCTTTGGCGAGTCTCCTCAGTGCCACGAAGACTTGGTAACACAGCTTCCATGGGGGCTTGAAGGGTGATGGAGTTAGTTTGGCGGAGCAGTGGTGTAGCGTATCGTTGGACCCCATTGATGTTGACCTTAACTGTGGAGGTCTGGAGCAGGTTTAGGGCTTGTTGATCTTGCTTAGATCGAGTGACTTGCTTCTCATTTGTATAGGGTAGTGTAACGATCTGCCAAAGACGTTCAACGTTCCTGAAGAGCTCAGAGGTAGGTGGAACTGATGCTGTGAACAGACACTGCTGCTGGGATGTAGGAACATGGTCAACATTGGTGGGACCCTGAAGTGACCAGCCAAGCTTAGTATGTACGGCGATGGGTCCCCCAGCCTGTCCCAGTTGCACCGGCTCGATGGGTGTCAGGAGATGAGGCATGTCAGATCCAATGAGCAGCAAAGGTTGAGCTTGATCTACAGGAGGCAGAGGTAGGTTGCGGAGGTATTTATATTTCCGTTGTAGAGCTTTCACTGGGTAGGAGTGTTTTGAGAGTCCCAGGTTGTCAGCAGTGAATGCCTGACGTATGTGGTACTTCTCATCAGGTTTGGTCGGGGAAGACACATGGAAGGCAACTGATGCACCTTGAAACTGCACTACATTTTGATGAACAGTTCGGAGTGTAAGCGTTTCAGGCTGTGTGGCGAGATTCAGGTATTGCACAGCCTGTGGCAAGATAATACTTCTCTCCAAGCCGTCATCTAGTACTGCGTAGGTCTCCAGTACTTTTCCCTGATTATGGAGTAATACTTTCACGAACTTCAACTTCACCTTGGGGGATCTGTTAGGTCTGTCAAGGTACACTTTGGTAGCAGGAGCAGTCACCATGAGCACGCTCTTCTGGGTTTGCTGAACTGCATTGTGTTGTACTGTCAGATGTTGCTCTTTACAGGTATTGCATGGTCGCTTGAGGGTGCAAACTTCAGGCTTGTGAGATCGTCCACATTTCCAACATCGTTGTCCATCCGATATCCATCTCACAATCTGATCTGTGTTCAGCTTCTTGAACTCTGGGCAAGCATTCAGGAAATGTTCTTTATTGTCGCAGGGGGGACAGTAAGGTTTGGGTTTGGATGAGGACTTCGGTTGTACAGACCGTAGTTTGGGTCCTTGGTCACTACTGGCAGTAAGGAGGAATGCTGTTGACTTCTCCTTTGATCTGTTGAAAGGACGTTGGTCCTTCTTCAGTGGCTTGGGTGAGTCAAAGTTATAGAGTGAAGCTGCTCGACCTGCTATGCGCCTAGCTTGGGATTTCATCTGTAACCAGGAACTCAGATCAGGCAGGGTGTAAGTTTAATCGGTTCCTGTCCGAAGAATGCCTTGGCACAGGCAGTGTTCCAAAAACCCATCTCGATAACTTGGGGGCATCTTGCTCAGGAGTCGATCAACGTGAGATCCGCATCGTAGTTCATATCCGTTCTGTCCCTCCAGGGTCCTAAGCATGCCTACCAGCGATTGGACAGATAAGGCGAATGTATCAAAAGCCTCAGAGTCTCCAAACTTGAGGACTGGGGTGTTTAGGATGGCGCCCAGTTCACTTTGGACAAGCTGACGAGGTTGACCATACTTGTCCTGTAGAGCCTGCATAGCTGTTGTGTATGGTCTTGGATCGTGCATGTAGGCTTTGGCTAGTTGGAGAGCACTTTGTAATTTCAGGTGTCCTAGGAGCACTTGATATTTGTACTGCTCGTTCAGGTGTAGATGGCTGTTGAGCAGGTTGTCGAGCGCCATCTTCAGTAGGGCAAAATCACTTTCTTTGCCACTCTCAAAGCAAGGAATCATAGGTTTGGGAATGCCATAAGAGGCAACCATTGATGGGAACACATCAGCTGCTTGGGGTTGTTGTGAACCTGAACTTGGTAAGGCTGCGGTCGGGCACAATGTTGCCTGGACAGGGGGAATGATGGTTGGACTACTTGGGTGAGCTGACTAAGGAGTAGGAGCCAGGTAGCCGTTCACATGTGCTGAGGTAGAAGGCAAGGGTACAGGTGGAGGAGGATATTGTAAAGTTGGGGGAACAGACGGATGCTGTACAGGAGGTGGAAACAGAGGCATGGACAGTAGAGCTCCGTGGAACACTGGGGTTGGAGCTACAATCGCTGGGAGCGGAGCTGGGACCATGGGAAGTGGAGTCATGGGTTGATGAGCTGAAGATGGCGCCGCAGTATCTGGGGGTGGAGCTGGAGTTGATGGAGGTGGAGACAGAGTGTTATTCGCCTCACCATTATCCGGTGGACATGGTGAGGATCTGGAGCTACTGGAGTCTTGTGCCTTCTCTTTGAGTAAAGAAGTAACCATCTTAGCTATCTCTAGCTCATTCACTCTCTTCTTGAACTGTCGTCGCTTCTCCAACTGTCTGGTTAATGACTCCTGTGTTCTAATGGCTTCTTCTTGTAGCCGTTGAGCTTCTCTGGCTTGAGTTTGAAGTCGTTGACGCTCATGATCAATCTGCTGATCCTCCTCTATGTCCTGCCATAATTCTTCAAGCTCCATTTCCTTCACTCTCTCTTCGAGCTGAGCTGTTTCTAGCTCTGAGAGAACATTAGAGGGGAATCTGCGCACAGAGGAGCGAGATGACCTAGTAGACCTGGAGTTGGAGCTCCTCTGAGATGAACATTGTCTTCGACTATGTGATCTCTGGGTAGAGGGGGCTTGTGTGGTATGGGTTTGTCCCTCGGAAGGGAGAGTTTCAACCACATAATCACTCAGGTAGGTAGTGGGGTGTCGCTTTCGCTGTGAAGCACGTTGGGGTGCAGGGTCAGTCTGGGCATCTGTAGGATCCATACCTTGGTGGTTACTCTTAATCCGGCTCGAAGGACCATAAAAAGGAGAGTTGGGTCTCCAGGAAATTAGCTGGCAAGAGTTGCAAAATATGTGGTGGGTGTTCCAGTTAAAGAACACGGATACCGATGTCTCAGACAGGATTGATTTATTTGCTGTGGTCTGTAACAATAACAAAATGACCATCAATATGACAAACATAGATACTATTCAGTATTCAAATACAATCAAGATAATAATGAAAACAGTTTCCTTACATGGAACAAACATTAAATGTTTAACTAACTCTAACTAGCTTGTTAGCTTAGCAACATGTCAGTATAAAGTAACTTGCGCACATCAGCACATATTAGTTCATTAATAATACTAAATTCTCACAGGACAAGTCACCGGACTCACCTTCTAGCATCTACACACAGCAACAAATCAGGAAAGTGAAGGTAAAAGGAAAGGTAAATCACTCTCTCCAACTGCTGTGTCGGCAAAACATTCACGGCTGTTGCACACGAGTGTGGTGCGTTCAATAACGTCGGAACTGCCATGGTGCATTCAGGAGCATAGGTCGTATAGAGACTTACCGAACAAACTACTACTAAATAGAACAATTCGGTAAGCTTGGCAATCTATTAACTATGTGGGCTTTCTAACAATTAACATACATTCTTTTCCTTTTTAATAGAGCATGGCTGGGCAGTAGAGTGAGGGTCCATCTACCTCTACAGATCAAATTAATGCAATACGATGTTCAGTAAATGGCAAAGGTTAATTCTATGGATTCATGTGCATCTGCATGGTGCACATAGTTATACTTATGTATTCCCAGTTACCAGTAAAGGACCTATATAAAATGCATGTTGTCAAACAAATGCAAAAAAATGACAAAGAAATTGTCACAAGTGAGTTAGGATTGGACCCCAGTGCGGAATCACACAGAGACAAACTGGACTGTGGCACAGGTACTTATTTGAATCACAGGTCCAATGGAACGGGGGGCAGAGACGTCTGGAGCTGGCAGTAGTTTAGCAGAGGAACCGAGGACACAGGTGAACTGAAACACAGGAGACACCGGTGAGCTTCCACAAACAAAAAGGGAGACAAAAAAGCACTAGGAACAAAATGGCACAAGTACAACAGGTGTTGGAGCCTAACGTTACCACGTAGCTCGTGGGACTCTCTGGCGAAGAGTGGAAGGGAAGGCCGGGTATTTGTACTGCTGCAGATCAGTGGAAATGGAGATCAGGTGTGAGCGCCACAGCTCCGCCTCTGCCAAGTAATCAGGTGCAGGAGAAAAAAAAGGAAAAACAGGGAGGGGAAAACAAGGAGCCTAAGAACCTCCAGGGATCACAGCAGCGGCTGTGACAGTACCCCCCCTCCGACGACCGCCTCCAGGTGGACCACCAGGCTTGTCGGGATGAGCTGAGTAAAAATCGACAAGGAGGGAAGGGTCCAGGATAAAGTGTCGAGGAACCCAGGACCGCTCCTCTGGGCCATAACCCTCCCAGTCGACGAGGAACTGATAGCCTCTGCCCCGCCTCCTGACGTCCAGGATCTTGTTGACAGAGTAGGCAGGATGATTGTCCACAACCAGGGGGGGTGGAGGGGGTTCGGCTGGAGGGCTCAACGGGCTGGAGGAAACAGGCTTCAGCAGAGATATGTGAAACGAAGGGTGGACATTGAGTGAATCAGGCAGCTTTAAGACGAACAGCAGAGGGGTTTATGACCTTGACGATGGAGAATGGAACAATGTAACGGGGAGCCAGTTTGCGGGACTCTATTTGAAGAGGAAGATCCTTGGTGGACAACCAGACCATGTGGCCAGGCTGATAGTTGGGTGCGGGTGAGCGGCAGTGATCTGCTAGCCACTGGTTTCGAGCAGATGATCTGAGCAAGGCCGCACGAGCCTCTCTCCACACCCTCCGAACCTGTCGCAGGTGATTCTGCACTGTAGGAACGGCAACCTCGTTCTCTTGGGATGGAAATAGTGGCGGTTGAAAACCCAGAATCACCATAAACCGAGACAAACCAGTGGCTGATGAGGTGAGGGAGTTGTGGGCATATTCCACCCAGGGCAGCTGCCTGCTCCAAGAGGCCGGATTGCAGGCACACACACAATGAAGGCGGCCTCCAAATCCTGATTTGCCCGTTCAGTCTGACCATTGGTCTGAGGGTGGTAGCCTGACGACAAACTGACCCCAGTCCCCAGCGCACCACAGAAAGCCCGCCAGACCTGGGATGAAAACTGGGGCCCACGGTCAGAGATCGAGAGTTCGAGGGGAGTTTGGGGAGAGGAACAAAATGAACTGTCTTAGAAAAGTAATCAATGATGGTTAGAATGGTGTTATTACCTTCTGAGGGAGGCAAACCAGCAATATGAGACCACGGTCGGGTTGGAATGGGAAGGGGGTTTAGCAGGCCAGCAGGGGGTCGTCGAGATGTTTTACCCCAGGCACAAACAGAGCACGCAGCCACAAATTGACTGGTATCTCAGGACATCGAAGGCCACCAGAACCTCTGGCGTATTAAATCCAGGGTACGTGTCGTTCCAGGATGACATGCCAGGTTGGAGGAGTGTCCCCACTGTAACACCTGAGAACGGACCTCTTCAGGGACGTACAGACAGGTTGATGGGCCACCCCCAGGACCAGGGTCCCTGGAGAGAGCCTCCTTGACCCGTTGCTCCACCTCCCAGTGGACTTCCCTCACAAAGCAGCTGGCAGGGAGAATGGTTTCCGGTGAAGAGAGATGCTGCTGATTTTCCTCTTGCCGAGAAAGAGCGTCAGGCTTGAGGTTTCAAGAGCCAGGCCTATAACAGAGGGTGAAGTTAAATCTACCCAGAAAGAGTGCCCACCTGGCCTGCCGAGAATTCAACCTCTTCGCACTCTGGAAGTACGCCAAATTCTTATGGTCTGTCCAAACCACAAATGGAATCTCGGCTCCCTCCAACCAGTGCCGCCATTCCTCTAACGCTAAAACAACAGCTAGAAGCTCACGGTTACCGATGTCGTAATTTTGTTCAGCAGAGGAGAGGCGGCGAGAAAAATAAGCACAGGGATGGAGCTTCCTCCCCTCATACTGAGAAAGCACTGCACCAACCCCCTTGTCAGATGCATCTACCTCAACAATAAACTGTTTGGTGGGGTCCGGATGGGTGAGGACAGGTGCAGAGGGAAACAGGGACTTGAGCTTATTGAACGCCAGGGTAGCCTCAGGTGACCTAACAAAAGGACGAGCCGAGGAGGTGAGCTGAGTGAGAGGGGAAAAGACCTTGCTAGAATCCCTGATAAAACAACGATAAAAATTGGCAAATCCCAAGAAGCGCTGGAGTTGTTTGCGATTCTCAGGTGTGGGCCACTCAACAACAGCACGGACCTTAGCAGGGTCTGAGTAAATCTGTCCCTGTTCAATAACAAAACCAAGAAAAGGGACAGACTGAGCGTGAAAAACACATTTCTCTGCTTTATCAAAAAGCTTGTTTGCCATTAGTCTTTGTAGGACTAGTCTGACATGCTCAACGTGCTCCTCCATGGAACGAGAAAAAACTAAGAGATCGTCAATGTAAATGAAAACAAAACGGTTAAGCATGTCCCGGAGAACGTCATTCACTAACACCTGAAAAACAGTAGGTGCGTTTGTTAAACCAAAAGGCATAACCTGATACTCAAAATGACCTCGTGGAGTATTAAACGCAGTTTTCCATTTGTCCCCCTCGCGAATCCGAACTAGGTGGTAGACGTTGCGTAGATCAAGTTTGGAAAAGACGGTGGCCTGGTGTAACGAGTGGAAAGCTGAGTCAAGCAGAGGCAAAGGATATTTATTTTTAACTGTTATCGCATTGAGGCCACGATAATCTATGCAGGGACGCAGAGTCTGATCTTTCTTAGAAACAAAAAAAAATCCAAGAGCTGAGGAAAGGAAAAAAGGCCAGACTTTCTGAGGTGACCAGTGGAACCATGGCCCAAGAAGTTGAGGGTCAGGGTCATCTTTTACTTCACTTGGATGCAACAACCTTTCTGCTGCAATATACCTTTGAAAGGTTCAGTTTGTGGAACTGTTGTCCCGTAATTGGGAGAATCTTGTTCCAGTTCCAGTGCCTGTTCTCTTTTTTCAACTTCAGCTTTTAGAAAACTTAAGTGCCAGTTCATCATAAAAGCAAGGAAACTTGTATAAAATAGTACATAGTAAACACCCCTGCCCTTGGCTCTTGGCTGATTATCAACTCTGGAAAAACCCTGACAGGGAAAAATATGGACGAAACCTCAGGTTGAGATTCAGAGGAGGGGATAATCATCTAGGGCACGCAGGCAGAAGCAAAACAGTATATAGAGATGTAACGTTTAATGTTTAAGAGTTAAATGTCTGTCTTGAGATATTGAGTGAATATCACATTCAAGGTTCTGGACCAATAGCAACACAACCTTTGTGCCAGAAAGCTATATTTACAAGAGTTACTGGTGAGGATTATGGAAGGGAGGGTCTGTAGCAGCAAGCAAAATGACAGTGTCCTGCTACCAGGATTGCTAGCCACTTCCTCCGCAGATCAGAGCTCCTCTGGCTTGCTTTGTCAAACAAAGATAAAACTCAGAGAGAAGGTCTGAAGACCAACGTGGAACTGAGACATGGTCAGATTCAGAATGCAGGTTGAAGAGAGAGCGCAGCAGAGCAGGAAGGTCCAAGTCACAGAAGGAGGTTTAGTTACCACGAAGGATCCGAAGCAAATGACAGGTGGACGGTGGACAGGAGACATGAGCTGACCACAATTGTGGCTGAATGACACAGCAAGAACGTTCTCAGGGCAGGCTCAGGGTGTGACACAAGACAAAGTTTTATTCACCATTTTGTCAGACAGCATGGCATCCTCAGCCCAACAGCCTCTTTCATTCAGGTTTTTAAAATGGCACATTTTTAAGGAGTATCTTTGGTCATGAGACTGGAAGATTCCCCCACAGCCTACCAATCAGTTGACTTGCATCCATTTTTACATTTATTTTCCTACATTTCTACCAACACTGATTTACATATTCTGACAGTGAAAGCAGAACAAAACACCCCATTCAACAATACACTTTCCAGGTATTCATCACACTATACACACATCCATCCCCTGCACCCAGTCTCTACCTGGTTTTCCCCCTGGGGGACAAAACCAGGGGCTGCAGTCTGGAAAAGCCTTTTGCCCGTACACCCTAAAAACACAAGGACTGGTGAGTACACAATACACTTCATGGTTCGTCAATGCACATGCTTAGTGAGCAACCCAATAAAGATGCTCTTATCTGGTTTAACCACTGAACACATTTCTCATACACATCATTCTTCTGTCCCTCTACTCTAGGTAAAACTGCGTGACCATGGTTTAATCACAGGTTAATCATAGGTTACGTTCCTCTTAATTTTAAAATTGCCATAATCAAACCTTTCCTTAAAAACCCTCCCTCAGTCTATGGATTTTAACAAACTATGGGCCCAAAAATCCTTGAGACAGTCACTGCCAACCATCGCTGTGACTACCTTAACAACAATAGTTTATTTGGGATCTTCCAGTTCCAAATTTTAAAATGAATCATAGCACTGAGACTGCACTGGTTAAAGTCACTAAAGACCTCTTAATGGCATCCGACTGAGGCCATTTCAGTGCTCGTCTTGTTAGATCTTAGGGCTGCTTTTGATATAGGTTACCACCAAATCTTAAGAAGGAGACTGAAAAATGTTCTTGGAATCAGAGGCACTGCTTCAGATTGGTTCCAGTCCTATCTCTCAGACTGATATCAGTTTGTTTGTGTCAATAATAATCAATCTCCCTGCACTAAAGTCACGGGGTTCCACAAGGATCTGTGCTCCAATTCTCTTCACTTCATATATGCTCCCTCTAGGTGATATCATCAGGAATCATTCAAAAGATTTACACTGTTACACTGACACCCAATTATATCTATCAATCAAGCCGAGTGAATACAGTATTCTACAGCAGCTTCAATCCTGCCTTTGTGACAGGTCCTCTCCCTTCTCGCCACTATAGGTAGCGCAGCTACTGTGGCCTGCCTGGCGTGGCCAGCGCCGGTGTTGGTGCAGCCATTGTGTGTGTGCACAATCCTTGCCATTCAGGTAACATACTTTGCCAGTTTGCCATTGATCACGAGCTTGTAAAACCGGCGTCTTGGTCTCTGGTCTCTGGTCTTTATAATGCAACTGGGTGCTGGGGCTGTGGAGGACGCATTGCTCCGCCAGAAGATCTTCCTGGGTGCGATTGCCTGCTCCTTTCAGTATGTCCTGAATTGTTTGCTGTCAACTGGCTCTGTCACTAATTTCCTAGCTGATTGTTGTCTGGTGGTTTGGTGTAGCTGGGCGATTTGACGTGCGGCACCGCGCCTCTGGGGCATTAATGTAGCTTGCAGAATGGTATGTATAAGCTTATTCTTTTTAAAATGTTGATCGTAATGGTATGTATTTGTGCACTAAATTATATGTGCCCTTTTGTGGAGGCCCTGGTAAATCATTGGCGAGTATCAGCCACCCTGCCTCTGTTTTGGCTCTTTATATTTATATTTATATTTATATTTTATATTTAGATTGTGGATGCTTCTCGCTTGCTATCTGACAAATTTATTTCAATTTTTGTCCGCCTGGCACCTCAATGCATTGTCACAGTCATATTAAGGCTGATCATTTAGGGGCATTAGGAGCATTCCATTTAATTCCTTGTATTTGATATCATTGACTATTTTGCATTATTTCGTATTCTTTTGTATTTTTGTATTAATTAATTCGCTTCTTCTCCACACCAGTCGTGTACAGCACTTCTTGGCATGTTTTAATTTGTTTCTTGTGTTTGATTAGGTGTGGTGGCCCAGTCCAGTCCTTGGTGGTGGTCCCCTTCATGATTCCCTTTTTCTGTTTGATGTGTGAGTGCAGTCTCACCGGTGTTTCCAAGTAAAGGACCCTTCTACTTTTGATTTGTCCCTACCGCCTGGTAGGCACCAGCCCTCTCCCTTGACTTTTCCTGCCTGGTGCTAATTTTATATGATTGTCAGTATTATTGTGAATAACTGATGTGTGGGAACTTATGTTAATTACTTATTTGCTAAGTATTTGCTAACTATTTTTACCACTCCTGTGGTATTGTTGAGCCTGTGTGTCTTAGTAAAGTGAAAGATTAAAAGTTGTGAAGTTTGGGATTTCCTGCGGGTGAAACTACCGCAGGAAATCCCAAACTTCTCTTGTTGCAACACTCATCTCCTTGCTAATGCCACACCTTGATGACCCATAATTTCCTTCTGAACTCTGCTGAGTTAGGGTTATCCTGTAGGTCTAAAACACCTACAGGATTCTATATCTGACATCATGGCACTTCAAAATAGTTTTGCTACTCCCTCTGGCACTGCTAAAAAGAACCTGGGTGTTAACTTTGACCAAGACTTGTCATTTAGTTCCCACTTAAAATATATCTCAAGGACTGCCTACTTCCACCTCCACAATATTGCTAAAATTAGGCATATATTCCCACTTCACACAGCAGAGCAGCTAGTCCATACCTTTGTTACTTTCAGGCTGGACTACTGCAACTCTTTATTGGCTGGATACTGCAACAGGTCACTGAGAACTTTGCAGCTTATTCAGAACGTGGCAGCATTTTGTCCTCCTGACAAAACCTAGGAAAAGAGATCATATCTCTGCAGTTCTGGCATTAAGCTCTATCTTCTCCGTTCTCTCTGTAGGTGTAAATTGGGCACAAGTTACCTCTTTCATCTCACCCTCCTCTCTGTCTCTCCCCATCTGTCCATCTCCTTCCTCCTCTCTATTCTTATTCCATGATTGTGCAGGACTAACATATCAACCAGGGAACCGGCGCTCTCGGGGTCTTGGTGCTTTTCCCCTCCCAGACCCCATGGATGCTGAGTTGGATCCAGGACTGTTGCATGCGCTGTTTCTACTATGGACTCATTTGACTTCTAGACTAAAATCTAAATTGTTAGCCATCAATCCATGTATCTCTGCATACTGTCTTGCTTCTGCCCACCTGTCCGTCCTGGGAAAGGTTCCCCCCTCTGTCTCTCATCCTGAGGTTTCTTTTTTTTCCCCATCAGGGTTTTTCTTGGGAGTCGCTCCTCAGTCTTTGCAAGGGTCTTAAGGCAGGGGGTTTTAATGTGACACTTCTCTGTACATGTTGCTCACTTTTGTAAAGTATGCTGAGATAACATCTGTGATGAACTGGCACTTAAAATCGCAAATCTGTCTCTCCCTAGTTGTATCCCTTTCAGGTGCTGAGCCTGCGGTGGCAAATTGATGTCCAGGGCCCTGTTCCATAAAGCAGACTTACCAGATAAGCCTGGCTCATTTTCTAGGGGCCCATTTCAGGATGCAGGCTTACTACACATCTCAACTATGTTGAGCCTGAAATGAGTTGAATCCCAGGCTTTTCCGTTTCAGAAAGGGTGGTAAGTAGAACTCAACATAATTTACTATGGCAACTTTGTCTGTGAACCAAACCTGGTCGGGAGCAGGCTGTGTTGAAGAAAAGCTCCTACCCCTTACATCACAGCCAAAGTTTCATTCATTGAGTCCGAGCGTGTTTTCTGGAGTGTGGAGAATTTTGATCATGATTAACTCCATTTTTTGACCATGGCTGGTCCATTCATTGCCGATCCAGTGGATGAGGCAATATTGCTTCGGAGGGAGTTGCGCATGCACTGGGAGATTATCTATAGACCCTGTTTTGACATTTTTTCCTTTCCTGCCAGTTTCCTTTTCAAAAGGTACTGTTTCACAGTCATCCATTGTGAAATTTGCAATATCATCCATCGTGGAGGGACTTTCATCTGAGCAAGTGCTTTGTGTTGCGCTCCATTTTTTTTTTCACAAAGTGAGGTAACTGTATGCCTTGCAGTTAGGAAAGGATCAAGTATGATCATCATCCATCATCACCACAATCTTTGTCAACATCAACTGTCGTACTCTTAATTAAGGTCCGAGCAACAAAGTTGCGAGAACCCTATTAAAACTCTCCTGTTTTTATTTTTATGTTTTATCATTAGGGTCCAAGCAACAAAGTCAGGAATAAGTAGTTGCTATTTTGGGGGCCTGAACATGCTTGAAAACGCACCATTTTCGGCATGCACATTGGGATTGGCAAAACATTTTATATTTTGAAGTTGTTCAAAGTGCATGGGGAAAAATTGCACTAAAGCGGCACCTTGAAATCTGGTCAATGAGGATTTTTTTTCAATTTTGACGTAGGCAAACAAAATTGAGCGTGTAAATTCATAATAAAGAGATATACAAAAAAGTCTCTTGACATGATGACCATAACCTGACAGGAAGGCAGCCATTTTGATTAGAATTTTCACATTTCAAAAACATGTCCTCCAAGGGGGATAACCCAATTGGCTTAATATTTGGCACAGATCATTTATAGACCAAGCTGAAAAAATTTGATGTACGGAATTTGATTTTCTCAAACTGCTTGGGCACTAGCCCATGACAAAGTTTGGCTATTTGTCATCAAATCTTTGAAATGAAAATTCAAAATTGATGGGCATAATTGCATTGTATGCCTGAACAGCCTGTCAGATAATGGCCTTGTCAATGGGCGTGGCCAACTAGAAATTTTCAAATGACCCTCTACACAAGGGTTTTTATGGGGTAGAAAGATGAAACTTTGTATTTTTATAGACTTTGTCCAGACGCACAAAAAAGTCTCTGGCACCAATGGTCAAAACTTAACAGAAATACATTAATTTTAGATCAAAATCTCTTCAAGGGGAGAGCTGTAAAATTAAGCTATTTCATCCTTGAGGTCTGTGAACTCATCATAGTGATGTCACACGGTTGAGCTCTGTGTCCCAATTCAGGTGGCTAATAGCGGCTAATAGCATTTTGAGTATTTAGTACCCTCTAAATAACAAAACCATGAGGAGACACGAGTCAGAAAACAGAAGCATGGTAAAATAATCATCTCACTATGCCATCATTAGTGATATGACGATAAAGGCAATAATTGTCAGGTCTGACTGATGAGTGTGTGGGACTATTCATGACAGCATAAGCCAAACTTTCGGACATGATAGGGTCTAATCCCTATCCAAAGATGTTTCAGAAGCAGTTTGTTGTTGGTTGTCATGGATGTATTAGTTGTGAAATCGCCGCTGCTTCAGCTGTATTCTTTATTGTACATTTGAAACAACAAAGTGCTATGCGTCCGTGTTTAAATACTGGGACAAAACACCCACTTTTGCCCTGACATGTATGCATTTAATTATGATTACTTATTCCTTATTATTCATTTTTACTTTCATTTCCTGTGTGTGGTCCTGCTACTCGCACACACATGGACAGACAGAGACACGAGACAGAGCTCCCATTTGGGGCACATATTTTATATGATTTTAACATGGCACACATTACTCAGAACATCTCACACAAACAACATGCACACATTACTGATGACTGACTTGAACCCACCACCGTGTGCATGTTTTGTTTGTTATATAGTAGTCTGACAAAGATGGAACCACATCTCACATTTCTCAAAGCCAGTTTTAAAATACAAAATACACTACATGTATGAAAAGGTGCTATTTGACATCAAACATCAGTCTTTGCAAATGCACTTTCCACAGTCCTTCAAATATGCTTAAAAGTTTTGAAGAGAATTTGTAAATTTACATCATGACTACAATTAGAAGTAGAATTTTCAAGCAAATTCAAGCCACCAGAATCTGTGATATCCACAAGCATGTGTAAAAGTCCATGTTTCAAAACTGCATTTGAAATATTCTTACCCTTGAAATTCTGAATGACCGACCTTAAAAGCTTCATACATACAGCGATCAGAAAGACACATTACTCAAAACAGGTCAGAGGTAATTGAGAAAAACTGGTTTTATTTTATTTTTTTGTTTTTTGTTTTTCTTCCCACAAAACTATATGGAGTTGGTAAATAAAATATAAGGGGGATGTGTGTGAACCTCCTGAAATCTTCCAGTAATCCTCTAGTTAAACACAAAACTAAGAGCAACAGTTATTACTGCATTCATAATTTATATTGTCTGTCTGTCTATCTATCTATCTATCTATCTATCTATCTATCTATCTATCTATCTATCTATCTATCTATCTATCTATCTATCTATCTATCTATCTATCTATCTATCTATCTATCTATCTATCTATCTATCTATTGCAGTCAAATAAAGATAATTCAATTCATTTTATTTGGTTTCTCTCACAATTGTCCCAATCATGTTTTAATCATTAATCACTAATTCCCAATGCACCCACTTGTATCTTGTATTTCAATTTCATAATGTCAAGATCCAGTTTAGTCATTTTCCAGTCTGCAAGCATGAAATTCTGGTCAAAAAGACCATTTCTTTGTCAATTCTTTGTATTTTTTGCATTTGTTGGACAACATGCATTTTATATAAATCCTTTACTGGTAACTGGGAATACATAAGGATGACGTAAAATCATGCAGTTGCACATGAAGTCTATCTCTTAACCTGATCTACTGCATATAGTAACAATGTGACAAACAGATGACAATCCACAGCGACTCAAATTGACTTTTCCAAAACCATGTTTATATTTCATTTTCATTGCAGTGTTTTACTAACTGTAACTGCAAAAATACAGTTTCATGTTTTAAAACGTATTCTGACAATCTATTTGCCTGCTCACAGCTGCTTGCAGCTTTAATTAGCCTTATTATTGTTTCTTATATATAGTGTCTAACTATCTCTCATGGATTCATAGAGCTATCTATGCATCTATCTATGTATCTATCTATGTATCTATCTATCTATCTATCTATCTATCTATCTATCTATCTATCTATCTATCTATCTATCTATCTTTATTTTTTGCATTTGTTGGACAACATGCATTTTATAAAAATCCTTTACTGGTAACTGGGAATACATAAGGATGACGTAAAATCATGCAGTTGCACATGAAGTCCATAGAATTAATCTTTGCCATTTACTGAACATGTTTTGCATTAATTTGATCTGTAGAGGTAGATGGACCCTCGTTTTGCTGCCCAGCCATGCTTTATTAAAAAGGAAAAGAATATCTATTAATAACTGTAATCTAAATGTCACTCTATAATGCACGCAAGAAACTATCAGTAACACCACAAGATGCTACCTCTGTAGTACCCTCAGGCTCCCTCTCTGTGGCAGCAGATAATGTGGCCTCATCATCCTCTTCATCCTCATGTGAATATCATATATTTTTCAGTATATTTTCAAACTACTACATAGCATAATATACAGTATTGGCTACTAACAGTTGCCGTGGCAGGTTCAACCAGATGAAGGACACCATCAGAATCTGTTGGGACAAAAAAAAAATTCATGATATCCATGATCCATGATTAAATGGTAACTCCATGACACTACTCCACTGAAATCCCTCCTGTTTGAACCATGTTTTTATATTTAATTTTTAGCTGCTTCCACATCCCACCAGGTGGGTTGCATCGAAGGAAAATACATTTTAGTTTTAATATCATTCTACAAGTTTTAACGACATTATAACCATGTTTGCACATATGAATAAAAGAATATTTAAAATTATGCATTGACTCGAGCAGTGATCTCCCATGCCTACTCCCTCTCCTTTGCACCTGCAGCTGTGTTGCACTAAATACTGGCTCAAAGTCACTATATGAGCACATTAAAATCTCCATCTCCAGTGGAGTAAAGTGGCCTTGTTCTTCTCACTTGTTGCCATGGTGAATCGATGTATCATGGCTCCATTGAGGATGGCTTTTTGTAATTGCGGTGCACGCGCTTAGCTCGAGCTGAACATAGTCAGAATTGATTGAACTAATGGAAAGCCGGTGTTCTGATACCGGTTAGCCCGAGATTCTTAGCTCAGGCTGTGTCAAGCCTCAATCCACAAACATAGTCTAACTTTGTTGAGCTTGCTACTTGAAACGGGCCCCCAGGGAATTCAGTTCCATAAAGCAGGCTTATCTTAGTTCAAATTAAGTTACCATGGCAACTGCTGGCAGGCTATCCTGGTGCAGACCAGGCTAAAGACGCTTATCTGAATGAAAAAAAATAAAGACTATGTTATATGACTCATTAATCACCATCAATAAAGTATCAAATAAAATACATAATGCAACACTCTTTTAAAGACTAATTAGTGTTTATATTTAAAATATTAAATATTTCAACAAAAATAATTCCTAAAAAAGTAAACTAGTATAAGACATGACTAAGTCACGGCATGTCCCCTGCTTGAGGAGGTTGTGGATGAGGGAGCTGCTCTCATACGCAGGGCACAGCAATGAGACTAGAGACGGGGCTGATCCGCTGGCTTTTCCAGATAATCACTTATATGGGAGATATACAGTAGATTCTCTGGAGACGGTATGTCCTTTATCTGCCAACTGATCAGTCTTTATCTTGCACAGGGCGCTTGTTTTTTTGGGGGGGGTTTTGCCAGTGGTACTTTTTTGTACACGGTTGGGGATTCAGAAAATATTGGCAAAGCAATAGTGTGCCACACTGTGCGCGTAGTCTACTTGGCTTTGAACAGCCATCCTAATGTTTTTATAACTTTCCCTGGGCACAGGGGAATTTGTGCAACCAAAGAGGCATTTTATGGCGTCACAAGTAAGTTCAAGTATCAATTAAAAAAGATAATAAAAACGTTTTACTTTTCATGATAGGAGACCCCCCCCCACACACACACACACACCTTAATTGATTAATTTCAAATCCATTGTGGTGGTGTACAGAACCAAAATGTGGAGAAGTGTGCAAATGTTTCTCTGCCAAACTATTTAGTATAAACTATTTATATACACACACACCACATACACATCGCCATGGTGTCCACAATGCAAGGTATGAACAGCCTTCCTGGTTTCAGGCATGTTAAGACAGCACTGACAGTTCTGTGTAAAAATACATAGAAGTTCATATAATGTGGCTGATTCTACTGTTTACTAAAATCATCTTCAAATTCATTGTCTTTGTATGCCATCTGATGCATCTATGCCTCTTCATGCAGTAATGGAATGTTGAGTGGTTGAGTTGGTGGGCTTCAGACATCAGGTAAACATTTAAACAACAACCATCTTTCATTGGCCATCATAAAAAATTGAGATAAAAATGTGATTGAACAGAAAAACATATCACACAATGTACCTTTCAAATCTGAGACATGAAGTTCTTAATCACTAAATTGTATCAAGTAAAAAAAGAAATAACAAATAAACATGACAATAAACATGACAAAATTATTCTTTCATGATCTTGATGTACAATTATTGTTTTCTCAAGAGCTTTTTATTGTTTTTTTGTGGTTTACTGTTTTATGTACAATTCAGAAAAGAAGAAATCACAGAAATATGAATTTAAACTCATTTAAAATTTTCTGGTGAAACAGTAAATGGGGAATACCATGATACTCCCTGCTCTATGTATTATATGTATCACAGTTTCACGTCTTGACAATAATAAACCAGCAACCATTTCTGTTGACATGTCACATGGTTAACACACACACACACACACACACACACACACACACACACACACACACACACACACACACTATGCTGGTTAACCCCCTCCCCCAGTGCCTGTTATCACATGAATTTGTGTATTATGGCCAAGCTTCAACTCAGTAGTATTTATTTAATACAGTGCCGCACCACTTGTGCTCCGACTGTACAGAGAGGTTATGAGTGCATGTGCTCCGACTGTACATGCAGGCGTGTCTCCGGAAAAGGGGGAGCACTGCCCCAGTGTGGGACCCCTCAATAGTGTGTGCTGTGTTTGCCCTACCATAATATTTTACCATTTGACTTTTTATTGCAAGAAAGTTAAGTTTCTGTTTCGGTCACGTCCACATAACATACCCTCCTTGAGTAAAGTCCCGGCCAGTATAAATGCACTGAAAGCCCACTGATCAGCTTGACAACCCCCAATGGTCCTGCCATCCCACATCATCATGTGTTTCATCATGTGAAAATTGTGACTAATAAAATAACAATTTTGGTATCATTGAACCACGTCTCTGCCTGTAAGCAAGCCTGATTGCCTTACAAGCCTGAGTGAATTAGTTCAGAGAATTCCCTGGGGAAAACTCCAAGGGTGGCATTGTCTGGCAACCATCGGTATTATCAACCTATGAAAAAAAGAGAAACACCTCCTCTCATCTCCTCGAGCCACCACACGATGTCATATATGTATATACGTATGTACATGTAAACGTGCATGCACAGAATGCAGAGGTGATGAGCACAAACAACGAAGGAGTCTTTCCATCTCCTGGTTCATCCTTTCCATCTGACCATTGGATTGGGGATGATATCGAGAAGACAAACTGATCGAGGCCCCGATACTTTTGCAGAATTCTTTCAAGAATTGAGACGTGAACTGGGGGCCTCGGTCAGAGACAATGGGCCTCATTCAGGGACCATTCTCACGATTTTACGAAGATTGTGGCATTCATGAATTTCTAGGTAAGAACAAATCCTACGAACATTCAGGAGTATATGTTGGCATGGTTGTGTTTGCTTCTCTTGTACAATTCAACAAAATTCAATTACAGTGATAATTCATGTCATATTTATCATTTATCATTACTGATAATTCACATGCCATATTTATCATTTACTCGTTTTATATTCTTGGAAAAGTACAGAGAATTTTTATTTTTGAATAAATTATATATATATATATATATATATACTGTATAACATTAATCAAGTAAATTGGAAACTCCCCTATAATGGCCTGGTGCGCTGCTCCAACTCAGACAGATTGGTGTCTGTTGTTTCCCCTCCTGTCCGTTGCATCTCCCGTCGGAATTTTGCCATTTTTTTTTGCGTCAGATTTCAGATCCAACCATTTCTTTTTCACCTCCACTACTGTGCGTCCTTCTCCTGACACTGCATCCACTGCACATGTGATAGCTTCTCATGCCTCTTTTTTGTTTGTGCTGGTATAGCTTGAACTAAGGCTACCGAATATGATTTAAGTTTAAGTTCACCTGCTGTGCTCCATCTGATTTCTGCTTTGCGTTGTTGCTGTATGGTCCGTTTTGTTGCCGTTTCCTTGTTGCTGTTTACTTGCTCCTGTCCATGCAGCCTTGCAGTTTCTTTAACAGGCCCTTTTATGGGCGTTCATGGGGCGGTTACCTATGCTAATCCTATGTTAATTAGGCTGAATTGGCACGCCCTCTCAAATTAAGAAGAAATGGCATTCATCAAGTAAGAACAGCTGCGAACATTTCTGAGGCTTACGAACGCGTTGATGAATCTGACGTAGGGTTATCTCAAGAAACATTCTCAAGAACAATTTACAAAATAATCTAAGAAGATTCTTAAGAAGATATTGGTGAATGAGGCCCAATGTCCCTGGGTATTCCATGTAACCGGAAAACGTGATGAATTTCCAGCTCAGCCAATTCCTTGGCAGATGGAAGTCCTTACAGAGGGACAAAATGGTAAGTCTTGCTAAATCGATCAACTATGGTTAAAATCGTGGTAAATCCTTTGGACGGCAGCAAGCCGATGATGAAGTCCATGGAGATGTGAGACCAGGGGCGACGCGGAACCGACAAAGGATGCAATAATCCAGCAGGAGCATGGGTGGAATGCTGGCTACACGACCTGCAAGCAGTCACAAAGTCCTTCCCATCTTTACTCATGGAGGGCCACCAGAACCTCTGCAAAATGGCAGCCAAGGAGTGTCTATGACTTCGATGGCAGAACGGCTTTGAATCATGCCCCCATCGCAGAACTTCAGACGTTGGAGGCACGAAAAGTCTTCCTTCAGGACAAAAGTCCAGGACATCAGCTCCCACCAGTGCCTGGAGCATGGGGTGCTTCACTCCCCATGTTACCGCTTCCACAGACTGCAAGGGAGACAGAATAGTCTGTTCAGTTGACTCTGGGTCCCTCTCTCCAGCAAACACCCTGGAGAGAGCACCAGGTTTAGTATTTTTGGACCCAGGACGGTAGGACAGGGAGAAGTTAAACCGATCAAAAAATAATGACCATCAAGCCTGCCAGGAGTTCAGTCTTTCGCCCGAGCTTAAGTACTCTAAGTTCTTGTGGTCACTCACTCACAAGGAAGGGTTCAAGAGACCCCTCTAACCACTGACGACACTCTTCAAGAGCCATCTTTACAGCTAACTGTTCTCAGTTCCCGATATCATAGTTTCTCTCTGCTGGGGAAAGTCATCATGAGAAAAATGCACAGGGGTGTATCTCCAGACCGCTGAGAGAAAACTGCTCCAACATCCAATGCGTCCACCTCCACCACAAACTGTTTGGATGTATCAGGCAAAACTATAATGTGTGCTGTAGTAAAACTGTCCTTCAAAGAAACAAAAGCAGCTTCAGCCTCAGGACTGCAATGAAACTTTTTCTTGGACGAGGTAAGAGCAGTGAGTGGAGCAGCAACTCAGCTAGAGTTCCGAATAAAACGCCAGTAAAAGTTCACAAACCCCAGAAACCTCTGGAGCTGTTTTCAATTCTCCGGATGAGGCCTGTCTCTCACTGCCAAGACCTTGGCATCCGGACAGCTCCGTTGTTGATAATGCTGCCCAGGATGGATATCGTGTTCACGTGGAACCCACATTTCACCGCTTTAACATACAGTTTGTTGTCCCAAAGCTTCTGCAAAACCACCTTGACGTGATTGATGTGATCCTCCATGGAAACCTCTGTGATCTCAGAGACCTCGGTCAACAAATGACCATCCAATGCATGGGACGGGACTACACCCTCTAGTCGCTCAAGGCAAACTCCTAATTCGACTACTAGCTCACAGTCAATGAAACTAGCCTCAGCCCCTGAATCGACCAATAAAGCTAATTCTAGCTTGGTGGTAGCAGACTCAGAATTAAACGAACAGACACGGGGGGTTTTAGGACGTTCTGACTCATCTGTTCCCCCTGAACTACCAATGAGCCCTGTCTTTTGACTGGGCACAAGGCTGTGTGGTGCCCAAAAACCCCCATAGTAAAGCACTGCTCTTCGTCTACGTTCTTTCTCTTCCGGTTTTAGAGTTGACTGACCTAAGACCATTGGTTCCAGTTCTGGTTCAACGCTGCCTTCCGCTTCCTCCGGAAACCTAGTCCTGACCCGTAAGGGTATCTGGTTAGCTTTGCGAGCTAACCTCCGAGCCTGAATTCGGGTGTCTATTCTGACTGTTAGCTCTATGACCTCATCGAGTGTGGTGGGAACATTATTAGACACTAACTCGTCCAGAACATAATCACTAAGACACGTAAGGTATTGATCAACTTGAGCAGCCATATTCCAACCGGAGCGAGCAGCGTTGGTCCGGAGCTCAATGAAATAGACCCTTTTACAACCGACGTCATCAAAAAGCTGCGCGCATAGGGGCAACGGAAGTGTTGATGTTCCCCATTCATTTTAAATGAGAGAGACAAAAAGATTGAGGGAAAAGTTGAGATAGCAAACCCTTTCCTCCATTAAAATGTCTGGTTGCTGTGTCTACAGGTGTCAGAACCGATATTCTACCGGCAGAGTAAAGTTTTGTAGGATTCTGAGAGGATCGCGGCCATTCCGAAGGTGTTTGTTGCTGCAGGCGATTAAACGTGTTGACTCGAATCAGAACGTAATCTGAAATGCTCATGTCTGTTGCGCCCACGTTATATCCGTTAAGGTAATCCGTTATTGTGTGCCGCGGCCACGGTCCATGGTCCAGTCTCTCTGTGTCCATGGTCCAGAGTGTCTCTGTGTCCCCGGCTCCGGGTCTCTTCCCCCCGCAGGAGCTGCAGCCCCTGACTGCCACACCCCCCTCCTGGTGCGCTGTCCCCCAGCTCCACTCCACCACTGAGTGGAACAAGCAATATTTATCTTTTCACAACAACTTTTGAGTTGGGAGAACTTTCGAGACAGAATGCGGAATCTATGTCATGGTGCCCGATGTTTTGTACATGACCAAAGGCGATGTATTCGTACGCATCCAGTACCTTTTGGGTTTGTAACGTTTGGTTTCTGAATTAAATGAGTATAAATATTGGGCAATTGTTTATTCGGCCACTCGCCGAGATCAGAGATGCACAATTTTGACCATTAGACCTGGTCTCAGGAACAGAGATAGTCCACAAGAATCACAGCACGTCTCCATGTACCCGGTCATATCCGCTGTCCGTTGCTCTGAATTGGCTCTCGGAATCCTGTAAAACTTTATTCTATCGGTAGAATATCAATTCTGACAACCGTAAAATCAACAGCCAGACATTTTCATGCGGGGAACATTTTACTATCTCAGCTTATTTCTCAATGTTTTTGTCTCTCTCATTAAAAATGAATGGGGAACAACGGCACTTTCGTTGCCACAATGCACGCGCATACATCATTGTATACAAACAGTAAAACGGTCTATAATAAGCTACCATCTGACTAGCCTGCCTTAAACAAGTTAGACCGCTGATTAATCAGCCAGAACTAGTTTCAAAACCAAAGACCTTTCTAATATCAGCAGCAAAACTTTCAAACGAGGCACAACAGGGAGGTCTGTGGTCCTACTCAGCAGTACCCCACACACATGCTCGACCCGCTAGGTGGCTAATGACATAAACTACCTTAGTAGCCTCGGAGGAAAACGTGACCGGTTGCAGGGAAAACAACAACGCGCAGTTAGTTAGGAACGGCCCAACTGACTCTTGGTCACCGCTGAAGCGTTCCGGACCCTCCAGGTGGGGTTCACGAACTGGAGGTCGAACAGCTTAGCCAGTTTAGGGATTAGCCACTGCTCCCCTAGCCTGATCTTCCGATAGCCTAGAGCCTTCTAGCCTCTGAGCTAAAGCACTAACTAAAGCTGAAGAGACTCAAACCTGAGCGGCTGGGTCTGACATGGCCAGACCGTACTGTAAGGCTTCCGGCTGGAAGACCCAAAAGCAAAAACACTGACTACACTGAAAACAAAATGAGCCTGGGACCCTACGGTCTCCACAGAACAGAACCTAACTAAACTATAAAACAAAATGAGCCCGGGACCCTACGGTCTCCGCAGGACTAAACTAACTTGTCTAGAAAAGAAACAAATAAACCTGGGACCCTATGGCCTCTGCAGGTAAAAAAGAACAACAGAAAACACAAAAAAGAACCTGAGCTATCAGAAAAACAAGGTTTTACAGGGAAATAAACCAAGAACCCACTAAACTGACAAGAACAAAAAAACCTCAACACTGTCTGCAAAGTAACAAAAAAACAAAAGTTGCCCACGGTCAAACTGGATACACTGGGCAAACTGGAAACAGGATCAAAGGCAAGAGCAGGAGCAGGAACAAGGCACAGAGAGTTGTACCAACGGTCTGGCAACTGGCTCATCACACAGGTTAGTTTATATACGTGGCTGATGAGCCAGCTTCCGGCCAATCAGGAGAGAAACCCTATCCTTGGCTCATAAGCCAATAGGAGGAGCCCGGGAGCAGGTAACAGGCATGCAGACATGGAAACCAGGGCAGACCGGCAGACAGACAGAATCTTGACAATAGAGGAATGTAAAGGATGTGAACGTGAGGTTTTTCCAAGCTATATTGTCCCAGTCAAAAAGAGAGAGACACTGCACAAACAAAGGTAAGACAGAAAAAGACGCTCTTAACCAACACAGGAATGTTAGACACCAGGTGGCCTTGCTTCCAATGGAGGAGAATCTTGAATGCAGACTTTAAAAAATCGTGTGGGTTCATGGGGTTCATTACCCAGGAGTTCAAGTGGGAGGTGTTGAGTTATGCATTTTATGCCGTTTATCTTTTCAGGGTGAGTATATGTTAAATGTTTCGATGTATCTTGCACTTTTAATGTCAGAGAGAGAGGATGAGAAGCACCATGATGATTAACCTTGTTTGGGCACCTGCAAGGTTTTTTTTCTGTCCTGTCCTTTTTGAGTGAAGAGAAGCAGAGAAGCACACACACGCTACTGATATGTATGGACATTTTATATGCATGAATTATATGTTAGATCACTTCCCAATTTATTTTTTCTCAACATATGATATTGTGTGATTGATTCAATTGATGAAATGAATCTGGACATATTTAATTTGCTCAGATAGGATAGGACAGAGAGCTGATTAGTCATATGATTAACAGTGTTGAAACTGCTTTCTGTGTCTTTTTGAGGCGTCAACTTGCTTTTGATTTTAACAAAACAACAGTCAAATAAAAGAAAAGACTAAGATAAACTGAATTGACTTCTCTGCTCCCTGTGCCAAACCTGGTCAAGTTCAGGCAGATGAATGGGGCAGGGCAATTTTAGGCAAATTAACTTTGAATTTTCAGTTTTTGAAATTTAGAGAGTGCTTTAGAGAGTGAATTTAGTAGTGCTATTACCAATTATCTAGTTGAGGTCATCCAGCATGGGGCTGGACCTTTTTTGAAAAGTTTGGGATAATTGTTATAATTGTTTGGGATAATTGCACAAGTTCAGGCTTAAACTGTCAAACTCTCTGAGCTAAATGGCAAGTGGAAATGTCACTTGCAGCTTCACAAACGGACTAAGCCATTCTGTCACCTGAAAGGCAGTCGCTCTTAGCGTGTAAATGCAGATTTTAAACAGCTGTCAAAAATTACATTAGGACAAAAATCTGAAAATACACTAATTGCATCTAGACAGTATGGAGATGTTGTTATTTTGTTTTTAAAAATGATTTAGTGGTTCTGTAAGTGGAAAAACTCTAATGAACATTGAAAATGTGTTTAGCAAGAATTTGCAAGTTTATGTTTAAAATACTGTTTACAGTCCAACATTTTGATGCCCTGTAGCCTCAGTTGCACATATGGTTGATTTGGTGTGAATTTTCAAAACTTAAAGGCTTGTTATATCGACTCCTATTGGCTATTGACCTAATTTTTAATCTGACAGTCTGGCATGGGACCAGACCTTTGTGAAAAATTTGGTAATTCTTAATGCATGAGAAGTAGGAGTTCCTCAGAAGAAAAAAGAAAGAAAGAAAATGCCCCAAAACAAGAGTCCTGGCAGCTTAGGCTGCCTGGCCCTTAAATAATTAACTAGAATTCCCCCTTTTACCAAACATATGATTATGGTTGAAGAATTTAGAGATTTGTTTGTCTCAATCTGTGTTGCAGATGTGGTTGTGTATGATAGTGTATGATGGATTTGTTACATCCACAAGCTGGGGAGACAATAACGTGACAATTGAACCATGAAAGAGAGTGTCAGTTGTTGTGAACAAAATTTGTTTTATTGTGAAAAGAAAGAAGGTGACACTGAGGGAGGAGCAGACAAGGTGGTGGTGCCAAATAAAATGAAATGAATATAACCAAAGCAGGCCTGGATAAGCTGTCCCAACAAAGGATACAAGCTAAACCAAAAAAAAAAAACTAACTGTCAGATCTAAAGAAAACTCACCAAAAACATACATGTGTGGCACAACCAATAACTCTTGTGTATTACCAAAGAATCACCTACATGAGTGCAGGGAATGTATAGAGTACCCACTTACCTAATGTCTACCACCTCACCTTCACCTTCTTTATGAAACACACCTCAGACTCAAACACAAAAGGCTAATAGTTAGCAGCAGCAGCAGCCTGAATCCAGGAGCAAGAGGGGCAGGAGGCAGATGATGTCCTCCTTTAAAGATACCACCTCCCTGGTGATTGGCCATTTGAGAGATGGTGAGGACCAAGCAGCAGGCTGGCCCGCCTACACAAGTGAGGAGCATTCAGGTAACCTGTAAGACACAGGGAAGGGGAAGGAGACAAAAGACAAAACCCTAGCTGCCTGTCATGTAACAGATTGTTGTGTGTTCATCAGGAGAGGAAACGATCAGGATCCTCATTGTGTGTAACAGCTGCAGTGGCACACGTGTGTGCTGCCTGGTGCCACTAGGTGGTACACCATTTTTTCCTATCAGGAGTCTTCCTTTTCCGGTTTCTCTGTCCAACTCAATATTCGTGAATCCGGGTTTCCACACTTGGATTAATTGTATGTAGAGTTCGTTCGGTACAAAATATGCGGGATGACTTGATCCATGTCAGGAGCAGTCATTACATGAAAAAATGTATCTTGAGGGCCAGCTACTCGTCATCTTTTGTTTCTACTGAGCCACCGGAGCTAAGCTAAGTGTTGGCGGCAGCCCCAGCTATCTCTCCAACCGCCTCTACATCACACGTGCAGCTGCTAGAATTTGACCTCTGGGTCAGATATTTCAGCCGACATTAATTTCATACTGAAGCTGTGGCCAAACAATTACTCATTATACAGAAAATTTTTCATATCTACAGGTTTGTAAGTAAAGATTGAATGCATGATTTTGCAGGTTGAGATTCTGTTAAATTAGAACTTTTAATGCAACAGAAAATGTAATTTAATATCAGCCAAAGCCCAACAAAAAACAAAAATAAGACTATTCAGGGCTACATTTTTTCACATTAGTTTCTGTGCAAAATGATTACAGTCGATTAATAGAATGTGACATTTCCTCCTTGTCACGATCCTGCTTTGGTTTGGTTCACTGAACACCACCTTTTTCTCTCCACCCCTTCTCTTTAGGAAACCACTCCTCCTCCTGGCCAAACCGTATCACTTCTCTCCATCTCCACCTCGGTTCCTCCAGTCGTCTTCACCTTGCTACCACTCACTTGGACACTTATACTCACTCCTGGGGTTTACTCCTTGCCAGACCGTTTTCGTGCGAAACATTCCATGCGAAACATACCTTGTCTCTGATTTCCCGTTGCCGACCCGTTTTGCCCCTGACTCTTGTTTGTGTCTCCAGCCCAGGGGAACCGGATCGGCCTTTGGTTTCGACATCCTCCTTTCTGTTCCGCGGCTCTTTGACTTGCTTCTGGCTCCTCTACCACGTTTACCGTCCCAACCCTGGTACTCGACCCACCTTCCGTCCCTCGACCATAATCATCCTCCTGGCTACTCGACTCTGTGGAGCTGCTGCCACAACCTATGAGTTCCTCCTGTGTTTGGCGACCAGCTATGTTAGTCCCCTGCCTCAGGCTCATAACACCCAATTCCATTGCCGGCCCAAGGCATAAGAGAACTAAGCGCCTGATCAGGGCCACTAGGGGGGCCCCCAAGTGCAATCAAGAAAATAAAAAGTAATACATTTTTTTATTTTTTAGATGTGTGAATGGTGATTTCTATAGGAGCAAAGCTGCATTATTGTAAAAAAAACAACACAATTTTACATTAATGTAAAATTGTCAAAAGCTGTCAAAGCTCTGCTGCATGTAATATAGGCCTCCTGCTGTGCAGTGGGCACTGCGCATCCAAAGCACAGATCGTTACTAGGCATAACAATGCCACAAAAAACATTTGTGACATCTGGAGACATTTGGAGCTTTTATTACATTTGGAGACACAGCAACAGCATAATTTCAGCATGCATTCATGTGTAAAGACACGACAATAGGATGTAAACAACACTGCCAGAGCTGCATTGAGTTTATTGTAGGTGTGTAAATGATCAACAATCAATATTGGCAGAAATAGAGAACCTCAAAATCAAGTTTCGCTTAGGGTCCAGTGGAGGCTTGGGCCGGCCCTGCCAATTCCCATCCCCTCCAATAAATTCCCTGCAAATTCCGTGGGCTCCTGTGTTGCATTTGGGTCCTTATTACCGTACTGTATTAACTGAACCTCCAACAAAAATATTTAAAACATTTGTGAAAATAGTGGGAAGTTGAATTTATGTGTAACATCTTCCACAGACAATAAGAGCACGTTTAGGATATATTACAGCAAGTAACTTCAATACTCTGTTTCTCCTTGAAGATTTTCAAAGATATTGTTCTGCAGTCTTATTGCAGTTTCTCTTTTCACCACAGAGTGGCACTTCAAACCACAAAAAAACTCCTTAGATAAAATCTTTACTAAGAGAACCAAGCAACATAACACTGAACATTAAATGTGTCTTATGTGTTATTACCACTTCTCAGTGTTGTTATATCAGAAAAAAACAATGAGAATCGGTGACGGGGCTGATGGGAGCACATCAAAACGTGCACTCAGATGTAACTATTGTCCAAAGAGCTGCAACTATTGTGTAACTGCAAGCAAGCACTGCTGGTTTCAGTGTTGTGTTCTTTGCATGAATTACAATCCTGAAGTGTTTCACCTTTGTGCAGGCTGAGTACAGGCAGATGGACAGGTTTTTCTTCATATTATGGCGAGGACCTTTTTCCCCCACGATGAAGTGAGAATTATGTAAGGGGGAGAGTCTTCCCACCGCCCCTCTCTGTTTTTGTTTTTCTCAATGAGCCAATGTCTCCCTGCCTAGGCCTCGCAGCCTGTCCAGCAGGCCCCTTTCCTGGAAACATAGCCTAGCAGAGGCCACTCAGGGGCAGATCTGTGAGGTGGGAGGGTAAGGGAGGAGTAGATGGAGGGGGCGGGGGCATTTTTCCAGCAAATCACATGATTGTAGACCTTACAGTCCCAGCCCTACATGAGGCTCAAATGCTGATTGCACACTCTAACAGTTTGCATGTCATCACTATGATAGCCAGTGCAGGGCAGGGTACATGGTGCTGTAAGAAGACATTGTGGATTCCCAGATGCAAAACATAGAAATAGGGCTACATCGATTGAGAATGTGTGTGTGTGTGTGTGTGTGTGTGTGTGTGTGTGTGTGTGTGTGTGTGTGTCACCATGTGACATGTCAACAGGAATGGTTGCTGGTTCATTTTGGCCAAGACATTTGAAACTGTGATACATATGATACATGGAGCAGGGAGTATCAGGGTATTCCCTCCCCCCATTTACTGTTTCACCAGAAATTATTAAATGAGTTTGTATTCATATTTCTGTGATTTCTTCTTTTCTGAACTGTACATAAAACAGTAAACCACAAAAAACAATAAAAAGCTCTTGAGAAAACAATAATTGTACATCAAGATCATGAAAGAATAATTTTGTCATGTTTATTGTCATGTTTATTTGTTGTTTCTTTTATTTACTTGCTACGATTCAGTGATTATGAACGTCAGGTCTCAGATTTGAAAGGTGCATTGTGTGATATGTTTTTCTGTTCAATCACATTTTTTTCTCTGTTTTATGAAGGCCAACGAAAGGTGGTGTTTAAATGTTGTCTGAAGCCCACCAACTCTACCATTCAACATTCCATTACTGCATGAAGAGGGATAGATGCATCAAATGGCATACAAAGATATACATTTGAAGATGATTTAGTAAACAGTGGCATCAGCCATAATCGCATTATATGAACTTCTATGTATTTTTACACAGATCTGTCAGTGCTGTCTTAACATGCCTGAAACCAGGAAGGCTGTTCATACCTTGCCTTGTGGACACTATGGTGATGTATGTGTGGTGTGTGCGTATAGAAATAGTTTATATTATACTGTTTTGTATATACTAGATAGTTTGGCAGAGAAACATTTTGCACACTCCTCCGCATTTTGGTTCTGTACACCACCACAATGGATTTGAAATGTATCAATTATGGTGTGCTTTGGTGATAAGGTGGCATTAGAGTCCTAAGTCCCAAGTCCTAAGTTTTGTGACTATCAGTGAGTTAACCCATAATTAGACTGAAAAATCAAAACAAACCCACAAGAGATAGCAAAAACCTTAGTTGTTACAAAATCAACTGTTAAGTACACTCTCAAAAAGAAATAATGCACTATTTAGCTGAGCAATGCTGAAAGACCATTAAGAACATGGGAAAGAAGAACAACAACAGTTTTTCTCACTGTAAACGCTTTTTTCCTCACACGCCTCACCTCAGAATTCTCATGGGGTCCTGTTTGGTTTTGTTAGGCTCTGTTCTGTATATGTTGATTTTTGTTTTGTTCATATAAAATGTCTTGAGATAATATTGTTATGAACTGGAACTTAAGATTCAATTGAACTGAAAAACCCTTTCACAATAGTTGGCAAGATCAATAATACCATCCAGGAGATACATATGTCCTTGTCAAATCAGCACTTAAAATACTACAAGGGAAGATGATGGTTCACCATGAGATGTGAACAATTGTTGAGTCTCAAAAATAATTATCTAAAATGCAGTTCTGTAACAACATCCTATGGACAGATGAGACAAAGAGGAACATCAACGTGTACCAAAATGATAGGAAGAAGACTATGGGGAAGGGGAGGAGTACTTCAAAATCCAAAACATCCCATCTCATCAATAAAACATGCTGGTGATAGTGTGATAACATGATCATGTGTTTCTGCCAGTGGGGCGAGTTCTCCTATATCTATTGATGACATTACTACTGACAAAAGCAGCGGGATGAATTCTTACGTTTTTCAGGCAATATTATCTGTTCATATGTAGTCAAATGGTTCAGAAATTGGACGGCGCTTCAATGTGTAGATGGACAATGATCCAAGGGAAACTGCAAAAGTTTGCCAAAGAAGTGGAATGTTCTGTAACAGCCAAGTCAATCACCTGACCTGAGTCCAAATGAGCATGAATTCTACTTACTGAAGACAAAACTGAATGGAATATGTCTGATGAACAAGCAGGAATTGAAGAACAGTTGTAATACAGGCCTGACAGATCAGCACACGGGACAAACCCAGTGTGATCTCTATGGATTCGAGACTTAATTGACTGTTAAGGATATGCAGTATTATTATTAGTATTAAAAGTGACAATTTTAATTATGATTACAAAAGTTTGGCCTTGGAAAGGTGGAAGGCACATATGGAATGTGCTGTGGTTCTACACATGTCATCTGATTTGGATGTAAATACCGTCAAATTAAAACATGAAAAATAGTACAGCACACCTCAATTGTTGCACGCAAAAGACAAAGAGAATTGCAAAGACAGCGAATGGCATTCAAAAAAAGATTAAGTTAAAACACAAAAGGTTTAAATAAACCTTTTGAGATAACAGTAACAATTCTTTTGAAATTTTGAAAAAGTTTAAATATAATGTATACGTAAAGTGAGGGACGATCCCACATCACTTTATTTAAACCAGGTAAAATAAACAACAAATAGCTCTGACTGCTCAGATTATGCACGATTTGTTTGAGGCAGAGTACATCTTTGCACAAATAGAATGCCAATCATAGTTACTGGATTAATGTACTGATCAAGAGTTGATCCACTCTTTTGGTACTTCTCTAGGAATTTGAGAGTCACGTAAAATTAAACACAAATGTTCACTGCTTATGACAAGACAGTGGTTCATTAAGTATAGATTTAAGATTTAACTTACTGGTTTATCAATGAAGGAAAGGAAAGGCAAATGGAAAATAAAGATACCCAGATGACTGGCGTCACACTGCACTTTCAGCCCTGTGCACCATGCTTTTGATACAGATAACGAAGGACAAAATGTAGAAAAACATGGTTTGTCCTCGTTCTTATGTGAATGGAATTGCCCCAAATTAACAACTGATCATTTTGGCAAGAAAGATGCGTGCTATTTTTCGAATAATTGTCAGCCAGTGTGATGTAATTTGCAGGCGCTGCGCTAGGACATGTTCGCTGCAGACCATGAAGGCTGGGAAGGAATGCCTCAGAGGCCACGCCCCACGTCCGTCTGGCCAATGGGAAAATGAAGACGGTTTCAAGGCACCCATGAAGTCCTAACCGTAGAAAAACAAAGCCTTGGAGAACCTTAAAATTCACATTTTACATCGAACTTGGCACAGAAGTGTATCCTGGTGTGTTGAACGCGAGTTTGGTGAGAAGTAGTCGATATTTTGTTGCTTACTAAGGTCTTTCTGACGATGTTGTTTATCTGTAGTAAGGGGGGCTTAAAACCGGCCTCCCTTGTCCCATTTCCTCGGTTGTTTTCCTCCCCTCGCTTGGATTCTCCATGTTGTTGGTGCAGGGGTGAAGACTTTGCAGTGGACGGGAAGGGGGCCGCGGAGCGATATTTCCCTGTAACAGTAGCGGTGAACCCGAGACTACTGAGTGCTTTGGGCCTTAAATTGCCTCTAAAACACGTCGAAGTGCCTTGCCGCCTCCCCAGGTGGACCCGCTCCGAGAGACCCACAAGAAGAGGAGAACAGACGGGGAATAAAGAGACCCAGAAACAAGACAAGTCCACTAGCCGAGGATCGGAACTGGGTCGGATGTCAAGTTACCTGGGTGAATAATTTGAGTCCAGTTGTCAATATAAACCAAATGAGGGATGCCCAACAGTGCACGAGGTCAGGATTTGAGGATTTTGAAGGCCCCTTGATTGTCAGATGGAAAGTTCTGTTATCACCCAAGAGCAGAAAGAAGACGTACAAGTGTCAGCGAAAACAGGTGAGATGGGCCTGCTTTCTTTGTTTATGAACTGTTAACACGCCTACCCGGTTTCCCGGTTAATTGATTAATACTGGTATGTTAAGCCCGTGTTCCATCTGCGTTTTTATTTCCATAATATGATGTATTTACATTGAACCATTGTGAAATTTCGCGGTATAATCACATTATCTAAGACGTTCTTAATTTACCGAGAGTCCATTCGCCAGTGGCTGTAGCGTCTTGTTTTCTCCAGAGCTCACCTGCTTGCGGACTGAGGAAGAAGTCTTAAGATTATTAAAAATCAAAGTGAATAACACTCTGCCCTCAGCCAGAGCCCTCGCCGTGTCGTACCACAACTTGTGTTGGTCTAATCAGGTGGATGTAAGCTCAAGTATTAGTCTCGACTCTTTTGTACAGGCTCCACCAGCCGACGTTCAGCGTATGTTGATGATTTTGTGATTTCCCCCGTCAATGCGCAGGGCTCGTTGTGCAGATCTGCCTCTCCTCGATATGTTGTGGTTAGTTTTTCATCTTGAAACCCAGCTGCATTGTGCCTCTGCCGAGCAGATTCCATCTTGTTTGGCACAGTCCCCCGTGGAGACTGTACCAGGGACTCTCGGTGTTTACTCTCATTCTGGGTCTGTTAGAATGCAGGAGGCCCAGAAGTGCATGAGTATATCTGGGAAAGGAAGCTGCTGCCCTCTCTTCCGAGATGACTGTTAATGCGGCTGACAGACTGGCCACTGCGTGAAATCATAGTAATAGTACGATGAGAGTTTACGGTGGCTGTGGATTAGCAGCGTGGCCGTAAAGAAACACCAGGTGCCGCGGTGTTGACAGACAGTGGAATGCACGCACGCACGCACACACACACACACACGCACACACACACTCCTGCACACGCCCATCGTAGCGTCGTTTCAAAATTGTGTTTGTTTTCTTTCCTGGGCTGGAGAGAAGCCTTGGTCATTGATTCCTGTTCACCACTCAGCTGCTAGTTTCCTGCCTATGGTATAATTGCAGATACTACTCCAGTGGATTAAATCACAAATCATCATTTGGCCGGGGGAATAACTGCATTTGACTCTGCTTTATCAAAGTGACGTTTAACACTGTAGGAATCGTATACATGCAGAGCACATGGAATGTATCATGTCATAGATGTACAATATGTTTTTTATAGATGGACTTAACTTAATTCACACTGGTAGGGTATGCATTGTAAAGCGAGGTGAATGTTGGATCTGGATATTGGAAGTGTTTATGGCCGATGAGGGGCATTTGAGGAAAATAATCAAATCAAGTTCTAGTGTTCTTTGTCCTTTTAATATGCTGTTGTGTAACATGGTCATTTTTGCATCTGCGCTATGTCTTCCTTGCCGAGGTCAGGGATAAAAAGGGAGGGGAGAAATGAAACTAAAAATGGTTGGTGAAAAATGGTGGCGAATCGAAACATCTCTGCCTCCTGTTCGGGTCTGAGTGTGTTAACATTTTTTAATAGCACTGAATGTGTAATGGATTCAAATTTTCGCAAGTCCTCCCAGGACTTGTGGTAAAGTCCCAAAACACTCATTGTTCCCATGGCTGGTCGGAGCTGCTTAGGGCACTGATGTGTGAGGCCTTGTCCAGCTATTGTCTGTCTTTCTGTTCCTGGTTAGCTTGAAATGGGTGGAATGTTTTGTGTCTATGTGTTTCTGTTGAAGATACTGCTGAAGAGTGTGGGTTTTCCCGCCCTCTCTGATTATATAACATGTACCAGCCATTTCCAGCGGCAGGAACAGCAGTGGCAGTAGCAGGCACATTAAAAGCACATTTCATGTGCAGTCTCTGTCATCCCACTGCACACATGGATTGTGCATCTGAGGGAAAAGTCATTCTATATTTTCCAAGCAGATTGTCCTGTGCTGTGCTTCCCATTTTGTCAACATCCAGCTGAACCTGGTTTGTCTCTGTGCCCAACAGGCCAGGTGAGCCGTTCTGCTCTGAAACAGCCTCGGAGTTGTAACATCTTCAAGGCACTCTTCTGCTGCCTCCGAGCTCAGGATGGCCCCAAGCCACCACTAGCACACTCCCAGCAGGCCCTGTTGGAGTCACAGGAAAATGGGACAGTTGTCAAGGTAACACTATTCCTAATACCAGAACATTTCATACAACTGGAAACAATGTCAGTTTATTGTTTTGTTTTATTCTTTACTTTTATTTATTTAGGTTTTCACTTCCCATGCGCAGCATTAGCATTTGAGATATGTTAAAGTAGTTCAACCAGTTAGTAGTATTAATTAAACATGATGTTGTGAGCCTGCTTGTCATCATCTTTAAATATATTTTTTACACCTGCACAATAAAACCACTAGTGCACCTGTTCAGAATGTCTGAATAGCTACCTGGAATTGCAACTGAAATCACTTTGATGGTCATACTTTAATCCAAAGAAGAGGAGGCCCACAGAGAGATTATTAGGCTATTAACAGTGTATTGTGGCCTTTGTAACAGTTGAGGTGGAGAGAATACAGCCTTCTGCACCCACTGCACACTATTGAACACTGTCTGCCTGATCAGAGCCCCATTACAGTGTTGGGGACATTTTAAGGAGATGTCATGTTTGTTCACAGTGTGGGCTGTCCTCTGTATTAGTAGCAAACATGAAGCAGTGCAATTTTAACCATGACCCTGGTCATTTTCTGGTGGGCTTCTACAGAAATACAACTACATTTAACATAGGCACAGGGGTCGCATTGGCTTTAATGTCCACATGATAGGATAGAAGAGAAGAAGATAAAGAAATAAGATCAAATCAGTGTCACACATCATCATATCTGCAAATCCCTGCTTTTAGGAAGCGCAATGGGAAAAACATAATTCACTAATCAATAGGAAACGGCATTCAACTCAAAGTAGGTTGTATTTCATTTCCCAGAGTTTAAGTGAATGGCCAAGGAATGGCTGCATATGTGGTCTAACAAGGCAGGTGAAAGCAGTTGTGGTGTGTGTCTCAGCAGCATGAGGCCGGCCTCCTGCCAGAGGTGACTGCCCAGGACCAGGGCAAAATATGTGTGGTCATAGACCTGGATGAGACCCTGGTGCACAGCTCATTCAAGGTAACTTTGTCATCTTAACATGATAAGTCTCATATAAGAAAAGCCTATGAGATAAGTCCAATTCTTTTAGCATGCGTATCGGCTTGAGTAAAAGTAAAAACTCATCAGATATATCGGATCAATGATTCTATATCTATGTTGGACATATATACTCGCAAGAGGGCTGTAGCTTGCAATTGCTGTGTGTATTATCAGAGTTGGAATAAGTAATACGCATCTCATCATTTAAAGCCTTTGGATCCTGTGGATGATAATCTATTTGTGTAGTGTGGCTCTGGTGTTCACTGTTGAGTGGTTTTGTAATGCCATGTGAATGTACGTAGAGCTGCTCATGTACATGAGCATGCCAACCATCTCCCCCTGTGCTCACCCTCCAGCCCATTAGTAATGCAGACTTCATCGTGCCTGTGGAGATAGAGGGGACCACACACCAGGTAAAACACAGCATGCGTGAGTGTGAGTTTGTTTGGGGGGGGGGGGGTTGTGTTTGTGTATGTATGTCGATGTGTTTGCAGTAGTCGCTGTACCGAAATGGGATGGGTCCTGTAAGTGATCAGCAAGGTTTTGTTGTTGCGTGCACATGGGGCCCTCTACTGACCAGATGGTGAACAAGGAACCGAAAGTGGAATTGGATGCATCAGCACGAAAATGAGTCATGCCTTCCCAGGTCATCTATGATTGTTAATTAACAGGTTACAGAGTAGAGATTTTAAACTCCGCAGAGAGCTTGAACATAACCAAAACTGGAACTGCGTTCCACTTGGGCAGGTGAGGGTCTTCGCTGTGTTCCCTGTAAAAATATAGTGGATTGAGAAAGGTGATTCCCGAGACCACATCTGCTGTCCTCTTTGGGCCACTGCCTGGTTCAAGTAATCCAGGATAGGCTGGTTAACACTGGCACGGCCTATTCTTGATTACTTGTTTCGGGAATTGGCTGTTTGCAGCACAAAGCTGAAAAACAATAAGAGCGAGAAGAAAAAAAAACAATATGATGATATGAAGTGTAAGATTTGTACAATAACATAATAACATTGTGCCACACATTCTATTTCCTTGACAGTATTTCTCTTGCAGGTGTATGTGCTGAAGAGGCCGTATGTGGATGAGTTTCTGCAAAGAATGGGAGAGTTGTTTGAATGTGTGCTATTCACAGCCAGTCTTGCAAAGGTACTACCCCAGGCAAATAGATATTTCTATTTTTATTGCATTTTGTATTGGATTGAAGAAACTTTTGATTTTTTTAAGATGTATTGCCTGATCAAGTAGATTCTCTTTTTCTTTCAAATACTGATTTCAGCATTGTAGTAGTTATCTCTCATGCTATTATTTGCCTTGGTAAATACACTCCCTTCATACAGAGCCGTAGTTTGTTCCTACCCTGATCTGCTTCTGATCGGAATTTGATTATAGCTTCCTCTCATGCAATTTGTTGCCTTAGTTTGCATGTTCCTTCTATACACAGCTATAGTTTGTTTCCACCCTTATCAGCAAGCTACACCAGTTATGTAGAAGTTTAAACTCAGAGCACAGACTGACTACCAATTCATTTGAACAAGATTGCAGCATACATACCAGAAGTTACTATGAGAACATTTGAATACACAGCCTGCAAAAGGTAAATAACAGTTTGTGAACATGTCGACTGACTTCTGAGCCTATAGGTTTTAATGAATGCTAGTGAGGCCCTTTTTAATAATGACTAAAGTACCAAAAGGTGTTGCTGAATAAATAGTTCTGCTCATTCTATGTTGCATTAACGCTTTAACCCTGTATTTCTTCTACATATGTGATGTAAATAACATAAACGCCACCAAAAAAGAAAGTTTTTCTTTCTTTATCAGTGTTGATTAACCAGAAGTTTTATCAGCACTCTTTTAGTGTATACCAGGTGCTAGACATTATGAACTCAGGAAAAACTCAACACAAACACAACACTGAATGTAGATGATACAAGTCATTGCAGTCAGTAGATTTTGGGTGTATGATAGAGTTTCTGTTTGAGTGAATCTCATCATGTAGAGTGAGTGCGTCACTGGTATGAGCTGACCCATCCCTGCTTTTCCCTCCCCTGCCGTCCACCCCCACTGGTCTTCATCAGTATGCAGACCCAGTGACAGACTTGCTGGATCAGTGTGGTGTATTCCGGACACGGTTATTCCGGGAATCTTGTGTATTCCACCAGGGCTGCTATGTCAAAGATTTGAGTCGCCTTGGAAGAGACCTCCATAAAACCCTCATCCTGGATAATTCTCCTGCCTCCTACATCTTCCACCCCAATAATGCTGTGAGTGTGCTTGAAGCAAAAGGCTTTGGTAATCAATTATAGATCCAAAAACCATAGAACCGGCTCTATAGACCTCCATGGTGAAAATGTACACATAATTGTATGCAACAAAGTGAAGTACAGATTATTTGGCAAAAAAATGTCATGTAAAACTGAAAATGATATCTTTTTGTAATTTCCTCAAGGTTTGACAAAAGCAAGCAAGGGCCCCTTTGTCTCGAGATCTTTTTGGTGTCTTCCAGTGTTTTGAGTGCTGTTTTGTTTGAACAGGTTCCTGTGGTGTCATGGTTTGATGATGTGGATGATGCCGAGCTGCTCAACCTTCTGCCTGTGTTTGAAGAGCTAAGCCAAGCTGACAATGTTTACACCCGGCTGGACCAGCTTCGTGGACAATAAGTGGACGATAGAGCTTCATCTAATAAACTCTTCCACTACGATAGACCTGTATTTTGACCATAACAGTTATGAAATTAATAGAATTGTCCTACATAATTCGCAATCGCCTGTTGAGAAATTTGGATTATCACAGGGTTATCGAAATATCAAGCTTGGAAAAGACTCGTGGCAACTTTTCGCGAAACCAATGGCCTTTATGTGTCTGCATGGGTTTTCTCGGGGAACCGCAGTTTGCTCCCATAGGCCAAAACATGTTTAGGCCATTGGAGACTAGGTGTCCCTAAGTGTGAGTTTAATGTGGGAATCAATGGTGTGCGCATGCCCAGTGATGGACTGCCGACCTGTCCAGGGTGTATTCCTGCCTTTGCCCTTTGGGCACTGGAGATAGATGCCAGCATGACATTGTGCAAATACAAAGCTGGTTAAATAATGGATAGAATTTATAGATTGCAAGTGCAGGGGTTATCTCTAAATCTCATTCTGGACTTTTTTTTAACAACTTTAATTTCAAAGCCCAATGAGGAGAGAGAGAGAGAGATAAAGAAAACAAAACAGTCATATCCCTTTTACTCAACTTAGGTATTTTGCCAAAGCAGAAGGCTGCCTCTCCAGATGTATAGAATTTTGTTTTAATTATTATTACTATTGTTATTGTGCCTCTTAAGGAAGAAAAACTAAAAACATCACCTCTTTTTCCAAATTTGATTTGATTTCTTTTCAGAAGTCTTTTTTTATAAAGAGATCTATTTTTAAATGATGAAAATGGTTCTTCTATGCAACGCAGTTCAGCAACATGGACAATACCTCTTAAATAGCCAGTGAGTAATTGCATGAAGCAGATGTAAACATTATTTAAGCCTTACTTGCAGGTAAACAAGCAACCAAACAAATATTTACCTATTTGTACTACAATCTTAATCTCCACAAAATGTACAAATGTCCACTGTGTGTGGTCAGACTGATATAGATATTTGATATATTAGTTATAAGTTAAGTGAACAGGGTGAAATCATGTGTTTGACGGATCAGTGAAAGTAGACACTGTAGTACGTTGGCACATAGGGAGACTATAAATGCTACAATTTCAGTCAGGGTTTCATAATCGTTAGATTTTCACCAGGTCTTTTTCTTCTACATGACAACCAATTTGCACTTGTTTTGTAATAACAGTGCTATAAGTGAGAACAGTGCCTTTGAAAGTCAGATACAGAATGGCCTTACATTAAGTTTGTAGGCCTTAAGTCTGTAGGCCTTAAATGCTGTGTGTGGGGTGGGGAAAGACTTGTCAAGAGATCGTGTATTGCCAGTTGGCTTGGGTACTTGCAGTGCAACACTTGAAAATATCAAGTACATTTTTAAGCATGTGTGAGAATTTTTTCTATATTTATTGGCCAAAAACATACCTGTCAAGTGTACACTTATGATTGACATTTTGTATTGTAATACATTTGCCTACTTTTAGGATGGCCTTGTCATAACTCTTGTCTGTGCCGAATGTCATACTTAACTCAAAATGAGCCTGAAGCAGATTCAAGTAAATATAAGATTCAGTTATGCAAAAAAATTCTCAAATTAAGTTTCAGTCGGGGTTTGTTTCCTGCATAATATGGTTTTTCTGTGATGTGTAATGTCTGATGCAATTATTTCCTGCATGTCAATTAGTAAAAAATTTGAATTATTTTGTTTTAATGACCAAAAGTATTTGTTGAGGTAGTCACAATTTATGTGAATATATCAAATTTGTGTCCAGATCTGACCAAAACTCTTCAAGACATGGTGCTACCAGTTTTTATTTGAAAATAAAGATTGGTTATACGGTGGGATTGTTGACTTCTTCTTTACTATAGGGCTTCCTTTTTTACTCGAAGCATAAGGTTTCTTTTGCTCTTTTACACAATGCTTTTTCATATAAAACAATCTAATCTTGTTAATTTAAAACATGTTGCAAGATTAAGGTCCACCTTACATATCCAGAATTTTCTCAGTAATTTTCATTTTCATGTTTCTCAATAATTACATTATATTCAACAGGGAAGCCTTAGTGGGAAGCAACCTGTCTGGGAAAAAGCAACCATAATAGTAAGACAAATAACTGGTTGAATAACCATGGCAAGTCAACTGTGAAAGTGGACCTTACTGCCCTTACTCCAAAACTGCTCAACTGCCTAGTTGAGGGCTGCAAAAGAGGTCTCGAGTTCTGTTCCCTGTCAACATAAACAGAAGTCTATACAGGAACGATTGGACTGCGTGGCCCTCCTTCATGTACTCTAGTCATTAAACATACGGGTTTAAGTCGATTGGCTACACACGTCGTTCAATGTAGCTTTTCCACGCTGCATACATCGCATCCGTTGCAGGCATGTGTCAACAAGGTTGATAAACCTTCATACTATTAATCAGTAACCAAACAGTTTGGTGTGAACTGTGGGCTGTTGGTTCCTGGTCCATTCTTGGCCAGTGCCCCATTACAAACAGAACTGCTCTGTTTGTAATAGGGCACTTCAATACACAGTCGGCCATTTTGTGTCTGCCGGAGATACACGTCGGTGGCATCAGCAAGTTCTTTACAATACCAATGGCCTGTTTTAATGCCTCGTTATGTAAGAATAGTCTTAACTGCAAACTGATTTAGACACATGCATTCAGTGGAGATTTGGATAAGCCAAAAACACAATATCGTCGAGTTTCCCTGTGGGAATCGGGACTACAAATGTCTGGGCGTGTTCATGGTGACGTCAAGTAAGCTTGCTGACACGTACTGTTGAAAAGTGAAGACCTGGAACAAGAAGGAGAAGAGGGAAGAGGAAGAAAGGCTGTAGTTAGTTTGGACAAACAGCAGAGAGAGAGAGCCGTAAGGTAGGCACAGTGTGTGTTTCCTCTCAGGTTGTATTATTTAATGTAGATTGAATATTGTCAGACCGATCGGTACAAGATAGAGAAACGCTGCAAAGGGTTGCGTTAACAGTCAGGCTAGTTAGCAGCTTTAGCTATCTATGTTAGTTAGCTGCGTCAGAAACTGACCCAGGTAGGTAGCTAGTTAACTTATTCGTAAATTAGGCGACCGACAGCTGATTTGTGTCGACTGCTATCTACTACAACATTAACGCATGTTATCTGAACGCCTTTTAGCTTGCTAAACCTGATTTTTGAGGGAAATGTGTAATTCATCCTCTGACGTGTGGACCTGTTGTGTAATGTGAAATATGTGACATGTAATCCAACCCAATCAGTGTTTATGTGAATAAATTTTACATAACTATAGTAAAAGAAGGCTCTACTCCAAAATAAATGCCAGTATATCAGATAATTTGATAGATATTGTTGAAAACTTTAATTATGACATTAAATAAGTCTTAAGACTTTTGATTAGAATAAGTATGAATAATTGTTGATAATGGAGAATGGGGAAGAATGTTACAGTTATCCCAGATATGCACAGAAGTGATCAGATATTTTTTATAGATATCCAATGCTGCTGTTGCGGATCTTAGTTTACAAATCAATTTAACCTTGATCCCTTTAAAAATATTGGATATTTATTTAAAAAGTATGAAAAGGCAAAGACCTGGTTTATTTCTGTAATCAGTCTGGTTCTCGTTTCTGGCAGTCACAGTTTATTAGTCTTAGACTCATTTCAGTTGCGGATGGACTCTACCAAAGCTGCCTCTGGTCACCAGTTCTGTTCATAACATGTATGGACAGAGTCTCTCGGCACAGCCAAGTGAAAGACATGTTAAGTTTGGTGGTGTCAGGATTATATCTTAGCTTTTTGCAGATGATGTGGTCCTTCTGGCCTCATCGAACAGTGACCTCCAGCTCACACTGGAGCAGTTTGCAGTCAAGTGTGAAGCGGATGGGATGAAAACCAACACCTCTAAATCTAAGGCTATGGTTCTTGGACAAGAGAGAATAATGAGACCACTTGGGTTATGCCCCCCCCACCTTCAAGCAGGGGAGTTCCTGAGTGAGGAAAAAATGGAATAGGAGACAGTCAGATTGGGCAAACGTCCACAGTGGTTACTCTACTGGTCCATGTTTATAAATAGAGAAATAAGCCATGAGGTGAACCTCTCCTATTTATGACTTGAACTGTAAACTCTGGTTACGAGCTGCTTCTGTGGATCACTCTTTAAAAGTCCAGCAAAGTTAAGAGGCTGAACATCTGCAACACATGGGTTTGATCCAGCCCTACCTCTTACCATCAATATGCCTTCCCACAAGATTAGTACAATCAAGAATGACTTTCAGGACGTGAATTATAAATGAAAAATTAAAAACAACACTGTCCGCCGCACATGAGTGACTGCTATCGGTTATGGCTATGATTGCATCTTTACCACGATAAAGGTTATGTAAGATTCTTTTACTTTGGGCAATAGAGCCTCTATTTTTCACCTTGTTTTTATATATGTATACATACATACAAACATACATACATACATTACATTTCCCAAAAGCAATAGAGAAGCAATGGAAAAAGCCACTAAGTAACTTTTGTGTGGATCAGTCTGATGATAGGCTGAGCCAATTTTCATGTGAATCTCAGAAAAAAATTGTGGCCGCTGAAAATGTTAATTGTCTTTCAACAAATTCCAATATGGTGGCCAATCAAATATGGCAGGATTGACATTGTATGGTCCATTGACCTTGGCATGATCCAAGGATTGCAACGGTGACTGGTATGTGAGGAAAGGGCTAACCCTAACCCTAACCCAAGTTACAAGCAAAAAGGCAAGTTTGCCAATGACATTGCCTCCTAGTGGTGGAATAACACTAAACTGATGATGCAGACTCAGAAAAGGGTCTCGAAGCATGTGACCAAATTTGGTTTGGTTGTGCCAACGCCTTCCTGAGATATGAGCCTTGAGATGTAACCAAATGGCGGCGTCGACACTAATTTTGATTAGCTGGGGCAAAGTGCATTGGTCTCAAGGCCAACGCCATTTCCTAGTTTTTTTCCATTTACGTGCTAGCTACTTAAGGTGGTGAGTTTATGGTCCCAATCTTGGGGCCAGATCTTGTTCTAGATATAATAATTTTTGTAACGGGTGCAACCGAGTTGAGAGTTTCATGAAGAGAGCTAACAAAGCTATCAGCACCATAAATTAGAACAAGGTCCAGGGTGTGATTAAAGCAGTGCGTGGGTTCATGCACATGCTGACAGAAGCCAATGGACTCGACTATAGAGGTGAATGCTGTACTGCAGCTATCACTGACTACATCTACATGAATATTGAAGCCTGCCATGTGGAGAGGGAGGGAACTGCATGAAAATGAATGAATCGCTCACTGAGAGGACTTATTGCTCCTGAGTCATTTGAAAGATTCGTTAATATTGAACGAAACGCTCACGAACGACACATCACTACTGTCAGCAGAGGAGCAGACACGAGGCAGTTGACCACATGCTCTTTGAGAGGGTGCTGCTGAAAAACGATACAACCTATCAACATGCAACTCGGTACACAAACGGACCACAAGTTTCTTTAATTTTTTTAATTAAAATGAAGTTTCTAACTATGGCGACGAAGCGGATGTTTGAGGAGTTCTGTTTTTCCCATTCATTCTTGTGGGAAAAAGCAAAATTGCCTCAGTGCTAAACATTCGGCTCTACGGAGACAACGCTTGCACTTATCAGGAAAATAAGCACACCGTCACACGGGAGAGTCTCAGGAACACCCTGACAGCTCAGGAATTCTTCAGCTTCGGCCGAGGTGGTTAACGTGCTGTGTTGTTGGCCACGCTGGGTGTCGGAATTGACATCTGATGGATTTAGCCCTGCTTTTCTCCCCGATAGCTTGGAAAAGCCTGACATTTCTTCATTGTGGCCTAAGTGAGATCCGCAAAAACATACACTGGGCACCCATTGTATTGTAGAGCTGTAGCACTGGCTCTTTCACCTGATAAGAGTGGATCCTCACGATGATGGCTTTTGTTCTGCTGTCTGTAGCCGGAGCCAAGCTCCTGTGGGCCCAGTCCACTTCTATTGGAAGGCTAAAATGCTCCTCTCTTAGCAGTTCAGGAAGCAGCTTAGGTACAAACTTTGAACGCTTTTTCTTTCTTCTGAATCCCAACAATATGAATATTCTGCCGACGAGAGCGGGCCTTGAGATCATCTATCTTGGCTTGTTGCTACTTGCATTGGGAGGCTAGTGCATTGTGCCATTTCTCCCATCGCTCCCGTCTCCTTTTATATGATTTGGTGGCCCAGTAGATGACACTCAGTCGCTGACTTTGGTTAGGGCAACCTTAAAGTCCGTAACTCCATTCAGCTAAGTGAACCTCATGTTGACCCTGCTGACCAGCATTTTTATGGCTGCCAGGATGTGTTTGATGGTAGCGGGAGCCAGGAAGCTAGCTATGTTACTGTTAGCTTAACACGTTAGCATTTTTACCTTTTGTCATCATGGCAATGTGGTTCACCTCATTCACAAGAAATTATCATGAGCTAGGCAAATGGCGAAGTAGGAATGGAGCTCCACTCGCATACGCCTACTCTATATCAGTTTTCACCCTGTTTTTGACATCCAATTACCTGCAACTGGAGTTGCTTGGCTTATCTTAAAATATTATTTCCAGCATGACGTAGCTCTGTGGTGATTGGGATGCAATGTGGCCTCACAGCACAAAAGATCTGGGGTGGAGTCCCAAGTTGGGTTTCTCCTGTTGTGCAGAGTGATATCAATAAAAATGTGCTATTTAATCATTTTACATTTTTTCAAAATGATTTTTCACAGAAGATTTTGTTTCAGAGTTGTTTAAGAATAACCTTAGTAATTTTCTTGCTACTAAACATTAAAAAGCCGCAAGATACTGGAGCACCACCCAAGGATTTAAGTATATATACATAGTTACTTTTCATTAGATATTCATTAGATATAAAAATGTGAGAGTGTACAAAGTAGTCATGATAGTTAAGTGCATATTGCTCTAGATATTTAAATGGAAGTTGAGGTCTAATTGTGTGTGTTTCTATTCACAGAACGATATTGTCCAGTGAAGGATCTTTTCAGATCTCCATCCTTGGTCTCATCATGAATGTGTTTGATCGCAATATCAACTTTGATGCCCTCTTCAAGTTCTCTCAAATGTATGTAAGCATGCAGTTCATTTCCGGCACTTTATCCTCTGGGATTCAAGATTCGGTTGTCCACCCATGCCCATTGTCATCCTCTTGCAGATCTCAGTCCACTCAGGTGCACTTGAAAAATGTGTACTCCAGCCTGGCAGTTTGTATGATTGTGGCTGCAGCTGGATCCTATCTCCATGTCGTCACACATCTCTTCCAGGTATCGTACTGATGCAGTAGTTAAACGTCACTAAACATAACGGTGTTCGGGGTGGTTGAAACAATGAAAAGCATATAGGCAATAGCCATAGTGTCAGCAAATTCTAGATGATTTTTGTGTGCATTCGCCGTTAGTTGCCGTATAGTGTTGATAATGCTACGTCTTAGCCACTTGTGAAATGTCTTTTACCGTTTTAACACTGCACACACGGGTCGATTTGATTATTGCCAGCTACGCCCTCGACCAACCCTTAAAGGGGCGCTCCGCCCCCAGGTAAAATTGAGTCACTCCCCCCACAGCCCCTAGAGTGGGCCAAAGCATGTTGTAGCCCGCTCTTCGCCATTGTACATTCAAGTCCAAACATCAATGCAAATCAACACGAAGGGGTTTACTGAACCGAGCAAGATCTGGAACCGTTTTCGGGCAAAGCACCGCTGTCGGTCGCAAAGATGCCATGCGGCACCCCGACTTCAGTCAATACACCAGTGTTACCTGCGTGTCGTCGCAGTGAGGTCGCCACAGTAGTAGTTTGCATGTTGCAAACACTCCATTTCAGTCGGCATGGGCTGGCACACACCAAACCCACACCAGGAGTTTGTGTTTGCTCTGGTTCTCTCACCTGACTGGCCTTGGCTAGTCGCGACATCCTGCTTCCCCAAAGCTTTCAAAGCTTGCAGCTCCTCTTCAGTGGACTCGGGTTCAGAAAGGTAGGGTTTTGGATCTTGGTGGTCGAGGCCATCGTCTTATCCGGTGTGTAGTAATCTTCCACATTCATCGCCATCAGAACTCCTAGAGAAAGCCCACCTGGGTCGGCCCAGCAGCGGAGAACTTTTAGCAATCGCGCTGGTGTGTCGACCGAAGACGGGGTGCTGCGTGGTGTCCTTGCGCCTGGCAGTGGCGCCTTTCCGATGCTTTGCCTGAAAATGGTTCCAGATCTGAATTGGTTTAGCGAATCCCTCCGTGTTAATTGGCACTGGTATTTGTACGTGACGTGAACTTACAGGTCACAAGATGTGATTATAGAAAATAAAAACGATTGTTTGATTCACTTTGAAGCGACATGCCAGACCCACTGGGTTACAGCAACTGTACTAAACTAATGTTAAGCGGTGGGGGGGGGGGGGGGGGGGGGGGGGGGGGGGGGGGGTCTCCAGATTAGGACAACGGCTGGGTGGGCTCCAAAATGCTTCGGCCCATTCACCCAACTCTGGGGACTGCAGGGAGTGACTCAATTTCACCTTGGGGTGGAGTATCCCTTTAACAGCACCAGTCACCATAAACCAAACATTAATCCAAATCATTCTGTCTTCACATCTGATGGGAGCATCTGATGCTGCTTGGAAAAGATTCAAGATTGATTTGAAAGAGAAACGGGACATTTTTTTTGCTCAGGGAACTGTGTGGCAGGACAGCGATGGGTGTCACAATGCTGCTATCCTGTCCTCATGTCTTGCTTGTGGTGTCAGGGTGGTGTTTTGTCCATGCTTGGCTCTCTGGGGATGATGTTTTGGCTTGCCATGACACCGCACAACCCCCAGACGGAAAAGAAGAGACTGGCTATCCTTGCAGGGTTCGCCTTCCTGACAGGTCAAGTAATGATGGTGCAGAGACGTACGCCATAACGTCTTCATCAATTTCTGAAACGGTCTGAAGCCCGCGTCTGCCTTCCCTTTTTGTTTCCCCTCCAGGTATCGGCCTTGGTCCCACCCTGGACTTTGTAATTGCGATCAACCCGAGGTGTGTGCATGGCTACCGTGTCGGCGCTAAACCGACGCCGGCCAGCTGAACACAAATTCTGGAAATTTGGAATTGGAATGGAAATTCTCTGGAAACTGAAAACTCTCCGCTATTTGTTTCTGCCCAGCATCATCGTGACGGCTTTCATGGGCACCTCGGTGATGTTCGTTTGCTTCACCCTGAGTGCCCTCTATGCCAAACGGAGGACTTACCTGTTCCTTGGAGGTGAGCACAGTTTGCTTATCTTGTCGCGTTGTACGCCGGAACGTCGTACGTATGCAACATATTTCACGTGACCGTGTTTTTTTCTCAATATTTCTTCTCAGGCACGCTGATGTCTGGCCTGTCCCTCCTCTTTCTCCTGTCCGTCATGAACATGTTCTTTGGATCCGTTATACTGCTCAAGGTAGCTTCAGTATTCCTCACCAGACCCGATATTGGCTGGTTGTTATAATGTTCTGTGGGAGTAATTTTTGCGCAACCCCCTTTTGTCCCGACAGGCCCACGTTTACCTTTGTCTCCTCGTCATGTGTGGATTCATCCTTTTTGACACCCAGCTCATCATCGAGAAGGCAGAGAACGGAGACAAGGACTATGTCTGGTGAGGACTTTTACCGGGGCCTTTTGTGGTCTGAGGTCTTGTCACATGGCCTCTGGACCGAACGCTGCGAACAGATTGTCCCGTAGCGCAGTGCGTGACACTGCACCACACCCTCAACGTCAGAGAAAGTCGATCCAAATCAATCGAAGGTGGTGGCATGATGTTAAAAAACGAAAACGGTGGAAGGTGTCCCATTGCTGAGGGTTCTGGATCCAACCAACATCGGTGTGATCCCGAGAGAGGAGAAAGCACAAATACTCACTCACTAATGGCAAGCTACAACCTTTAACGGCTTGATAAGAGGCTGTTCCAGGTAGAGTGTGTTTAAGGCCCAACTCTTATGTTTTTTTTAAAGGGCTAAGTCTTAAGCCCATTCTTACGTGTAGAGAGGATGTCCCACTCCCAGGCGTTGAGGCTGATTTAATGGTTCCACAGGACGGCTCCCCACACTTGGTTCTGCCCACGGTTTCTGACTGTTAACGGCAGCCGTTCCTTTTTACAACTGCATTTCGCGAAACACTCGCACCCGCTGACCCCAGGAGGTCTTGGCTTTTCGCGCCGATTTATGTATTTTTCTGAAAGACGCTCACGAAGTCACTTATTGAGACGTCACCTGCACACCCTGTTCATTGCGATCATGTCTCCCACTCAACCTGGCTACGACGCTGAATAGATCCATTAAATTTCATTGTACGCACATGTCTTGTTTTTCCCCTTTTTCTGTGGCTGGTTATGAAACGGATCTATTGCGTTTTTTCTGTGAAGGCACTGTGTGGATTTGTTCCTCGATTTCATCACAATCTTCAGGAAACTGATGGTGATCCTCGCCATGAATGATAAGGTACGGAGTTCAACACCTCTCTATCTCTCTCTATCTCTCTCTCTATCTATCTCTCTCTCTATCTCTCTCTCTGTCTCTGTCTCTCCCTCTCCCTCACTGTCTCTGTCTCTCTCTCGTTCTCTCTCTCTCGCTCTCTTTCGCTCTCTCTCGCTCTCTCTCCCTCTCCCTCACTGTCTCTTTCTCTCTCTCTCTCTCTCTCTCTCTCTCTCTCTCTCTCTCTCTCTCTCTCTCTCTCTCTCTCTCTCTCTCTCTCTCTCTCTCTCATATTTAAGTTATTTAAGTTTATAACCACATTCCTCTCAAAGCATCCAATTGGACGTACAAGAAAGTACGACCCTGGATTGTTTGAGTGAATTTCATCTGCATATTTGTGATTCTGTTTTCAGGACAAGAAGAAGGAAAAGAAGTAGAGCGAGTTCAAGTTGCTGGAAATTGAGGATCTGTCGAGACGAGGCACAAACTGCAATGCACTTGGTGCTTTTTGCTTTCTGTCTTATTTTTTTTTTTGAATGACTTTCTCTTATGTAACTGAAAATCTATTTTAATTTGTTTTTCATCTGAACTTGCTCTGATTGAATGCGAGTTCATGGCACGCGGATTCTTTGTTCCGGTTTGAAAAAAACAATAGTCAAATGACGCCTGTAGATGGGAGCGTTTCCCCCGCCAGACTCCCGAAAGCTGAGCAGAAGGTTTTCCCCATTGTTATTCCAGTGCCATAACTTAACGGCAGGATAGGCTCTTTTCTCAAGAGCCTCTGAGGTAGATCGTTGTCTATGTGTTAAGTTCTGTAATATCAGTCATGGCTTTTGGCTTATTTATGCTTTTTGTCAATTCTCTGTAGTGCACACACGAGACGTGGAATCCCATGAATCTGGTACAAATCTTCCCCCAGAGCAATTTCCCCACAGCCGTCTTTTCGTTTCCACGGATTTGTTTGTGATCGTCATTTTGACCGAGAATTGGTACAATTTGGAAATGTTGACACGCACTCCAGTTGACGCTAAACGGCTTGTGGCTACGCGGTTGGCGGTCAGGTTTCCGAACTTCTCATTGGCGGGAGGGCGCATCCGACCCGCCACGTGTTCAGACCTTTTCCATTCCACGTGAAATGATCTGTTGTCTATGAATCGGCTCGCCGAGTAATTCAACATGAACTGTACAATTTCTTTTGGAAGCGTATACTGTGAAGAATTTATTTTATTGATGTATAATTGAGACTTACAAATTGATACCTTTGCTCAAATAAATGTGTTGGAACATAGTAGGACAAGGTTACCCTCTGTCGTCATTCCAGGTAAAAAGCGTTCTCCCTCCATGGGCATTGTTACTGCTAAATGTAATGGAATAAATGACTAAATGTATAATAACTTAAATAATTCACTAAATTCAATAAAGAAATTGCCAAACAGGGGAAAATGATGTTTTACTGAGCATGCCATAATAAGGCCTGCATATTTGTTTTTTTTTTTTTTTACCTGAGGTTGCCTATTAAAATGCTCATATTTCCTGGTGAGTGCTTTCATGCATAGGAAGAACATGCATGATAAATGAGTGCCTGTCAGTGATGACACGGTGACGAAGATTTCAGGCAAGAAAATGTGAAATACCGGCTTCTTTGCCGTGAGAATGGAGCATATTTCAAGATGCACAATGAGGACAAGCATCTCATTCGCGATGTGTCAAAAACTCGACTTGTTTTTTATATGTTCAAGTTCATACTTGGAGCAAGGATGGGAATTCGAAAGATGAGCCAAATATTTAATCGGTTGGATTTATGCAACCTGGAAAGAGAATAGGGTTTTCACTGTGCCGTCGATCTAGCCACGTTGGGAGTACTTGGAGGTAAAGACTGCTCTGGATTGAATGTGAAAACTGCGCTGGATAAATGGGAATGTTGCAGTGGAAGAATATCCGAAATGACACACCATTCTGTGTAAAACAGCCTCTCGTGCCACTGTGTATCTGGAAGTCCCAGGCCGACCTGCAGCCAAAATCACCACACACACACACACACACACACACACACACAATGACAGGTATACCATGACTGTCTGCTCCCTTGGGGTGTGTCTGCCACACTCAGTCCCACAATTTTACATGTTCTCAAATCTCTCACCAATTTGTCGATCCTTGAGGTGAGACTTTCCACAGCATCGATGAGCGTCTCTGTGGCATTAGCAATCGCAGTCCAATACACCTTTCAATGGTGGATTGAGAGTAGCCACAATGGCAGGCTATGGACTGGAGTAGGGCAATCCACGTGTGCACGCTGTCACAGCCTGCCTCGACCGCTCACAACAACTTGCGATAATCAATGCCTCTTCCATATCAGTTGCCCCCCCCCCCATTCATGACACTTAGCTCGGACTGCAGGGTTGAGGCTGGCAAGACACCTAAACTTCTCACCATCCGTGGCTGCTCTGCCTGTTGACCATCAGTTACCTGGTCAGTTGCTGAGTGTGCGGTGTCATCCCGAGAGCTGAAGTGGGCAATGCTGCATGGGGCCTGTAGTGGGAGCCAACAGTGCTCCAAGTGCCGCACATATATCCCATGTCTGTGTTGGACATGAACACACCCCTGTACATTCGGTTCACAGAATTAAGGGGTGTGTCAGGCTGGAGCTAGCCGCAGCCTTGATGCTATGGTAGTATCGTATTTCTACTGGAACCACCGGATATCTGTGAGTATCCCCATGCATGCACCTAAACACCACCCATGATGCCTGCACCAGCGCCCAAGAACAAATGGGACCTACTATCTGTGCAATTATACTGGCCGGGACTTTAGGCCATGGGGTATGCGTGTTATGTTGATGTAATTGCAACTGAAACTTACCATCTCTGTCTGGATATATAATAGTATAATAGTGAGGCAAACACTGCAGATAGTTGCTGGCCCATTCTGGCATCCATGACAGACGCACATGTGCCTATCTGTCACAGCCTATCAGCACAGTCTGGTCCCACTATCCTGGCACAACAGGGCTTGGAGGACATGACCGTAAAGTGGGGAGGGGCATTCGCCCCCCTGGTTCTGGCACCAGTGTTGGGGTCAGAGCAAGTACTGTTCCAATTCGAAGTATGCATCTCGGCAAGTATATTCCAATGTTTGTATATTCCAATAGGTTCACAATATGTGAACTTGTCCCGCGTATTTCATCAAGGACCATTTGATGCAGACTTCTGGGCACTCGTACCTCGGGGTACGTATCCCAGAATGCATTTCGTCCTCAGGGAGTTCATAATTTCAAGTGATCTTGCCAAGTCCAGATTTCCAGCATGAACTGGCATACTTTTTGTATAAAATATGTTAAACTTCAGGGAGTTTTAGGGAGCATGGAAAAATCTGAAAAGTTAATTCTAGTTTAGCAGCTGCTGGGTGGAGACACGGCAAATAGCCCCTTTCTAATATAAGCTTTTTGTGTAAAACCTGTGTCTTGTAGAATATGCATTGTACTATTGCTCATTGCTTAATACAATGTGTTTGAATTTTCTTCTTTTCATTTTTGTATTAATGTTTTATTATTTTTACCTTACTTAACCTTACTTTTTTAGCAGGTTCAGCCAGTGACCCCCCCCCCCCCCCCCCACTACCCCCTCTCCCTCCACAACGGCTGGGCAGCCTCGTTGAACAGCAAGGCTCATAATAGAGAGGTGATGTAGCACTGAGAGACATGGCTTCCTTAAAGTTTGCTAATACACTGTAAGCCAAGCGTCTTGTTTCTTTTGCTTTTTCAAATGATCAGCTAGAAGGAAGTCAAAAGTGATTAGAGTGGTCAGATATAACTGGGTTAGGGGGAGAAACGGTCAGGTGTTTAATTTCAACACCATAAGAACAAGGTCCAGGATGTGATTGAAGCAATGCATGGGTCGATGCACATTCTGATATAAGCCAATGGACTCGACTATAGAGGTGAATGCTGTACTGCAGCTATCACTGACTACATCTACATGAATATTGAAGTCACTGACAATAATGATTTTGTCAGTATTGAGGACTAAGCTTGAAAGAAACTCTGGAAGTTCAGACTCTGAATAAAATCTGAATCTGAATCTATTCAAAATCTGAATAAGAGCCTGAGCCGAGATTCACTACGACAAGTAGGACTGGTAGCTCTGTCTTCCAGCTTTGGTGAGACAAACTGATGACAAGGCTTTCAAATGAATTATAATTAATATTAGTCTTGGGGATAATTATACTACGGTCAAAGATGGCTGCCACCCCACCTCCACAGCCAGCGCATCGAGGGACATGGTAATTAACGTGGCTGGGAGGAGAGGCCTCATTTAGGCTAACACTCATAAAGCCAGGTTTCTGAAAGACACAACACATCAATGGCGTCAGAGATTAATTCATTTACAAGAATGGCTTTGGAAGACAGGGAGCGGATATTAAGTAATCCACATTTAATGCTCCCGTCCTGAGGAATGACTGTGGAACTAAGCAGGGGAAAGACTCTGAAGGAAGAACTCCAGCAGGAGCTAAGTTGGTCCTAAGTAAGGACCAGTTGGCTCTAAGTTGGCCCTAAGTAAGACTCTTTCCGACGACCTCCGACGAAAATGCCCGGCCGCTTCTGAACCCCTGCCCAGGCCCCGCTTTCAGGGGTCCCCCAGGAGGACTTCAAATCGATAGGATAGCCAAGGGAAGCCCATTTGTCGAGACTGTAGGGAGTCCAGCCATATCCAACAGTTCTGCCCACAACACCAGCGCCCAGAATCCTCCGATTTTTATGACCCTCGGTTGCTGTGGGGGTGAGCCACTGGGGAGGCAATGTCAGCAGTGAAGAAGCCCTCCATGGTAGGGGAGTGCCCCCAAGTTGAGGTTAGCGTTAGAGGGAGGAGGATCCCCTGTATCTTGTAAACGGGGTTCCAAGTCACCTTATTTAGTCATATATTTTTTCAGAAGCATTTTGGCACAAATGGACTTTGTGATGCAGGCAAGGTTCCATGGCTGACGCTGAAGGCTGCAAATGGCCTGACTATCCCATACATGGGACATGCGGTGCTAGACTTTGAAGTAGGTGGGGTGCAGCTCCTAGACAAGGGGCTGAGAGATTCATGCCTTGGGACAGATTGTGGGATATTTGGGATGAACGTTGTTGCTGACTGCTAGACACAGGTTTTCCAGGGGGCTCATCCCAGAGAGGTGGCATTCAGATTGACAAACAGCCAAAGCACACGTGTTGCCTGAGCTGTCGGCTGCCCCCGTTGTGGAGGAAGGATGGCTCGTGGCGTTCTTTTTGCGTAGATTATTGTGAGCTGAACGCTGTAACGCACAAGGATGTCTATTCACTCCCCTGTATTGAGGAGTCCCTCAAAACGTTGAAGAAGGTTCTCCACTTTGGATCTGGCCTCTGGCTACTGGCAAGTCGAGGTGGACCCTCGTGATTAAGAGAAAACTGCATTTACTACACCACTAGGGTTGTATCAGTTTGAAAGGATGCCCTTCAGCCTGTGTAATGCCCCCGCCACCTTCCAGCACCTAATGCACCGTTGCTTAGGTAGCTAAGTGAATGATTTTCTATTGGTTTACTTCGATGATGTGAGCCAGTTGCGCCATCTGGAGCAGGTCTTCCAGCGTCTCCAATCCCACGGGCTCAAGCTTCAGCCGCAGAAATGCCGCCTTTTCTGGCAGCAGGTGCGCTACCTTGGGCACATAGTCAGTAGACATGGCGACAGACCTGGAGAAGACTGCCGCAGTACGGGACTGGCCTATCCCCAAAACTGTGAAGCATGTGCGGTTGTTCTTAGGGTTTGCTGGCAGGCGGCTCATTCCTAGCTTCTCAAAGATAGCTGCCCCTCTTCACTGCCTCCTTGGAGGGCACTGCTGGAATTAAGTCAGCCCCATTTTCTGTGGACTGACCCCCTGCCAGGTGGCCTTCAACTGACTGAAGGGAGCGTTACTGGTGTACCCAATTCTGGCCTATGTGGATGCAAGTCTGGAGGGGCTGTGGGCGGTCTTGGCGCAGGTCCAGGATGGTCAGGATCGGGTGATTGCCTATGCAAGCCACAGCTTGCATCTAACTGAGCGGGCAGTCACAGAAAAGTTTAAAGACTACCGCTGGGCGGCTGAGATAGAGGTGTTTACGGACAATTACACCCTTCTTCATTCGGCGACAGCAAGCCTTTGGACCACTGACCAGAGACGGGTGGCCCAGCTTGCCAACTACCGTTACACTATCAAGTAGACCCTCCCAAGGGAGACGAGGGGCGTTAAAGTACATGCACTAGTAAGTACACTTAAAGTATGTGTACTTGTAAGTTTTTTTCCTAAGATGATTTTGTAAACTAGTACAATTACTAGGGTGCACTAGTAGAACGCCTGTGACTTACTAGTAACGTTTTTTCCATTACTAGTGCCACTTTTGGTCTACTACTGCACAATCAAACCGTACTAGTAAACTACTGTGCTGTACTAGTAACATTACTAGGCCCTTACAGTAGGCATGTGTCATGCGCTAGTAGCCTCCTGGACCCTACTAGTAGCACCAAAATGCCCACTAGAAGCACTAGTAAGGTTTTTTCGACCTCACTAGTACTATAAGTAAGTACAAATATGTCCACTCGTAGTACTAGTAAGGTATATTTTGCCTCACAGGTACTACTAGTAACAGCAAGAATGCCCACTAGTAGTACTAGTAAGAGCCAAATGTCCACCAGTAGTGCTAGAAAGATGTGTTTGACCTTACTAGTACTACGAGTGAGGGTCAAAATGTCTACTGGTAACACTAGTGCGTCTCTTTTGGCTATCACTAGTACTACTAGTGGGCATTTACACTGTTACTAGTCATACTAGTTAGGCCCAAATTGCTGACTAGTACTACTAGTAGGAGCCACAGCAACCACTAGCAGCAGTAGTGGGTAGCAGTAGAGATATCACTGATCTCAGATATCTGAGATCAGCAATATCAGATATCCACTATCGCTGTTCCCACCGATATCGCTGATATGGCTGATATACCTGATATACCTGATATCCCTGATATCAGCGATATCGTGAAAATCGCTGATATTGCTGATATCAGGGACATCGGGTATCCAGTATCCCTGATATTTTGCTGATATGGGATGTTAGATATCCCATATCAATGATATCAATGAAATCAGTGGTATCAAGGATAAGATCTCACGGATATATGTCTATCTCTATATTATCTTACAATATATTAATTTCTATAAATGGAGATAAAATTCATATTGATTTGTAAGTAATACAATACATATAATAAACATGGATAAATAAAAAATACTAAAGAAATATAAATAAATGACCTAATTAACAACCCTTTTCATATTAGAATGAATTTAGTTCATCTTAATTTAAAATATTATCTAAGAAGTTGACACATCTTCCAAAATGACTGCTGCTCAACACCACTGCCCCTTTAAGGCCTCAAGCACACAGTTTGAACATTCACCTATCAAAATTCATCCTTCAATTCATCCCTCCTTCTTCATTTGTATGCTGTCCACTCGTACTACAAGTAGCTGCATCCTGCAACTTACATGTACACAAGTAATGGCTTGAATGTTCACTAGTAACACTAGTGAGACAATTATGATGTCACTAGTACTACTAGTACGTACCAAAATGTCCATTAGTAGCACTAGTATGATGTTTTTGACCTTACTAGTACCACTAGTGTGGGCCATAATGTCTACTAGTGCTACTAGTAACAACCAAAATGTCTAGTAGTAGCTTTATGCAACTAGCAAGGCATTTGTGTAACATGTAAGACATTTCTGCGCACTAGTAGGACAACTTTGGGATACTAGCAGGACAACTACATCTTACTAGTCAAGCAAAACTGTGAACTAGTTAAAATCTGTGTGCTAATAGTACCACTAGTGAGGCAGTAGATGTTAACTCGTAGAATTTCGTAGTGTCACTAGTAGTACTAGTAGCGCACAGTTGGGATATACATAAGGATGACATAATATCAAAAAGTTGCACATGAATTAGCCTTTGCCATTTACTGAACATCTTATGGCATTAATTTTGTTCTGCAGAGGTCGATGGACCCTTGTCCTGCTGCCCAGCCATCCTCTATTAAAAAGGAAAAGAATATCTGTTGATAATTGTATAAGCTAAATGCCACTCTATAATGCACACAAGACTGTTTATAAACCACAAGATGTTACCTGTGTAGGGCCTTCAGGCTCCCTCTCTGTGGCAGAAGATAATGACAACAACTTTATTTGTTTTAAGTGCCATTTCATAACAGCTGTTACCTCAGGGCACTTTACATAGAGAGCAACAATGTGTACATAGTGGAAAAAACCCCTGTACTTAGACTCTCGCAAAGGCTGAGGAACGACTCCCAAGAAAAAACCCTGAAAGGGAAAAAAAAGGGGAGAATCTTCAGGGTGAGAGACAGAGGAGGGTATCCTCACCCAGGACCGACAGGTGGGCACAAGCAAAACAGTACTGATGGCTACACAGTTCCGAATATAAATAAATCAAAAGTTAAATCAGTCCAGAGTAGGAAGCTGGAGGAACCGCAGTGGGAATGTGGCCTCATCATCAGCGGTGCAGTTTTTTGAACTGGGGGTGGGGGGCAAAGCTTTCAACAGATTTTTTTTCCCTCAAGTGAGGAGGATAGATCGAAGTGCATTCGCATTCTCTCTATCAAACAGGCACACATTCACAGAAAGGTGTCTTGTGCGACGGGCAAACCAACAGGCACACATCCTGGAGCACTCTCCAAATTTCAGTGTGCTGGAGTTTCCTAGTTATTATTATTCCTTCCAAAAATGAATCGCTTTTTTTGGGGGGGGCCTGCACGTGCTCTGGACCGGCAAAAATGTACGCATTTTAAAGTAATTCAAAATGTTCAGGGCAAAATTGTGCAATAGCGCCACCTATAAAATTTCAGGCCGCGAGCCCCACTTCTGAGTTTAGCCTGCATGCATGAAACTTGGTGGCTTTACAGAGCATACGGATGTGCACAAAAAAATCCTCTTGAAACAAAACCCTCAACCCAACAGGATGTCGGCAATGTTGACATCCTAGGGCTTTTGCCCTGATTGACTTGAAATTCACACCACTTCAAACACTGTTTTAAGCTAAATGTGGTAAAAGGTTGCTGTTATTTTTAGCAGGAGCCACTTGGCAAATGAGACTACACACTTCCCACTTCCGAGCCAACTGAAGCATAGTGGCTAGCCATAGCCCCGTCTGCAATCAATGCATAAGTCAAAGTAATGTCATCACAACAGGTAAATCAAAACATTTTAATATGAAAGTTGAAAAAAAAAAACGCAGCAGGTGCATAGGACCTCTAGTGGCTAAGGAACAAACAGCAAAACAGGTTGAAGTTTGAATACAAGATATGAACATAATCCACGAAGCAGGATGGATGCAGATTTTCACAGAATTACAAAATCAAAAGATATACAGTTAAATAAATAATAGAAATACATATTCATTGAATAGCATACTCATTTCTCTTAACTATGTTATTATTGCTTAACCTATTTTCCTCAATTGTTTTCCCCTTACATACGTCACGTCTCCATCTGCCCAATACGTGCTGTGATGAAATGAACAGAATGGCTGCGCTGATCTAGTTCAGAACTGATTAGCGCACCACCTTTATGCACAGAACATTCATCTACCAAAATGACAAAACAAGAAGACAGGTTGCTGAACAACTACCATGAGTGACAACTTTTGTGCTATTCATTAGCTTAGCCATGCGTTTTTGTTTTGTTCTGTATACACAAATCAAAAGGAAGTGTCCACAATCAAGTTGGATTGTGCAAAAGTTAACAACCTATGTTTTTGGTGGCATTTGGTTTCGTGTTTCCTAGAAATCCTGAGGAGAAGTCTACAGATCCATCTTTCCAGTGGCAACAAAGAGACAGCTGATGAGTTTGTTTTTCCTCAAAAATGACGAAAGGCCAGTAAACACACAGGACAGCCAGTGACCAGATGTGTTCAGGGCTGCCTATGCTCTCGCCATCTGTGGACTACATGAGATTCCACTCCAGATTATCCCTGACTGCCACAGGACGACAGGCTGTCATACAAAGAGTCACTGAGCGACTCCGGAGTCTCAAGGACCTGAGGGCAGCTCGGGGAGAGGGCTTCCTCTGGACGCTCCCTGAGAAGCTCCAGTCCACTCTCACGGCTCATCTCAGGGATGCTAGACGTGCGAGACTTCCCTCTTCGGTTCATCCCGACCTGGGGACCCGGAACAGGCAGACTGCCTGGGTCCACCAACCGGCTGGAGGACGACCCACAAGCCTTGACACTCTGAAAGGAAGCAAGATAGGAGGGAACCAGTTTAGGTCATGTGTTTCATCTTCTTCCTCTTTCTAAAGACTGTGGTCCTGTGTTTTTGCATTATTTAAGATGGGAAAGGCAATTTGAAAATGTATACAGTCAACATGGTACACGCAGTGTGTAAGTGACCCAAATAAGTCCTTTGTGCATGCTAATGCCCAGTTCATCCACATTTGAAATGCTGTTGGTCAAAACATCAAGACAAACCTGAATTAAGAAATCATACATTTGGAATCCCATTGAACTTGAAACTTGCATTCAGGTCGGTATGTGTGAAGGAGACAGTGAATGGTATCTGGGCCCTGTGACAGACTGGCTATATATCTATGGTGTTCTCCCTGTCGCCTCGTGAGTGCTGGAGATGGGTAGCAGCAGACCTGCACAACTTTTATTGCTGCTAGACGGACTGATCTAAGTATTTCAGGGAGGGATTTTCATACACAGCCATGTGCATGAACGAATGGTCCGAAGAATGAGAAATGGTGTAGAGTGGAGAATAAATACCCGCCCCCCTCTGGCAACCGCCCAATAACTGTGGTGCCTTGATTCTCAGATGGGGGGGTATATAAAAGTGTGGAAAGGTCATACGAAACATTTAGAAGCACGTAGTAACGTCACGAACAACCACCTAACCATAGCGTTAGCGGGTAAGTTGTCAAGCTGTCATTTGGACAGCTGATTATCAAAAGTGACAGCTCAACATGGGGGGGCATGGCTTTAGGAGTCGATCCCACGCTACGGTGAGTTTTCCATGGAAGCGCAATTTCCATTGCAACATATGACATGTCGGGGCTTAGGACCCAAACGCGGCAGTCACTGATCAGGTGATAAGTGACGTCCATCGATACCGTAGACGACGCAGTCAAAGTGTCGCTTTTCAGTGACACTTTTCAACCCCGTTTCGCCATGTTATTAGAGTCTGAAAGATTCCGGATCACAATGTTGTATGAAGGGTTCAGTGGTTGCAGAAAACTGACTTGAAAAGCCGTCTTGAAGATCGATTCTTTTATGGTGAAACATTCCGGCGGATCTGGGTCTCACTACTCACCACTTAACTTTTGTTATCCGGGGACCGGGTGGGAAATCGGGTCTTTCCCCTACTACTACAGTGGATCTCTTCGTAGAAATACATTCTGCCGTGTTGTGCAATTACAGATGGCTTCGTGGGACCTCGTCATCGACAGAGTTGCAGCTCGATGGTGGCGGCGGGAGTCAAAGGGGGGTAAAACTGAGAGAATCTGAGTGTCCTCTCCGGGTTGGGGAGGAGTTCCTCCCTCAAGCCGAGGAGTTTAAGCATTGTTTAAGGATTTGGTGCCACACCAGGCCACACTGCCCCCCCCCCCCCCCCCCCCCCCCCCCCCCCCCCCCTCCACACACACACACACACACCTTATCCACCTTATTCCAGCTTCTCTGTGTCTTTCCTCATCTATCCTCTCTTCCTCCTGTTCTTCTTACTCCTTGACTGCACAGGACTAACATTTTGGACTGGGGACCCTACATCCCTAGAGTGTTTATACTTTTTCCCCTCCCAGCCCCAACAGATGCTGAAATGAATCCAGGACTCCATCCCTTACCATGGATGTTCCTGCTCTATGCACTGTTGCTACTGCGGACTCATTTGATCTCGAGATTAACATCTATTTCGTTAGCCATCAATCCATGTATCTCTGTATACTGTCTTGCCTCTGCCTGCCTGTCTGTCCTGGATCCTATCATGTCCATGCTATGTCAATTTGGACCTAAATCTCTGAGGAATGTTTCCAGCACCTTGTTGAATCTATGCAACAAAGAATGAAGGCAGTTCGTAAGCTAAAAGGGGGTCCAACCTGATACTAGCAAGGTGTGCATGGAAAAGTGAGTGTAGATCATATAATCTCAAGTTCCACGCTCCTTACTGACTCGGGTGTGAAAACACAAGGTGTATTTAACTTGTGCAGTCAGTTTTTAAATGCTGGATGTACGCATTATCCTTACCCCCCTGAATGGCGATCCAAATGATACCTCCTCCTCCACTTCCTCTTCGACTGCCAAGTACACTTCTGCAGATCCCGCTGGAGCCTTCAGGTTTGGGAAGGTCCAAGTCTTGGAGCGGGGGGAAAACATGTTCGCTCCGTGTGCTTCTCTGTCTGCTGAGAGATGGGGGATAAAAGGGTGAAAAAAAAAAGAAACGAGCTATTAATGTTTCTGCTGGAAACGGTGGTATACAAGGATCCAGTCTTGTACAGGTTTCACGCAACCTTCAGTGATGACGCCGCCGGAGCCTCTGCCCCCCATGTTGGAGCCGTTGTGAGTGGCAGGGGCCGGTTGTTTCTGAGGCTCGTGGCATTCCTCCTGCGATGTCAGCTCTCTGTCCAGGGTTCGGGCCCGTCGTCCCACCCTTCCCGGGGAGAGGCGCTCGGCCCCCGCCCTGTGCTTGGAAAGGCCCCGTCCGGCTGCGCCACTGCTGCAGTCGGGCAGGGGGAACGTACCTATGCCACTATCCAGTGTGTACGTGGACGCACCGGAGCCTGAAGAGGAGGAGGAGAAGACTCAGCGAAGGGATACGGAGCCACGTGGACGCGGAGTCAGATGCGGAGTCCCCTAACCAAACCATTCACTTCGGTTCAACTTTATTTAAAAGTGCCAAGTTCACGACGGTGTTATCTCATGGCAGGTAGTTGTGTTTGTCGTTCCGTCAAAGGCTATAAACTGTCTCGGAATGAGCAATCATGGGAGGAGTGTTGGTTTTCGCTTTTATTGTTGATTTTTGTCGCTAAGGTTGGATTGTGAGACATTTTTTTATTCAGATTCAGGGGGACATGGGGGTTGATTTTGAGGCCGGCAGACCGCTCGATTGTTGGGGGAGAGGATAACTCGCTGAAAATACATTCGAGCCGTGCTGAAAAAGAGACCCAAGTTTCTTCTTTTGCTTTTTACCAAATCACTCATTTTACTCAAAGAATCCCATTGGCATTTTTTTTTCAGTGACCATGCTTGATCAGATTCAGTTGAATTGTTACCACAGTACCTCTGTAGATGAGCGAGTACAGTCTCATTCGGAGTTGTAGAGCTACATTTACTATCAAATTTCTTTCTGCCGGCGCGCTCCCCTTACCTGCAAAGTGCTGAGAGTGAACAGAATCTGCCAGGTTTTCATCGGACGTGATCTTGGTGATTCTGTCCAATCCCTGCATGGAGAGAAGTTTCACATGGAGAGACGAACGTACAGACAGCTGTCACTTTGCAGGGAACGGACAGGTCAAAAGCCAAGGTAGCACTTCAACGTCAATACTGTTTCGTGCAAGATGCGCCCCTGAAACCAAGCAGTGCATGTCGTCCACACCGTGGCTTCCTCTTACTTCGTTTCGGTGCCATTTCGAATTTTAACAAAGCCCGTCCCGTGCCACCGGGCGACAGGCAGACACCAACCTTCTCCGCGTCGTCACGACAGGTGCCGTGACCGGTGAGGTCACTGTGCTGGCTGAACACCGGCTTGGAGTTCTTGCAGTCGAATGAGAGCCGGCGCTGGGGCACACTGATCACGTCCTTCCCGTCCACTCTGAAAGTGCCGAACACAAAAGCAGGTTTTTCAGGTCGAGACGGTCCCAAGGCCGCCGCCTTCACGTGGTCCCTGACTGTGCATGTCACCACTTAAAAATATATATATATACATAACATTTCAAGCTGATGCCGTTTCTGATCGATTACTGTTGTCAATTATTATCATTCACTCTTCCTGTGTCATTTTGCGTCTCCTCGACACTAACTGAAAATGGAATCGCGTTTCGATGCATCGACTGACGAGTTGTGATGACGACGCACACAAAACACGTGAGTGCGGACACAACACAAGTGCAGCCAGGCTCTTTTCATACAAATATGGACAACATTAGAAACGAATACAAACATCATCGAGCATCTATTTATCAAGCGGATGTCAATTATTTTAATGTTAAATGTTAAATGGATCTACCAATAACGTCCGCATTACTGTACGGCTTGATGTAAAAAGCTATATGAAATACAAGAGTCTGAAACTGAAGGTTGGCTATGCAGCTTTTTGTTTCCTCTAACAGTACATGATCTAAACTATATACTCAATCGTCACCACGAGACGTAAACATCTCAGCGTCTATCTCGGCTGCTTTCCAACTTGATCTGGTCAGGGGGGGCCTGCAGGAGCCCGACCCAGTGCAAGGCGAGCAGTCCATCGCAGGGCGCACACACACATGCGACATTCACTCATCTAGAGACAGATTACAATCTACCTCGGCATGCATAATTTTGGGCTGTGAGTATCCGGGAAAAAAAAACGATGCGGACAAGGGGAACATGCAAACTCAACAATAAATGGCCCTCCTGCTCGGATTTGAACCGGGGACCTTCCTGCTGTGAGGCAACAGGGCTATTCAACAATATAAAAGGGTGTCTGGTGGAGACATTTCATCTGCAAATGAGTCGCAGTTACTAAGCTGACAAAGTTTAAGGACATAAGTTCTTTCGACATGGTTTCACTTCAAATCTTCTTTTCTACGAGCCTTTAAATCACCTGTTGAGCAGCTGCTGCATGAAGTTGTCAGAGCGGCCTCCCCTGTACATAACAGCCAGCTGTCCCTGAGACTGGTCCATCACCACCTCGCAGGAGTGACCCCGGCCTGACCTCTCCACGTACGCCCTCTCCTCCTCCAGGGCCCTCCTCAGTCCCTCTGCCTTCTCCATCAAAGAGGAGATGTTCAGACCCTCCACTCCTTCCTTGTATCTGGTGGCCATTTTCACAGAGTCCTTACCCACTGAGGGGATGTTGATTTTCCACTCCCTCTTCTCGTCTTTTGCTTTGCTTACTTCGGCTTTGCGACTCAGCGCAGGCAGCTTGCTCTTCTTCAGCCCAAACCAGTTCGCGATCCCATTGGAGGCTTTTTGCTTCACCTCGCCACCCTGCCCCCCACGGTCCTGCTCCTGCAGTTTCAGCATGTTCTCCTCAATGCCCTTCATCACTTTCTGCTCAATGGCTGACCGTGGGCTCGGGACAGGCTGCATTGGCTGCTCCGCTTCAGCCATTGGAGGTCTTGGGGGAGGAGGTGGCAAGCTGTCTCCATACATCGGATTCTTTTTCCCTTTCCCACTGATCTTGGTCCTCTCCTCGGATTTGGACGAGTAACGCGGGGCCTCTGCATGCTTTCCTCCTCTCTGGACAGACGTGCTTTGGCAAGGTCTGGACGGGGACTTTTGGGGAATCTTGTTGGGGCTGTTGCTGCCATGAGGACCAGCGCTTTGTTTCGAGTTGTACGCTAGATTCAGGGAGCCGGGACACTTCATGTTGTTACGAAGCACTTGTGGAGTGTCCGAGTTGGGGGACGGCAGACTAATCTTGCCTTTGGAGCCCTCCGCTTTACAGAGCTCTTGTTTAACAGCTGAGCCAGAAGGATGAGATTTGATCGCCATCTCATATAGCTGAGAGGACCCAGGGTATTTCAAAGTACTAACACTGGCTTTACCTTTACCATCCAAAGAGTCAGAATATTTTGAATGCCTCTGTTCTTCTTTGTGCAGTTCCATCGGCCTCTCTGCCGTCTTATTTCCTTCTTCCGCATAGACACGCTCATTCACCAGCTCAACTGGCCGGAGGGCAGCCTGTAAATCCTCAGAGCTCTTCAGCTTGCCCAGCATAGCCAGCCTGTCTTTGAAAGCATGGTGGCTGGAATCGGCCTGGGGTCGGACTGTCGCAGCAGCGGGCCTCTTGGGAATCGAGGAGGAGTCGGTCCTCCTGGTTGGAGGAGGCGGTGACTGGGCTGCCTCTGATCTTTGCACAGTGACATTACCCCTCTGCTTCTCTATGATTTGTGGGTGGGTCACTCTGCCTTGAGCTTTGCTGAGGGCAGAGTTGCAGAGGCTGTGATGGTTAACCCACACCGGGCTGTCCGATTCCTCCTCTTCTTCTTCACCGGACGTGGACTCTGATGTGGATGACGATGACTGCTTTCGTTGAGGAGAAGGATTGAGGGCACTTTCTGGTAGCGATTTAACAAGCTTCCTTTCATTACCGTTCGCGTTAATCTGAGATGGAACTGTGGTTATTTTCTCCAGTCCCTGGGCGGTTGCTTCATCCTCCCTAGAATTTGGGGATATTTCACAGACATTTTCATAATATGGGACAGCCTGCGACACCTTGGATGAGGAGGAGGGAGTGCAAATCTTTGAGCCAATGCTGTTTTTTTGTGCAGAGAGACTGCTGTAGCCGATATCCTTCACAGGCAGGCAGTGGGCCTCATCAGCCTGCGGGGGGGAGGTTGGGGCGGAGTGTGTAGCGGGATAGGACTCGGACCTGGAAGGCGGTAAAGGGGGCTGCCTGCACCTCTCTGTGGTGGTGGCTCTGCGTGTGGGGACAGGGGAGTGGTACACTTCGTAGTTGTTGGTGCGACAGGGGATCCTGGAGCTACGGGTGAGCTGGGGGCTTAGGCGAACAGCAGAGGTGGAAGCCTGAGCCTTGTCAGCCATTGAAGGGATCTTTAAGAATTTGAAGAGCTTGGAGGGAGAGCTGATGGCAGCAGCTTTGACGTCGCTGAGGCAGGATGCACTCGGACTGACAGAGGCACTGGCCCTCACAGACGAAGCATCGTGGTCAATGTCGCTTTTCTCGGGAACCGCTGAGGAGTCACCGGACATGGTGTCGCTAGTCGGGTCATTATGAACGCCATTGCTCATCTCGAGGTCACTATGGAGGATCTGGGCATTCTCTACGGCGGAGTTTCTTGCAGAACTAGGGAGGTGAGAGGTGGGACAGAAACCAATGTGCTTGTCTGAGTTGTCCTGCTCCACCCCGAGCACATCCAGGCTCATCTCAGGTGCGTCTGTGTTTGAAGAGTGGGCTGAGGCACTGGCTGCTTGGTGGTGGTCTTCATTCTTGCTGCATTTACTGGACTGGGGGACAGACTCTCCCACTCTGCATTTACTATGACATTCACTTACAGCAGTTGCGGGACCGACATGACTCTGAGTCGAGGAGGTGGCGTTCGAGGTGCAACAGATATGACTGCATGGCTTTAGAGGACTTTCGGGATTCTTCTTGCAGTGTGCACAGCAGGTGTTGCCTGCATCGCACTTCATCGCTCCATCGCCATTGACATGCTGGTGTACATCGGTGTCAGAACAGGGGAAGTGGCAGTGTGTGTGGTGGGACTTGCACTGAAGTGGAAGGGGATCTGCAGTGGTCAAAATGGCTTCTGTGGACATGAGCACCTGGCTGTAGTCGTAGAAGGACAAGCTGGCAGTGGACGGGTGGAACTTCAGAGGGTCTGTCTCTTCCATTTTGCGGAGAACCTCTAGGATGTGTGCTTTTTTTTTGAAGAAGGGAGAGAGTGCCTCAATGGAGGCAGCGGGTCCATGGGGGCCTGGGGAGGCATGTTGCGTGAGGTGGCCATTTCCCTTTGGACAGAAAGAGAGCTCTATCAGCATACAATTCGGTGCATCAATGAAAGGCGCAAAATTGTGCGCGCACAGGAAGCAAGTGGCGCGCAGATTGGCGACGATTCTGTTTCACAGCGTTATAAAAAATGAGATCTTGGGCGAGGCTTTGCAGTGCGGGCCCCGAGATAATCACCTTGGCGTGTGCTTCAGTCTGTGGAGATTCTCCCTGTCTGGCAGAGTCGTTGTGCAGCTGTGCGTGGCAGTCTGGGACCGGTCCAGCCTGGACCTGAAACATGGGAACCAATGGGCATACATTCACTGAATACACTACAGGCTATTGTACAGCAAAAAAAAACAAAACTCAGAGATACATTGTTCTGGCCTCTGTTGGACCAATATAAAAAGGAGGTTAAAATGCTAAAATCCATTAACTGCTCATGAGTAGTGGAACAGAAAAGGTCTCAAGGAAACAAGGAAATGTGTAGCTCCATCAGGTTTAGGCTTAGTTGTGGGTTTACTTCGGCCAGACATATCATGCCCGTCACCTCCTTCTGCCCTAATTCGCACAGGATTAGCATCACCTGGGCTTGTCAGGTAGTTTGAAAATGACCATCCCATATCTGTGTTTCTTGTGGTGCATAAGCAACGTCTGTCTTCACTCACATTTACCGGCATTATAGCCAGGATATGATGTCAAACTCGTGTACTTTGTGCCATCTGCTGCTGTCACAAACACATGGTGAGCTGGGGCGCAGTGGGACAACTGCTGCTCAATCTAAAAGGACTGAGCACTCCAAATGAACGGTACTGAATAACCACAGTTGTCCCGGTCCCTACTCCTGGCCTGCTCGCACTAACAATGTATTCAGGAAGTCGTGCTCATCTCCCAGCAAAGGATGCGACTCTTCAAACTTTGCCGGTTGTGTCCATAAGGTCTTTGCATTGTGTGGCAGATTGTGAACAAACCACTCACTCCATCGGAGTTTACTCTTTGAACAGAGACAGAGTTTGTGATCGCAATATGAAGAGAGGGCAACTTGAGTTGATGTACCTGGTAGTGAGAAGTGGGGTGGTTTGGCATTTTCTGCTGAAAAAGCTCACAGAGCGCTCGGTTCTGTCTCTCCAGGTCAAACACCAGCATCTTCAGTTTGATGCATTCCTCTCTCAGATCCTGTTTAATGACAAATGAAACAACGGATGAGGGGCCAACTGCGTGACGCCGCAGGTCGTGAAATCTTCACAGAGAGGCAAGATTCGGCAGCACGTTACCTTCTGATTTAGTAGGGCTTGGACCACGTGATTGGCCACCTGACAGCGGACACAAAATCGTGCACAAACATTTCACACATCGTGCCAGTCGCTCAGCCACAGTTGGAATTGTTCTCAGTTCCTCTCTCTCCGTCGCGCTACATTGACTCACCTCATCCAGGCACCTCTCGTACGCCTCTCTCTGATTCTCATTCGCCAGTATCAGAGCAGAGTTTTCGGCCTGTGGTGAAAAAGTAAACAACAGCTATGGGCATCGATAAAACTGTGATTTTATCATTTCTTGCGTCTCGGAAATGTAACTGTCCAGCCCACAGGGATCGTGTAGTAAGACACACGTGTAGTGGTGGCGTGTTTGTCGAGCGTGATCAGAGCGGGACCTCTGACCTTACCTGATCTAAAACATAGATTAGACCAGATTTAAAGACCAGGAGGACACAAAACAACGACAAAAATTGGATTTCCTGAAAAAAATGCGTGCGAATGCCGAGTGCCGAATGAATCTTTGGAAAATGGCTGAAAGGGGAAAGGAAAAAAGGAAGGAGAGGCCGAAAAGCTGTTGAAGAGTGTTTAATAGGCTGAAAAATAGCTGAATTACAGCTTAAAGATTTAAAGCTGCTTAATGGCTGAAAACAGTTGAAGTGTTATTATTGCTAAAATGCAGTGAATAGTTGAAAAGGCTGAAAAAATGGCTGAATTGATGCACAAACATTGCTGAAATGTTCCTATTAGTTAAAATAGTTTAATTGAAATCCAAAAATTGCTCGAATCGTCTTAAAAGCTATGTGTTCGTGTTTGACCCAGAGTGTGTGTGTGTGTGTGTGTGTGTGTGTGTGTGTGTGTGTGTGTGTGTGTGTGTGTGTGTGTGTGTGCGTGCGTGTGCTGTATGGCGTCAGAGCCTGTCGCAGCGCCATCCTCTCTGTCAGTGGGCAGGCAGCCACGTCTCGGCGTGACCACGGGCCCTTTGCGAGGGCACCGTGGGGAAGCCGCACGACCCATCGGCGTGCAGTTTTCAGCACGCGCGGGCCGCAAACTCCTTCAGGCCGAAATGAAATTTCTAGAACAGAGTGTGGCAACTGCGGCCGACGTTTGTCCGAGGGTGTGATTTGATTGGAGTTTTTCCCCCATTCGTTCTCGCGGGGGAAGCAACAGAGGTGTGCGAGCAGCAAACCCGATTGGCCGCGGGGAGACGACGCTTGGTCCTGGCTGCGATACAGGCACGCCGCCGCGGAGGGGAGCGTCTCGGGAAGGCCTACGTGCGATTTGGTGATTTGCCTACTGTGTGCGGTGTGGCTGGGAGCGGCGCGGGGCACCCGATCTGGCCGCGGGTACCCGATCTGGGCTCTGTGTGCGCGCATGCGCAGTTCGTGTACTGTGGTAGCGTTGCAGTTCACGACGACGGCCAGTTCGTCCCTTGCGGTTTGCTTACATTCCATTACCTCAGGGTGGTGCGAAAGAGACTCAGAGCAGGGCCTTTCGGTTAGGGGGCTAGAGAGAAACGTCATTGTGCGCACATGCAGCACGCGTGGCGCCGGCAGGCAGTGTGAAAAGAGAAAAACGAGAGCCGACTCTTCCGCCATCCTCCACTCTAACGATGGCTGATCGCCCACGGCGACTTTGAACATTCCATGTGACACGCGCACCTTGAGAAATTGGAGAAGGGTTACGGAAAAAAAAGCCGAAGATTCAAACTGTGATCGTGGAGAAATCACAAGTTAAGTTACCTCGCTGTTGGTGAAACAACCCGGGGGTTCTGGATTGATGTCTGCATTTCTAAATACATGATTTTCAAACATTTATACATTTTGATATATGTAGCTGCCACTGTAGCTGCAATACCCGAGGCCCAAGAGTGCACTATTTGTTCGAACGCACGGTAAGTAAATCTTACAGTGTCCCTGTTTGAGATCCACCGTTCTCCACAGCGTTGCCCTTCAGTATCTCGGATCAATTAAAGGAAGCACTAGTGTGATTCACATTGGCAACCGGAGAAGATGCATAAGTAGAGGACATAAGGCAAGTGGGCTGCAAGCCGCGCACACGACTTCAACCACAGACGTTAGTGCGCGTTAGATATTCATACCGCACCGAACAGACCACCGGTAGGGCCCGTTTCAGACCCGCTAAATCAATCCCGAATTTTGGGACGGTGCCATTCATAGCCTGAGGCGCAGGCTATGAATGGCAAGAAGAATGGCTTAAAAGAGGTTAAGAAGAGGTTCAAACGTTAAGAAAAAAAAGAGGCAGATTTTGGTTTCCCTGGTCTAAAAATTGAGGCACAGTACCGAATCTGTCGCATTGAGACAGTCAGGGCAGCTGTTTCCTAAAACCAGTCTTCATGTTGAGCCTTTATTACCAACTTCTGATTACAGCTTCACGTTTTTTTTGTCACAAACGTTTGCGTTTTGTTTTAAAATGTGATCTGTGCAGAGTTTTAGACTTACACCGGAAACAATCAACTTAAAGAGGATGGAAGAGATTAAGCGGTAATCGTACCACGATACTTCACAGATATTTCAAATTAGGTCAAATTAAAACATCTCCGCTATGTGAACAGATTACTTCATATTGATGAATTCGGAACACATTTTGTGCGACTCACCTCCAGCTCTCTCAGTCTGTCCACGAGCTCACTGCTATTGTTCTCCAGGTATGACTCCACGTCTCCCTCCTCATCTGAGCCAAAGTCCTTGTCAGACATTTTTTGTTCTGCCTCATCGGACATTGCTCTCATCTGAAACACAGAGGGAGACCCAGCAGTGGTCACAATAAACATCGCACGCTGTGGAAGGTATGCAGATACACTTTCATTCCTAGTGTGACAGCATACGGGATAAAACAACGATTCCACATAGGTCATTCTTACTTATGTCTCCTTATGTCAAGAAGACTGTGCTCTCAATTCAGCAGCAGCAAGTTTCATCCTAAGCGTAGCAGGGTACACATTCCATCACTTTATGATGATGATTACTGAGCAAAGCTTTCGGGCTACGTGTGTATGTCGGTATTCTAAAGAATGAAACTCTGCGTGCGTTTATTCTGAGAGCAACAATGGGAAGCGAGTGCATTGGCATATCCAACTGTTTGGCCTTAGGAGTCATTAGAGTGGATGAGAGCCTGATCCTGTGGCTGGAGGCCGGGAACCCAGTCTGCAGTTCTCTTCCCTTGGCCAGGTTCAGGCAAGCCCAATTGTGTGCACATGTGTACATGCCAACTTAGAAAGTAAAATTAGCACCCAAACAAGTTTGCATTAGGTGCCTTTAACTCATTTCATCAATAAAAACTGCTTTATCCCTTAAGTGTTGATTTCTTTGTCATTACATACATATAAACCACCAAACGGGTTAGGGTTAGGGTTGGGGTTAGTGCACACACTAAATGAGACCGAATCACACAAGAAACATCTAGCTGACCATTGAAACCAAAATGGCCCACTCCCTGTCAAGTTCTGACCATTGGTCCAAGACGCTCTTTTGTGCATCTGGACAAGTTGTATGTGCACGCACATTTTCATCTCTCCACTCCACAAAAGCCCTACTGGGGTGGGTTTTTGGAAAATTCCCCAGGTGTATAAGGTCAACACCTGCCTGTTCAGGCTTTCAAGGCAAACACGTCCAGCAATTTTGAAGCTGCTGCGATGGAGACCATAGTGAAATTTTTGATATCAAACAACCAAACATGTCGTGCGCGAGTGGCCACAACCTTTGACTTCTAAAAAAAAACGTACGTATCGTATTTTTTGGGCTATCTGGCGCAGTATCAATTAACATGTGAATTGCTGTCATTGTCCACACATATTATTATATATATAATATATATTGTCAGATTATAAGACGCATCTGATCCCAATATGTTGCACAGGAGACCTATCTGTCGGCCAGCGTATTACTCCATGATGCGTTATTAGCCGCAAAATTACCAATATGTTGCACAGTTAGGGTGACCATTCATCCAGATTTCATCTGGACGGTCCAGTTATAGGGCCGTCTGTCTGGACATCTGTGACACATCCTCGCTTTTTACATTTTGTTCTCCTTTCGGACCCTCGTCCACCACTTTCGTATCAATTCCGTCACAAATCCCTGCCCGTTACTTACACTTGCTATTCTGCCATGCTCACAGGCAAAGATAGCCTACAGGGATTTCTCATATACAAATTTTACCCCCCCACTCCACACCCTCTGAGGCTCGTGGAGTAATACATTATCAGCCAACATACAACATAAAATGGGTTCGAGGTTAGTAAACACAACCATACATAAAGTGCACTGGATTATGAGGCGCACTGATGATGTTGGAGAAAATGGAGAAAATGTATTGATTTTAGATACGCCGTGTAGTCCGAAAAATACGGTACACGAAATGTTTTCAGCGAAATTCAAAAATTCTATCAAAATGTCTGACTTCCGGGTTACGGTCAGCATATTGAGACTTTTTTGTATATGTCTTTAGGATCTATTTGCATACCAATTTTCATTTGCCTACAACAAAGAAAAAAACCCCAAAAAAATCCTTATATAGGGATTGGTCAAAATTTCTAGGGGGTGCTACTTTTGCATTTGGACCCCCCCATGAGCTATGCCCCTATCTAGTGTCAGAGCGCTTCGTCCTCAATCAGTGTACCAATTTCATGATGATATGCATTATGATCATGTTATACGAGTCCTTAAAGCCATCACAAAGCCATCCGTAATGCATGGCGAAGGATTGCAATTAGTGCCTGCCATACAGACACCATTAGTCGTAGTTTCACCGCATTCGTAGTGCAGCTTCACCAATTTATTCTGCATGTATTAGCTGAATACTCAGCACAGCTGGCTAGCAGCTTGTCTGTGTCTACAGTGTGGTTGCTGTCAGTCTTCAGCAAAACTGCCGAGTGTTTTTAAGGTGCAGGGTGCAGTGTCATGGATCCATGTCCTGGGAGTTTCCCTTGATTTTCTTCACTTTTCAGCCTGTATCGGGAGACGCTAGCCAGCTCAGCTGAAAGGCCGACCCGGATCACTTTACAGGAATATGACACCAATATGAGGCACCTAAATCATGTAAGCCTGTGAAAACAAAAGGTGTATATCCTCGCAGGCGCAGAAGTCACAGGACGGGAGCATTCATTCGCTTACACAGCAGACACGGGCGATGATTCTGAGAAATATGCAACCCTCAAAATAACAAAACCATGGTGAGACATGAGTCCTAGTCAAGAAACCAGAAGCATGGCAAAACATTGTACGGCTGGAGATCTGACAGTGAACTGGTTTGTGACAAGAGAGTATGTGGCATCATTTACACTTGTAAATATTACATTTAGAAAAAAACAGAAGCACTTTGAAAAGATTTTGTTCTACTTCCAAATATTTGCAATCTGTAATCAATATTAGGTTCACCTAAGAAAACACCGGTTGAAACATCGGTTCAACAATAAAATAAAAGTTGAAATTTTAAACTATTACAGGGAGACCCCACTGTTCCCATGAAGAGCAAGCATTAAACAAAAGTGGTGATGAAAAACTTTTTTTTAACAAGAAGTCTCCTTCAGAACCAGGTTAATTGTGGGCAGCCTCCAGGGATATGTAAAGAAGACAAATATTGCACTGAAGTTGTACAATTGTTACTTAAGAATAATATGACTTGGGAAAACATAAAAAGTAATCGGCCAATAAAGGAGTAAATGGCAAAAAAGTAGTTAGTATTAGTATGTTTTGTATTTAGTAACAGCTAAGTAACTTTTGTTTACTGACATCAATTAATAAAACACGGAAAGCAGAGAAGACAGAATATCTCTACACTAAAGGTAATGAATGAATAAATAAATAAATAATGAACAATAATGAACAGTTAAGGTAACAAACTACAATTCTACCACAATAACTTACCAAAACAATGGGCTACATAGGAAGAGATTACATATAATAGAAACATGCATGTCACTGTGCTAGCTCACAAATCTGTGCATGTGCAGAGCTCAGTATGTTTTTTTTTTATATGTATGATGTGTGTTGCATGTTGACATAAAGCAGTGCCTGAACATCAATGAGATGACAATTTTAGGGGGGTTTTCTAAGATTGCTCTTTCCATTACAGATGCTTAATGGAAAGAAATGATGTGCTGCACGAGAAAAAAATATTGCATTCACTAACGTCAACTTGGGAAATCTGTAAATCTTCTCTCCATCATTATGGCGACGGCATTGCCTTCCTATTACTACGTGTGTGTCATTCACCCTGTGTAGTGTGTGTATGTATGTTTGCCGGAGAGAGCCAGAGTGACGGAGAAAGACAGACATAGTGTGTGTTATCTTGCTGTCTGAGTCTGCAATTCATTATTAATTAATGAGGACCAAAAGCGCAGCTTCATTCCTCCATTTGAGTGCGGCCGATCATGTAGGCTTGTAGTCATGTGGCAGAGGCTCTAATTGGTGTCTACAAAATAAAACGGACCACGTATCCGAGAAAGATAAAAATAAAATATTAAGTAGCAAGTACAATGTAGCCCAGTGTAAGAAAGTAAGAGTTTAACCTCCTTTTCCACATATACAGTGAAGTAACAGAGTACATGTGGGGTGTTACTATCCATCTCCGTCAGCCTCTGCCTTGACCAGTTTAGTTTGAGAAGAGATAGACGGCGGTTGTGGATGAGAGGGGGTTCATTATCCCTGAATCACAGGGATGCTGCTCAGTCCATCCTCTTGAGCCCTCCTCAAAGTGTGGTAAAACAGAGAAGTCTTGGGACGGCCCGTGACCTGCATTGAACGCCACGGTTGTCAGTGCCCCGACGGGTGCAAGGCGAGGACGTGCTCACACCCCTTGCAGCTTTAATTAGGGTCCAAGCAACAAAGTTGCGAGAACCCTATTACAATTGTAGTGTTTTTTTTTATTGTTATAGTAACAACAACAACAATAATAATAATTATTATTATTATTATTAGTATTATTATTATTAAGGTCTGAGCAAATAAGTTGCGAGAACCCTCTGAAAACTGTAGGGTTTCTTTTTACTATTATTACTATTCTTACCAAATGAAGAGTGCATTTTTGAGGGCCTGAACATTATTGCACAATAGCGCCACCTACAAAACTTCAAATGGCAAGCCCCACTCCCGAGTTTCGCTAAAATGCATGAAACTTGGTGGGTTCACAGAACGTACTGAGGCGCACGAAAAAATCCTCCTGAAGCCCCACCCTCAACCCAACAGGAAGTTGGCCATTTTGACTTGCGTGTCTTCTCTATTTGAACTCCATTTGACTTCAAATTAGGTCCAGATCATCCACTGACGATGGTGACAAACACTCGTCAAAAGAATTTCTGTAGGTCAAGGGGCGTGGTTGCTAGGATGTGTCAAAAGTTGGTGATTTTTTTTTTTTTTTACGCTCTTTCACTTTGAAAAGTTCTCACGCCCACATACTAGATCATGGCACCTTGAAACTTGCTGGACATGATGAGGGCTCCACCCTGAATAGCATGATATACTGACTTCCTACTTCACTCATGGTGCTCCCCAGTGTTGACAGGAAGGTCAACACTGACAACTCTGATCCTAGTATCGTGTTGCCACCTGTCCCGGTTTTCACGGACTGTCATGGGAAAAAAAAAAACGCGACGCAATCAAAGCCGAGAGGTCTCAACTTTTAACCAACGCTGAACGGGCTGCGGAAGCTTGTGCCGGCCTTTACATGTAGTAAACCTACACAATTGACCACATCAACTTCATTCCACTTGTAATACATGCAGAGGTGGGTGAAGCTACATTACAAATGCAGTGCTACCACAAACAGCATCCAGTGTGGTGGGCATGAATTGCGATCCATCGCCATGTATTACGGGTGGCTTTTGTGATTTTTGTGCCTTTGTGATGGCTTTAAGGAGGAGGACTCGCATCATCACGTACCTATGGTACACTGAGGGAAAACTGAGTGCTCTGACACTTGACTGGGGCAGAGCCCATGGGGCCCCAAATGCAAAAGTAGTGCCCCGAGAAATTTTGACCAATCCCCACAAGGATTTTTATTCACTTTATCACAGGCAAATGAAAATTGGTGTGCAAATGCAGCCTAAAGAGATATACAAAAAATGTCTTTTGACCTTTGACACATGATGACTGCAACCCGACAGAAAGTCAGCCATTTTTATTTGAACTCTTGAATTCTGAAAACATCTCCTCCGATTGGGTTCACCCAACTGGCTTCAAAATTGGAACACATCATCTATGGACCGAGCTGTGAAAATTTTGTGTACAGAACTTGCTTTAGGGTGTGGCCATCATCAACATTTCGAAATGGTCTTCCGGGCAGATGCTTCATCAGAGCAGCTTCAAAATTGCATATATTTGCATTGAAAACCTGAACAGCCACGTAATGTCAGTGGGTGTTGCTGAATGCCTCTATAGCACCACCTTGAAATTTTCAAGAACCCCATAAGGGTTTTTGTGGAGTAGAAAGATGAAAATTTGTGTGTTTTTCACTGTCCACGCTTTTCTTCTCAATGTCACTGTTTTTTTTCCTGATGTCGCTGGTTTCTTTTTCAACGTCAGTGTTTTTTTTTTCGATGTTCATTGCTGTCAGGGTGAGGCGCATGGAGGGGGGATGGATGAGGGGTGGGGCAACAGACCAACTCTGGGAGCAGGGTACATCTGGGGGCCAACTCTGATGTACCTCAAACTTCAACTACTACTACTGGAACTACTGAACAACTGGTAAGTCTGTTACTCTCCGCTTTAATCAGTCTTATCCGTCTTTTATGAATTTGTTTTATTCTTCATATGTCGTTCGGACTTTATAACAGTTTTCTGGAACAAGTGCTAACATTAGCTAAGCTAGCTAAAACGGTTACCTCCCTAGTAACTGGGTTCTCCATCACATTTGAAGGCTATTACACGGTGAATTCATACAGAAATGTGGCTCTCGAGGCCTCAGTTGCTGGCTGCGGCCATGCAAAGCACTGGCCGTAGTCTTCCTAGTAACCCAGTAGCACTTGTTCCAGAAAACTGTTGTAAAGTCCGAACAACATATAAAGCATTAAACAAATTCATTAAAGGCTGATTAAAGCAGAAAGTAACAGACTTTCTTGTTGTCCAATAGTTCTAGTAGTAGTAGTTTAAGTTCAAGGTACGTCCATCTTGGAGATCATGGTTTATAATGCCAATACAAATTACCCTAATTTAACTCCATAAAGGAACTGCTGAACATCCAAAGCACACTACCTCAGCGATGGTGTGTCTGCTATCTTTAAATTTTAATGAATTTAATTTTTAAATTTGTAATTTAACTAATTTAATTTTTTTTTCCAACCAAACATCCAAAGACATTAAGTTTGCTAAGTTTTATTTAGTTTATATAGAAAAGCATCATTACAAGTGACATGCTTCAGGCAGTGGCAATTTGTCCAGTGGCTCACTTCTACATTATCACTAGGAAGTCAGAGAAAGAGTTTTGCAGACGACCGTCATGCTGGTGCCAAGAGCGGTGCTCACAGTGGCCCATTGACAGGGCAGGGGGGAGGTTCAATGTGTTCCAGTTAGACTGCAGTACCAGGGAGATCCTTCCACTCAGCTGGCAGACTTACAGCTGCTGCTCTCAAAGCCAGAAAGAAGAATTGAGGAGAATGAAATGAAAGCTAAAGTTGAAGCTCTGCACAGCTATGCTGACAAGGCACTCAGAGTCTTCACAGAGCTTGAAGTTCAAGTTATAATACACAGAGTACAACAATAAGCAAAAGTACATGCAAGAGTACTCAATGCAGTGAAAGATTTCCCCTTGGCAACTGGATTCTGATATACTGCATCATAAGGTTATAATTGCTCATTCATTAATGTAAAGCCAGCATTTCACTTTCCATCACTGGCTGACATCAAATTTGGTGTTAAATTAATAGAATATTGATATAGATCTCACCAGCCACTTCCGTAGGTACACATTGCTAGCATAAGGATAAATCCCATTTTCGCTTAGAACTGCTTATACTCTTTAGAATCAACAAAGTGCTGATTTTTTTTTTTCTTGCACAGGTCCTCTTTACCATGCGTTCATGAGCAACGCGGCTCACCCCAGTTGATCTGAATTTTCCCTATTATGGTACTTATATATAAGGATATAATGATTAATTAATAATTAAGAGGCTTGGCAGCCTATGCTACCTGGACTCTATTGTTTAACTGCATTTTCTTCTTCATCTTCTTCCTCTGAGGATATCCGACTTCCCATATGTGAAAAATGAACAAATTTCCAAATGCCAGATTGTCCTAACTGCAAAAACAGGTCAAGAGTCCTGGGATGCCACAGCAAGCTCTAAAGCTCAAAATTCACAACAAACCAACTATATGTACTATAGATGTCCAACTTTCACCACAATGTGGCCCCAATACTGTAGAAACGTTCATTTAAACCTATTGCAAATTATCAAGTCCATCACTCCGTTTTTATAAAAACTGTAACACTTATTAAACTTATGAATTAAATCTCCTCCCATAATATTTTGGAACTCAGATTGATGAACAAAATGTAGTCATGTCAGTGCCTCTGAACCAGGTTATCTGACTTTGCAATGACTCAAATGGATAGAATATGAGCTGCAGAGATTAATCCTCAAAAAATAATGATAAAATAAAGGTCACAGTACTCTGAGCAAACTATTCCACTGCTGTACCACTGAGGCAGAGGCATTTTTTTTATCTCAGGTATCTATTAACAAACCAGACCACAAATAACAATAATAATAATAATAATAATAATAATAATAATAATAAGCAGCATAATCACACTTCTCAGCCTCCTGGGGAAAGTCTATTCAAGGGTACTGGAGAGGAGAGTTCGGCCAATAGTCGAACCTTGGATCCAGGAGGAACAATGCGGTTTTCGTCCCGGCCGTGGAACACTGGACCAGCTCTATACTCTCCACAGGGTGCTCAAGGGTTCATGGGAGTTTTCCCAACCAGTCCACATGTGTTCTGTGGACTTGGAGAAGGCTTTAAACTGTGTCCCCTGTGACATTCTGTGGAAGGTACTCTAGGAGTACTGGATCAGACGCCCTCTGCTGAGGGCCCGTGCGGTCACTGTATGACCGGTGCAGGAGCTTGGTTTGCATTGCCGGCAGTAAGTCAGGCCTGTTCCCAGTGCATGTAGGCCTCCGACAGGGCTGCCCTTTGTCACCAGTTCTGTTCATTATTTTTATGGCCAGAATTTCTAGGTGCAGCAAGGGGCCAGAGGGGGTCCAGTTCGGGAGTCATGGGATTTCATCTCTGCTCTGTGCAGATGATGTTGTCTTGTTGGCTCTCTCGAGCCAGCACCTCCAGCATGCACTGGGGCGGTTTGCAGCCAAGTGTGAAGCAGCTGGGATAAGAATCAGCACCTCAAAGACTGAGGCCATGGTTCTCGACCGGAAAAAGGTGGCTTGCCGCCTGCATGTCGGTGGAGAGTCCCTGCCTCAGGTAGGGGAGTTAAGTATCTTGTGGTCTTGTTCACGAGTGAGGGAAAGATGGATTGAGAGATTGACAGGCGGATCAGTACAGCGGCCGCAGTAATGCGGTTACTGTAGTGGTCCACCGTGGTGAAGAAAGAGCTGAGCCAAAAGGCGAAGCTCTTGATTTACCACTCAATCTACGTTCCTACCCTCACCTATGGTCACAAACTTTGGGTCATGACTGAAAGAACAAGATCCTGGAAACAAGCTCTCTGCAAATCTCTGCAGGGTGCCGGGGCGCTCCCTTGGAGATAGGGTGAGGAGCTCTGTCACCCAGGGTGAGCTCGGAGTAGAGCCGCTACTCCTCCAAATCAAGAGCAGCCAGCTAAGGTGGCTTGGGCATCTATATCAGATGCCCCATGGACGCCTCCCTCTGGAGGTGTTCCGGGCATGTCCCACCGGGAGAAGACCCAGAGAAACACCTCAGGATCCTCCCGGAAGAGCTGGAGGAAGTGTCTAGGGAGAGGGAGGTCTGGGCATTCCTACTCCTACTGCTGCCCCCATGACCCGGCCCCGGATAAGCAGAAGAAGATGGATGGAAAGATGGAAAGCAGGGACATAACAGCACTGTCAACTAATTGAAGTAATATGCATTTAGCTCTAAGGATGAAGTGACTACTGATAAATTAATCTACAATCATTTGGAAAAATTCACAATCATTTCAATCATTGATATGGTCCAACTTCTTTGTTATGTAAAAGCACATTCTCTGTTAATTGTTGTTTTTCTTCAATTTACTACCGATAGGCAGATCCCAATTAAATATGTTCAATACAATATTCTACTTTCCCAGTGGAAATTTGAAGTTGTTCTAAGAATCTGTCTGTTTGAACTTCTGGCTGGGCAAAGCAAGAAATGTAAATGCCACAATTGTACCCATGTGTTAAGAAATTAACATTGATTGGTTACTATTGATTGATTGGTTATCTATAACATATCAGCCAAATGTTAGCAGATTTTGGTTTGGGACCATCATCAATTGTATTAAATTTCTCAACGGACGCCAACATTACAAATGTACTCACCTGTAGTTTCAGTCTTGCTCCAATTCTTCACAAGAGAAATCTGTCTCCTGTCACGCAACTTTGTCTTGTACCAAGAATCTGAAGAACATAAAACACAAAGTTTGATTAACAAGTCTGCACCTTTCTGCTTTTCTTTTTAGCCTTTTGTTTTCTGCCAGTGCTATTTGTGCCTTGTTTTACAAGATGTTTACAAGATCTGTCTGTAAATAATATCTTCGTGTTAAAGCAGGCATTTGGGGTTATTTAGACCAATATCACATGCATTATTAGCAGAGGCTGGTGTGGGCAAAGATTGCGGAGTTCCTCTTATTTGTGCACAATTTCTGAAAAGTTTTCATTTAGGACCAAGGCAGGGCACCCTGTCTGCAGCAACTGTTCAGATGCCATTCTTCGATCACTTAAAATATCTTCAGGTGCCACGCAGGACCATAAACTCTTCATTTCCACAGGCAGCCTATAGGCTAACAGGGCCTGATCCTTTTAGATCTTATCAAACTGAATTGGGATTAGAGGTGTTGAGCATCTGCGCTCACAATCTGGGTTTTAATAGACTGAGCAGATGATGAGCTGGTCTGGCAGGGTCCTTTTCAGTACACCTGGCACCTGAAAACAAAAATAGTCCATGATCTGTGGTCAATGTAATGGAACAGAATAACAAAGGGAGCAGATCTCAGAAATCAAAAATTAAACACATTCACAAGTTAGCTGTATTATCTTACAGAGGTAAGACATTTGGAATCTTGATGCTGTGAAAGTGATGAAATGTGCATTGAAGATTTAAAAAAAAGATCCTGTCTGATGTATTAGAGGGCAAGTAGACAGTTATGTGTGTGTGTGTGTGGGGGGGGGGGGGGGGGGGGGGACAAACACTTCTTAAATCATGGCAGTAAAACACACTTGCCACCCTTTCCATCTGCCAATCTGTAGAGATGCAGATTCAAGTTTTCACTCTATGGGCAAAGTACACAGGCAAAGGACATAAATAATGTGTAAAAGACAAAATCCTCAAACAGTCAAATTAAACCTGAATACCTAAGGATTAATCTTTAGCCCAAAAAGGAGATTAATTTTGTGCTGAACGACTTATCACCAGGCAAGATTGTCTGCATTATTAATAAAGATGCAAATAAATACCGAAGAGTAGCATAGATGTGAGACACAATTAGGCTGGCAGACTCCCCCTGCACCACTTCATGTCTGATCCGTAGCTATGTCAACCAAGAACCAAGAACCAAGAATAATGTAAACCAAATTGTACACAAGCAATATTTGGGATGAGGAGCAGAGGCTTCTGAGAGGGAATGGGGGATGGGATGGAGGGGAGCTCCAGTCCCAAAGGGCCTGAAAGGTTGGATGTGCGCCATGTATGTCTGAGAGCAATCAAACTGTGTGTAGGGATCCTTCTTAAATCTGAGCCAAGCAACTTCCACACCCACAGAGAAAACCCATTATGAAAATCCACCTCTGTCTTTTCAACTGTCACACAGTGAAGCACTATGCAGTTTGTTGGTGCCACCTCAACATCCACATATCACAGATTTATGACACATTGTTTGCTGCCTCCAAAACAATACTGCTTGTGGACTGATGCAGCCCAAAATGACTAAGAATCAGTACTAGTTTGCTGCTGTCCTAATGTGCACTAGCCTATTCACATGAATCCCTACTTAGACACACATACACATGGAGCTAATATCCAGAGAGTCACCTGAAGACTATTCATGTCAAGTAAACACCATAAAACCACAGTGCTTCTGGGCATGACATTACTTCATCAAACACTACATATGCTTCATTTTCACAAAGAAACATACCACATCGAGAGAAGGGCTCTACAAACACCACGGTAGCTCTAAAAACGAGGCATTTGCATTAAGTATTACCCCCCGCCACGCATCCAGTCAGAATACATTGAGAGTGAGCTCACCTTGGTTCCTCTGTTTTCCCAGTCATCCAGTTAGCACATCCAGGATCTCGTCTGAGTGAATGTAATGGAAGAACCCAGGAGAGGAAAAAACGGAGTGGCAGACCAATAGAAAGGCCACAACCTTACATTGCCGCTCAGACTGCGGAGATTATTTTCTCCCCCAGAGAAGTGTCGTCAGGCTGCGTATGTAACGCGGAAGCCGGTTTCCGTAACGCCACTGTCACAAAAAGCATGTCCTTGGACCGCTGTGTTGTGTGCGTGTGCCTGTGCTGTCTGCAGACGCTGCCATGTCTCCCATTGTTCTGGGGCGAGTGAGACTGGCTTCCTTGCTCAATAGACCCTGCCTACTATAACAGCTGTGAACCAGCCCCCACCTCTCTGCAGCTTTCCTTCTCCCAGTCCCCTCCTCCTTCAACTTCTGCCTTTCTGTTGCTGGTGCTGGTGCTACCGCTGCTAAACATTAACCCTACAGTTGCCGCTTCAGGCCGTCAAAAGCTGGAGTGGGGGATGTGTGTCAAAGGAGATCCTAGCATGTAGCGGACAAAGGAACAGAACAGAGGAAGCATTTCCGACAGTCATGCTGCATTTGCAGGACATCTATACTAATGTATCCTTTCCTCAGACTGTGCTGAGGAAAAGAAATTCACCATAGAGAGACAGAGGCTCAGACAGAACACTGAGATACAGGCTTTTCATATTTCTGCAAATCATTTTCAGGTTATTTGTACGTAAAATTGTGGAAAATAGTGTAATTTCCAAAGAATCACTGCTGGTGCTTATTATTATTTTAGGTTTACAAAATATTTGGCACCAAACATATAAATGTTCAGATTGATTGAAGATTCAGAACAACAAATTTTCTGTCTCTGTGATATAAACCTTTCAAAAACGACAAATGACTAATCAGCTATTTTCCTTTGGACTGACTGTGTGCTTTACGGAGTCCAACAATAATGTAAAATGGCCCATTAAGTATGAATCTTGGTCACTTTAAAATAAAAGACAAGGGATTATCTTATCAGACTTGGTTCATTGTGTTCCTGTGATGAGCAAAAATCCTTTGAAAGAGCTTGAAACCAGCAAACTCATAGCATACTGCTTTAGCTTGCAGGTCTTAACTTTAATCAAGATTTTTTTTTTACATATTACATATTATATTCTACTGCAATACCAAATATGTCAATCATTAAATCGGCAACTATGTTGTTTAACATTAGTTTTAGTCACTTTTAAATGAAGCATAACATGACAAAGTTACAAAAATGAATGCATGTGTATGTGTGTATATATGTATGTATGTATACACACACACCACACACACACACACACACACAGTGACAAGTGCAACGTGTTTCCGTAATCTGTGTCACATTTTAACTGGTCAACAGCTTTTTAGAATATCTTAAATGCATCTCAGACAACACCAGTTTATCTCCAAATGTTTTCACCAAGTGACTTATTTGGCCTTCTTATTAACAGAGCTATATCACCTATATTTGCCCAGACACCATTCAGGACACTAAATCAAGTCTATGGACCCAACCCCTAAGCAAAAACGTCACAGCCGTGGAAATATAGATTTTATGGAGGATAATACCCCAGTAAGTAACCCCAAAACGTTTTTTTGAAGAAATGTACACTTATCAGTTTGGAAGTTCAGCAATTCAGATAGATAGATAGATAGATAGATAGATAGATAGATAGATAGATAGATAGATAGATAGATAGATAGATAGATAGATAGATAGATAGATAGATAGATAGATAGATAGATAGATAGATAGATAGATCGATAGATCTAAACGGACTGTGGCTCCGTTGATTACAAGGTCACCTAAGAACTCGCTAATCCACACGTAATCGTGCGACATAGCAGAATGTATTTCTATAAAGATATCCACTAAAGTAGTAGGAGAGAGCCCCTGATTTTTCCGCCCTGTCCCTGATTAACAGTTGTACAGGGCTCAGGGAGAGAGAGAGAACGAGAGAGAGAGAGTTAGAGCAAGCAAGTGGAGTACAAATGTCCCCTGTAGAGATTTGGACCGTTGTACTATGGTATCCACTAGAAATAGCAGAGAAAATAATAAAGAAAAGTTTGTGGATCAGATCAATAGGGTCTGCAACAGCTGGATCTGTGCTGCAGCCGGGCCACAGCAGAGCTACAGCATTGGAAGCCAAAACATTGTCTTGAATGATCTGGTCCGCAGGATTGCACAGACACACTGCAAATACAAATGTTGGAAGCGAGGGGCTAGCCATCATTAGTCAGTGTCCACCTAGTGGCTAAAAGAGAAACGAGAAAATAATCATGCCTTTTAAACATTATTAGTGGCCAGGAAGTCTAACGGTGGACTGACATTGACAGGAACTAGAGCAACAAGCTGCCATCCATTTTCAATGTATACTGGCCATCAGGGGCTTTTGGGGCAACAGTGAAGATGAGACAAGTGTTGAGCAATGTGACTTGAGCGGCTTGGGTGGCTAGAAAGTTGAGAAAAGTTCAACTTTATGCAAATATAAAGGACATGACCACGGCGATAGCCAGTTGTAAGCCTATCTGCATTCCAAAGACTGACCAGACATCCCTGATTTCCAGAAGCAGTCAAGCCGCCCTGTCTCTGTTTAAAACCGTCCCTGAAAATATCCCCATTCTGAATAGGAGAGAACAAAGATGGTCTCTGAGATAGATAGATCGAATATAGATAGATAGATAGATAGGTAGATAGATAGATAGATAGATAGATAGATAGATAGATAGATAGATAGATAGATAGATAGATAGATAGATAGATAGATAGATAGATAGATAGATAGATAGATAGATAGATAGATAGATAGATAGATAGATAGATAGATAGATAGATAGATAGATAGATAGATAGATAGAGAGCAAGCAAGCAGAGTAGAAACGTCTCTGGTAGAGAATGGGTTCAAGCCAGTCGCATATGTGGTCACTTTACTACATATAGCCTACACCCCTTCCATTTAAACTCCCGCTACATTGTCCGAACATTAGGTGGGTTTATGAATTAAACATAGAGTAGAGAAGAGCTGATCATCCTGGGGGGACACAGGAGCCCCGCTTTCAACGCCTGTAGAGCTGCCACCTGAGCAACTACATTGACCATATTCGCTCAAGTTGCTCTTAATGTGAGTCCCTTGTAAGCTGCCAGGACTATTGTTTTGCTGTATGTTCTTCTTCTTCTTTCTTTCTTCTTTCTTTCTTTCTTTCTTTCTTCATCTTCCTTTTTTAAGGGAGTTCTACTTTCCATGCACATGGACTAATGATAATAATACTAATGTTGATAACCGCCCTCTCTCTCTGTGGACCTATCTGAGCCCTCCTGCTCACTGTGCCTGACCTGCCTCCCCGCTCGACCCATGCTTCCGAACTGACCGTCTGATCGACTTGCTTTCCATCCCTTGACTCAGCTCTCCACCTTAATAACCACTGAGCTGTCATGTAAGAATAAGTTTTGAGTCGCAAAATGAATCTAAGCTTATTTTTAAAGCATTAAAAAAAACAAAAAATATGCAACTACTACAACTATGCTAGTACAGATTTACAGATTATGATAACTGCTAGTTGTGGGAGAAAAAGTGAAGAGAGTAAAAGTCAGCTGTATCAGATTGTCTACTGTTACCATTTCTGCACAAATAACAGGTAAAGCATGGAAACTATCAGGGAGCTCCTGAATCTGGGTTGTAAATTTTCCCGTTGCAAACCTCTTCTGGCTATATCACCTCCACAAAATGCGGCACTCAGAGATACGCAGTCTACAGATGGCACTGTAAAAAACCCTGGTGACGTCAGTAAAGGCTGCTTTCCTCAAAATATTTAGCTGTCATCAGAAAGTCAGGAGCTAAAACTAGTGAGCCTTCATCATATGACTCAGCAGGTAGCCATAGAGACAACCTTGATCAGGTCAGACAGTCAATAGTCCGCCAGTGTCGTGTGTCCAAGTCCAAGTGTGCCGGCATGAGAGTCGTTCCACTGCTTCTCCATCATCTGCCTCAGTCCACAGAATGGCATTGCGATAACACAGCAGGTAGCCATGGAGACAGCCTTGATCCAGACAGTCCGCAACAAACCACCAGAGTCTTTAGAAGTGGGGGAAAGGGATGTGAGAGCATCACGCTGCCATGCTCCCAAGGGGAGTTGTTATTCCAGCCGCTGCCTTGGCCAAGGCCAGTGCTGGTTAGGGAGGCCGAATGCAGATAAGATTGGAAGATGTTTGGGTTTAGGGCGAGTACCCGCACTCCATTTTCACAGCTCTCTATGTCCATACCTGTCTCCGATTCAGTCCAATTTCTTATGTAGAGATGTTAGGCTTTCTGAGATATTATCCAAACTTCTCCTGAGCCTCTCCGAGCTGATACCGTTACTCTCTATAAGACGGTTCATAGAAACAGTCTGAGTGCTCGTGGCTCTGCCCACCGGCTCAATCATTACGGGTAGCTTCACAGGGCTATGAACAGCTTTACCCATATCTTTGGTGTTCCGAAAAACCAGGGCAGTGCCGAATCCAATCAGCAACAGACCTGTGATCAAGGTTCCGAATAGGTAGATGTCTTCGATGTCCTCCACAGAAAGAGCTGCCAGACACACAACCCGCCATCTCTCCCAGCCATCCATTGTGTCACCAACTGCAAACAGTCAGGTTCCCCCTAACCCAGGCTTCTCGTAGAGAAGATGGTGTCAATTACATTGAGAGACCAGCTGATCAAATCCATGATTCCAAATTTACAGTTTAGAGGGCAGGCAGAGAGAGTCTCTCAGAATAGACAGAACGAAGAAGCGAAGCAGAAGGAAGACAGGGGACGAGAGGGAGAGACAAGACATGTGTTCTAAACTTCTAATACTAATACTCAGAGTATGGTCCCAGTTTTAACTCCCAAACAAACGTGTTGATAGTAGAAGAAGTCATGATATGTACACTCTCAAAAAGAGATGCAGAAGAAATGCAACAATTTTAGGTGGTTACTGCTCATCAGTATTATGATGATTAACAGCTCATCAGTAAGCTCGCTAAGCAAACCAAATTACACATACATTTTTCGCATGAAGCATGCACGAGACAGTGTGCACAGAGCATAAATAGGCTTTCAAAACAATATGAATAATATGATGTTATGACAATGGCAAAGCACCTCATTGAATCTTGTGGATTCTGTGTCTGGACCCAAAGAAAAACATGGATACACACTTGATCTTGTTTTAAACATGATTTGCCTGTTTTCAGCCTAGAAAACCACAACCTAAGACAACCTAAAACTAATCAGAGCCCTAGCTCAGTGACTCTACTCGTGTTGTCGGTCATGTAGAGGATAAACTGCAGGTTGTCGTGTATTAAGCACAACTATGTTCAGAACTGATTTAGTATTTCAAGTATTAGCCACATCCAGGAGTCCTCGGTTCCTCTATCACGTCCCCATGTGAGTATATCTGAGTATTCTGTGTTTATGTCAACATTTATCACCTAAACATCACTAGTTTTCCTTGTCTTATGTCCGTTACACAACTCTCTACAAACACCTTAGGTAGGACTTTGTGCCCCTCCCGTTCGGCCAATGACAGCTCGGCAATGCTGAGCGACCGTGACATGGTGATTGACTTCTCACTGATCCAAACCTGTGACTGTTACGATGCTCCGACAGTATAGTCATTCAAACATCAAATTAATTTCACTGTGTCCCCTATTATATGGCAGTGCTGCCAAAGAGAATGGGTTAAATATTTACCCTTTCAGTTCTGTTCTGTTTACACTTGTCAATTATGAAGATCAAAGTAAAAAAAAAACGTTTTATAATAGGTTAGCATGGTTAGCACTTTAACTTTATTTTGATGTTCTTACACTTCTATTTCCGCTCTGTCTGCTGTCACAACATTCAAACATTGACCTAAATCCATTGCTAAAACAATGCAAATGTTACTACACCTACTAACTTTTGAGATTGAAATTGACACAGCCAAATAAATTTTAAACAGCTGTTTGCCAGAAATGAGTGAGAAATCGACTCACAAATCCACACGACCTGGATCTACAGCAATGCCATAGGGATGTCATTCGGATTGGACAAATGTGGCCGGATGGTGTCGAAGAGAGGCAAGATGACCAGAACCGAGGGGGTCAACCTACCAGAAGGGCAAAATAGGTGACATCCAAGACAGCTTCAAGTACCTTGGTATCCTACAGGCTAATGGCAATCATGAGGAGGCCGCAAGAAAGTCAGCCACAACCAAATACTTCCAAGGTCCTGAAGTGTCGGCAAGAACAAGGTCCAAGCAATCAACATCAACATCAACAGTCATCTGATACCCTGCCGAAATCATAAGCTGGCCAAAAGAAGAGATAGAAGCCACGGATATCAAGACAAGAAAGCCCCTCATCATGCATGGAGGGTTCCACCCCAAGTCCAGCACCCTGCGACTGGCCCTGATCCTGAGTCAAGTATCATGCCTTACGGCTGCGCATATGCGCATCTTTAGTGCAAAACGGGGCCAGCAGTAATTGCGCATCTCCTCGGTATATGCCACATCTGATGCTGACTTTGCTGACTCGGCAATTGGCTTTCTTCTAGGGTTGTCTTCCACATTCTGCGACGGCTCTAGCGACCAGTAGCTGGTGCTTGGCTCCTCTGGTATTGCTACCAGTCCCCTTCTGAGCCCCGTTCATGTATTGAGCCACATGCTTACTCATCTTGGCCGCAATGATGCCTGACAGGGCCTTCTACGTTGTGCAGAGACAAGCTATTGGCCAGTAGTTGGATGGGATGGGTCCCTTTTCAGGGTCCTACAGCGTCAGGACTGTCCTGTCCTGGGTTAACCACTCTGAGTGGGACCCATCCCTCAGCAGCTGGTTCATCTTTGCTGCTAGACGTTCATGGAGTGCAGTTATCTTCTTCAGCCAGTAGGTGTGGATCAGATCGGGGCCCGGTGCGGTCCAGCTCTTCATCTTTGACACTCTTTCTTGTCTGCCATTGAGATGTTTACTGGCTCTTGTTCTGGGAGGTTGCTATGGTCAGCTCTTAGGTCCGCTAGCCATTGGGCATCTGGGTTATGTGATGCCTCTCTTTCCCATATGACCTTCCAGTATGCTTCTATCTCAGCTCTTGGTGGGTCTGATCAGTTGTTATATCCCTGCCACTGAGAGTTCACCATGGCTGATTCACTGGCGAACAGCTTGTGTACTCTTCTAACCTCTGCTTCTTTGGTGTATCTCTTCAACCGGATGGCCAGAGTCGTAAGGCTTTAAGTTAGTTTCGAGTGCTTCAGGGATAGAGAGCTTGTCGTACTTCCATGGTACCCCTTTATTCGCCATGTTGCCCTTCTGGTGCTCTGCTAGTGGGCTAACTTCTCTCTGTGTTGCCCTTATCCTGGCTCCTAACCAAATCTTCCACGGTAGGTGCTGCCTGTTATGGTGGGTGCCCATCTTGTATCCAAGCATCTCTAGGATTACTATTGCTGTACTGTGTGTCAGCTTATTGGTCTTCGTGATGGTTTCTGTGGGTATTGTTGTCAGGGCAGCATTCACATCTACGAGCAGATCTTCTGAGGGTAGTTTGCAAGTCAGCTTCGGCAGTCGTCGGGGGGTCCAGGTTTCTAACTGAGCCATGATCCGCCTTCTCAGGGTTGGGGCTTGGTACCCAGTATCTGGTTGTGTTGGTATCCCCCTGCTGACCGTGCGACCGTGCGAGGCAACGTTGCTGTATTTCATCCATCTCTAGTTATGATAGGAGTTCCCAGTTGCGGCCTTGAGGACACTGAGGTAACACTGAGCTAGCAGCTCCCACATTGGCTGCATGTATCCATGCTCGGTAGGTTTGCTCATGTAGTAGCATTCCAATAGGCCCATTTCCGCCCTTGTCCATCTGTGGTTTGTTCCAGTAGCTCATTACCTATACATACATACATATAAATAAATATATATATATATATATATATATATGTGTGTGTGTGTGTGTGTGTGTGTGTGTGTGTGTGTGTGTGTGTGTGTGCACATGGAACCTCAACTTACAGACACCCTATTATACAAAAAATTCAGAATATGAAATGGGCTTAGAATAAATTTCTGTCCCATTTAATCAAAAAATATTAAAAATACAAAAACGAAATTGAAAAGGCTGCCCAACAGCAGTCCTTGCTGTCCTTTTTACATTTATAAACAGTTGTATATTTCAATATTATATTAAAGCAGTCATTTCAGTATTATATGTATATATATATGATGCAAAAATTCTAAGATACGAAAGATGGAATCTGGAATGAATAAATTCCGAATCTTGAGGTTCTAACACAGTAGAACCTCAAGATTCTAAATGTGTCTATGTATATATATATAAATATATATATATATAAACACACACACACACACAAAACCCTAATATTAACCCCAATATTCCACTGGATATTTTACAGCTGCAACATGCTGCAGCAGCAACGCAGTACTCTAAAGGGTCCCATATCCATCCAGTGTGTTACAGCAGCAGTACGCCAGCTGAAATTTCCATGCAGGGGGTGCTGCCGCTGCTTCGGGCCCGATCTCTGCCAGGGATGTTTCCGCTTCTCTCTCTCCCTGTCTCTCTCTCTGCACTCCGCACAACTTTTTTCGCTCCCATTCAAATCCGGGTTATGTCTGATCGACCTATTCTCTACGAGCTTTCTATGTGTTATTTATAAGTTTGACGGAAGTTCATTCTGATACCGTAATGATAACTTCCAGTCTGGTGTGATGCAATCGGTTTAGCTTTAGCAGTAACCGCAAAAACAGAATGCTGTGCTCAGGAGCGGCAAGTTGCAGCTGAGTGCATCTGAGATGTTGTTGAGCCGTTCTATGTGGAAGAGATCTCAATAGATTTTTATGGCAGATAACTATAGCGGTTACCGCATCACAGCTGTAAGGTGCTGTTCACGTATTCTGTGAAATATCTGCATGATACCAAGGCACTTTTATTGTCGCAATATTTTAGTAGTACCAATCCAGGGCAATTCTAGGATCAGAGGTTTAGGGGTGCTGAGCACCCAGAGAGCTGCTGGCCAGGAAAGATAAATTTAACTTTTTTACAGAGAAAAGCATAACACTGGTATATTTTTGTTGTTAAAAAGTCTCAACAAAGTACTATATGGTTTTGACACTATTCTAGCTTGTTTTAAAAAGGATGTTTTTTTGTTAAAAAAGCACAGTAAAAATAACAAAAACATTTTTAATTTCTCAAATTTTAGAGGTGCTGGGCTTCAATTTAGGGGGCTGGAAACACCTATGGTACCAATACTGTTACGGTTCCTACAATTCAGTAGTAAGTCTTGCTGGTATGGACCCCCTCGCTTATAATCCCCTCGCAATAACCACTGGATGTGTTTTGGATGCAATAACCTCAATTTTATTGTTGCAATCAGTACATGTATTTATGTATACTATCTTCCATGTGCTTGCCTGTCTGTCTTGGGTTAGGATCCCCTCCTCTGTCTCTCACCCTGAGGTTTCTCCCTTTTTTTCCCTGTCTTGGGAGTCATTCCTCAGCCTCAACAAGGGTCCAAGGACAGGGTTTTTTTACAACATACATATTGTTACCCTCTTTGTAAAGTGCCTTGAGATAACATCTGTTATGTACTGGCACTTAAAACAAATAAAGTTTAAGTGAAATTGAAATTAAGATGACTATGGCTAATCCAAGACTCAATATAAACCAAACAGGCCAGTAAACAGGTTAGTGTGTTTTTGCAGTTTGTAATTAAGGGAAGTAGATCAGGAAGTAAAAGCCATCTGCATAACAAATTGTGTAACAAGTTATACCAAATAATAAATAAGTAAATAAATAACGATATAAATAATAATAGTACTATTAAAGCTGCAAGCAGCTGTGAGTGGGTCCTGGCAACCGCGGGGTTAATGGAGGTTGTAGGTCATCCCTGGACTCCTTTTTTATCACACTGAGAGGAGAAATCTCTTCTAGGCTTTGCAGCATCCCTGTGATTCAGTCATAATGAACAATCTCTCTCCTCTGCAACCGCCCTCCTCCTTTTCTCAAACTAAACCGGTCGATGCAAAGACTGACAGAGGAGGAGAGTAAAGCCCTACATTTGCTCTGTTAAATTTACTTCAGTAACTTTAGAGATAAATTGTACCTGTAAGAGAACTAAAATTCACCCTGACAAAAGGTTATGCATTCATGTTCATTGTTAATTTGTCAGCAAATACACTGTCAAAATACATTTTGAAACATGAAACTTTATTTTTACAGTCACACTTATAATAATCTTATAAATAATAATAAATCAAACAATAGTATAAAACTGCAACGAAATGAGATACTGTGTTTTGCAAAAATCACTATTACTGTGTCACTGTTGAGTTTCAGCTGCCTGGCACATGGCCACTAAATGGAGTTGATCAGGTTAAGAGAATGAGGTTTGTGTTTGTCACTTGTTGTTTCCTTAATGGGGCCCCATGAGTGAGATGACATGTGTGAACACGGAGGCAGTGACTTCTTATCATGTTCATCTTCCAGTGCCATACAGCCACACCCCTTGACATAACAGAGCCATTTTAATGATGCTTATGCAAAATGAAGCCGATGGGATGACATCCCTAGGCAAACTTGGCTGACACTTGATGTAGTGAACTAACAACACTTGACCAATGAAACAAATATGGCCGACTTCCTGTCAATAATTCACAGGGATTCACACAACCTCAAAGATGATACAATGACAGCATGAGTGTACATCTGTACACTTTCCATTTGCAAAGTGACAGTATAATAATTATGCACAATTGTCTTAGATGTTATAAATCTGGATTAACTGAAGAAAAAATGTATTAAGATTACTGGTCAAGTTATTTTGCCAATAGAATTCTTCACAATGTGAAAGTAAATCCACAATTTACATAATGTGACTAGAGTGCAATTCAGAAAATGGAGAGGTCATCAAGCTGTAAAGCAATTTGGTTGAATTGTTATCCAATAACACAGATTCAATGCCAAATGCTCCAACAGAGCTTCAGCTCTCCCCAACATCAGCCAAAACCAAAAGATTTTCTCTGAATAAAAGTTAAAGTGTTCGTTACTTAGATGACTAAAAATGTATTCATTTTTAGAGAAAAAAAAGAAAAAATAAAGAAAAAAGGCAGTATTCTCTTGGCACTGTTTTGATACCTTTGATTGAGGAATTTAGATTCAAAAGAGACCACTGGGTATAAAGCAGGTAAGAAGATGAATGGTAGAGCTGGTTGTACACAGGGTGCATGGACAAATTAACTTGATTATTTGAACCATTAAAAGTGTTTTTTCATATGAAATTAGTATTTGTCTGGAGGGCATTTATGCACCATCGCCTTTAGGGGGAAATCTATAACATTTCCATGACTGTATTCATGCTGTTGGTACTCATTTGTTTATTGGGACTGAAAACATAATGATAGCCAGTAGCCATTTATAACTTCAAAGTTTTAAACATATCCCACATATTTGGGTAGGTCGCTAAGAATTATTTTGCCTCTCTTTCAATGTCCTTTTCACTGATTTGGTGTCAAAAACTTGTCAGATACTAGACAAATTATGAGCAAAAGCACAAGGGAAATGTTACAGGGCAGAAAGCGACTGGGCATATAAAGTTTGGGATTTTCATTTCTGTCTTTAAGATATGGAAGCCCATTTCCGCCACTTTGGAAAAAAGTCAGACTAAGTCAAAATAATGAGATACTTAAGTCGAAATTATGAGATACTAAGTCAAAATGATGAGATACTAAGTCGAAATTTTGTAATACTAAATCGTAGTCATGAGATAGTAAATCGAAATTACGAGATACTTAAATGAAAGTTATGGCGTGGCAGATCGAAATTACAAGATACTACGTTGAAATGATATAGTAAAACAAAAGTACTTAAGTCAAAATTATGAGATACTAACTGAAATGATGAGATAGTAAGTCAAAACTATGAGATACTAATGATGCATCAGAAATGTTGGTTGGTTGGACCTATCACAGCAAGCGAAACTGTGCGCTAGTTGATGGACAGCAATGTAGTCGATCTCTATGGCCATAACCGTTTGAGACGGCGCGTTTATGTCAGCCGTAGTCAAAAATATGCATGACATATAGATGGCTGTGACAAGTTAGAGCCCTACGACATAAGTATTGTAGCGTCCAGCCGGACGTCAGAGGAAATAACCAGGGGTTGGTCTCACCCTTTTTTTTACTGAAAGAAGCACAACAGTTACTGTCGGCCGTAACTACGACAAAAACAACAACAAACAAACAAAATATATACATTTTTTCCCCAAGTGGCGGAAATGGGCTCCCATATGAAGAGGAAAACTACCGGTAGAGCAGGCCTTATATGTGACCATCCACTCTATACCGGTCTCTCTCAAAGCAAAATAGCAAAATACGTTCTTCAATCGGCTCGTAATAAATACTGACGAACCCAACTCTTCCTCCATACTTGCTCCAGACGCATCCCCACCTTAATTCATTCTCAAATGCAGCAATGTCGGCGATCGAGATAACATTCACTTACCAGGTTAATCAAGTATTCCTGTATCAGTACGAGAAAGAGAAACTATAACGTACCGCTACGATGCTCACAGACTCATGATCGTTTTTCGGGTTTCGGCTCCCTGAATGAAGCTTGAACCGCGACAGAGTGGGATTTTTGCTACCACGACACAGTCAAACTAAACATATACGAGTTTGTAAGGGATTTAGGCCGCTTTAAAATGTGTCCCGTTTTTGGGCCAGGCCCTCAAAAACCCAAACCTTTCACTGAGAGGAGATCCATCTGATCTGGCTAATATTACGCCCTCAGCTCCTTCTGAGGCCATGGGAAACGTAGGTAAAGCCGCCGGCGTTTTACCATTACTAATGCTTTACAACAAGCAGGCCACGTTTATGGACTTTAAATACCGTCCATATGTTCATACTTTGCACCAGTAATGTTAATCAATGGAAGTCAACAAAGAGGTCCGATGTCAGTATTCCAGCAAATATACTCACCAAAACAAACATGTAACATCTCTCCTCTTTCAAAACTCACCTCATTTGCGTGGAAATGGAGACACTCGTATCATGAATGATGAAATGCAGTAATGCATGGGTAAAATGCAGCTTTAAATTGTATGGCTTATTCACTAGCTCGCTCACCCTCTGTTTTGGGTTGGGGACAGTGATGTCATTGCATGAAATCATATTACCCGCCCCAATTTTTTTTTCAGAGGCCGTTCCTTTCTGCTTAACATCACATCATCGTATACTTACACTCCTGCTTGGCTGTTGTGTTTTTGCCTTTTAGTTTCTAAAAATATTTAAAATACTTGTTCACTGGTCAAATGTGCTGAGATCCGGAAGGAAAGAGTTTGATTTACTTTCAGTTATTTTGATGTTTATTTAATGGATGAGAAATGTGAGTGGTAATCTCTACTATTTCAACTAATTGATAAACTCGGTAAACTGGGTGTCAGATGACAAGCCAGCACAGAAACAGAAGTCAAATCAAAGTGTATTGAGTCTAGCAGTCTGTCGGAGATGGTCTGTGGGGCTGGATCAGCTCAGCCTCAGTCTTTGTGGGAACCACATCTGGGAAGTCCCCTGCAGCAGAGTCCATGTTCTTGAGGGAGTAATCAATGACATCCTCTTCATCTTCCACGACCTCTGACACCACCTGGACAGGGAGTTAAGAGCTAGTAATGGGTTTTCTGCAAATAGTCAAGACTGGACAGAAAAGGGGAATGTTTCTGTGTGTATACCAAAGGCAGCAGTATTTGTGGCAAAGATTATTTTGCCTCCGTGCCAGACATTGAAGCTATTGGTTATTGATGTTGCCTCACAGCAGGTGGGCTGTGGGTTTGTGTCCTGGTCCAAGACTTCTCTATGGAGTTTTTTTTTTTACGTTAGACGGTTTTGTGCTTGAATCATTTCTATTGTTCATTCCAACAAATAAGAGATTGTTTCCTAATATAATTCCAGTATTAACACCAACACCACCTATCAGCAGCAGCAGCGACATCCAGTCAGTGGTGACAAGTGAGGCATGACCTTACCAGTCATCGTGGAAAGAATTTTTATAAAGTAAAATTAAATGGTTGTACTTAACCAGTGATTTGTACTATACATTTGCATTTAATTTAACTTCACCCATTTTAGATGTATTTTTACTCATTTCGCATTTACTATTCAAAAACTGTAAAGAGACTACCTGACCAGGGATTGTACAATGACTTGGGTGACAGTGCTGGTACCCTATGCAGTGAGGCCGTATTGCTGTCTCTCTGTATGTCGCTATTAAAATGTTCAAACACTTCACTATATGAACAAAATTTCCATAGTTTAGCTGTTTGTTTTTTTCCCCCCAACAACTGTATACGTGTAACGTGCTTCTTGTGATGGCAGCAAGCTAAAACGGCTGTGAATAGGGTGGGTGAGGCACGCAGTTCTTCTGCCTCATGGTAGGGGGCGCTAGTGATCCCAGGGATTCTTCTTGCGACTCCCCAACTCAGCTGCAGAACAAGTGACAGTAACAAGCGGTGACAAGTGATTTCAAATGCAGCCATCCGTTATTTACAACCATCTTCATTTATAGGTGAAGGTGAGACCACGATAACGTTTTAATCTTTTTATTGAATGTGCTTTTTGTGTGAAACGGTTTGTGTGTGTGAATAACGCAGGTGAGATTTTAAACAATCCACTAAATGCTGCCAATCAAATGGCGAATACGATACTCTGTAGGGTTCATATGTTGGAAAATCTCATAGTGATGACGTCAGTGCCTCACCAGCCATGAATCTCACCGCACGTCACTGGTATCAAGTTACTAGACTTGCACTAGAAGTGCAACCATATTCACGTACAGTTAAAAGTACATTAAATAGAATTGCAAATTATGATGTGTAAGGGAGCGCCCTGCCACCCTGCGGAGGAAACCCATTTCGGCCGCTTCTATCCGGGATCTCATTCTTTTGGGTCATGACCGAAAGAATGAGATCCCGGATAGAAATGGCCGAAATGGGTTTCCTCTGCAGGGTGGCGGGGGGGCTCCCTTCGAGATAGGGTGAGGAGCTCTGTCACTCGGGAGGAGCTCGGAGTAGAGCCGCTGCTCCTCCACATCGAGAGGAGCCAGCTGAGGTGGCTCGGGCATCTGTATCGGATGCCTCCTGGACGCCTCCCCCGGGAGGTGTCCCAGAGGAAGACCCAGGGCACGCTGGAGTGACAATGTCACCCGGCTGGCCTGGGAACGCCTTGGGATCCTCCCGGAAGGGCTGGTCCAGGGAGAGGGAGGTCTGGGCGTCCCTGCTCAGACTGCTGCCCCCGCGACCCGGCCCCGGATAAGAGGAAGAAGATGGATGGATGGATGGATGGATGGATAGTGATAGTGGGCTACACCAGACTTTTGAGGTTCTGCAACATAAAGCTGCTTTAATGACTGCTTATTAATGCTTCCCTGTTGGTTTTTTCTTTTGTACAAATATGTCCTACATGACTAGTAGATTTCAATGAGTAATTATTAAATTACCAAACTCTTATCATTAGACATCATTAGAGTAAAATTGATGTAAATCGTTAACTTCACAACTGAAGTGCTAGAGTGATATAGTTGTTAAGGGCTGGGCAGGTTAAGCTGCCAGGACCCTGTTATTTTGCTCATTTTCCTTCTTCCAAGGAGATCCTACTTCTAGTGGGCTATCTCCTCCCATGGTTTTTGCTCAATTGACACCAAATGAGATACAGATCACCTTCAGACTGTCCTACACAAACAATCCACACTTGTCGAAAGTGAGCCTGCCGGACACAAAATGTTTGATTGTAAATGGTATAAACATTTACTAGCAAATTTTTGGTAAACACTTTTTCAAAGTTTCAGACAAAAATTGCTTCATTTTGGAGTCATGTTAGATTATGGATGGAAAGTATCAGAATTTAATTTCAAAAACTGAATTCTTTGCAGCAATTTACTCTCATACGAACAATTGGAGTCAATGCAAAAATGCCACTTTTACACCTCGAGGTAGACGATGGTTCTTGGTGTAGAAGATTGTGGGTTTGACTATACGAGTCTGCCCCAAAATTAAAAAAAAAAAAAAAAAAAAGTACAGTCCCACGCCAGATGTCCTCAATTTGAAACACTGGTGATGATGGGGACTGATGATGGCGCAACAAGAGCCTCCGACTTTCAAACGTTGAAAATATTTAACAAATCAACCATAAGTGCTACAGCTTTGGAAATCCTGCTTAAAATTGTCCAGGCTTGACTACTGTCAAGCACGTAAAGATAATTGGCTCCAGCCAATTATCCTAATAATTTGAACTGGCATGTACGGAGCCCCAGGAGTGACACTGGAGAAAAATAGTATAGAACGTGCACACAAAATACTAATTCGTTTCCCACTAAATACTGTTTCGTTCGAAAAACCAATTTGTGGCCACGAAATGAATATGTGTGCGCAAATTAGTTATTTGTGTCCACGAAATACTGGCGTGCGCACAAAATGCTAAATCACCACATAACCGAGAATTGTGCATAACCGTTTGTGGTGGTTAATAAGAGACAGAGAGAGGCTCTCTGGTCTGCCAAAAAGACGTGACTGTACTTTTCTGAGAAACTCATTTATTAGCGGACTCGAGCACAACCGCCGCACTAACACAGGAACTTGTTGCGGTGTGTACCTTCAAAATAAAACCCCCGGACCGAAAACAACAGAAATAGCATGCGCTCGTTTTGCCTCCTCAGCTGTCCAGGAATTATTAGGCTGACCATAACCCCCCCCCCCCCCCCCGTGTCTCTTATTAACCTCCACAGTTATACACAACGCTCTGTTACATTGTGATTTAGTGTTTTTCATTTCATGGCCACAAATTAGTATTTCGTGCGCACGCTGTGTATTTTTTTTCCCCCAATGTCATGTCTGGGGCTCCGTAGGCATATGCACATGTGAGTCCACGCATTTATACATTGTGTGTGTGTGTGTGTGTACATATACACATATGTGTGTGGGCGTGCGTGCGTGTGTGTACACACGCATTATTTAAATAAATGTCATACTGATGCACATTACAGCAGATTTTAATCTTACCCAATTTGCGGTGACATACAAAGACACTGTGGGATTGTCATATTAAAAAGGAGATCGCAGTCTATAATCAGGACAACAAAGCCCCTTAATGAGACTTAACCTGATCATCCAAGATGGTATCCACATCTCTTTCTAAGAGCTCCTGGCCTGAAGTGTCCAGGTCACCCTGGTCTGGATCTTCTTCGGTCAGGATGTCCATTGGGGCTTCCGCAATTGCTCTAATCGTCTGATCCTCCAGTGCCAGAGCTGTGTCAAACTGCAGGGGGGATGGAGGGCCCTGCATACCATCCCCTTCCACATCCAGGTCCTGTATAAACGTAGCAGCACCTCAGTGGCTAATCAAGTGTTGCAAGAATGAACATCACATGTAAATATCAAAAACACAAATTACTCAGATCAGCAGCAATTACTCAGTGATGCGTTACTAAAAGATATTGCATTAATACACAGACCACAAGCAAACCGAGCAGAGCTATTGAGCTTCACTTTCTCAACATGTTCCGGTGTTTATTTACACGATGACCAGCTGAAGTGTTGAATGGTGTGAACAGTGGGAATGGTATGTTTTCTGCAGTCTTTCAAACACAGAAAACTCAAAACATGGTAAGAACAAACATGAGAAATGGACCTGTGTGCCCACACGCAGTTCGATTACAAAATGGATCAAAGGTAGCAGCTCACAACCAACTATTGCTAGACTTGAGTGAGATTCCATAGCCATTCCACACTCCTTAAATAAAATCTCATAAATCAGATGCCCTGCATTACTACTATAGGAAGCACACTTTAAAATAAAAATTCTGAATCAACTTACATTAACTTTAATGTTATTTCCAATTCCAAGAACTAGAGAAGCACTTACTCATTTGTAAACGTTACATTGAGCAGCAACTGGTGGGTCTTTTTTCAGTTACTGCCTAGAAGTAGTACCTTTAGCCTCTGACCATCAGATCACATACAGGTTTTTGACTGTTTCTGATGGTCAGTTTCAACTTTGTGTTACCGGCTCAACTTGGACCTTTTGTGCATTTAAATTAACTTAAATGTGACATCCCGTACTCTTTTTCCTAGTACCTGCACGCCTGCCCAGCTGGTCACAATGTCATGCGTCGTCATTGTGTGGCAACAACTGCCTTCTTTCCGTTTCTTCCTTCATTTCATTTACTTGAGCCGAATCGAGTCAAGCCGGTATCACGTAGTGGAAACGGGGCGTAAAATATCAGCAATTGAACCCTTAACGAGATGTAGATGACAGTACACCAATGCATGATCGGGACACTGAGGGGGCGTGGGAGAGAAAAAGCTGATTTATACATACATCACTGAACTCGAGGGGAAGGTTCTCTGTGGGCTGAAGCTCTGCAGCGCTCAGATACATGTCTCCACGGCCTGCGGTACTGAGCTGCTCCCGCGCTGGAGGCTCCTGCTCAGGCTGGTACATCAGAGGAGGCAGGTTAAGATGGAGTGGGCATCGAGGGTCATCAGACTGACCCATGTGCACCGTGCGGTCGCAGGACACATTTCTGACTCCTGGACACATTTTGAAGAGCACCTGATTGCTATCCTGATAGATGTCTGAATGTCTCATGGTCAAGGATGATGTGCACACGGACAAAAAAAAAATATAGCTACAACTCTCAATTATCAGCTTGTACCATTTCAGCTTCTAGTGAAAACTCTGCTGACTTGATTTAGGTCTCAGTGGTTTTGTACCTGTTCATTGGTGTCTATTTGATCACAACCAAGAAGATAGGTCAGTACTTGCCGAAAACAAAGCCGTTAGTGCTGAGAAAAAGATCTGTGAAGGATCTGGTTTTATACAGGCTGATATAAAACCCCAGTATCACAGCGTTTTGTACCTTCCAACTGAACAGATTAGCCCCTTTATAACTCTGGGAAGAAAATCACAGACCACAGGAAGGATTTGATGTAGGCTCTCTTTGAAACCAGCAGCTACTGCAAGCTGCAGGTCTTGATCGAGGCCAAGGTGACAATAGCTCAATAGAGAAAGATAAGACTATTGCGTAACTATTTCAATAAGAACAGACTCTCCATCTATTCTAAACGTGGAGAAAGATCAAGCAATCATGATAGAACCAATGCAGAAAATCTTGAGGATACGCAAGACACAATGCTGGGTCATAGGCAGACAGGGGTTGGTGCATCGGACTCCCTCCACAAAGGAGATGCACTTATCATACACAATTCTCGTGTGGAGCTACAAAGCAAGAAACACAAGTTAGAGGAGGTGCTATGAGGTGGATGACATTTCAGATTTCACCACAACTCAATGCATCTTTGATCACCCAAGTTGAAATTGCTCTCTATGGAAATGGCAGTTTACCTGGGGAGTTCCTTCTGTCACAGCCTGCCTCCTTTTCCTGAGCTGCCGGTGCAACAGGGCCTCAACACCGTATCTACGACGGTACCGGCGCAGAGCTTTGAGCTTCTTAAGATTCTCCCTCTCCTTCATGGACAGACCTTCAGGGCCTGTCAGCAGATTGCTACCTGGTATCAACATTGGGAAAGAAATGTTATGTACCGATCCCGAAAAAAGGAATTACAAAGTAAACAAATCGACAGAGTTTGATGAACAAATGCTCACATTTACCCAGTGTCTGATGCTCTACTTTGCGATTGTGCAAATATCTGCGTTTTTTCTCCTTCAGCAGGTGCTGCAGGCGCTTGAATTGGTCAATGTAGAGGGATTGGAGACGGATTAGTTTCTCTCGTGTGACGAGTGCCACCTCCTCTGCAGTGTACACTCCAGCATGTCTGATTAACAAGGAAAAGACAACCAAGCATTTGACAAAGACGCCTAGGCAGGGGCTACATCAGAGCCATGAAGATTAACTCTGATAAAGAGTTGCAAAGATTTGATGAACAACAAACAAAAAAAAACCTAAATTAAAACAGTGAGATCAATGTGCTTACTTCAGGGGATCCTCATGATCACTGGCAATGCTGTCTGCGTCACTGTCAGGATCTCCTCTCCATGTCTGGTCTAGTACCAAGGGACTCTGCTCCTCCTCACTCAGGCTGTCCTCATCTGTATATGAGACATTACAATACTGACATTAGATCCCCAAACCGTGATGCAGAGGTGAGGTCAAAACAGAATGACTTCGGTGCGCTGCTAACAAAGTATCTTCCTGTCAAGACGAAACCACTTGCCTAAAATATAACTAGCTTCAGAGCGCCCTCCTTCAGTGCTGTGCATCTCTGGATGGTTATATCCACTCAGCTGAGACAGCAGCGTTTCTGGAGATGAGCCAGGGGCCGATTTTCTCATCTGAGCTTTGAGAGCCATGGCATTCCTACGTGCATGCTCTGCACAGAATGTCACCCTAAAGTCGAGACAGAATAGTTGGAGGGGAGGTGTCAGAGAGCTGCTTGAGTCTGTGAAAAGAACCATAATGGGACCTAAAGTACTAATGAGGTCCAACATGACTTTCTACACACCCATCTTTCCGCTCAACCTTCGGCGAAGCATTAGGGCAACGTTTGCCATTCTTGGCTGAGACATAGCTGCATTGCTTGTAAGGCGCATTCTTATCCTCTAAAATGTGTTTGATACAGAACTCAAGGCCTTCCAGACGGGGTTGAGAGCATGGTCGCTGGGTGAAGGAGCAGGTCTGGGGCTCCGGAGGACGAACTGTCTGGGCCACCCGGTTCCGACTTGAAGGCAAAACATGGATACGTATTCTATTCATCGTCTGCAAAACAACTGCAACTGGAAAAAACAAGGAGAATTATTCTGGTAAGAAGTCAGTGAATTGACAAAACAAAACGTAAATGCATTTATGTTTTCACACATTTTAAACCAAATTCTAGACTGGCACTAACTGGGAGAAAGGTTGAAGACCATATAATTAGTAGCGTCTTTTGACATTCGGAATACATTAAATAAATAAAACCGAACAAACATTCCCCGTAAACTTGATTAATCGACACCGTGGAGGGCGTTATATCTTTTAAAACGTATTTCACTTAGATACAGGTAGATAAAAACTGCGGATGGCGCTCTAGCCCAGTACTTGCTGGCAGTCCTTGAGACATAGTCCGGCGGTTATAAATGTTAAAATGTGTAGTATTCTTTAGACATAGGGTTAGAACATATCTACATACACACAGCTTTGCGTACGTGTTTCACTACTGTGCTTGACAAATCTTATAGATGATATCCATTGACAAGTAAGAAAAAAAATCAAGCGTTTGCGATTGTGTTCGTAGAGAAATGACTCAGAGGAACTCCAACACAGCACCTCCCCGGTACTGAAACCGCCTCTGCTCGCTGCCTCGATCCGTGAGCGGCCATTTTAGTTTAGCAATAGCTAGTGCTAGCCTACCGTTACGTTTCGATGTGTGCTGCGAGGAACGTCGTTTTGCCTACTTAAGACAGCATGCGGTGGTCTTTCTCATAATCACTGAATTGCGGTACCAGGTAGAAATTAACACAAGGTCGTATTTCATGTAAAACGCCTACCTTCCTCTCTGTCGCTACAACTCGGACTGACCGCAGTTCCTTAGCATTTGCCAACGTTAGCTGGAGGCATCCACTAAGCCCGCCCCTTCATGACGACCAAGCATTTCACTGGCCAAACAAGCCACCAATCAAAGAAACATTCCGTTTAAAAGTTCCACGCATTACCGCAAAACAATGAGTATTATAGGCAAGGAATGTTATGACCGTTTTCGTTAAAATATTTAACTCCTAAGAAACGACACGATATAAAAATGTGTTCACATTTTTTTTAACAGAAAACCGGACTGAAAAAAAAATCTCAAACTTTTTCCAGACCTGAGTGTCACTGTAACCACCAAGAACTGAAGAACTTTGACACTTTTGCATTGGTGGGTGGCGCGATCTTTCCTCACATTTGAGCTTGTTTTCAAAGCAGTTCCTTTTTTTAATCACAGTATTAAGGGTCAGCTTTTGTTGTTTGATTTGTCCAGACTGAATGAAACAATTTCTAATCTACAATACTTGGACATTCAGTCTTAATAGGCTCCATAACATAATGCATGTGATATTTGGGTCCACTGCACAGAAGACAAACCCTCCTGGTAAAATTAAAACTGCTGCTGTCTGAGCAAAGAGCAGTATACCTTAAGCTTTTCTGCAATATAGTCAAGGAAACAAAAATACTTCACAATTTATTAAAACTGCTGCTGTCTGAGCAAAGAGCAGTATGCCTTAAGCTTTTCTGCAATATAGTCAAGGAAACAAAAATACTTCACAATTTTATGGACTATCTGCTGCACTTCTGAGAACCACTTCAAGTGAGTTTTTGATTACAAGCCGATGCAGCACAACCAATATAGAACTTAGGAAACAAATGTACAGATCATACTCACATTTCCACCATTTTGCACACACACATGCAGTATAACAATAATCCATGGTTGTGACATTGTTCAAGAGGTATGTCAAATTCCTGCCTCATTGTGGGATTTACAGAATTTAACACCTGGAAACATCTCTGCTGAATTATGGCTTGTGAAAGAATTATACACAACCTTAAACTTAATACTGGTTAGCTGGTAATGCTTAAAGTCAAAAGACCGCTTTAGCACTATCAGATTAAACCAATTCCCAAAGGAGATGCATACATGAAAGACAATCATGTTAAATTGATGACAGAGGACTTTTCATTAGTCTTCCCAGTGTGTTTTGAATACTTTATTGTACAATATGAACAAAGTCAAATAACTGCAAAGTTCAATAATAGGTCACCATAAAGTGAGCACCGGCAGTCAAACTCGTCCTGGCAAAAATCCTGCGGGAGTTTTCAGACAGCACACAATGAGCTTTTAAATACCACTTTCAGTGGGGTACAACATGGAATGCTGCCCATTTCCATCTTTAAGTTAAACTGTGAACACTCTTTTAACACTTGCTTTCTAGGTTAAACTGATTAACAAGTGGCTATTACACGACCAGATAAAATTGTTGCCACGTCCTTCATTATAACCATACAGAGTAGATTTAAATTTTTGAACCCTTAATGAATTCAATATGCATATTATTGGTATTAACTGCACATAATTGTAACCACTACAGAAATGAATATGAATAATTTACAACCATTTAAAACAATGACTGCAACACCCAATTTAAAAATAAAAGTACAAGATTCCTTAAGATACCTTTTTTGCAATTTTTCATAAGAAAATGTAAAAAGTATTTCCATGTTTGTATTAAACATTTTACAGCCTTTGTACAACCTTTCAAATAATGCAAGGCAATCCCCTATATTTTACAATATGGCTGTTTTAAGGGGAAAAAATTATGAATAGTGAACAGATGGTGTTGGCATGCATTCTTTAACTAGCCTATACAGTCTTGATAAAGACTAAGCCTCTGTCTAAAAGGAACGTAGCAGAACAACCTTGAAAAACGTAGAAAAGACACCGTTTTTAAAAACATTCCATTAATAAATAATATACTATAAAAACATTATAAAACAATAAGAAAAACAGGTATGCAGTGGACATTCTTTGTTTCTTCTTGATAAAGACAATGACTCCCTCAAGACAATGACAGTAAAACTACAGGATCCTATCATTGCATCATTTGACTTTGACAGAAGAACAACAATTTACAATTTTCTTTAAAAAAAAAAAAAAAAGTTCTCACATTTTTGCAAGCTCCCAAAAGTCATTATTGCCCCCACAGGTGAACTGCAAAAAGAAAATCTTTAATCTTACTTTAAAAAAAATCCATCTCGCCTATTTAGCTGCTGTCATGATGCGTGTAAAAATGTTGGGCAAGTCTTAACATTTTTACAATTATTAATGCAAAAACATAGATGTTCATTATATCAAGTAAAATACTCATAATACTTGTCCTTATAGTGAGTTTATTTCGGTAAGGGTGGCAGAGGGGGAGGTGGTTCTGAAGGCAGAGGTGGGGGCCTTGGGTTGCTTCCCCTGGAGCCCCCACTGTAGCGGTAATCTCCATATTGGGATCTGTAGTCAAACATGGACGGCTGGGACGGCTGAACTCCCTGCGCACTCAGAAGTGAGTTTAGCATTTCAAAAGTGTCCTGGTACTCATTTGACTGTGTTCCTATTGCTGCTCCATGCCCATTAGTGTCTGTCTTAAGATCTTTGGAGTGCGAATAGTTCCCTTGGTGGTGGGGGAGGCCCATGGTGGGCAAAATGTCATGGCCCCGACCCAAAGCTTGTCCAGACGAAGAAGACAAGGATGTGAGCTGGTAGGGATTTCTAGAAGACTTGCTTACTTTAGAGGGAGGATGAGAAACTGTGGGTGGATCTTGAGAGTGTGTCCTCTTACGGGAAGCAGAGGAGGATAAAGAACCTGTTCTTGAGGAGTCACTTGGGACTTTCTTGCCGCTACCCACTGCCCCACCAGAACTAGACGAATGTTTGTGTGAGGAAGAGAGTGAGGCACTGCTGGATGAGGAGTGGTGATGATGGTGGTGATGATGATGATGATGGTGGTGATTGGATCGTTCCCTGTGCTTTTCCCTGCTCTTGCCCTCCTCACCCGAATTCCCCCTTTGCTTCTCAGGGACTCGTATTCTGACTTTGATGTCCTGATCCTGACCTCGGGTGTTGGTACTGTGCCCACTCCCTCCTCCTCCTCCTCCTCCAGCTAAGGGAAATCGCATTTTCAGAGAGCTCCTCTCATGCCTCTCCTTTTCCAAAGGGATTTTCAAAATAATGGGTGACGGACTGGACATGTCAGATGAGGAGGAGGTGGACTGTTGGTGATGGTGCAGCTTCTCCTTTCTCTGTTGTTGCCCAATGAGAGCCTGGGCGGCGTTGGCATATTCCCTCTTCACACTGGCTTCCATGTTCTCCAGCTTCCTCTTCTGGGCGGCCAGAACGTCCGCATTCTTTGCACGGTACTCGCTCAGTGAGACTTTAGCTGGGGCATGAACCTCGCTGTTAGACTGCTGTTGAAGCTGCTCAGATCCAGCCAATCCTTTTCCACCCCAAGCCTGAATGCTGCAAGACGTACCCGTGTCCTTGTCATCAGGATCAGGAGGTGGAACCGAGAGGCTCATCAGACCTGCGACAGTGCTCTCCGACGAAGCCATAGAGATCATGCTCATCATTGTGTCCCTCTGATCACCCTCCTCTTGGATTTTTGGCTTGCTTTTTGGTGTCTGTCCTCCAGCCTGGGCGAGAAAAAAAATGCAGAAAAAGCAGTCAATAAATAAAAACAAAAAAATACAAGGCCACAATTTACAAATTGGTAATAAAAGAATAGATAAGAAATTGAAAACATTACCTTCCAGTTTCGAATCCGTTTCAATCTGCTGGGTGTTTTCTCAAGAATTTGGAGAAATTCATGTGTGAGCTCTGAAATAAGTTTCAAGGAGGTGAGAGAAGAATATGAGGAGAAAGTTGAAATTCTACATATTAACAGCTATAAGATTGATCAGTTAGACGCGAGTAATTTTCTGCATGCATTTGGACAGGATTTAATTACAAGGTCATTTGTAGCACATACCATCTAGTAGTGCAAGAGTGACTGTGGGATCGACGTACTCCCACCAGTGTTTGCCATCTGTGGACACAGGAATCTCCCAGTTGGACCATTTGCAGGCAAGATGGATGCAGACACAGGCGACAACTGGCGGGCTGTACTGCAGGCAGAAGGTTGTCAAGTGCAGACTATGTGGCAGGATACGCCCCCAAAAGAACCAAAAAACACAAATGGAGAAAAGGAGAAGAGAGAATAGATATTTACAATATTTAGTTTGAGTTTAACACACACATGACATGAAGAAATGATTGACTATTTATTACAGTAAACTGTGAGTATACCTGTTGGTGGCCATAAAATATGATGTTTGAGCCAAATCCTTGCTCGCTGGAATAACAATAGAGCAAAGAAACACACTTAAAATCTGCTATTGACAAAACAACATTCTAGTATGGCCACGGCAACAAATAGCTGAACAAAATTTACAAAACTGAAGAGTTGATGCTCACCTCTGACAAGCTGGGTGCACTTGACAACATGAGTATGTGGATGGTCAATAGTGATTTCAAAAGCTGTGGCAAAAGGGGTGAAAAATTAGATGAAGAGGTAAAACCGACATCTCAACATTAGACTTCATTCAAAGTGTAGCTTTTCTCAAACTCACACCATTAACTATGTAGGAGATAGAATAACATGAAATATCACTTATATGGAGAGCTATGTGGGGTTCATGAGAAAACATGAAATACTGTCCATTGCTGCCACACTACCTACGCTCAATGATATTTAACAATACAAAAACAATTTGGTGATATCTATTCGCATCAAAGTAAATCTCAACCCCTGCCCTTTTAGGGATCCGCAAGTTTGTATCCCATTGATCCAATACATTTCCTGCTTCTCATAATCAAGACAGATAACCCATAACATTTGTTCATATACAGATCTGAGATGAAGAAAGGATGAGTAAAGATTACAGCTAGTGCCGTAATCACGACAAAAACTAAAAGTTAGGACTAAACAGAAATATGTTTTACTGCATTTTGCTGCATTGAAAACAAAAACAAAACAAAAACAAAGACCATCAAATGCCTTATCTATAGGCAGCCAGCTCCAGGTGCGGTTTTGCTAGCTTTGGGCTTAGTTTACGCTTTAGTTTATACTTCAACGTCGGTCCCACAGTCAACATGCACAATTCTCCACCAGACACTGTGTAGTGAGTATAGTGATTCACGGGGGATCTGACAAATGCGGGGAAAACATGCAGTAAAATTGCTTGCATTTTCTCACTTCCTTGGTCCATGAGAATTTAAAAACGGTTGTTTAGCAGGGGGGGCAAACCACAGCACTTACAATTACGGGCAGGTCAGAAAACTCGAGAGAAAAGCCCTGTGGAAGGGACTGACGTGCAAGCTCCTGGGTACGGCAGGGACGCCACGAGGAAGCATAAACCATGCTTAGTGTTAGAGTTAGCATTAGCCACAACTTCTTAAGCCTTGTGTAACGAGCGTAACTTTTGAGCGACAGCAGCTTCCAGACAACCGGGGGCTGCGGAGGCGCCATCGGCTGCGCACATGGTGCGAAGGTTTGTGCGAGAGAAATCCCTGTAGGCTAAGCTAGGCTATCCTTGCCCGTGAGCATCGCAGGATAGCAAGTGTAAATAACGGGCGGGGATTGGTGACGGAATTGATGTAGCGGTGGCGGACGAGGGTCCGACAGGAGGACAAAACGTAAAAAGTGAGGACGCGTGACAGACGTCCGACAGATAGGTCCACTATGCAACACATCGGAATCAGATGCGCCTCACAATCCGATGCGCTTTATGTGTGGACGAAGACAGCGATTCACATGTTCGTGCAATTCACATGTAATTGATACTGCGCCTTATAATCCGGTGCGCCTCATGGCCCGAAAGTCACGGTAAGTAAAAAAAAAAAGTGAAGACAACAACACTGATGACTGGGAAAAAAAAGTTATTGCAGCCAAGGCAATCTATGCTTGAATATCGTCAGATCGCACACCCCCAGTTGGTTAGTCGGTGAAAAAATTGAATTCACAGACCTATCAGTTTGACGTTCATTTTTCTTTCATTATGGCAACAACTGGAGCCAATAATTATCATGCGCCCCTGCTCGAAGGCAACAATTAAAGAGATAGTGGCTACTGACATACCAGCCATTTCACAAGGCAGTTCTGTAAGAATTGCTAAAATGAGGAAGGAAGGGATTAAAATGTACAATGTTATGGACAAATGAGAGAAGGTAAGCCGTAAGCTTGACTATCTTTCCTGTGCTGCTAACCATATACAGGCTTTATGAGTACAAGAGCAAGCCAGGTCATAACTATCATTTAATGTCACATGCATTCACCATGAAATCGAGGGACCTACTTCTTCCCTCCAAACTTACCCAAGGTCTGGAGAATTATGCTCTCAAGAATGACCAGGTCCTGGGCTTGTTGCAGGTAAGCCTAAGGTTTAGATGACAGGCATGTTATGCACAAAGGCGTCTACCCTTTGCTACAAATTTCATCTAACGTAAACATCAAACTCGTGCCCATCTCCAGTGCAAATGAAACAGCCCCGACAGATTTCCAGCCCATCGAAGGGCACATACCAGTCATTCACACCTGGTCACAACTTTTGTGTGCTGCTACACAGCATCAGCTTAGTTCAGTTGTCAGTTCCCATATGTTTCCATAAGACAAACAGCAATGGAAATGATGGGTAATATACTTCTGACGAGACAATTTTCTGGTTATTAACATGTCATGAGACTGTAGCTGACATTTTCAAAGCATGGATCTGACAGAGCCTCCAAACACAGCGAGAAGAGAGAAACAGAGCTGTCCGATTGCAGCTTCACTCTTCCGGTCCCACAGCCTGGAGTTTGCTGAAGGACAGAGCCACGCAACACGCAGAAAATGCAGACTGATGACCTGCCTGATGAAATTGAATACCCTCCCTAAAACTTTGCCATTTCAGCATGGTCATCGGAGAAATCCAGTGCAGCAGGCTCAGTAATGATTGTCAGGAGATTAGTCGTCAAGCAGTGGTTGGAGGCTCTGTCGTGTCCGTGCTTGGGAATTGTTGGCAATACTCAAACTCTTAGTAACGGTACAGTTATCTCGATGGATGTTTATTACCCACCATTTCTAGAATTGTTTGTCTTTGGGAAAGGTATGCAAACTGACAACTGAATTTAGCCCAAGCTGTGTATTATAGCTCGCAGCAGTGGTGGCAAAACGTGCTGTTCTCCTGTCTTTGAAGAGACACTTTAGTACATTTACATGTAATCATGAGGTCACATAGACAACAGAGAATTACAGGCTGTTTGACAACTAGCTATGGATATCACCACAGTGCTTTGTAATAATCGGGTGAGTACAACCATCCAGAGATTTTAACGGAACTATGTCATCATTGCATGTACATAGATCCCATTTAGAGTCACCAATCATCGTCAGGTTAATGCATGTTTTTAGTCTATGGGAAGAAACCCAGAGGACCTAGAGAAAAACACACATTGACCAGGAAAGAACACGCAAACTTCTTGCAGGAAGGCCCCCCGACCAAGATGCAAACCATCTACCTTTTGGTTGAAAGGTGATAGCAAAGAGTCACCTGAGGCCTGGCAGTTGTACAAATATATTGCCTACGTTACCCATAACCACCGTTTGTGTTTTGCCTTTGCAGAAAACTAAACTAAAACTACACTATTTTCATACATTACACCAAAGACGGCTGCATATGGAGCCGGTGAATAAGTTACATGCAAACATTGGATAAAATCATTACAACCATTAGACATTAAAAAATCTTATATAAGGGGAATTGTGGAGACAAAGAAGAATGAAATAACGGTGAGTAGATCAATACTTTCAAAACAGGCACAGGAACGTTTACAGTTTAAGTCTTACCAAGTGAAATGTGGTGTGTAAAATCAAATCAAATTAATATAGCCAATCCAGTCATCAGAAATGCAACTAATGAACATTACACACCGAGTAGGCACCAAGGGGAAATAAGAGTGACATGCAATTCTTTGTGTGGTCCGACACTTACATCGCTGCGTACATCTGGAGACGGCTCCTGAGGATTCAGGCACGCATGGGCCACCTTGATGACATGCTCCAGCTTTCTGGGCTGCTCCTCAACTTTAGCGGCAAGGAAGAGTGCGGCAGGAGAAATGACCTGGTGAGGGTAACCACAGTCGTGTTCACAATCATGCAACACATTAGTTCAGTCGGGCGGTCATACGGAGCAATACCTACATTTCTGTGGTATCTGGTGAATGATTGAACCATGTAGAACCGGTGCATGTACACAATGGCTGTATTAATTGTAAGTTGTGACCTGGTGTGATATGGTTAAGGAAAATGTGGCTTACAGTCATGACATCTTGAAGCACACAAATAAATGTAGCTTAGTATGGTAGCAGAGCCAGTGATCTACACATTTAATCTTACCTAAGCTGAATAGCTTTAACCACGTAAACAAATGAATTGCATTGGATCAACCCACACTCATACTTATGGCAGAGCAACCACTACTACAGGATTGGAAAACACACCACTAGCTTAACATAGGTTAGTCAAAGAGGTTACCTACTCAGTTAAAATTCAAGTGCAACGGCGACAGCCAAGCATACTGCAAACACATATGACAAGTCTGACTCCACACTTTTCGCATCGAGATTTAAGTTCAGGCTGAGAGGAATGACACTTCCATCGTCCTGGAGGCCTGCCGGCTAAACAGGCCCGCATGGCCCCAGTGCAGCCTAAAACGATGCACTCCGATTGCGTTCGCTTGCACTTTCAGCGAAGGCACGGTGTAGCAGACAAATCGATACGCCAAGCGATCCGGGGCACTTGGAAAGAAGGCAGACATAAAAAGAGGCCAACCTCCCTGCCGAACTGCCCTCCTCAATTTAAGGCTAACAGCTGCTAACATGCTAACGGTGGCTAGGTGAAAAAGATACACATTGAGCCGCTGTCCCATGTCCTGGAGTAGATTGGCTGCCTGTTGTCTGTAGGACAGCTCCTTGTCGGGATCAAGTCCAGCTCGCCGAGATGGGCTGTTGTCGATCTGTTGTCGGGTGTAGTACCATTTGTTATTACAGCTTGTTGAGAGAGAACGAGACGAAGCCGCCATCACTGAGGAGGACGAGAGTTTAAAATCTCTGTGCGTCACAGGAACATACGTCACGACGGGTAGCGCAGGACCTGTCAATCCTCTGGTGACCATCGGATAGCGCTCAAACAACCGGAACAAATACCCAAAGCAATCTTTGCAAACGGTGTAAGTCACTGCTGGGGACGGTTTCAGAAAGCGGGTTTTAATGAAAACTCTGAGTATGTTAAGCCTAAAATGAGGGTTAAAACTCTCTGAAAACCTCCGCTTCAGAAGGGAGGTCAAACAGGGCATCCCCTGGGAGATAAGGCATTGGTTCTAGTAGAGTGGGCCAACCATTGATAATACATAGGATAAACATAGGGTAACATATGGAGGATGTGAAGTAAGACAAAAGGCAGTAAAAGTGACAAATAAAGGAAGTCAACAAGATAAGCTATGCAGGTATTAGAAATTGAGAAACTTGTGCTGTGTGTGGCATACATAATAAACTGTATTGACGCTAAGCACAAAACAGAGGTAATTAAGGGTTATTGTGAAAGGGGCTGAAAAATATTTGGGAATGAAGGAAATATCTTGGGAAGAGATCAATAGAAGACTGGAGGGTGACAGGAAACCGGGGGAGGAAATAATGAAACATTGATTATCCTACAGTGGAACGCTAGAAGCTTAATAGCCAAGTTTTACCAGAGCTTGCAAGAAATCACAAGATGTTTGTAGAGATAGAGTAGAGGGTAATGGTGGGGGGTGTATAATATTGGTGAAACAGTACAATATATGGGGTGTTGGGTAAAGGAGTAGATATGCATAGAATTGAAATTTGGGCAAAAGAGGGAAATATAAAAATAATACATTTCTATAATCCATATACAGTGGGGCAAATAAGTATCTAGTCAACCACTAATTGTGCAATTTCTCCCACTTGAAAAGATTAGAGAGGCCTGTAATTGTCAACATGGGTAAACCTCAACCATGAGAGACAGAATGTGGAAAAAAAGAACAGGAAATCACATTGTTTGATTTTTAAAGAATTTATTTGCAAATCATGGTGGAAAATAAGTATTTGTATATACAATACCAAAAGTTCATCTCAATACTTTGTTCTGTACCCTTTGTTGGCAATAACGAAGGCCAAACGTTTTCTGTAACTCTGTAACACTGTTGCTGGTATTTTGGCCCATTCCTCCATTCAGATCTCTAGAGCAGTGATGTTTTGGGGGCTGTCGTTGGGCAACACGGACTTTCAACTCCCTCCACAGATTTTCTATGGGGTTGAGATCTGGAGACTGGCTAGGCCACTCCAGGACCTTGAAATGCTTCTGATGAAGCCACTCCTTTGTTGCCCTGGCTCTGTGTTTGGGATCATCGTCATGCTGAAAGACCCAGCCATGTCTCATCTTCAATGCCCTTGCTGATGGAAGGAGATTTTCACTCAAAATCTCTTGATACATGGCCCCATTCATTCTTTCCTTTACACAGATCAGTTGTCCTGGTCCCTTTGCAGAAAAACAGCCCCAAAGCATGATGTTTCCACCCCCATGCTTCACAGTGAGTATGGTGTTCTTCGGATGCAATTCAGTATTCTTTCTCCTCCAAACACGAGAACGTGTGTTTCTACCAAAACGTTCTATTTTGGTTTCATCTGACCATAACACATTCTCCCAGTCCTCTTCTGGATCATCCAAATGCTCTCTAGCGAACCGCAGACGGGCCCGGACATGTACTGGCTTCAGCAGGGGGACACGTCTGGCAGTGCAGGATTTGAGTCCCTAGCGCATTGTGTTACTGATAGTAGCCTTTGTAGCTCAGCCCTGTGTAGGTCATTCACTAGGTCCCCCTGTGTGGTTCTGGGATTTTTGCTCACCGTTCTACTTACCATTTTGACGCCACAGGGTCAGATCTTGCATGGAGCCCCAGATCGAGGGAGATTGTCAGTGGTCTTGTATGTCTTCCATTTTCAAAAAATTGCTCCCACAGTTGATTTCTTTACACCAAGCGTTTTACCTATTGCAGATTTAGTCTTCCCAGCCTGGTGCAGGTCAACAATTTTGTCTCTGGTGTCCTTCGACAGCTCTTTGGTCTTGGCCATAGTGGAGTTTGGAGTGTGACTGAATGAGGTTGTAGACAGGTGTCTTTTATACCGATAATGAGTTAAAACAGGTGCCATTAATACAGGTAACGAGTGGAGCCTCGTTAGACCTCATTAGAAGACGTTAGACCTCTTTGACAGCCAGAAATCTTGCTTGTTTGTAGGTGACCAAATACTTATTTTCCACTCTAATTCGGAAATAAATTCTTTAAAAATTAAACAATGTGATTTTCTGTTTTTTCTTTCCACATTCTGTCTCTCATGGTTGAGGTTTACCCATGTTGACAATTACAGGCCTCTCTAATCTTTTCAAGTGGGAGAACTTGCACAATTGGTGGTAGACTAAATACTTATTTGCCCCACTGTAACAGGCTGTCGATTTATTGAAAGAAACTGATGGTGTCTAGAGGAAACAATAATATGGTGTGGTGATTTTAATGTTCATAGTACAGTGTGACTAGTTGTAATAACAGTAACGGAGCAGTAATAGAACTAATGGATAACAAAAATCTGGTATGCATTAAAGATAGAGAGGAACAAGAATAAATATTAGAACAGGGACAGAATCAGCAATAGATCTCACTTTAGTTTCAGATTCACTTGCAGGGAAGTAAACCATTATAGGGAGTGACCATTATACACTCACCGGCCACTTTATTAAGTACACCAGTCCAACTGCTCGTTAACACTTAATTTCTAATCAGCCAATCACATGGCAGCAACTCAGTGCATTTAGGCATGTAGACATGGTCAAGACAATCTCCTGCAGTTCAAACCGAGCATCAGTATGGGTAAGAAAGGTGATTTGAGTGACTTTGAACATGGCATGGTTGTTGGTGCCAGAAGGGCTGGTCTGAGTATTTCAGAAACTGCTGATCTACTGGGATTTTCACACACAACCATCTCTAGGGTTTACAGAGAATGGTCCGAAAAAGAAACTGCAATTCTGCTTCCTGGTCACAACTCGGAGTGAGGATGAGGGAGGACTAATGCAATTAGCCAGAATGCCAAGTTGGGCTGCTCCTTCCAACATGGAGTAAATGCAGCCCCTCCTAATGAGACCTGGGGCCCATTGCACAAAACTAGGATAAGGGATTAAGATGGGATATTTTGGTTATCCTGGCTCAACTTATCCATGATCCAGTTGCACAAAACCCAGATAGGGGGCAGTTGGATATGTTATGGTATAAGTTACTATGGAGATTTACTCTGTGGAGCTAACCTGCTCCAGACCAGGCTAAGTTCCAGGATCTATTCAATCTTATCTCTTATCTCAGTCAGAAGTTACCACAAATGGAAACCAATAGTTATTCCACTGCCCACTACAAATTATCACATATAACTAGACCCACTGTCATTATTTAAACATTTGTGATCAATAATTTAAATCATTTTGGATGAATTATTTTAAATTATGTTGCAATCATTTGATAATGTACAGTTTCCCCTAGACTCTATATATAATTACATGAATATGAATATTACGGCCCAGACTTCAAGAATAAAGTAATTTTATTCTAATTCTTACAAGTAAATTTTAGGTAAATATACTCATAATGTTGTAACCCGTTGTTTTAGAGGAGAGTTGTTAAAATCAAGAATCTTTCTTGTCATGCAAAGCACAAACTTTTCCTTAGCAGCTCTTGGCTTAAGGCATATATTAGACACATAATATGAAAAGGCACATCTAAAACATATCTAATAAATGATATTGTGCACTAACATTTCATGTCATGGGTGGGTTGGGTCTGCAGCTATATAATCCTTTGGGCTCCTTTGGAAATGAAAGGAAATGAGGGCTATGGAGCATTTTGTGGAACTCTAGTTCAGTATAGGTTTCACAGAGAAATAGAGACTTAAATCTTTTGGCACATCAGCATCACATTGTCATGAGTATCAGAATATGCAAGAGAATGCCAGTCTGTCTTCCTCAGTGTGGTCCAAATAGTTTGTCATATAAAACACTCATTCCATATAAACATAAATACACATCAAAGAATAACATTATGTTCTTTTATTGAATAAGAGTAAAACCCATCAGCTCCTTTCAACACTGAAGTCACAGTGACTTTACACGATATAAAGCACAGAATCAAAGCATATTACAGTATACAACACAAGGATAAATACACATTCGAAAGGTCCGTATATAATACACACTGCATGTCTGCACACTGAAATAAATGCAGGACAAATCCAACACATCAAATGAACAGACAAATTAATGGATGCAGCAGCCTCCCTGCAAGCTTACATAGTAAACAACACAATCATAAGTGTAACGACCAACTAGCCAGTTAGAGGACCCAAATGCAGATAGAGGAGCTGAGGCAGTTCACGGTACCAAAAAGGGTACCAAAAGTCGCAAAAAGCGATGACAGAAATGCTCAAAAGAGAAAATAGAAGAGAACCAGAAACAGAAAACATTGCAAACTGCAGAGAGGTATCGAAAATAGAGAAAGACCAGAAAATCACAGCTTCCGCTGGAAAAACTAGGAAAACTAGAGACCTCACAGCAAAAGGCTGGGGATAACTAGGAAAGAAGACAAATGAAACTGAAAACTCAACTTACGCTGGGCAGTCAAGGGCTAAAGAGAACAAAGCACACTGCAGAAAAAGGCAGGAGAAAAACAGAAAATCACAGCCAGGCTGGAAACAGGGATCAGGAAGTCTTCAAACTGGAGGAAAGAAAAACAAGAATTTGTCAGAATGAACGAAGCACTGGATGCAGTGGAATTATCTGTTGTTGAGGAGAAGTCACAGGCAGGCTTTTATGGCAGGTGAATGAGGCGCAGCTGTGCTTCTCCTCTCTGGATGGAATGTACCACTGGACAGGGGGGGAAAGAAACAATAGCAAAAAGAGCACAAAAAACAAAAAGCATAACAATAAGAGGCAAAATCAATTTAAATTAAATGAAAAGACACAAATTCCTCTGCCACTGCAGGACGTATTTAACTGAAATTCACAGCGTGCATATTAACTACAATAATTTTACACATATTGGTTGCTCTGCAGCTGACCACTGTAATCATCAGGGGAGACTGCAGGACTGTCCCACTTCCATGGCTGGTGACACTCTTGGGGCCCTCTTCTTCCTCAGGCCAGCTGTGGAGGACAGCACAGGCCACAGTGATGTCACATGACCTCAAAGGGCTGACCCTTTATGTCTAAAGACTCTGAAAGCGTGCCTTCAGGAGGCAAAAAGTCATTTCAGCTCTAGACCTCGTCCCGGCAGGGGCATGACTCTAGCCCTGCTATTCTTCCTGGGGTCTGTGTATGCTGCTCCTCCAGCTGTGGAAGACTCACAGTCTCTCTGCTGCTAGGTGTGTCGAAGTGTGCAAAGAAGCTGTTTAAGGTGTCAGGCAGAGTTGGGTCGTGGTTAATCTGCTGGTTGGTTGCTGTTCTTGTAGTCAGTTATGGTTCTGATGCATCGACACATTTCCTGTGGGTTCCTGTCAGCAAAGTGCTCCTCAATGCACTGTCTGCACTTGTGCTTGGCCTGCTGGATGCCCTTTGTCAGTTCTGTCTGGACCCTGCTGTAGGTCAGCCTGTCTCCTGACCTGTATGCTGTGTCCAGAGGTTTGAGCACTATGCTGTCACACCATGGTTTCTGGTTTGGAAACACACTGATAAACTGTGTGCAGCATCCACCTCAGTTCCACTTCACCCGCTGGAATCATCAGGTCTATTGGCATCCGGCTCAAAGGCCCAAGTAAATGTCAGGTTCAAGACTCCTAAAACACAGAGACTCAAGCAGAGATGAGACAAAACAAGAGTGAAAGTTTTGCTCGTGAGGAGAACGAACAGCGACTTGCACAGTTACAATCTCTGACCCTTCTCTCAACAAGTCCCTCCGCGCCCCCTCTTTTAATTTCCTTAAGGTGGTTCCTGGTTACATGAGGGGTTGAGTCCCAAGAGGAAAAAAGGCAAGCTCGATAGTTGCTCCTGAGTGACATAAATGTTAACTTAGTTTGACCTTCTCTACACAATGTGGTCATGCTGTAGATAAGAGTGCGGTGCCTGTTTTCTAAAGAGCAGCAGGGCAAAGCATTCAAGAAGCTCAAATATTTGTTTCACTGCCGAGTGGCACAACCCATATCTGTTTCTAGAGTACTTCATCTTTCATTGATTTTGAGACATAGCTTGCTTCTGGTGCAAATGCGAGATAACATATACATTATTCCAACAGAGCCCTTTTAGTTTTCCCGCCTGAGTGCCCTGCTCCATCTTTTGTGGAGGTATTTTTTTGATACATTTTTTGAGACTCTTTTGTTGTACAGCCAGTGTGCTTAGCTCCATCTGTTTGTGGTTGCTCTTTTGTTCTGCCTTCTTTTGCATTTAATAAATTACATCTGCATCTGGATCCAGTCTCTTCAATCAGTGCTGCCGCACCATAACGGCATTAAGGGATACTCACTCCCACTGTTGCTTAGATGCTATTTTTAACTTCTCAAACTGTTTTTAATGTTAGCTCTGGTACTTTATAAGATGCAGAGTCTCCTCTGGGGTCCCTGAGGATAAAGGTCAACACCGTGAATTACGTAGTAACATGAAATCACATAATCAAACCGGTCACTCATTAAAAAAGCTCAAAATAAAAAATAAAAAAACAACTTGCTTGTTAACTTAAAAGTTTCTTGACAATAACGTTGGCTAAACACACATTACTACAATTAACCTCAATGACAGTTCAAATGTAACGAAGAACGTGAGCATCATATTTGTAAAGAATGGTAAACTGCTGAAAATAATTATGTTTATGGGACTCCTTTAGTGGTTGCTGGGCTGCAGCCATCCTGATGCTGGTCTTAGTGTTTACCCCTCAGTTTCAAGTTGTCAAGTTAGTTCAGTTGAGAGCTTACTTGGTTTTAAGGGGTGTGTAGCCCTTAGTCTTCTAAGTCCTTCCTCTTGGTCCAAATGAGAATTGGGACACCCCTTGCCCTCACATGAACGTGCAAAACCAAGGGGTAGGGGTAAGACGAAGGGGTAAGACAGAGTATTGAGACGCATCCTTCTTCTCTGACGTCTTTGTCTGATCGCAGAAAAGCGCATAAAGAGGAAAAGAGCGCAAGCAATTGACATCACGACCTGAGAGGACGGCATCTTCCTTTGTTTCATCCTCTGTGGATGCAGCCACAGACGCAAATGGGAGGCGAGGGATGATGACGCAAAGGGTGTCCCATTTCTTAGGGGAAGTGCCTACCCCTTGCTCACTCAGCTCGCTATCGAGAGTTAACACTAAGATGAAGATTAAGGGGTAAGGGTAAGGGGTAAGACATAGAAATGAGACACAGCTTTAGACTTACACTTACATTTCTTTATTTATGTGCGTTATTCAGAACATTATTAAGAACAATGTGCATTATTCTTGCCACTAGCGAGAGTAATGCACAGTTATTCTTGCTAGTGGCTCCCAGCGCCATGTTTCGTTGTGACGGCTGGAGCCTGGGTTCACATAAGTTTAAATTTAAATCGATGATGACGATGTGCTCACATTAAACTGATGTGCTGACACAAAACACATGGGCATGTGAAACTTAAGTACGATACGGGGGCAAGAAAGGAGAAAGCAATGAAGCCGAAGATATCCACAAATGACCCTCACGTGAACGTGCAAAACCAAGCGGTAGGAGTAACACGAAGGAGTACGGGGAAGTATTGGGACGCACCCCAAATATAAAACTAGTAAGATGTAAAGGACTGCTCTCTTCACACAGTAAGAATATGGCCATTTTTAAAACTTACTGTACAATCCTTGTACAGTGAATTCTTCTTGACCTCTGCAGTAAAAGAGGATGTTCCAAATAATGAAAAGGCAAACAAAGATACACAAGATTTTTAACAAGGTATTAAAAGACATAGACTTTATTTGCACTGCTCATGAGGCTTTTGGTAACTTTGATGATATAACTTTGAAAAACATTGAAAAACATTACAAAAAAACCCTAATCCACTGAAATCATACAATGAACAATGTTTTCTGATTCATTCTGTAGGAAACATGATGCATTTGTTGCAAAAGTGATCAAAACAAATGGTTCTTAGTCATTTGTAATAAATATAATAACTACGAGGTTATTTGTTTTAATAATTTTCTCACAGAGGTACTACAAAGAGAATATTTCACATTTATACAGTAGCAGCTGAAGAGGGGTAGTTTTGACATGGGAACAAGGAGGGGACACCAAGGGGTCAGAGCTACAATCAAACCCAGGCTATTGTGTTAGGATTTATTAGAAACATCGCAATCCATTTTTCTTTTCTAACCTGGCAAAACATGATGTCACTGTGTAGGTTATGTGATAAGTGTGGCTATTGTCAAGTCATGTTCAATGGGAACACAGATAAATGCAAGTAAAAAATATAAATAATTTGGAAATCTAATTACCAAGAATGTTACGTAATGGAATATAATTTGGAGCCTTTGGCAATTTCCTGTATCTCTATTGCTGTTATATGGACCCCAAACATTAAATGTACTAACATGTTGTTGTATTGAAATTTCAATTTAGGTTTTAGGTGTCGTCAATGCAATCAGATAAAAGCTATGAGTTCTCTGTTCTCATATAATCTTAACATGCTCTCCATCAGATCAGCAATTCTGGTGACTGAACACAGAACTTATGTATGCAATGCACTCCATGTTTCAAAAAGGCCTGTCTTATCTGGTCAGGCATCAGCAAAACTCACATATCATATTATCCATCAGTACATTTTTTTCTTAGCTAATAGTATCACTGTTTACGTTTACATTACACATCAAGGATTTTACGTTTTTCACGTTCATAATCATTGAGTAAAGAGACCAGGCAGTAACATTACTCACAGTATGAGAGAATGTAGTATCATCTGTACTTGTACTAGGACAAAATTTTTGCTGTGCCTTTCATGTTCCAGCACTGAAGAGCCTTGGTGCCAGAGTCCGGGTTCATGTCAGCTCACACGTAATGCACAGCAGCAGCAATATAGACGTAAATGTGAGGGCCCGCTGACTGACCGCTGTGTTGATAGCTGCACACAAACAGAATAGCAGGCTTAGCATAGCGTCATTCACACAGTTACAAATAAAGCAATAACTGACATGCTGAATGCCACCTAATACTAACTTCTCGTTAAAAAGTACCATTAAAGTCTGTATTTTATGTATTGTTTTCTATCATCAATACTTTTGTATGCATACCTGGCAGGACCAATACAATAAAGGATAGTTTTTATTTATCGCTTTGAATTTAAAGCAGCAACACTGAGGCAAATATTTAATAAATTGCATAATAATTGGCAACAGGACATGGAATGGGAGCTCAAACATGAATACTAAAATAAATGCTAAAAAATACTTTGTAGGATATTTGTACAGAAATCTATCTTTACATCTATACATATACATATACATACGTATATATGTTGCAGTATCTCTATTGTGTGATTTAGAGGAGAAAAATAATGACAGTACATAGTGTAACAGGTAAGGTGAGCAGCCATCTGCGGATATGAGTTTTGTTTGTTTTGTTATTTTTTTTGTGTAATTTGTTAGTGATGGCCACCGGGGCTCTAGCACCAAATTCTGGGCACATGCCATTCTGATTTGCACACTCATAAAACGCTTTATTTACAATGAAAAATAAGAGAAGGAAAACACTGATCACTGATCTTTTTCCTTTATGAAAATGAAAATAAAGAAAACAGACTGATATTCTTTTCACATTTGGGCTCACCTTTCTTAGGTCAAACATCTTAGCACAGCTCAGCTAAGAAATGCTGCTTCAACTTGAAAGTTGAATGCAAGTGAAATGCAAATACCGTAAATTTGCACTGGTTACGGGGGTTCCTGATATACATATAGTATATGTAGGCTAGTGTACAGGTAACATATGTAGTTTGGGACACACATTTCAACCAATTTATTGCCCCAGAATATAGAATTTGCATGAATTACCTACAGTTTGAGGTTAAAAAAAAAAACAACTTGAAAAAAAATCGGACCTGTAGGATAAAAGAATATTGGGCCTCATTCACCAATATCTTCTTAAGAATCTTCTTAGATTCTTTTGTAAGTTGTCATTAAGAAGTTTCTTAAGAAAACCCTACGTCAGATTCATCAACACGTTCGTAAGCCTCAGAAATGTTCGCAGCTGTGTTCCTACTTGACAAATGCTGTCTCCTTGAGAGGGCGTGCCAGTTCGGCCTAATTAACATATGATTAGCATAGGTAACCGCCCCATGAATGCCCATAAAAGGGCCTGTTAAAGAAACTGCAAGGCTGTGTGGACAGGAGCAAGTAAACAGAAACAAAACGGAGCAAACAGCAACAAAATACTGAAAGCAAAGCAGAAATCAGATGGAGCGCAGCAGGTGAGGAGAGAAAAAATGTAAATAGAGAAAACTTAACTTAAATTTTAATTGAACTTGAACTTAAATTGTATTCGGTAGCCTCAGTTCAAGCTATACCAGCACAAACAAAAAAGAAGCATGGAAGGCTGTCACACGTGCAGTGGACGCAATGTCAGGATAGGGAAAAGAAATGGTTTGATCTGAAATCTGAAACAAAAAAAAATTGAATAATTCCAACGGGAGATGCAATGGACAGGCGGGGAAACAGCAGACACCAATCTGTCTGAGTTGGACCAGCACATCGGGGCCATCATTGGGAAGTTTCCAATTTACTTGATTAATGTTAAATCACTGGCACATTTTATTTATTTAAAAAATAATAATTCTCTGTACATTTCCAAAAATATAAAACTAGTAAATAATCTGTGTGTAATGTAAATATGACAGAATTATCACTGTTATATTGAATTTTATTGAATTGTAAAAGAGAAGAAAACACGACTATGCCAACATGTCAGTACTGATATGTGCATAATTATACACCTGAGTGTTTGTAGGATTTGTTCTTACCTAAGAATAAATTCTAGATAAGAAGAAAGATCGGAAAAATCTGAAAAATTAACAACGAGCAAGCGAGTGATTATTAGCCTGACCACATGTACCCGATTTGCAAATCTTTCCCTGGAGAGAGATGGTAGTGATCTGCTTGGGACAGTAGTAATTTCGCTAGAAAAACTATGAAAATAGTGTGTAGTCTGGATGACCACAACATAAAAATTTTATTGCTGAATTATTTGCAGTTTATGATTCACGGCTTCAGTGCATCACAGGTTTTTAATTTATAAAATCTCCTTCTCACCCTCTTTGGGGTTGTATCATCCTCCAGCTCGGGTCCTCTGCCAGAGGCCTCGGAGCTTGAGGGTTCTACGCAGTATCTTAGCTGTTCCTAGGACTGCACTCTTCTGGACTGAGGCTTCAGATGTTGCTCCTGGGGTCTGTTGGAGCCACTCGCCCAGTTTGGTCGCTCCTATTACCACGGAGACCATGGTAGCCTTGAGCTTCCACATCTTTTCCAGCTGTTCTTTCAATCCTTGGTACTTTTCAACCTTTTCGTGTTCCTTCTTCCTGATATTGTCGTCAGCTGGCATTGCCACATCTATCTCCACTGATTTCTTCTGCACTTTGTCCACCACCACTATATCTGGTTGGTTACCCAGGAGCTGTTTGTCAGTCTGGAAGCTGAAGTCCCACAGGACCTTGGCTCAGCCCATTGGGATTTGGGTACTTCTATTCCATACTGGGCACAGATGTTTCTGTACACTATTCCAGCCACCTGGTTGTGCCTCTCCATGTATGCTGACCCAGCTAGCATCTTACACCCTGCCACTATGTGCTGGACTATCTCAGGGCCTTCTTTGCATATTCTACACCTCAGATCTGATCTGCTATTGTAGATCCTGGCCTCTATTCTTGTACTCATCGGGTTTCAGCTGCCTGAGACATTCACTTAGCAGATCATCGGTTGTGGCCATTTTCTTGATGTACTCTTGGATTTTTGATGTTTCATCCTGTATTGTGGCCTTGATGCTCATGAGTCCTCTGCCTCTTTCTTTCTGCCTAGTGTACAGTCTCAGGGTGCTGATTTGGGGTGCATGGTGAGGAGCTTCCTTTTCTTGATATCCATGGCTTCTATCTCTTCCTTTGGCCAGCTTTTGATTCCGGCGGGCTATCGGATGACTGGTAGTGCCTACATGTTGATGACTCGGATCTTGTTCTTGCTATTCGGCTGACTCTTAAAGACTTGCCTTACTCTCTGGAGGTATTTAGTTGTGACTTCCTTGCGGCCTCCTCATAATTTCCATTGGCCTGTGGGATACCAATGTACTTGGTACCCCACTTGGTATATATATATATATATATGTATGTATGTATGTATATATATACTGTGTTCTGCAGCCGAGCCGAGTAATAGCGAGAAGAATCCCGGGATCACTAGCACCCCTGATCATGAGGCAGGAGAACTGCCTGCCTCACCGATTGCCCCTTTACTGCCGTTGTAAGATCGCTGAGCACACAAATTCGGTAACACACAAATATTACAAACATCAGCCAAACTATGGAAAGTTGAAAGGGCATATATTAAAAGTGCATTTGATTGGCAACATACAGAAAGAGACAGTGACACGCTGCCATTGCATGGCAGAGCACAGTTTGTGAGGGATTGCGCAACTCGATGTGAGGCTCAATTTGCTGCTGCCTCACCCTGCCTCTCTTCCCAGCGTTTTAATGGTAATGTGAAAATTCAGCGATTTTTAATTTAAAAAAACATATTGATTAACTTGATCATATTGATCAAGTTAAATGGGAAATTTGTTCATAGTTCAAGCCATTTGATAAATATAACCATTTCATTTATTTGTTTATATATATTTTATTCCACTGCTAAACACAAACCACTTGTAGACAAACCAAGAATATTCAGACATATAAACAAATACAAAAAGGTGGTTGTATTTATCTACGTGTGTGTGTGTGTGTGTGTGTGTGTGTGTGTGGACATGTGCGTTCATGTGTAGGCACGGAGAGAGAGAGATTTCGAGTTTAGACAGTTGATATTATTAGCAATATGCTATGCTACTAGCTAGCATCTCTAATAATAGCGTCACGTGTCATGTGGCTTCCTTCAGATTTCTCTGGTTTAGTTCAGCTCTTTCCGCTTTAGCTCGTTATGCTGGGTCTCCTTCGCAATGCACTGTTGTTGAATGAGTAAAAGATTGTTCAGCTTCTCTCTTTGCAATCAGGATGATAAGCCATGGTTCTGGTCTCAAATCACTCTCAAAGTTACATCCCTGGTCTGTGTGTCACTCCAGGGAGCTTCAAAACATGCAATGAAGTGGTTGACTTAAGTCTTAGCTGTCATCTCAGCTCCTTGGTCTGGAATTATGAATGCCTCCACTCACCCATGATGACCAGGAACCACTCGTTTCAAGAGGACAAGATGGGTTATGGACCTAATACATCAAGGAACCCCGGCTCTGTTGTGCGGAACTGCTTGATCTTTGAGCTTAGCACTTGGGGCACTTCTGGAAATATTTGCATAGATCACCACCCTCTACCAGTGGTAACGTTGTTAGAGACGTTGCAGATTTTGCCTCTCTGGTCTGACAGGAGTTGTAAGAAGCTTGTATGACTTCAGTTTGCAGGGAGGTGGGGACAAGTAACAGCCAGTAAGGATTACTTCTGTCCATATTTTCCCAGTGTTACTTTCCATTGTTAACTGCTCTCTGGTTAGAAGAACCCTGAGTTCTTCAGTCAGGGTATGGTTAGGGTTCATTTTGGAAAGGATGGGTAGGATGGAAAGCGCTGGATCATTCTATTTTGCAGATGACAACTGCAGGTATATCAGAGGTTGCAGCCAATTTATGTGTGTATATATATATATATATATATATATATATATATATATGTATATATATATACATATATATATATATATATGTAAGTAACAAAGACAAGTTATTTCAAATGCGGCCGTTATTTGTTCCTACCGTGATTTAAAGTAAAGGTAAGACAGTGATACGGTTTGTATGTATAAATAATGCTGATAATCATCAGAAGGTTGGTCAGAACACTACAATCAAACCTCAAAAACCTTTTGTTTCCTTTCTGCATGGATTAAGGAAACTCAGGCAAGGAATTGAAGAAGATGGATTGATTATCAATTCGTTAAATACTGGCAAAACTGGTCCAAATATCTTGCAAAATATCAACATCTCAAAAGATAGCATCCAAGACTCTGCAGCATCATTCAAGGGGGGTTCAGCTTAGTTGCAAATAATCAATGTGTGTTATGTGGACCAATGGAAGATATGGGAAGGAGAAAGATTACGCCTATATGACCATGCTAGTATTTGCAGATTGCAGAGTTGTAGGAGGGATATTGTCCCAGTGCAGATCTGGCTACTTTGATAGACCCTAATGTCAATGTATATGAATGAGGAGACAGCAGGGGCCAGCTGAATACACCTATTGTGGGTGTGGGTAGACTTGGGGAGAAGTTCCCCTTCTTTGTTTCTGTGGGTTTGAGGTGATTCCATGCAACTTGGAAACAGCAGGAGGGCTTCTGAGGTATTATTTGTATAGTGGAGCTTCCTGTTTTGTCCAGGTTGCTACATGCTACTTGTATTTTAGAAACAACCCTTAAGTTCGGCTAATACTTCTCTGCCATCTCTTCTGAACTGTTCTAACACTGCTGCTTGACTTTTTCACAGTCAAACTCCAGTTTTATGCAACTTGCCACCTTTAAGGGTATGATCTCCAATCTTTGTAAAGTTTATCTCTGTAAAAAATCCTATACTAGGCCAGTGAGTGAGGGCACACAGACCCATTTAGTCTCCCATTGACTTAAAAAAAAAAAGAGCATGTTTTTAGAATGTGGAGAAAGTGCAGTACCGAGTACCTCACAGCAGTTGTTGGGTTGATCCCAGCTGCTGCTGGCCTGCTTCTGAGTGGAGTTTCTGCATTGAGTTCTGGTGTGCTGGTGTGAGTGAGAGAGCGAATGGAGTGTGCGCCCTATGGATTGGCAACCTGACAGGGCTGTATTAACCCAATGCGGTTCCCCTGGGCATTACACCTCACAGCCCCCCTCCCACCACCCCCCACCCCCAAACATATCCCCAATCATGTCCTCCTCTCCCAAGACCTAACTAGTCTAGAAAAGAAAGCAACAACAGAAAAACACCTGGGGCTATTGGCTTCCACAGGGAAAATGATCTCACTAATCTACACAACAAACAAAGCAAAACAAGGTTTAATAAGGGAAGAACCAAGAACCCAAAGTAACAAAGAAAACAGGAAAATGAACAAATCCAAGAGCTAAAACAGAAACAAAACCTGGTTGAAGGGGAAACCAACCCAGACAGGAATCAAGATGGTCAGGACAAGAACAAGCACAACGGGAGCAGAACAGGAGGCACGGAACGTTGCAGGCAACGGTTTGGCAACTGACTCACAGCAGAGGTGGGCTTAAATACATGCCTGATTGAGTCAACTGCCAGCCAATTGAAAGGAAACTCAGTTCAGGATGGGCAGAGCAGACAGAGGGGAGGAGACCAGGTGCAGTAGACAGAGACATGACACCACTAGCATTTCTGTCTTCACTAGCTTCAGTTTCAGTGCTCCTTGTGACCGCAGTTCCTGATGTTCTTACAAAAAAACAGTCGTTTGTTTTTTTAATTGGGGGTAGATTTTTAATTGTTTAATTAATTGATTTTTAATTGTTTCACATTTTTAATTGTGGCTGGACATCTGAAGTCTTTCTCTTTTCTGAGTTTTCTCTGTGCACAACCACTCCGTTTATGCCTGTCCGGTTTTTCATTTCTGTGTCAGTTTTTGAAAAAAAAAAAAAGATACATTTACGCATACTTTTGGACAGACTCAACTCGATCAGGGGAAGGGGTAATGAGTGGTCATGTAATCTGGATTTGATCAGTATATTCATTATTGGTGTTGTTATGAAATTAGTGTTCATCATGTGTTCTGTGTGGCCATTTAGCAATTTCAAGTGAATAACATATACATTTCCGAAAAATATTTTTTAAGTTTCTGTCATGTGGTGCCCCCCACTGCTTGTATATGGTTGGTGGTTCTGGCCCAGATGGAACTTGTCCAGGGTGCCTTCGCCCTATGTGAGCTGGAGATAGGCACCAGCAGGTAGGAAGATGGTTGAATAATACAACATTTATTTTCCATATCCATACGTAAATGATGGAAATTCTATATATTATAATTACCATCTTTTAGCATGTGTTGCAAATTCACAAACAGTGAAGTCAGACCCCATGTTTAATGATATGTTACTACAATAACTGTTAAAACAGTGTCATGTATGGACTTACCAATAAAATCATCTTTTCCCTTCTTCAGTCTTGGGTTATCTGAAATGGACAGAAATTAGTGTGAGCCCACTTAACAGATCTCTTCATAGGCAAGGCAAGTTTATTTGTATGGTACCATTCCTACACATTGAAAATGATAATACTTTACAGACAGAAGGAAATAGGTTGAAAAATTGTTGAAAAATTAAAATAAAATAAATCAAAAATAAATTATTTGCATCCCAATTGTGATCAGTGCTGAAATACTTTAAACCCAATGTCTTCTCTTCTACGACAGCAGAAATGAATTCAGCATGTTTCTCTGTCAGACGAGTTCACAGCGCGACAGAGGTTGTACTGAATTATCTATTTTCCTCTCTGTAAACAGAGTGTTTTTTCTGTCCTCTCTCCGTCACTTCTAGGGTGCATTAATTAAGCTCCTTTGTTATCCAGTTTGCATCTTGATTGCAATGGGCAGGTCTGCACTGCAGGTGTCAGACCTACGACATAGAAAATCTTTTGTTGCTACTAAAAAGAGGTTATTGAAAAAATAGCTGATATAGTCACACAGCTCCTAGTTCTCTCCAGCTTATGTCTACTACCATAATATTGTCAAAGAACAGCGCTGTACAGCTCATCCCCATTGTAACCCTCCCCATAGGTCTCATTGTAACCCTCTATTAGATAAAGACCAGCGAGTCTTGTTGGGCGAGTTCACTGAGTGAAGCGAGAGCATTGCTAACACATTCTTATTGTCCATATGTGCACAGCCCATAGCTATGTGCAGAGGTGCACATAACTCAGTCTGCTCATCTGATGCTGGCTTTCCTGACACAAAGGGGAGGGCTTACGTCACACGCATGTTTCATTTTATAAATTTTGTCTCTCTACAGTTGGGTCAAGGTAGTTCCGAGGTCATCCCAAGATTCCTTTTTTTAGCACATTTTGAAGAGGCATCTCTTCTGGGCTGAGCCGCATCCCTCTGTCTCTGTCTCTGTACAATGGCTGCCATATGGCTACACCCCTTGACGTAGAGAAAATCTTTTCTGAACTTGTGATCACAATGCCATCGAGGTGATGTGAAACAATATATTGAGTAGTTAATGGGATGAAATCTCTTGGCGGACTCGGGTGACAAGTGATGTAATGAAATAGTGACACTTGAACATTGAAATCAAAATGGCTGACTTCCTGTCCAGTTCTGACCATTAGTGCAAGTGACTTTTTTGTGTGTTTTGATAAACTGTATAAGCCTAGAAATTTTCATCATTCTACTCCACAAAGAGCTTTATGGGGATTTTTTTTAAATTTCAAGGTGGCGCTATAGACATTTGGCCATGCTCATTGACAAGCCCATTACCTGACTATTCAGGCATACAATGCAATTATGTCCAGCAATTTTGAAGCTTCTATGACAAAGTGCCTGCATGGAAAAACATTTTGAAAAAAATGCTTATGGCGATTCCGGCAAGGTCCGGCAAGTTTCAAGGTGCCATGATCAAGTATGTGGGCATGAGAGCTGTTCAAAGTGAAAGAGAGCAGAAAAGAAAATCACCAAATTTTGACACATCGTAGTAACCATGCCCTTTGACCTACAGAAATTCTTTTGACGAATGTTGGTCACCATTGTCTCTGGATAATCTGTACCTAATTTGAAGTCAATCAGGTTTTAGTCCTCGGAACAGCTCCGAGAGAAAACAAACGTGTCAAAATGGATGATTTCCTTTTGGGTTGAGGGCGGGGCTTCAAGAGGATTTTTTGTGCGCCTCAGGATGTGCCTTTAGGATGTATTTGCATGCCACTTTGCAAATACATCCTAAGGGCACTCAAATTAGAGACATAGGAAAGAGTCTCTTGACATGATGACTGTAACCTGACAGGAAGTCAGCAATTTTGATTTGAATGTTTTAAAAACATTTCCTCCGAGTCAACCCAATTGGCTTCAAATGTGATACAAATCATCTATGGACCAAGCTGAAAAAATACAAACAGAATTTTAAGTCAAAGGGTGTGGCCACTACCGCATGACAAAGTTTGGTTATTCATCATCAATATTTCAAAATGCTTTTCAGGCACCTCATTATAGAAGCTTCAAAACTGATGAACATAGCTGCATTGTATGCCTAAACAGCCAGGTAATGGCCTCATCAATGGGTGTGGCCAAATGTCTCTATAGCGCCACCTTGAAATTTTCAAAAACCCCTCCCCATAAAGCTTTTTGTGGAGTAGAAACATTTTCAAATTTGTAGGCTTATGCAGTTTAGAAATGGACCGTTTTGGCCTAACCCTAACCCTAACCCTAACCCATAAACCACTGAACATACTGCATAAGATCACCTTAATGGCATTGTGATCAAAAGTTCAGAAAAGATTTTCTCTATGTCAAGGGGTGTAGCCGTATGGCACCTGTAGTAGAGAGATGGTTCATTATCTGAATCACAGGGATGCTGCTCAGCCCAGAAAAGATTCCTCTTCAAAATGTGCTAAAAAAAAAGGATTCTTCTTCTAAATCGGAGCACCACCCTGTAAACCAGGGACCAATAACGAGGTAAATTACACACATTAGTGTTCAGTATTCAGTCACATTAGTGTTCAGAAAATGTATAAATTGTTAGTTATCACATAAATATATAAATGGTTAGTTTTCATATCTATGATTTTAAACTGCTTGCTATGTGCATAAAAGTGTTGTAAGTACCAAATGATGCTGTGTGGGAAAGTACTGAAAAAGAGAACGCTTTGCAGGTCGGCCTGACCCTTGAGATCTGCTACAAAGCTGGATTGAGCTGGTTTGTACATATTTGAAGCAGGAAAATAACAAACTCCATGTTTCAAGAGGTGTCCTTTTGGGAGGAAAAGTGTATAAAGATCTGTGAGCACTGAACTCTCCCTCAGTGCAGATTTTAGAAATTTAGATTTTTTATAATATACAATTTGATTCTGTTTTGTTTGTGCGTTAAGAAACAATATTACACTCCTAAAGAGAAACATTTCTGGACAATTGGTCTTTCGAGCCGGATCAGCAACATTCAGGAATTGTTGGAAGTCCGGCGGAGCCATTGTGAAAATCAATGCAATCCATGTCTGAGATAACGTCTCTGCATTGAATTGCCCGCCTTGAGGGTCCGGTGATTCTCCTGGATCCAGTGTAGCCTGGTGACGCCAATCCCAATTAAGAAGAATACCAAAGAGAAGTGAGTATGAAACTCATAAAGTAGATCCAAGGTTGAAAAACCGTGACGAGGAGGTCAAAAAAAGAATAGTAGGTCCCTGACAGACTGGGGTAATGGTTTCTAAACTCTCCTGACTCTCCAGATTTGAATGTAACCCTTCTCTGTACGCATTGCTGCAAGTAAACTTTTTAATAGACAATTTGATTCTGTTTTGTTTGTGCGTTAGGACACTTGGGCACGAACTAACAGCAAAATTACAGTCCTATATAGAAAAGTTTCTTGACAATTAGTAACATCAGTTACCTCAAGTCTCGATCTGAAGGAGGTGAGATCCGAACACTGGCCTGGTTTAGCAATTATCGTGCAGGTTCAATAACTACGCACTTTTTTCTGGTTCAATATTCACATTTTACTCTCACTATTGTAAATTACAATCAGTATGTTAAATTTCTTATTGACCATTAGAACTACAAACATAAACATGGAATACTAGACTTAACACAGATTGATCACAACAGACGCAACTATGAGTTGAACGAACAATAAAACAATAAACAAACGTGTCTATATGATTGTGTGTGCTCGTGCGGGCGACCACATGGTCTATAAAGACACATGGGGAACAAAGGAAAAGTGATAGGAGCCGTTAAGAGATGGGTTAGCTCAGCCTGGGCATCCTACACTGTCATGCATTCAAAAGACGTGGAGGCATCTACTCTTAAAGGCGCTTTATAAAGTTATAGTCTCTGTAGGCTATAGTCTGAGGTTGCGTTATAGTCTCTGCCTGAATCAAGCCCTTATGTGATCGTTCCAGATCATTCCGACTTTGTCCAGCTCAGTAAAGCTCTGTATTACTGCGCATCCTGTCTCCATGGTAATGCAGCTGTGCGCCTTAGTACCTCAGCTGCTACACTGTGATTCGTGGGTCCTAGAGTCGTGAGGAGGTTGAGAGTATTAACCCCTCTCTAGCACGGGCGTTGCCTCGCCCCTTTTCATGAGCAGGGTTTGTGATTTGCCGCAGCTCTCTAGGTGGTCTAGGGTCAACTGGTGTCTATGCCACGCCATGGGGGTGTGGTGAGGAGGTTTGAGAGCCTTAGCCCCTGGGTGCTCTCTAGCAGGGAAGGGGTTTGTCTGGATTTTCCTCTCAGGATCTGTGATCCTCAGAGTGTGGCTGCCATCTGTGTGTGGTCTGAGTTAGTCCAGGGATTCGATCTCCGGGTGGCAGATCAAACTCAGATAAAAGGAATCAGCTCTTAAGGAATCAACTCTTTATAACCAAGCATCAGGCTCGGGCCCTTAAAAGGGCTATGGTGCAGCGCTCAAAGTAGCTGTGGCAACCGGTGGCTGCTGTGGAGAGTGGTCTGGATGCTCCAGTTGCAGGCGTCTTCTATGCTCCTAAACTCCTTGATGCAGCAGTGGACTGTCCGGTGGGTCCTATCCTGATTGAGTTTTCTTCCTATTGGCTGGCAGCTGACTTAGTCAGCCAGGTATTTAAGCCCACCTACAATTCAACGTGCCCCCTGTGCTTGTTCCTGTCCTGCTCGCCTTGATTCCTGTCTGGATTGGTTTCCCCTTCAACGAGGTTTTGTTTTTGTTTCTAATTTGGTTAGCTTGTGTTCTTGTTTTCTTTGTTACTTTGGATTCTTGGTTCTTCCCTTTTAAAACCTTGTTTTTGCTTTGTTGTTTAGATAAGTCATTTTTTTTCCTGTGTAGGCCAATAGCCCCAGGTGTTTTTCTGTTGTATTGTTTGCTTTCTTTTCCAGACTAGACTGCCTTCTGCTGTTTTGTTTGATTGTTTTTCTACATTAGTTTAGTTACCTGCAGAGACCAATAGCCCCAGGTTTATTTCTGTTGTTTAGTTAGATAGATTTTCTTGTTTGTTTTCTTGTTCCCGTTGATACTTTCTCAATGAACAAATTAACCTTCTCTCTGGTCTGAGTGTGCTTTTGGGTCTCCCCTTGGGGAACCTGATAGTACAGTCTGGTCATGTCAGACCTAGCCACTCAGGGCCACCTGAAGCTTCTTGAGCAACATGTAGGTGCTTTAACTCAGAGGCTAGAGGGGCTTAGCATCCCAGATGATCAGGCCGCAGGTGCTATGTTGCATCCAGTCGCTCACCGAACTATGGTTCGGGAACCTTGTCTTGAGGGTCCAGAGCGTTTTAGTGGTGGTCAGGAATGTGTTGGTCTGTTTCTTACCAAATGCTCGCTTTTGTTTGCGCTACAACCGATCATGTTTGCCTCCAAGGCTACTAAAGTGGCTTATGTCATTAGACACATAGCAGGACGAGCACAAGTATGGGGAACAGCTGAGTGAGACTGCGAGTCTCCTGCCTGCGTCTTTGAGAGGTTTGCTGCTGAGATACACAAGATCTTTGGTTTTTCTTCAGGGGGTAACTATTTTTACTAAGCTGGACCTGCGTAATGCTTATCATCTCGTCCAGATCCGAGAGTGGAAAACTGCTTTCAATGCACCCTGTGGACATTACGAGTATTTGGTGATGCCTTTTGGACTGACGAATGCTCCTGGCGTATTACAATCGCTGATAAACAATGTATTGAGAGAATTCCTAAATCATTTTGTGTTCGTCTATCTAGACGACATTTTGATTTTTTCACAGACTCATGACGACCATGCAAACCACATGAAACAGGTACTGCAAAAGCTTTGGGACAACTCTCTATTCGTTAATGCAGAGAGATGCGAGTTCCACGTTAAAACTATTTCATTTTTAGGAAACATTATTGATCAAGGAGCAGTTTGAATGGATCCTGCAAAGGTGTCAGCAGTGAGTGACTAGCCCCATCCCACAGACAGAAAGCACCTCCAGAGATTCTTGGGGTTTGCAAATTTCTGCGGACATTTCATCCACAACTACAGTGGTATGGTGGCCCCTCTCATGGCTCTGACCTCTTCCAAAAGGAGGTTTCTTTGGTCGCAGGAGGCGGAGTCAGCCTTCTGCGATTTGAAAGCCAGGTTTACGTCTGCTCCCATCCTCGTCCTGCCTGATCCTGCGTTCTAGTTCATCGTCGAGGTCAATGCCTCAGATGTTGGAGTCTGAGTTGTCCTCTCCCAGCGTTCTTGGGGGGATAACAAGCTGCACCCTTGCTCCTTTTTCTCTCTGTGGCTTTCTCTGGCTGAGAGGAACTATGACATAGGTAACCTGGAGTTGTTGGCAGTTAAACTAGCTCTTGATGAGTGGCGGCATTGGCTTGAGGGAACCGGAGAGTCATTTCTTGTGTGGATAGATCACAAGAATTTGGAGTACCTGTGAACTGCAAAGAGACTCAATGCCTGACAGGCCTGCTGGTCACTGTTTTTCAACAGGTTTCATTTTGTGTTATCCTATTGTCCTGGTTCTCGTAACACGAAGCCTGGCGCTCTCTCCAGAGTGTTTGCGGAGGAGGTGTGTCTAAATAAGGAGAGTGACACTATCCTTCCATCTTCTCTTTTTGTGGGTTCTGTTACTTGGGCGGTGGAACAGAAGGTGCTGCAGGCTTTGGAGGGAAGGGAGGTTCCTGTATCCAGTCCCGAAAGCAGACTGTTCTTGCCTCCTGAGCTTCGGGCAGAGGTTTTGCAGTGGGGGCATGATTCTAAGCTGTTTTGCCATCCGGGTTCACAATGATCCATGTTGAGTGTGTCGCAGAGGTTCTGGTGGCCATCATCAAATAAAGATGTCAAGGAGGATGTGGCTGTGTGTAGACTCTGTTGTCGGGCAAGGGATTCTAATCAGGCAGGGCTTTTGTATCCACTTCCTGTTACTTTGTTGCTGGTTTACCTCCATCTAAGTAATCATGACTTAATTTTGTCCCTTTAAGGGCTCTTCTGAATCGTCTTCTGTCCGTTCCTACCTTCGCCGCTGTCGACGGGTGTGGAGGGCAGTACAGGCGAAGCTTCAACGTAGCCAGGCTCAGCAGGTGTTGGCAGTCAATACTCAGCGTTCTCCAGCTCCTGCCTATCACAAGGGGCAGATGGTTTGTTTGTCTTTACGGGACCTGCCATTGAGAGTGGAGTCTCATAAGCTGGCCCCCAAGTTCATCAGTCCATTGTCAGTGGACAGACAATGGACCCTGTAGCTGTCCAACTTCAGTTACCCTCGTCGATGCAGATTCATCCCACATTCCATGTCTCTCGGATCAAGTCTGTTAAGTCCAGTTCCCTGGTTACTCTCCCATCCAGCCCTCCTCCTCTCCGCAGGATTGGGGGAGTAGAAGCATTCACTGTCAATCAGATAATTTGTTCTCGTCGTCGGGGCCATGGATTTCATTACCTGATTGATTGGGAGGGGTAAGGACCAGAAGAGAGGTCATGGGTGGCGTCCCGACACATTTTTGACCAAAGTCTCATTGAGGATTTCTATCGAGACAACCCCGAGCAGCCTGGCCCGGACAATTGTCTCCCACTGAAGCGGCTGCGGAGCCCAGGAGGGGTCTTCACAGGCCAGCAGAGGGCTTTTCTCCCGGCTCACCAGACCAACATCGCAAGATGTCCAGGGGTTCCTGTTTGGCTGAGTCTCCTTTTTAATTTTTAATTGGTGTTTGTGATGTGTGCACTGGTGATGGTAGGAAGGACCAGGCTATGGATGAATTTACTGAGAAATGCTCAGACAAAAATTATGATAATAATACCTTTCACATATCATATATGAGGGACATATTAGATTCTCCATGGACTTGTCAGATGTACACACATACACATACATTATGTATTTGCATTATGCACCCATTGCTGCTGCTAAGAAACAGCTACCAGATAAATAATTTCTCTGTCCAAGTATTTAAGTGTTTTTTTTTTCAGATATTGATTGTTTTGATGACCTGCAGCTCCTTCAGTGATCTCTGTCTGTGACGATGCACAGGGCATCTACAACCAGAGACATCATAGTGACAGGTGTGTGTGTGTTGTGGGTGTCATAGAGGGCCCAAGTCACCAGGGCCCCATGTATGGTGGGGGGGTGGGTGTGGGGTGTGGGCAAAGTGGGGGGGGCCAGTGTGTGCACTACGTGTAAAATCTATATCAATAATACACAATCACACCTATTTCAAAGGCATTTGCTCCTCCTGCTGTTGGAGTCACAGTCTCTCCATTTCTTCAGATGCCATATACACTCACCGGCCACTTTATTAGGTACACCTGTCTAACTGCTCGTTAACACTATATTTCTAATCAGCCAATCACATGGCGGTAACTCAGTGCATTTAGGCATGTAGACATGGTCAAGACAATCTCCTGCAGTTCAAACCGAGCATCAGTATGGGGAAGAAAGGTGATTTGAGTGACTTTGAACGTGGCGTGGTTGTTGGTGCCAGAAGGGCTGGTCTGAGTATTTCAGAAACTGCTGATCTACTGGGATTTTCACGCACAGCCATCTCTAGGGTTTACAGAGAATGGTCCGAAAAAGAAAAAAAATCCAGTGAACGGCAGTTCTGTGGGCGGAAATGCCTTGTTGATGCTAGAGGTCTGAGGAGAATGGCCAGACTGGTTCGAGCTGATAGAAAGGCATCAGTGACTCAAATAAGAACAGGAAACTGAGGCTACAATTTGCACAAGCTCATCGAAATTGGACAATAGAAGATTGGAAAAACGTTGCCTGGTCTGATGAGTCTCGATTTCTGCTGCGACATTCAGATGGAAGGGTCAGAATTCGGCGTCAACAACATGAAAGCATGGATCCGTCCTGCCTTGTATCAACGGTTCAGGCTGGTGGTGGTGGTGTAATGGTGTGGGGAATATTTTCTTGGCACTCTTTGGGCACCTTGGTACCAATTGAGCATAGTTGCAACGCCACAGCCTACCTGAGTATTGTTGCTGACCATGTCCATCCCTTTATGACCACAATGTACCCAGCTTCTGATGGCTACTTTCAGCAGGATAATGCGCCATGTCATAAAGCTGGAATCATCTCAGACTGGTTTCTTGAACATGACAATGAGTTCACTGTACTCAAATGGCCCCCACAGTCACCAGATCTCAATCCAATAGAGCATCTTTGGGATGTGGAGGAACGGGACATTCACGTCATGGATGTGCAGCCGACAAATCTGCGCCAACTGTGTGATGCCATCATGTCAACATGGACCAAACTCTCTGAGGAATGCTTCCAGCACCTTGTTGAATCTATGCCACGAAGAATTGAGGCAGTTCTGAAGGCAAAAGGGGGTCCAACCCGTTACTAGCATGGTGTACCAAATAAAGTGGCCGGTGAGTGTATGTACAAAAGTATTGCAGGGTCAGACTTTTTTGCATCAAGCTGGAGGACATTCTGGCCCATCCACTGACTGATTCATTGGATAAACTTATTCAGTTGCTGTAATGGAATGTAGTCCTATGGTCGCACTGTACAGTTGTGTGTCATCAGTGTATGAGTGGTAGTAGATGCTATGATACACATGGACCAGTGGGAACATCAACCAACATGTCAGCTTTGTTCATTAAGACACACAATTAGCTTATGACAATGAAGTCACCATCTTCAAAGTAGGATTTGAGTCAATTTAGAACTGTACCAGAAGGTCTAACCCACTTGTTCAGTCTGTAAAGGAAGTGTGACAAATGCAGCACTGAGATCCAGCAGTACCGACAATTACGTTTTTGATATATCAGGAAAAGGCATATGCCATTTAACATCCTAATAAGTGCAGATTCAGTGCTGTGGTGTAGTAAGTCATGAAAGAGACTCCTTTGGTTAAAGAAAAAGTAATTTGTTGCAAAACGACTCTCGATCTTTGACAAAAATGCATGGTTTGATATGGGCCAGAAGTTACTTATTACTGTGGCATCAAATTTAGGCTTTTTTAAAAGAGGATTGCGTACTGCAATTTTCAGGGATTGGATTGTCCTAATAGAAGAGAAGTATTTCTTATCTTTATTATCTCTCTATTTATATTATTTATCTCTGGCATAACACAATTAAAAACATTTTCATAGTGTAAGAGTTAAATATCTCTTAATTTCTAGAAAACGGAGGAAACAGATGATGTAACCAAGTTGTGGCTTCATCGGTATTGTAAGTGCAATCTTTGGGGTTAGTGTAGCTATTGAACCATCAGTGTGTGTGCTCTTAGCTGGCTAGCTGCCAGCTACCCTGACAGGTGTGTGACGTGGGGATCCCTCCAAGCCATGTTGTAAGCCGCCAGTGTGTGTCCAGGTAGGTACTTTGTCTGCACTCTAAAGGCCGGCACAAGCTTCCGCGACCACGCGCAGCGTGCCGCGTGCCCTGCTTCGACCATACTTCTGCGACCATTCTTCCGAGCTCTGTAGTGTTCTTGGCCACCACAAGGGGGCGTACCAGTCTATACACAGGCCTGCCCTGCCCCCAGAGTACACGAAAGAGAACGAGATGTAAACAACTCTGATCCTATTATTGTGTTGCCACCTGTACCGGACACTGAATGTCCCGGAAGAATCGTCCCTGAATGTTTGTATTTCTGTGTATTTGTCTGTATCCTATGTACGCAGATGTGCCACTAAATACAGTGCGCAGATGCTGCCGCTCGTTGGGTGCGCGCGGATGAACTGCTGTCAATGTGTGTGTGTAAGACACAGATGACAACTCTATCGGCGACACAAACGCTCCTCCCGCCCTAGTATCTATCTATCTATATATCTAGATCTATCTATCTATATTATTTATCTCTGGTATAACACAATTAAAAACATTTTCATAGTGTAAGAGTTAAATATCTCTTGATTTCTAGAAAACGGAGGAAACGGATGATGTAACCAAGTTGCCTGAGGGACCCTTCTTATCTTCTGAACTGTATCAGTAAAAAGGTTACTGCACAACTTATATGACAGTTTAGGAGGGATAGATAGTAAAGGGTTTGTTAGTCTGTGGATAACAGTAAGTAAGGTATAAGCATTCTTGCTGTTATTTTTGATCATCTTAGTGATTAGAGATTCTCTTCATAAATGACATAATGTCCCTGGTGGTTTTATGCAATCTGTGTTCAGCTTGCTAACACCCTGTTTCTTTTACTTTCACCTGAGTGGCAATCTTTTCCTTTGTCCTTACAGAGCAATGGTATCCATAAAAGTCATGACATTCATCAGTGTTAACAAGGTCATTGACAGACAGTTAGGGCAGACTTGGTGATGCTATTAAAGCCTAAATGAATAATGTAGAGGGATTATTGTTAATTGTTGCTAATACTAGTAGGGATGGACACATAAGAGCAACACAAAACACTTCCATACACTGGAATGATTCATTAACAACAAAACAGCAACTCCACCGCCTTTCTTGTCCACTGTACCTTCACTCACGAAACTGTTGAGCAGAATTGATTAACAAATTCACGACAAAAATTCACTCACCAAAAACAATGAGACGGGTGTGGGTGTCAGTGGACCCCAGAGGATTCTGGGCAGTGCAACGGAACATAGAGCCATTAAGCTCTGCAGGAACTCTCTCCAGGACAAGTTCCCGTCCATCATACTTCTCACTGCCATCCAGTAGATGTCCACCAACTTTGGTCCAGGTGAACATGGGTTCAGGGAAGATCTCACTCTATGGAAACACACAGACACACAGGGTTATGGAGAGGAAGCTGCAGGGACAGGTCACAAGGTAAACCGAGAGAACTTATGGAAGAATCAATCAGCAAAATCACCACCCGTAGCGGCTGAAACAGGGACTCATGTTTGGGACCACTGGAAATCCAAGAGGTTTGGAGTTGGAAAATTGCTTTAAAATTGTGGACAATTGCTTTAAAATTGTGAACAATTGCGTAGATTTATCTTGACTGCATCAATCCCCTGCTGGAGATCCCACGGAGTGATTGGGGTGCCACTGGTACATAAAATTCAGTGATTGGGCCATCAGACCACCTTTGCCAGCCACAATGTTTGGGGTATGTGCAGTGCTGACAAATGAATGACCATTGTAAAATGTATGCACCCAAATTGTGAGCCTAAATCCAATGCATTGGTTGCAATCGTCTTGAATTGCATGTGCCAGGATCTACTGTGCTCATAAGCCACTGATGTTATCAATATAGAAGAGGAGGTTGCGCAAACTTGCAGCTCTCTTGTTGAAGAGAAACTGTCAGTCCATGAGACCGAACTTGATGTGTGAGAAACGATCGCGAAAAGTGCATTAGGTATTTAATATCCAAAGCATTTGTAGAAAAAGTAGACAATTTACAAAGAGAAAGAAAAACAAAACTGAACAGGCTGTCAAAATTAAAAGAAACAATTGTTGACTTGATGAATGATAAAGCTTGTGTAAATAAGGTGAAAGTACATTTTGCAAATATAAGGTTGCATATGATAAAGCAAAGCAAGCACATGTGACTTTATTGGGGTTATACTCTCAAGATGAAGCAACAAAAACATGAACACAAGCAAAGATGTTGAATGTGAATGATTGTATTGCTGATGTGAGTAAGTGGTTATATAAAACTCAAAAAGTGGCTCTGGTAACGAAACAATGATAGAGATGGGGTTCGTGTTGAGCCTCATGACACATGTTCAATCAAATACACACAGTAAAATATCAACTCACAGAAGCTCCAAAAGTGGTAAATATTATACCTCATCTGCATGCATTAAAGCAGAGGCGGAAAAGGCTGCAGTAATGGCTTAAAGGAGAAGCATGCTTTGGAGGAGTGGACAGTGATCCTAATGTGGCAGATTGGTGCAGACTGCCACCCCATTACTCTGATTTGATTGAGAGCTGTAGATGGGCCTAGTATGCTGGGCTGATGGACAGCTGTAGGCGGGCTTAACCTGGCTTTTTATACTGCTTTCAGTCCTGAGTTCTTCCGCTTTCTGTCTCTGCTGCTCCGCTTGTTTGGCTTGGACGTAGGCCTTGTCCTTGTCCTGAGCTGCTGTGTGGAGTGTGACCATATCCCAGATCAGGGTGAGTTGTGGCTTCATCGGTACTGTAAGTGCAATCTTTGGGGTTAGTGTCGCTATTGAACCATCAATGTGTGTGCTCTTAGCTGGCTAGCTGCCAGCTACCCCGACAGGTGTGTGACGTGGGGATCCCTCCAAGCCATGTTCTGTGTAGGTACGTTGTCTGCACTCTAAAGGTCGGCATAAGCTTCCGCGACCACGCGCAGCGTGCCCTGCTTCGACCATACTTCTGCGACCATTCTTCCGAGCTCTGTAATGTTCTTGGCCACCACAAGGGGGCATATCAATCTATACACAGGCCTGCCCTGCCCCCAGAGTGCACGAAGGAGAACGAGATGTAAACAACTCTGATCCTAGTATTGTGTTGCCACCTGTCCCAGACACTGAATGTCCCGGAAGAATCGTCCCTGAATTTTTGTATTTCTGTGTATTTGTCTGTATCTTATGTACGCAGATGTGCCACTAAATACAGTGCGCAGATGCTGCCGCTCGTTGGGTGCGCGCGGATGAACCGCTGTCAATGTGTGTGTGTGTGTGTGTAAGACACAAGTGACAACTCTATCGGCGACACAAACGCTCCTCCCGCCCTAGTGTCTGTGCTGTCTCACTCCGTGAGTTTACACAGTGGAAACCGTCTTTGTACTCTGTCAGGGCTGTATTATAGAGGCGGGTGAAGCGGCAGACTTCCTTAAAAAGTCTTTCATCTGAGGGCTCTTCCTGGTTGTCGACGGGGCTTTAACCCCGGACTCCGCCTACTAGTGTGGCGAGTTCGACAGGGCGCATGCGCGACCGACGCAACCAAAGCCGCAAGGTCTCAACTTTTGAGCTACGCAAAATGGGCCGCATGGCAGCACTTTGGCTCTGCATGCGGCAAGCTACAGGACAGATTGCTACAACAGTGGTGTGTCCTTGTCCCCGCCTGGCTGTTGTTTTGCCTGTACAAGATTTCATGACTTTTGGGCTTTTTTAACACTGAGGACTCTTGCTTCTTTTTGTGTTCATTTTATTTTGCTTCTGCTGTTTCCCTAGTCCCCTGTTTGGGGTGAATCGCTCCCAGGTGGTGTTGTTACAGTTACCCTTACCCCTGCCACACTAAGGAGGAAAAAGGAGCAGCTTGAGCTGCACACTGAAATAGCAGCCTCAACTGCTAGGCTTGTTGTGTTGCGGACCAGTGGCTGTGACATTGGGCCTCATTCATCAATATCTTCTTAAGAATCTTCTTAGATTCTTTCGTAGGTTGTTCTTAAGAAGTTTCTTAAGCAAACCCTACGTCTGATTCATCAACGCGTTCGTAAGCCTCAGAAATGTTCACAGTTGTATTCTTACTTGATGAATGCCATTTCTTCTTAAGTTGAGAGGGCGTGCCAGTTGAGTCTAATTAACATAGGATTAGCATAGGTAACTGCCCCATCAATGCCCATAAAAGGGCCTGTTAAAGAAATTGCAAGGCCGGGTGGACAGGAGCACAGTGCACAGTACACAGCAACAAGGAAGCAGCAACAAACTTAAAGAGAGGAAACTTAAACTTAAATTTAAATTGAACGTAAACTTAAATTATATTTGGTGGCCTTAGTTCAAGCTATACCAGCACAAACAAAAAAGAAGCATGGAAGGCTGTCACACGTGTAGTGGAAGCAATGTCTGGCGAAGGACGCACAGTCGCTGAGGTGAAAAAGAAATGGTTGGATCTGAAATCTGACGCAAAAAAAAAAGGCAAAATTCAGACGGGAGATGCAACGGACAGGAGGGGAAACAGCAGACACCCAACCTGTCTGAGCTGGACCAGTGCATCAGGGCCATTATTCGGGAGTTTCCAATTTACTTGATTAATGTTAAATCATTGGCACATTTATTTAAAACAAGTAAATGACAGAATTATCACCATAATTGAATTTTGTTGAATAGTACAAGAGAAGCATCCAACCAACCAAACACAACCATGCCAACATGTCAGCACTGATGTGTAAGTATACTCCTGAGTGTTCGTAGGATCTGTTCTTACCTAAATCCTAGATAGGTTAGAATCCTAGATAGATAAAGGGGTTCTGTGTAGTGATGTGTCGTTTGTAATCGTAATCTTTCATGTGACTCGGGAGTAATGAGTCCTCAGTAAGCGATTCGTTCATTTTCATGCAGTTCCTTCTCTCGCTACATGGCAGGCAGGCAGCTGCATGAGCTCAGTCGGCAGGACAGGAAACAGAAATGATTCATTCATGACTCACTCAACTGTATGCCGGTCGTAAGGTATTCGTTCTTTTCTCACGTGACACCCAGGTTGCTCAGGCTGTGTGGCGAGCAGCAAGCACTGCTTGTTCATGAATCGTTCATACTGATCGTTACGGATCGTTCCTTTGTCACATGATAGCTGTAGCACCACTTCAGGGCTGTGGGCTGAGAGATGAATAAGGAAATGAGTGATGTATGATATTTACACATTCATTCATCACATGACACCCGACATTAATGACTTATTCATGAAATCATAATTAATTAGTTTTTTTCAGTTCTTGTAGATGTATATAGTGTATTGAGTGTTTGTGTATAGTGTGTGTGATAGAAACTTTACATGCATCTAGGAACATTTGATTCATGTCAGTATTCATTTAGTTTAAGCTTGAACTCTGTGTGCTGCAGCCATTGAAGACTCAAGAACTTCAAAAAATGATGATAAATAATTTCCTGCTCCTTAACACGTCCATTGTTATGCCTATGAAAGTATCCTGCTCACAGGACACCAGTTGTTAAGTCCTGCTCAGCTCCTGACACTTTGTTTGTGTTCCTGGGGGTCAGGATAAATTGCACTGTGACCTCTCCCTCAGGGAAGCACTCCTCTGATCCACTGGCAGTGGTCAGAGTGTGTTGTCTTCCTTCTCTGCAGAGAATAAACACTTGATACCTGTTCTAGTCTTGTGTTTTGATTTTCCCAGACAGATCAAGAATTTTTTTGAAAATTACATCAACATATTGATTGCGTTATACTCTACCATAAAATAATAATAATAATTAACGCTGCCGCGGAGTTAATCCAGGTCATAGGTCTTCCCAAAACTCTTCTCTTTATTATCACATTTTGAAGAGGATTCCCCTCTGGGTTGAGCAGCATCCCTGTGATTCTGATAATGAACCATCTCTCTACTATGGCTGCCATAGGGCTACACAAATGTTTTCTGAACTTTTGATCACATATACGATATGAAGTTGATGGGATGAACTCTCTGGGTGGACTCAGGTGACAAGTGATGTAATGAAATAGCATCACTTGACCAAAATGGTTTACTTCCTGTCCAGTTCTGACCATCAGTGCAAGAGACTCTTTTGTGCGTCTCGATCGCCTGTATAAGCCTACAAATTTTCATCATTCTGCTCAGCAGAAAGCTTTATGGGGAAGGGTTTTGGAAAAATTCAAGGTGGCGCTATAGAAATATTTGACAAGGCCACTACCTGGCTGTTCAGGCAAAAATGCAATCAAGTCCAGCAATTTTGAAGCTTCTATGATGAAATGCCTGCCTGAAAGACCATCTTGAAATATTGATGACAAATAACCAATTTTGTCATGCACTAGTGGCCACGCCCTTTTCCTCAGCTTGGTCCACGCCCTTTTTCTAAGCTTGGTCTCAACCAAATCTGAAGCCAGCTGAATGAACCCCATAAGAGGAGATGTTTTCAAAATTAAAAAATTTGAATCAAAATGGCCGAATTCCTGTCGGGTTACGGTCATCATGTCAAGAGACTTTTTTGGATATCTCTTTATATTGCATTTGCATAAGTTAAAAGAAATCCTGATAGGAATTGGTCAAAATTTCTAGGGGGCCCTACTTTTGATTTTTGGTCCCCCCATGGGCTATGCCCCTATCATGTGTCAGAGCTCTCCGTCCTCAATCAATGTACCAATTGTCATAATGATATGACTTCTTTTAAGCTGTTCCAAAGCCACTCATAATACATGGCGAGGGATCGCTATTCACGCCCGCCACACGGATATGATTGGTGGTAGCTTCAGTGCATTCGTAATGTAGCTTCACCAACTTGTTCTGCATGTACTACAAATGGAATGAAGTTGATTGGGTCAATTATGTAAGAGTACTACATGTAAGCGTAAAACACTTCCTGTCAACACTGGGGAGCGCTATGAGTGAGGTGGAAAGTTAATATATCAGGCTATTCAGGGTATGTTGGCGTGGGAGCTGTTCAAAGTGAAATAGCACGAAAAAAAAATCACAAATTTTGACATATCGTAGCAACCATGCCCTTTGACCTACAGAAATTCTTTTGACAAGTATTCTTCACCATTGTCTCTGGATGATCTGTACCTAATTAAAAATCTGTCAATCAGGCAAAAGCCCTAAGCATAGCTTCTTCAAAAAGAGATAACAAACAAGTCAAAATGGCTGACTTCCTGCTAAGTTGAGGGCAGGTCTTCAAGAGGTTTTTTGTGCCCCTCACTATGTTCTATGATCCCACCAAGTTTCAAGCATTTAGGCGAAACTCAGAAGTGGGGCTCCCCATTTGAAATATTCTAGGTGCCGCTTCTACGCAACTCTGCCCAGTTTATTTTGCCAGTCTCATTGTGCTTACCAAAAATGGTGAGTTTTTGAGCATGTTCAGGCCTACAAAAACACAAATAACTTTAGGAAGGAAAAATGATAATACAAAGAAACATTTTCAATAGGTTCCCTAATAGGACCCTAATAACAATAATAATAATAAAAATAATAATAATAAAAATAAACTACAGTTTAGACAGGGTTCTCACAACTTCGTTGCTCGGACCCTAATAAAAACTTTGTTGCTCGGATACTAATAATAATAATAATAATAATAACAATAATGTCACATTTTGAACACAAAAAGCAAGCAGAACATTCATTCTGAGATCTCCTCACTGTCGTGCTATCAAACAGTGGCAGGGAGGATGCAGTACACAAATCACTTTATTATGATGTGTTTTTGCCATCTTTGGTTTTCACATGGTTTGAATAGCTTGTGGCATTTTGTGTATTATACTTTGTCGGCTGAAGAATACCATGTTGCCTTCAGTCTTGTCTTCACATGCTCTAAAAATGAACAAAATGATTTGTTCAAGATTTGTTCAATTTACTGTCCAGGTCAGTAAGAGTAAGAGCAACAGTTGGTCTTCCCAACACTTGTTCTGTATTGGGCTTCAGCTGAGGGAAGAGAGGGCTGGCCCAGGAGGCGTGACGTCATTCTTGCCACCACACAGAGAAAGGACCCCATCACCCCGGGTCATGGCCTTTTTTTCCTTTTTCTGGCCGTCAAGGGAGAACCACCAACCAGGACCGATTTCTATCCTCACTGCGGGTCAGACAGGACACTTGCACCGCGTGGCAAGCTGGACTACGTGAACTCTCTCTTTGCATGACCCGGTGGTTTTATAGCCACAGAGTAACAGACCTCACGAGGCAGGGTGGGCTATCGCAATTCCGTTACAAAGCCGTGCTGCCTTGAGAGTACCCGGTCATCATTGAAACTCATGCGTGTGACATCTTCATCAATGTGACCCCCTAAAAGTAGGGGGAAGAAAAACAACAATACAACATGACACAACACAACACGCACACGATCCTGGCTATGCGGCTGTTTCACACAGCAAGGAGAAAAGAGTTGTTTTAGATGAGGCCGAATGCAGTGAAACGGAATACTGTGGAAAAAGAAACATCTTTATAAAGTGAAAGAAAAATTGAGAGCAAGAGCAGGTGATGTTTTGGACAGAGAGGATCGAAGAGCTTGTTTCACTGACATCGTTAAATTCATTGAGCAACAGGTCAGAATAGTTTCAGAACAGTTTTTCCAACACGTCAATTACTGATGAATTTGCAGCAGATGCTCACACTGATTGAGTTCAGAAGGAAGTTCTCTTTCAGAAGGAAGATCTCCTGTACAAAGGCAAGCCCTACTACTTGCCTATATTGTTCTCGTGGTCATGCATTGGAGCAGTGTCCACAACAAGAGGAAAAAGAGCACAGGAAATTTTCTAAAGGAAAAGGTCTTTGTTCCGGGTGCTTGTGCACAGGGCCCTTGAGCAACTTATGGCCATACAAGCGTAATACAGGTAATTGCATTGTTCCCATCTTGCCTGTACAAGTGAAATGCACAAATGGAAATACAATGATTGAAATATATGCTTTTTTGAATCCAGAAAGCACAGTTACCTTTTCCTTCCTTTTCCTTGGATAAAAGCTTATGCTAACTTGTTGATTTCCACGAATCCCTCCAAATTTATGGAACCTTAGAGGTTGACTAACAGTAATGAGGATGGACCATATGCTGTCAGCCCTGCTGTTATTGCTCATAGGACTGTTGTTGACAGAATGGAGGAATTGCTAATCAACCATGACGTTACTGAAATGACACCTAAAGCCCAAGAGGAGATATCAAGAGAGGAAAAGAAGTTTGTTGAAATCATAAGTCATTATAAAATGAATTCGCTTTTCAAGAGATAAAGTGCCATCATACCAAACAACATCTGTTTTGCTAAGCAACGTATTCACGGCCTGAAAAGGAAACTTCAGAAGAATGCAAGTTTTCATAGAGAGTTAAAGGAGATTGAGAATGCAGTGCCACCAGATGAGCACCAGAAAGAAGAAGTTGCTCAGAAAACTAACGAGCCAGTCAAACCAAGAGCAAACCATGATGCTGAAACTGAAAAGTAAGTGACTGGTGAAAAATCTGTCATTCCTGTGGATGAGAGGTTTCTCACAGTATGTGGGCTAGAAGAAAAGGATCTCTGCAGTAGATTAGACAACAAAGAGAGTTACACAGGGCTGGAACAAGAAAACACTGGAGAAATAAAGATTAGCTTTGTTTTGGAGCAGGAGCATGTTGGGGCTCTTAACCTGCCTGGAGAAACAGACACATTACTTGCCCCACCAATTACAGAAGAATCAGAACTTTTTTTGAGAAAGAGAGACAACCAGTTTTGGCTGATTCCATGAAGACAGACATCAAATGCTTGAGAAAGGAATGCAAGATGCACTTTGGACTCTCAGATGAGACAGGAAAAGACAAGGTGGCAGTGAGGAGCCTCTGGCTGAATCTGAGGCAGAGGAGACATTATGTGAATTCCAAGAATCTGATGCTACCACAGATGAAGCCATGGGAGCTGTGGTGGCAGCAGAAGGCGATCAAACTGTAACATCTCTTATAGTTGAGGTGCAGAAGGTGACAGAAATGTAGGAGGATGCCATAAACTCAGAGATAAACAGCAGGATTTTGGCAGATTTTACTGAATCTTGAGTCCTGAAACAGTTGGTTGATGTGGAACCAGAGTTACATGATGATGATGATGCACCCTGCTGAAATACAGAGTGCAAGGATAAATGTGAGAAAATGCATGGACTTGAAAAGCAGATAATTCAAATGAGTCCAAACCAGAAGATATTATGGTTACTCCTCTTGAGGAAAATGTGAAAACTCTGATGGAGAGAAGCTGCCATGCAGAAGACTTAATCGGTGATGTGGATAGAGACGACCATGTCAGAGGACACTGTTGGACTGGAACAATATGCTCCAGAGCCTGGACAGCAAACAGAAATCAAGCCATCAAATTAGGTGCAAGGTGAAACCTCATCATTGCAGGCAGAGACAGATCAAGTGCAGCTCATTCAGTCAAATTCAGTGGAATCTGAGTCAGTAAGTGACATAGAAATGTCTCTGGAAACTGGTGAGTCTGGATTTCTGGATCAGTCTGTCAGTGAATGTGATGATACGTGGAAGAATGAGTCTCAGCTCCCAAAATCAATCAGTAAAAGAACATTTCAGGACATCTTGGATAAAATGTCAGACTCATCAGACATCTCTGAAGTGTATACACAAGAACCTATATCCATTTAAAAGTTAAGGAATCAGTCAAAGCGACAGGATTTGACCGTTCCCCTAAATGAGGACTAAGATGGACAAAGGAAAAAACTTTCACGCCTGGAGATGTTATTGTAGTTGTAGATTCTACAGGATCAAGAGGATCCTGGTTGCTCAGAAGAGTACTGAAAAACTTTCCTGATAAGAGAGGTCTGGTTCGGTCTGACTAAAATAAGTGTAATTGACAAACCAAAAATCTGCCTTGTATGTGAAGCTAGAATTTAAGTTAAGTAGATGTGTTGATGATAACTATGCATAAGAAACATTACATGAGATATTACCTAGGTTTAAGATTGATTAATCCTAGGTAAGTTTGTTTTTTCTTTTTTTTTTCTCGATATCAGCCACTCCTTCGATCTGATGGTGGTACATGCCGTGGAGGTGTTTGTCCCTCCATGTTGTCTGCTCCTCCTCTGCACTCTCATAGGGATTGGCATTCACTTAGCAGACTTAGCAGGATCATGGCCTTGATGCTCATGAGTCCTCTGCCTAGTTCTTTCCGCTCAGTGTACAGTCTCAGGGTGCTGGATTTGGGTTGGAACCTTCCATGCATGGTGAGGAGCTTCCTTGTCTTGATATCTGTGGCTTCTATCTCTTCCTTTGGCCAGCTTATGATTCCGGAGGGGTATCTGATGACTGGTAGTGCCTTGTTCTTGCCATTCAGTTGACTCTTCAGGCCTTACTCTCTGGAGGTATTTGGTTGTGTCTGACGTCCTTGCGGCCTCCTCATTATTTCCATTGGCCTGTGGGATACCAAGGTATTTGTAGCTGTCTTGGATCACCAACAGTAGTAGCCATTCAAAACTTGCCATTCCAGCTGGAAGCCAGCAGGTTTCCCTCCCCTTTTCAACCGGTTTCCTGCCATGTTCCAGCAGTTGGGGTCCCCCATTCTCCTCCTGGGCGTGTCTATTTTAAATGCAAACCTTGTAGCTACAAGTGATGACCAGGGAATGGCACCTCTCTCACAATATACACTATGCAAAATACACAAAGCTCACCAGTGAGGGGGGAGGGGTTGATAGTGACAATCTGGTGCCATTGAAAGGTGGTGGTGTTCAGAGGGTGGGGAAGGGGGTAGAGGCTCTGTTCCCATTCAATGGTCCCCTTCTACTGCTCCTGTAGAGTTACTGACCCCCAATCTCCCAGTCTACAATGTCTAGTTCCATGGTGAAATGGTTAGTTTGGGGTTGTCTAACTGCTCTGAAAGTTCCCATTATTCGTGCTCTGGAAAGGAGCACTATTGTTCTTCTATGTGTTTGTTCGTCTACAACTACCACTACTTCTTCTTATAGCCTCAGAATCAGCCCAACGCAGCCTCTTCTCTCCATAAGCCTCCATTCATTTTCCAACCACTGTGATCAAAGTTAAGATATGCACTTCTACTCGCGACTGTGGCCACAGTTTTCATAGTACACACACCAAATCACATCAGGGCATTACTGAGACTCTCCCCTGTGTGACGGTGTGCTTAAATTCCAGATAGGTGCAAACATGGTCTCCTTAGACCTAAGTGTTTAGCACTTGGCCATTTTTGTTTTTTCCCATAAGAATAAATGGGAAAAGCAGAACTCCTCAAACAAACATCTATGACGTCGTCATACTTTGAATTAGGAATTTTAATTTCAAAAATCAAAGAAACTTGTGCTCTGTTTGTTTACCGACTTGCATGTTGATTGATTTTATTTTCTTCAGCAGCACCTTCTCAAAGAGCATGTGGTTAAGCGCCTGCTGTCCGCTCCTCTGCTGACAGAGAGAATCCTGCCGCAGCAGGCTCACAGGTGACCTCATAGACGCACAACACTTCATGTACACACACTCTTACTGCAGGTACAACATTCTTAACGTAACCACTGTAGAGTTTGCATGTCAGGGGATATTACTGTACTGGTTTTGTTGCTCAACAGGAGTACAGCTTCAACTTTTTCTCATTCAACTAGAAATAATGACAAATAATGGGCACTTTCATGAGCAGGATGTTGTCAGTAATTGAGTTTCACTTCGTGTTCACGTCGTATGGATCGAAAAACACTTCAGACATTTTGTGCAATTTTGGATTTTAGTGAGGAATGCATGTCAAATCTACAGGTACAGTATGTTTCATCTCATAGTGGCGTTAAGTTTCACTTGTGCCGCTACCTTGCAATATGCAACACACAGCGGCTCAGGAAGCACAAACACACAGCAGGCTATTTAGTCAATGTTTATCAGTGTTTTCCTTTGGCTGTTGGCCTTTGGATCCTTGCTGCTGCTGCCGCTGCTGATGCCCCCCGCCCCCCATGATGTGCTGTATCTCTAGCTCTACTGTACAGAAAGGGGCTTTTCAGTGCAGAATACGATCATTTTTTGGACTGATTGACAAACAATGAACAACAGTGATTTCGTCACTCAGTTAAACTGCCTTCACTGCGCTGTTACTGTCACTGCGTATGTTGGAGCAAAGGTTGTGGAGGTGTCGGTCTGTGTGTGTAAAAGAGGGGAGTAGGGGGGTGAACTGCATCCACAGCAGTGTCTGTTTGTTGTTGGCTAGAGTCTTGTATTTTCTTCAGTCATGTCAGTTATTCCACACACCAAAATGGCTTCGAATAGGCATTAGTCCCTATGACGAAGTAAGGTTTTCCTTATACTGCCATTAATGATCCCACACACTATCCTATCTCAAATCAGTTCAGCTATCAGATCTCCAGCCTGACAGTGGGCTTTATCTTCAAGCCTTTATCTTCAAATCACTGATGAATGACTCAATTGTCTCACCTTGCTTCTGGTTTCTTGAACAGAACTTGTGTCTCTCCATGGTTTTGTTGCTTTGAGGGTTGCATATTTCTCTGAACTGTCGTTAGGAGTAAGCGAGAGGTTTGTGCAACCCCTCCACATAAGGGACAAGCTCATGGACAAGGCCGTTATCTTGCTGTCCAGGCCTACACTGCAATTATGTTCAGCAATTTTGCAGCTGCTATGATGAAGCACATGCCCAGAAGATCATTCAAAATTTTCATCATGAATCGCCAAATTTCATGTCATGGGCTTGTCATGGGCTAGTGGCCTTTGACCTACAGAAATTCTACACATAAATGTTCACAGCTTTGTGAACCCTATCGGAGGAGATGTTTTCAAAATTAAAACATTGAAATCAAAATGGCTGATTGGCTGTCTGGTTACGGTCATCATGTGAAGATGATGATGATAATGATGGTGATGATGATGATGCATTGGCCTACTAATTTTCATTTGCCTATGACAAAATAAAAAAAGAACTGCTGGTGATTGGTTGAAACTTCTAAATGCCTATGAGTATGGGTATTTGTGGTGAGAATGATAAAGTTGAGAAATGAAATCTGCAGGCTTCTTCGAGTCCCTCAGGGATAGAGACATCATACACATCCATACAGCATAGTATTAAGGTGTTTGCACAGTGATTGTGGTACAGCGCACCGCTGGGTTTGGTGCAGCCAGGCGCAACACTGCCGCTGTCCTGCACGGCATGGTGCAAGTTGCTAAGCAACCAGTAACATTTCACAGTTGGTTTGACTGTGATCTTGTGAGAAGGTGATTTTTTTTAACGTTTCAATGAAAAAATACTAGCTTTAGTGCTAATAAGGAGTAGACAAGCAGCAAAAAAAAGTGGATGCCAAAATTAAACATATTTCAAGGGTGGCAACTGCCCTGCGCTCTTGCCGTGATAACACATACACAATGAATGGGTTTGCCACCTGCCGCTGTACCACGATCAGTGTGGAAGCACCTTTACCCTCAAGCAAACTGGGGTCGCAAGGACTTAAACAGCCTAAAGAATTGCATCCAAGCCCACCTGACCCAGGCTGACGCATTTCAGACTGAACTCAACCAAATCCTTGTAAATCACTGCCAGCATGACACTATTGGGGCCTTTCTAACACTCCTAAAAATCGGGCTCACAATAAGATATTGACCCCCCACAAGTAGCTTCAAGAAACAAGCAAAGGCATCCAAAGAGAAGTGTTAGCGGCAGATGCAGTTTACGTGGAAACACAGGGTCAGGGGTACTGGCCATGGCCACAGTTCCCTTGGAAACTGGGGTCCCTGGCCAATGCCCAGATTTCTAAGGCTTTGCCTGAACGAAAACTTTTGTTTGTGTGTTTCTTTGTCAGCGTACAGGCATGGTATATGACCTTAATTAAAAGGCTAAAAGCAGTACCCAGTGTCACTTTCCTCAAAACAACACATCCAAGGGCATAGCACCTGATATGGGTGCAACTCATTGATAATCAAAACTTCTTAAAATAGTAGGGGACTGGATTTGAGAGGGCTGCATTGTAGCATAGTGATTAGTGCAGTAGAACACTAATTTGGACAAACATCCTGTGTTGGTACTTACTGCTGAAAGTCCCAGCTGAAAGCCCTGCACAGAAATCCGTACTGTGTCCCCGACCTTAGCCCTATTGGGGCTCATGGATAACTTAGGCCCTCTGGGAGCAGCTGATAGAAAACAAAAATTCAACATTAGTCTTTTGCATTAAAAAAAAAAAAAAAATTCAGTCACTTAGCCTCCTTCAGTTGAACAATATTCAAATAGAATAAAAGAAACAGCACCCCGATTGTAAATTCATTTATATATTAGGTTGAGATGAGGACAACGTGTATAAGAAGGAAAGGAAAGGAAAACAGTAAATGGCATGGTTCAAGTCGTATACAAAGTCCACATGCTCAATGAGCTCCTCATATGCAAACACATACTGATTATTCCACTGACTTCCACCTTTCTGCCTTTCAAACTTTACAACCGCTCCCTCTGATTTTCACAAATTTTTGTTGTTGTTATTATTATTGGTAGTAGTCCAGGGCCCTGTTACATAAAACAGGCTTACCAGTTAAACCAGGCTTATTTGGTAAGCCCGGTTTATTTTCCAGGAATTCGGTTCCATAGAGCAGGCTTAACCTAGTTCAAACTCAGTTACCACGGCAACTTATGGTGGCAGACTAGCCTGGCTGGCTTTGCCTGAGTTGCAACTTATCTGAAAGACAATAAATAAAAACAAGCGGGTCCTCGCATTTGCACCCCTTGAGGTTCTGGCAACCGCAGGCTTAATGCACATCATAGGCCATCCCAAGACTCTTCTCTTTTTAGCACACTCTGAAGAGGAATCTCTTCTGGGTCGAGCAGCAACCCTGTGATTCACCTCTCGACTATGGCTGCCATACAGCTACATACCTTGACATAGAGAAAAGCTGTTCTGAATTTTAGATCACAATGCCATTTAGGTTATGCTTACACAATATGAAGTTGATGGGATGAAATCTCTAGGCGGACTCAGGTGACAAGTGCTGTATGGAAAAAGCAACATTTGAAATAAAAATGGCCGACTTCCTGTTCAGTTCTGACCATCAGTGCAAGAGATTTTCTTGTGCATCTGGACAAACTCTATAAGCAAACTCTAATTTTCATCTCTCTACTCCACAGAAAGCTTTAGGGGGAGGGTTTTTTGAAAATTTCAAGGTGCCACTATAGAGACATTTAGTAACGCCCAATGACAAGGCCATTACCTGGCTGTACAGGCATAGAATGCAATTGTTTCCAGCAATTTTGAAGCTTCTACGATGAAGTGCCTGCCCGGAAAAGCATTTTGAAATATTGATGACAAATAACCAAACTTTGTGATGCACTATTGGCCACGCCATTTGAAAATTGTGTACATATCACCAAGGCCTCTTCTCGCAACTTTGTTGCCCGAACCATAACTATATCATATGACTCCATTTAACACCATCAATAAAGTATTGAATGAAATACAAAATTAAACATTCTTTTAAAGACTATGTACTATTTATGTTTATAACATTAAATATTACATTTAAATGAATGACTAATAAAGTAAACTAAGACGTGGTTCTCCTTTTGGTGAAACTAAGGTTCAGCCAAGCAACCCCAGTCCAGACATGAGTCTCATTGCATGTCCCACAGACTGTATGCCCAGTGCTTCTTCTTCTTCTTTTTTTTGCCAGCGGCACTCTTTTGTACATGGTTGTGGATGCTGAATTTAATGACAAAACATAAGTGTGCCACGCTGTACACATAGTCTACCTGGCTTTGAAAAGTCATCTTCATGTTGTTGTGACGTTCCCTGGACACAGGCGAATTTGTGAAACCAAAGAGGGATTTAATTATAAAATGAAATATTTTTGCTTTTCATGATAGTAGATTATGTGCGGACAAACCTGTCTCATTTTACTTTTTTAAATTTTCGGGCAAGCTTCAACTCAAGCTTATTTAATGCACTGGTGCCGTAGCATAAGTGAATGATCTGATGAACGAGCATGAAAAGACCCGTTCAGTCCAAGCTGCCTGTCAGGTGACAGGCAGGTGTTTCCATGTAAAACTCATTTTGATAATTGGTGAGAATATCTAAACGTAAAAAGTAAAAAGTAACATTTAATAAATTCCCTAAAATGTTTACATGGTGCATTTTCTGTGTCCAAAATGTGACATTATTATGATTATTATTATTGTTATTATCATTATTATTATGTTAATGATGATAATGGTGATTATTATTATTACTATTATTATGTTTTATTATTTTGTGGCAGACTATAACACAAATTCAACGTGTTGATATCATTTCAGAAGTATTTATTTACAAACACAATTTACACAATACACTACACATCTACAAGAACTGAAATCCACTTATTAATTATGACTTCATGAATATATATATTTTTTTAATGAATAAATTAATGAATTTCAGATCTCAGACATCACTTGTTTCCTTATTCATCTCTCGGCCCACAGCCCCATAGCAGAGCTACAGCTGTCACGTGACAAAAGAACGACGACCTGAGGACACACTGTTGTGTTGTGTTGAGTGTGTTGGGAACGAATCATTTCTGTTTCTGGTCCTGCTGACTGAACTTATGTAGCTGCCTGCCATGTGATGAGAAAAGGAACTGCATGAAAATGAACGAATCTCTCACTGAGAGGACTCATTACTCCCGAGTCATTTGAAAGATTAGTTCATATTGAACGAAACGCTCATGAACGACACATCACTAACACACACACACACACACACACACACACACACACACACACACACACACACACACACCTACATACACGCGCCCAGTTGTGCTCCAATAGTGCTGAGTAGCCGTGTCTGTGTCACCTGCTTCGGAATGGGGGGAGCACTGCCTAAATGTGAGCCCCCCCCAGCAGTGTGTGCAGTGTTTGCCATATCATTATACTATACCATTAGACTTTTTATTGCCAGAAGAAGTTAAGAAGTTAAGTTTCAGTTTTGATTACACCAAAAAGGGAACCACGTCTTAGTTTACTTTATTAACCATTATTTTAAATGTAATATTGTGGCAGGATGAAGGACAAATCCGGAGGCAAAAGTCAGTTTAGCTCTTTATTCTTTCAGCTACAGGAACAGAGTGAACAGAAGCATAAAAGTGTGCCAAAACACTGTGCATTTGACCATGCCCCTTAACTGTTTAACCCTTTGGGGGTGAGCAAAATCCCAGTGCCCTCCACACAGCCCCCGCAAACACCCAGAAGGGACCACAGGTGAAAAGTCAATATCTGGCTGGAGGCTTGACCAGCCTGCCATAGCAGTTGCGCCACCCCTGATTCGCAGTCACGCCTGTCGAGAACCTGTCGAGTAGCGCATCTGGGAAGAGGCAAGGGAAAGGCAGGAAGAAAACAGTCCACATCTGGTACCACAATGCGAGAGGGCCTCTCCGAGGCCTGAGAAGGAGGACGATCTAAATGGGGGACCTGGGCTGGCAACACCTCCTTGTCAGCCACCCTGTGTGCCGGTTTCAGCCTGTCAAATGCGACACATTCACTACACCCACCCAGATCCAGAACCAAAGACTTGGAGTCCCTTTTGAGAACGGGCCATCGTAAGTTAGCTGGCAATATGTAAGCATCATGCCACAGAAAAACAAAAAGGAACTGTTGTAAGTTCTGCAGGCACGAAGGACCATGGGAAACAGTGGTGAACAGGCGTAAGAGCGACCACAGACTCGGACAAAAAAAGAACACTTTGCAGGGTGCAAATGTGGGCCAGACTCACAGGCAAAAAATCACCTGGGACACGAAGTGTGTGCCCGAAAACTAACTCAGCAGGAGAAGCATCAAGGTCCTCCTTAGGAGCTGAATGCAAACCGAGCAACAGCAGCGCACAATGCTGCCTTGAGGGATCGGTGAAAACGTTCACACAAGCCATTAGCCTGAGGATGATGCATAGTAGTGCAGTAAACCTGCACGCCTAGTGACACTGCCATCGTTGACCAGAACTCTGAAACGAACTGAGGGCCCCTGTTGGAGGTGATGTCCGACAGAGTACCAAATCGGGAGACCCAAGCCAAAAGGAATGCACGTGCAACGTCTGCGGAAGTTGTGGAGGCCAACAGAACCGCCTCTGGCCACCTGGTGGTACGATCCACGACAGTCAGCAGGTGCATAAACCCCTGTGAGGGAGGCAAAGGACCCACCAAGTCCACATGTACGTGGTCGAAACGTCTGGCCGGAATTGCAAACGGTTCAAGGGGGGTTTTGGTGTGGTGGTGAACTTTTGCACGCTGACACACTACGCACGCTGCTGCCCACTCCTTGACCAACTTGCGGAGGCCAGGCCAGACAAACTTGGATCCAACCAATTTCACAGATGCACTGAGAGGGAGTGAACCTAGTCGAAGACCCCACAGCCCCAGGCCAGTGGCACAACAGGACGGGGGTGACCAGTAAAGACAACGCAGAGAAGAGCCGAACCACCCTCTACGACTCTGCTAGCTGCCCCGGCCACTGACCAACCACTAGACCACGACCACCATTCTGCTCCTTTGCCCCAGCCACCGACCTCCTGCCTGCCCTCCGATGACGCCTGCTCCTCAGCCCCGGAAAGCCTGACCCACTGCCAGCCCGACCTTGAGCCACTCCGGCAGATTTTCTACATAAACCCCCATTTCCTGATCCCTCAATAAAACTCCTGGGACCCTACGCGTTTGGTGTCCGCCCGTTCCTATTTGTTGACATGAACGGAGTAATGACTGCAGTCTTGGGTACGTCCTCTGTGTGCACTGGAACCTGGTGGTAACCATGCACCAAATACACCTTAGATAAAATTGCCTGGCCCGCCAGGTGAACCGCAAAAGCCTGAATATGCGGAACGGGGTAGCAGTCATGGGTAGTGATGAGGCGGCAAAAGTCACCACACAGTCGCCATGACCCGTCCGCTTTGGGCACCATGTGGAGTGGCGAAGCCCAGGGGCTGTTCGAATGCCAAACGATCTCCAAGCGCTCCATGGAGGCAAACTCCTCTTTAGCCATCGCCAGCTTAGCTGTGTCGAGGAATCATGCTCGTGTGAAAACTTGGGGGGCCCGCGATGGGAATGAAGTGTTCCACACCATGCTTGGCTACGACTCTGGAGAAAGCAGGAATAGTCAGCGATGGAAAATCTGCCAGTAAACGCTGAAAAAACGTTATCTGATTTGGGAAAATGGCCATGTGTTAACAGCCCAGATCCTCCAGTTTGACATGGAAGAGTGGCAAAAGAAACTGCATCAATCAGACAAAGTCCCACACAAAGTTACGTCCAAAGTTACGTCCATGGAAACAGACAGTCACGGATCTCGGGCTCAATGTCTCAATATTGGACCTGTTGACCAGACTGAGCTGCGGGCTGAGAAGTCAGCCAGAGGGAGGAGGCTCTTCTGAGAGATGGAGTCCGCCAGGAACCGCCGTCCTGACAGAGAGTCCTTGAGAAAAGCAGCTCCTCTAGCTCACCAGCGCCCACAGCAGCTACTGAGCACTGGCTAAATGCAAAAGGGGGAACGCAGCGCCAAGCTTTGCCTCCAAAACGCTGGTGGAAGAAGCATATCCCTCCTCTGCGCTATCTCTGGGTCGAAACTCCAGCTACCACCTGCTGCCACACTGCCACCTGCTGCCACACTCTGCACAGAGAAACATCTGGCAGACAACAGCACTTGATCCGCCTCTTCAGCTAAGCCGCGGAAATCTCCTACGGCCAGGCACTGAGAATTGGCGAGGGCAGCGCGCACAGGCTGTGGCAGCTGACACAGGAAAATGTGTAGGAAGAGGAAACCGCCATCATCCGAGCTCAGAAGCGTCAACATATTGTCCATTAGGTCCACCGCTGAACCGTCACCCAGACTGGGGCGAGACAACAGCTTGTCCGCCCTCTCTGAGGCAGAAAGACTGAACCTCAGGAGCAGAAGCTCCTTCAGCGCCGCACACTTTCCATGGAGCGGCGGGGCGTGCAGGAGCTGCATCACACGGGGGATGGACTGCTGATCTAGAGCTGCGACCACCATGTGGTACCTGGAGACGTCCTCAGAAAACCCTCACAGGTGGAAGCCTCAGTGTACTGGGACCATGGAGTCGGGTTGCTCTGCCAAAACTCTGGGAGTTTCACAGCCATGGCTGAATGGGCTGTGGGAATGCTTATATTCCGGATAGGTGCAAGCATTGTCTTCCTAGAGCCAGGTGTTTAGCACTTAGGCAATTTTGCTTTTTCCCATAAGAATGAATGGGAAAAGTGGGACTCCTCAAACAAACATCTACTACGTCACCATACTTTTACATAGAAACGTCATTTTCATTTCAAAAATTAAAGAAACTTGTGGTCTTTTTGTGTACCGAGTTGCATGTTGATAGCTATTGTTTTTTAGCTGCGCCTTCTCAAAGAGCATGTGGTCAAGTGCCTTGTGTCTGCTCCTCTGCTGACAGAGAGCCTGCTGCTGCAGCAGGCTCACACATGACCTAGACACACAAACACTTTAGGCACACACACACATGCACACACACACACACACACACACACACACACACACACACACACACACACACACACACACACATACACACACTCAGTCTCTCTCTCAGACATGTATGTGTGACCATATGATGTAGTGGCTCTCTCCATATGGCACTGTGCCAACCTTCTAATGGTGTGCCCCTGGGCAGAGAAAGACGAGTCTATTTAGACCGGCACAGCACTACACCTCTTTCTCTTCATTTGCGGATCTCTGCGTGGTGGCTGTGACCTGGGGTGGTGGTAGCTTCAGTGCGGCCTCCATCTGAATTTGGCTGCTTCAGTCACTGCTGGTTTACCACTTGCTGCTGGCCTGGGACTTTACCCTGCGCAACCACCTTCTCTGGCCTGTGGCTTGGCCTTAAACTAGTGGTTCCCGTGCATGTATTATGATATTTCTTTTCATTTGTTTCATGTGTATTGTTTTGTTAGTAGGCCTAATTGTTTTGAATGATTAAATACTGTCTTTTTTTGTTTCTGCTTTGTTTCCTGTGTTTAGACCTTTGTATTATTTTCTAGTTTGATTATTTTGTGAATTGATTTTACTCTATGTAGTCAACTCTGATTTCATGCTCATCCCAGGGCTTCTTTTTTTTGGCTTTTGTAATTAATTGTGAATTTTCTTTTCGTTATTGAAAACAACCTCCGTAGGTGTGCGGAGCCCAAGCAGCAGCCCCCTTCCCTGGTGGTGGGTTCCCCCTTCACTTCCAGATTTGGTTGCTGATTTGCTGTGTCACTGGTGGTTTCTTTTTTTTTGTGTGTGTGTGTGTAATTTGTTTACCTTGATTTGGTCCCGTTCCCCTGGTAAGCCCCCGTCCTGTCTTTAACTTCTTTCTTTTCCAGTTTTGTATTTGGTGTAACTTTGTTAAGCCCTGGTGGTTGACCTGATTTTACTTCACTGGACAAGATTAATAAAGTATTTTAGTAGTACGTTTCTGACCAAGTGGAATTATTGAACCTGTGTCACCTACTGTGACTGCTGGTTGTGAAATTATCTGGGTGAGCTAAACTCTCAATTTAAAACTTCTGGGGGTGAAACTTCCTCAGTGGCGTTGTCGCGGCAATTCATTACACCACACTGCTACACATGCACTCACAGAATGGTGTCTTGTGAGACGGGCAAACCAACAGGCACACATCCCGGAGCACTCTCGAAATTTCAGCCCGCTGGAATTTTCTAGTTTAATATCACATTGACAGTGATTAATGGAGTCATATAGTATAGTTTAATGTATTTTCTTTCAGCTAAGTGTCATGGATAGGCGGCAACTCGGGCTAAGCCTGACCTTTAGCCTTGTCCAGATTAGGCTAGTCTGCCAGCATAATTTGCCATAGGAACTAGGCTTAGCGTGCTTTATGGAACCAAATTCCCTGGAAAATAAAACAGGTTTACAGAATAAGCCTGGCTCAACTGGTTAGCCTTCTTTATGGAACAGGGCCCTGGTAGTAGTGGTAGTATAATTATTTTATGCATGTATACATTTACATTTAATCATTCTTCTTGTTTTATTTTACTTACTATATTTTGAACAGCTTAATTCTTTTAATTCGTATATACCTTCTATCAGTAGAAATGCCAGAGCATATGTAACTTCAACAATTTCCTACCTTCAAACATAGTATTTTGATTCTTATTCTGATTATGCAACATCAACAGTAGTTTTGGGTTCTTGCCCAAGCTTGTTTTGACACGTAGAAAGCTGACAGTAATCTGACAGTAGAATGATTTCTTATTATGCTTATAATAATAGAGCAATACTATTAATATTACTGTTATTAGCAACAGTTCATTTCTGCATTCTGATTAAATTTGTCCTTCATGTTACCTCTACTGGAATGTGTCCATCACTCACCCAGTGTGACCTCAGCCTGCATGGGCATGGACAGGGCTGGGTGGTTGACCTCACAGCTGAACAGAGCCTCGTTGTCAACCTGTGGGTTAAGACTCCAGGTCAGCATGGCTCTCATTTCCATGGTGCCATCACCTGCTGCTTGCTGCTGGTTTTGGAAGTAGTAGAGTGGGTCGCTGCTCTGGACCCAGCGAGGAAACTCCCGGCTCACTATGGTCTCAGGAATCATCTCAGTGGTTGGTTCAGTTTCTGACTTTGACTCTTGTTTAGATTCCACTTGTTTGCCTCCATTGGGACCATCTTGTCCCAGTCGGCCCAGTTTCCCCTCTTCTTCCAGAAAGGAAAGAGACTTCTGGAGTTTGGTTTCATCACTGTCTCCATTGGTTTGGCCCTGCGTGCTCCAGAGCCCTGGACGGTTCCTGCCTAAGCGTCTTTTTTTATTTGGGTCGTTGCTTTGATTACTTACAGAAGATGAAGACTGAACAGTTGAAACCACATCAATAAACTCACCATCACGTTTAAAATGAACCTGAAAAGGAGAGACAGGGACAGGTAAACTCAGTGTAAGTGCAGTAAATGAAATAAATTCTAAATAAATGCACAGAGCCTCTGTAAAATACAGAGTGACTCAGTAGCTTATAGGACAGAATAAGCATTTACAGAGATAGATATTCTGTTCTATGTACAGCTATTTACAGTCAGCAGGAACAAAGCAATTCAAGAACTGCCTGCCTGCTATCACTGCTACCCTCTAAATCACATGCACCATTTTAAAAGCAATTTCCAGGGGAGGAATAATCAGATCTGAGAAGACCAACTCCACATTTAAGGTTGAAAGTTCAAATAAATAATTATACTTTTAATAGAAATAGTTCGTGCTCAGATGTGTAAAAGAGAATGTAGGCAAGAGGGAGGTCTCCAGGTGGAGCATGGTACACTGCCTGAAAAAATAAGGGGAACACTTGAACAACACATCCCAAATATTGATGAATGAAATATTCCAGTTGAAAATCTCCACTTATTGCATACTGTAATACATTGAGAACAAAATAATATATGAATTATTGATCCATGGATGTCTGGCTTCAGATTACAAGTGAAAAAATCAGATCCAACTTCCTTTAGACATTCCTTTAAACAATTCAAAGTGAGGCTCAGCAGTGTCTGTGGCTTGCGCATGTATTTATGCTCTCCTTATACCATGTGGGAATGGTCCTGATGAAACAACCGGTGTTCTCCTGAGGGATCAATTTGCAGACCTCTATCAGGGCATCAGTCAACTCAGTGTGGTGCAACATGGTATCAGGAATAAGATATGCTGCCCTGGAGGTGCTTGACTGGATTCAGATCTGGGGAATGGGCAGGTCAGTCCATAGCATCAATGACTTTGTCATGCAGGAGCTGCTGACACATTCCAGTCACATGAGGCTGAGCATTGTCATACATCAAAGGGAACCCAGGGCCCATTTCAATGGACCTAAGGATCTCATCCTGGTACCTAGTGGCAGTCTGGGTACCTCTGGCTGCCACATGGATGGATCCACTGCCAAACTGGTCATGCTGGAGGGTGTTGCAGACAGCAGAACGTTCTCCACAATTGGTGATATGGTGTTAGGCTGTGATCACAGGTACTACTTACTTGTGGATCTCAGGCCCTCATACCACCCTCATGGAGTTTATTTCTTTGCGCATTTGCCTTGAAGTAGGTCATTTTGTTTTTTGCTCTGGCAATGGTCCTCCTGTTCGTCCTTGCACAAAGGAACTGATAGCTCTCCTCCTGCTGGGTTTTTGCCTTCCTACAGGCATTCCATGTTTCCTTGCCTACTTGTGTGAGAAGTCGGTAATCAAATTGTCTATTGTGGAGATTAACAGATCTCTGACCAACCCAAGAACCTTTGAACCAACTTTGACCAACAGCTTTGTCTACTCTGTGGACTCCTCTCTCACAGGTAACAAAATGTCTGTTGTAACAAAAGGTCTGTGAGGTCTGTTGTGAACAGACCTCCCATCTATACACAGGACTATTGTTTCAGAGACTTCTCTTCTCTGCACCAAGACATCCCTCCAAAACAAATGTACCTTATAAACTGTCTGATAAAAACTCAATGTAATTTTTTGATTGAGTCTTAATTTCTTCAAACTAGTTGGTCTGAGTGAGCACTGGTCTCTACTTTTTGATCTGTTTTAATAGTTTACAAGTTCCTCACTGTAATCTGTAACGTTACAGCAGAAGTCCCATTCTGCTTTGGTTTTACTGTTATATCATCAGATTTCTCAGTGTATGTTTCAGTTTTGGGAGTCTTCCTGTGGCGTTTCAGTTCTCTCCTGGCCCTGCTGCTCCTGCTTTCTGGATTTCTCTGTCCGTTTAATGGAAATGAGGACTGACAAGCTGGTTGTGTAGTATGTGCTAGCAGGGAATGCCCTGTTTTTAATTCCTTCCATTTTGGAGTTTTTAATATCTGCTCTCTGTGACAAAGGACTACTCCTCCAGGTCCTCATACTCGACGGGTATGATTTCTAGACAGAAACTTCATCTCTCGTCTCTTGCTTAAATCTGTCAACACTGCCAGTCAAACGCACTTTGCAGTGCTGTCATTTTGTGCCACATGGCCAAAAACTGGAGTACACTAGAAAGACTTCGATCAGGAAAATAAGCACACCACCATGGAGGCGAGAGTCTCAGGAATGCACTGATGCAGCCATATTCAGGCTACAGTCATGAGTTAAAATTTAAAAACGCGAGTTTCTGCCAGTTTTTGCTCCTCCACTCTAAGAGATGTGAAAATGCAAATTACATGGTCTTTGAGATGGTCTTGATGAAAAACTATACAACATATCATGCTGAAAAGCAAAGCAAGAGACGGCACATTTCCTGCATTTGAAAGATTAAATAAAGTTTCTATGTCAATGTATGGCTTTGCAGCTGATGGTTGTTGAGGGTGAGTTTTTCTTTGTTTTTCCCAGTCATTTCTTATGGGGATTTTTGTCAGTCTGATGCACTTCATATTCAAACAATACTGAGCCCACAGTTGCAAGTTAAAGTTTAAGTTAAGTTAAAATGTAAGTTAATATTGGGTTTTCTGCCAGTTTTAGTATTCTGTTGAATAAAATAAAAAAACTGTGGATGGCTATCAAATGCACCTAACTGAAGTGAAAATGGCCAAGGGACATGTAACCAAATATTAGCATTGCTGTATGTGTATTTTTGATCCAGCAGATTTGGTCACATTTTCAATTGACCCATAGTAAAGTCATAAAAGAACCAAACTTGACATGAATTTCTACAACATGAATGTTGTAGAAATATTCATGAAATTGTATAGTTGTAGAAATAAGGCATGTGCCTCAGCATTAATTGATACTATATTCACAATGCTATGAATGAAAATCTAACAAGTGTATTATTATTAAATAATACAAGTGATCACCTACCAGTCTTTGCAGTCATAAACAGCTGCACGAGAACCAAGAGAGACTCTAAAATAGTCAAAACAACTGGATACAAATCCCAGAAAGCCATTAATTCCTTTAAACAAGTCCTGATGTAGCAAAGTTGGATCAAAGTCTATATGGAGGACGTAAATTAAGCTCATGATGCATGTCTGTCCACAATAATTGCCCTCTATGTAAAAAAAAGTAAATTTCCCTGAGGGAGCCCAAACTATTAGAGGATAATAAGAATAATATTAAAAATACATGCAAATTATTAAATAGAATTATAAAGACAGGAACGGGTAAGGCAAGATACCCCCGTTATTTCCCTGACAAAAACAACGCTACTACCGATATGGCCTTAATAGCAGATGAATTTAACAAATTCTTTGTCACTGTTGGTCCTGGTTTGGGAAGGAAGATTTCAAATACTGACAGTAGAAATGGTATATATATATGTCAAGGATATAATATTTTTTAAAGGGACTGATAAAAAATAAATTATTGACACTGTAAAAATACTCCAGAGCAGGAAGTCTGCAGATCGGAATGGTATTGTCCACACTAAAATACATAATTGAATGCATAGCAACACTTTTGAAACATATCTTAATCAATCTCTACAAACTGGTATCTGTCCAACAAAAATGAAAGTGGCTAAAGTCATACCAATATGTAAAGCTGGAGATAAGCACGTACTCTCCAACTATAGACCTGTTTCACTGCTGTCTCAGTTCTCAAAAATATTAGAAAAAGTATTTCATACAAGACTAGATACATTTGTGACAAAACACAAAGTCAATCAATATAGTTTTAGAACATGGGCTATTGATAAAAAAATTTACACAGATACGGTGTCAGAGGGATAGCACTGTCTTGGTTATCCAGCTATCTAACAAACAGGTATCAGAATGTTGAAATACACAACTCTAAATCACAACTCCTGAGGGTTACCTGCGGGGTACAGTGTTGGGACCATTGCTGTTTATGTTTTATATTAAAAACATATGTGAAGTATCAAAAACCCTGGAAGCTATTCTATTTTCCAACGACACAAACTTGCTGTGCTGTGGAGACAACTTAGAACAACTCTTGGATACTGTGGAAATGTAATTCAGTAAGATGAAAAGTTGGCTTGATGAAGATAAATTTTGGAAACCGAACCATCAACTAAGAGAAGAAAATTATGAAAAATAATGTATAAATCGAAAGAGTATCCGAAATTAAACTCCTAGGTGTATTAGTAGGAAATACACTAAGTTGGAAACCACAGATAGATTATATTAAAGCCGAAGTATCCAAATCAATTGCAATACTAAATAAATCCAAAGATCTATTAAATAAAGACTCCTCATATACATTGTACTTGTGGCGGCTGGCTTTGCGGCCACACATTGAAACATGTGGCAAGACATCGTGCTACTCACAGTACTGTTCCTTTATTCTTCCATACATTACCTACTGTGTGGAAGTGTGGGGGAACACATAAAAAACAATATAGTGCCAACCTTTATGCTCCAAAAAAGAGCAATAAGAATTGTTAATAAAGCCCCCTTCAAGGAATCTACAGATCCACTTGACATCAAATTAAAAATATTAAAATTTCACAATCTTGTTGACCTTAAAACTATCCAAATCATGTACAAAGCAATAAAACAGCAGGAAACTAGCAGTATCCAAGGGTTGTTTCAACTGAGGAAAAGTATGCACAACCTGAGAGGAATCTATATATTAAAAAAACCACCAGTAAGAACAAACATGAAACGTCACTGTGTCACAACCAAAGGAGTAAATCTGTAGAAAAACGTGTAGCAATTCTGCTGAACTAAAGAGATTATTTAAAAACAAAATACTGGGTTCCTATGGAGTGGACTAGTGTTTTTGTTCTTTGTTTTTGTATTTTATTGACTGTACCAATTATCTTGAATACATATTTTACTATCACAGTTTTTTATAACCCATTATTATTATTACTATTATTATCATTATCATTACTATTGTCTTGTTTTTAACTTCTTCTTACCCCTTTTGAACATGACAGGTATCTTAATTATTAATACACATTTATTCATTGTTTTTATTCTTGTTTTTGTTTGTTTGGTTTTTATCCTGACATGTTCAATAAAGAATCTATATCTTAAAATGAAGATCCATCTGTGGGTCAGCTTCTACCTTCACCTCAAGTGGCATGGGGATGTCCAAGAAGTGAAGAGCTTCAGCTTCATCTCTGCACATAAGCATGATAAAGGAGCAAACACAACAAGATCAGGCCACCCTAATCAATTTTTGATGTGCTTAAACAGTCTGCTGTTTTGAGAGGGCTACAGAGGCAACACAGCGCCATACTTGTGCTCCAGTCCCCTTGTAACCATCTTCAGCTAGCATATAGTCCTCACTTCCAAGATCACCACCACCAATCACCTACATTGTATCACCTTCCTTTGACATCTTAAGATCACCACCAACAGCAGCCACTTTCTACCTTTTCCCCTAACCATTTCCACTCTTACAACACATACCAAAGAACATGTAAGTCACCTTAAAGTTCTTTCTTTCAAGGTTGGCAGTTCATTGCATCAAGCTAAAGTAAGTTTATGGAGATTTTGGTTCATGGTTACAATGAATGCCAAAACTGTTGCCAAAGTAAATTTTTTTGTGTAATAAGATGGAGACCCTACCTATTGTTTTAAGAGGGCACTTTTATTTAATGTTTTATTATGTTAAGAAAGTTGTCACAATGGCTGTTTTTCTAAGCAGGCAATAAAGCAAAATAAGTTATGTGAAACCACAAATTTAGAAACAAGCTTGGAGCAAGCTTGGTGGGAGTGGCAGCTGGACAGTTGACGGAGGAAGCCTCAGCCACATCCTCACATCAAGCATGTGTCTCATCCATTCTCGTCTCTTGTCCCCTCTCCTCTCTTCTCCTCTCCTCTTCTCACCTACACTGAGTTCTCAGTTATATAGGGCTACCTTTCCCTGGATTGGACCAAACCATTCTAGAGAACAGGTAACCCTCTTCAAAAAGCATATTCACTAAAATACCAAATCATAGTAAATGAAAATAAACACAATAACAATGACCATTCAACCATATATTATTATAAGACCACCACCAAATTAACATTATCATTCGTGCTAACCAAAAACACACCAAACACCCCTCCATCGTGCAAAGTGTACCCAACCCCAGCTCCGAGGGCAGAGTTAAAACCCTGGCTCCTGCAGCAGGTGCGTTTCCCCATAGGAGACGTCATAGGCTGTGTCCGAAACCACTCCCTAACCCCTATATAGGGCCCTTAATCGGGTGGACGCCATTTTAAGTAGTGTCCGAATGTCTAGTGAACGAGATTAAGGGCACTTAATGTATCCCACAATGCACCTTGATTCCAAGTGTACATCGGATGGTCACTAGCTGGAGCGCTATATCCCATCATGCTCTGCGGTCGGACAGCGGGAAGGGAGCCGGTGTTTAGTCCGGTATCCAGGTTGTATAATACGTCCACAGAAGAGAGCAGACAATAGCAAACTCGGCACAGCAGCTGCTGTACAGATAGAAGTAAATTGCCCTTTAATGAATTTGTGAAATGTGAATGGTTATATTAATACAATGAATGCAAGTCAATTACTAATGTATCGTTTACCAAAGTTCTAAAGTTTTTGCATTTTCTGCCAATTTGGCATGTATAATGCGACGGTTAGTGACGTCATCTCGGTGACTCCAAATGAGTGTCCGACAGTATTTGTCGGTAAGTGAGGGCACTATATAGTGCACTACATGTAGTGCACTATATAGGGGTTAGGGATTAGGGGTTAGGGGGTGGTTTCGGACACAGCCATAATAAAGAGTAGACGCCGCAACGGCCGCTCCTGCCCATTGGCGCTGACGAGACATGGGGCCGCCATCTTGGAATGGTCTCCGGCTCCACTCGGTGTAATCTCTTAGACAGGCGCAGTGACATGTCAGCTCAGTTTATCAATCATAACTCGCTGAATACTTCACTGATTTTCACAAGGTTTTTTTATGCAAACGTCATATATGGAGTTATGACACAGGACACTTTGTTTGACATATATTGACATGCAAAGTGGGTTTAACAGTAATAGAATATTCTGATATATGGGATGTATGATCAGTATTTCTCAAAACACACAATGTAGAAGCAGATAGTGGCATTAAAAGTACTATTCAGCTTGTTTAATGACTTTAAAAATTAAGCAATACATGAATACATTTAGATCTGTATATATAGATAGATATATAAGATAGAAGATAGAAAAAGAGATAAATGTCCATTCATCCATGACTAGTGACTAGAACAGAGCCTGGATAATAAACTGGGGGAGGGGGAATGCCTCTACACACTCTCATCTTGTGTAACCCTAACCCTAACCCTTGCAATAAAATAATGAAGATTCTAAATATTAACACGACAAATTGACAAAATGTTTACTGCAAAGCACAGTTGAATCACTTTTGATTCTTTGCCTCCTCAAAGCCACATCCCACTTTTGCTTGGTGTCTCTGTCTTTCGAAAACATTCAAAATGAAAACATTGCAAACATGAGAGAGATGAGAAACATTTTACAAAAGGAAGTCAAGCTTATTTTTTGCCTTCTTCCTATTTTTACTACACTCTATCTTCCTATTTCCTAATAATCGTATGTAAGTCTTCGTATTATCTTCCTGCAACTGTCTGTCAGATTTTTCTGCTGGACATAAATACAGTACAGTAATATTCTATTCACAAATTACAACCGAAAATAATGTTCAACCTTGCTTGTGAAAAGTAATGCTTGTGTGCGTTTCATGTCGGGTGCTGATGATTGAGGTGAGAACTGGGACCGTGACTGAAAATGGAACCGGGTACCACCAGGTACCTTGCTACCCGGTGGTGATGGTGTCGCGGTCAGTAATGGAGAATGGAGAAATGACTGGTAAGTGTTTACGTGACTGTGGCTGCAGCAGAGTCGCGCGCTCGGCCACGCCAGAGCGCGTGGTGCGCTATGGCGTCGGCACGCGACTAAACTTCACCGCAGCCACCACCAAAGTGCACAAGCATTCCCCCACACCCCCAAAATAAATGAATACAGATCAAAACCACCACAGTGCCCCAGTGCATTTGTGCATCTGTGCTCTGAGAGAAGGGGGAGAATCATGGTCTCACAAAGAGTGCACATCTTTCACGAGGATGGTGCTTAAATGTTCATCGAAAGTTACTTGTGGCTGTCAAATTGGGATCGGAGGAGCCATTCATGAACCAGGATAGTAGTGGGTATGCAGGATCACCAGTGATGAATATTGGCACTTGGACTCCTTTTATGAGCTTTATTGCTTGGGGGTGTTTAGCTGGATATCTGAGAACATAATAATTATGTTTGTGGTGTTGCATATTAAATAGCAGTTTACATTACAAGCAAAAAAGATTTAAAAAAAAGAATACAAATGCTAAATACTTTTTTAAACAAGATAATTATGGATATTTTCATTTGTTTGTTTTACACAGGCCAAGCAAGCAAAACTACTCTACAAGCTACTCTTACTCTTACAAGCTAAATTATTTTTGACTTATTTAGAATGAGATATTTGAGTAGTTAATTGAGTCCAACCCTTCCTGTTGTAAACACCATAGCCATCACTCGTGGTGTCTATTGCACCATAGGCTGGGGGTATATCATGTGGCCTTTAATTATGCGGCGCTCTTTCCAAGGTGTGCTATCCTCATCCGAAGAGAGGAATGGGACCCTTCCCGGAGGAAGCCCGGGGCCCACGTCTGGAGCCAGGCCCGTGGAGCGGCTCACCCCCCACATAGTGCTCCATTGTTCTGCTGGGAGACCTCAATGCTCATGTGGGCAATGACAGTATAACCTGGAGGGGCGTGATCGGGAGGAACGCCCCCCCGATCTGAACCTGAGCGGTGTTTTGTTACTGGACTTTTGTGCCAGTAACAGTTTGTCCATAACAAATACCATGTTCATAAGGGTGTCCATCAGTGCACCAGGACACCCTAGGCCGGAGATCAATGGTCAACTTTGTAGCCGTATCATCTGACCTCCGGCCATATGTCTTGGACACTCGGGTAAAGAGAGGGGCTGAGCTGTCAACCGATCACCACCTGGTTGTGAGTTGGATCCGCTGGCGGGGGAGGGAGCTGGACAGACTTGGCAGATCCAAGCGCATTGTGAGGGTCTGCTGGGAACAGCTGGCAGAATCCCCTGTCAGGGAGGTCTTCAACTCCCACCTCCAGGAGAGCTTTGACCTGATCCCGAGGGAGGCTGGAGACATGGAGTCCGAGTGGACAATGTTCCCCACTCCTTCTATAGTCCTTCTCTGGAGAAAAACTATAGGTCAGCCAGGACATTGTCGGACGGTAGAATGAATACTTCGAGGATCTCCTCAATCCCACCGACACACCTTCCTTGGAAGAAGCAGAGGCTGAGGACTCAGAGGTTGACTCATTCACAACCCAAGTCGAAGTCACTGAGGTAGTTCGCAAGCTGCCCAGTGGCAAAGCTCCAGGGGTAGATGACATCCGCCCTGAGTATCTCAAGTCACTGGATGTTGTAGGGCTGTCCTGGCTGACACGCCTCTCCAACATCGTGTGGCAGTGGGGAACAGTGCCCCTGGAGTGGCAAACTGGAGTGGTGGTCCCTCTTTTTAAAAAGGGGGACCAGAGGGTGTGTTCCAACTACCGGGGGATCACACTCCTCAGCCTCCCGGGGAAAGTCTATTCCAGGGTGCTAGAGAGGAGAGTTCGGCCAATATTCGAACCTCGGATCCAGGAGGAACAATGCAGTTTCCGTCCCGGCCGTGGAACACTGGACCAGCTCTATACTCTCCACAGGGTGCTCGAGGGTTCATGGGAGTTTGCCCTACCAGTCCACATGTGTTTTGTGGACTTGCAGAAAGCTTTCGACCATGTCCCTCGCAGTGTTCTGTGGGGGCTACGGAGCCCGCGGAGTCAAGGGCCCTCTACTGTGGGCCGTGCAGTCCCTGTATGACCGGTGCAGGAGCTTGGCTCGCATTGCCAGCAGTAAGTCAGACCTGTTCCCGGTGCATGTAGGCTTTCAACAGGGCTGCCCTTTGTCACCGGTTCTGTTCATTATCTTTATGGACAGAATTTCTAGGCGCAGCAGGGGGCCAGGGATATCATCTCTGCTCTTTGCAGATGATGTTGTCTTATTGGACCCTCGAGCCAGGATCTCCAGCATGCACCGGGGCGGTTTGCAGCCGAGTGTGAAGCAGCTGGGATGAGAATCAGCACCTCCAAGTCCGAGGCCATGGTTCTCGACCGGAGAAAGGGGGAGCTGCCCTCTTCAGGTCGGTGAAGAGTCCCTGGCTCAGGTGGAGGAGTTCAAGTATCTCGGGGTCTTTTTCACAAGTGAGGGAAGGATGGAGCAACTGATCGACAGGTGGATCGGTGCAGCGGCTGCAGTAATGCGGTCACTGTATCGGTCCGTCGTGGTGAAGAAGGAGCTGAGCCGAAAGACGAAGCTCTCGATTTACCGGTCGATCTACGTTCCTACCCTCACCTGTGGTCATGAACTCTGGGTCATGACCGAAAGAATGAGATCCCGGATAGAAGCAGCCGAAATAGGTTTCCTCCGCAGGGTGGCGGGGTGTGCCCTTAGAGATAGGGTGAGGAGCTCTGTCACCCGGGAGGAGCTCGGAGTAGAGCCGCTGCTCCTCCACATCGAGAGGAGCCACTTGAGGTGGCTTTGGCATCTGAATCAGATGCCTCCCGGACGCCTCCCCCGGGAGGTGTTCCGGGCATGTCCAACCGGAAGGAGACCCAGAGGAAGACCCAGGACACGCTGGAGTGACTATGTCACCCGGCTCACCTGGGAACGCTTCGGGATCCTTGGAAGAGTTGAGGAAGTGCTTTATTGATACCAGGCCCTTCTCAAAATGGTGATGAAGCTTCTTCACCACACAGAGGACGCAGGTATTATGAGAGGAGAAGACACCAGTGGAGAGAGGGCCAGTCCTGGTGGTGCCAAAGGGCAGGAACTGTTGGACTGCCCGACAGGAACCGGTAGGATTCCATGACAGGAGGGGATGAGGCAGACCAACAGCAGAGCTCCAAGAATGAGGTGAGCACTGGTGAATTGTGCAGTAGTATATCAGGGGTGAGACGGCAGGCTGAAATGAGGCTTGAACAAGGCTGATTGAGATTTGAATGGAGGCTTGAAAGATAATCTGGCAGTGAGTGAGTGTCTAGGGTCAGTATTTACAGGATGATTACTGGGAGTGAACAGGTGATTGGCTGAAGACTACAGAGGAGCCACTTCCCGGTGAATGGCAATACTCCAGCGGTGTGTGTCCATGAGTAGCTCAAGGCTGATTTATGACAGGCAAACAGATTTTTTTGTCATCTGCTTGCTATATATGGCTTGGCAAACCCTATGAGCATGTCTATGTACAGTGCTTTTGCTGACACTTACTATTCCTTCTTACCAAGTACAAATAGTGATGAATAGTAGTGAGAATTGGGAACTGTACATTGTCCAAACTGATCCTTTATACAGGCACACTGCAGGGCTGTGTGCTCAGCCCAGTCCTTTTCATGCTGTTCACCCATGACTTTACTGCTGTTCACTCCACAAAGTTGGTTGTGAAATTCACAGATGACACCACCGTAGTGAGTCTCATATCGGATAATGACTAGACTCACTACAGAGGGGAGATCCAGCACCTGATAGGATGGTGTTCAGACAACAAGCTTGTCCTGAACACAAGCAAGACCCAGGAGGTTATTGTGGACTTCAGGAGATCCAGGAGGATGCAACACACTCCTCTCCTCATTCATGGAGAAGAGGTGGAGCAGGTGGACAGCATCAAGTTCCTGGCTATATACATTACATCTGACCTTTCTTGGTCTCTGCAAACATCCCACCTGGTGAAGAAGGCCCAACAAAGGCTCTTCTTCCTCAGGAAGCTCAAAAGGAATGGACTTTCCACTCAGCTCCTGACGAACTTCTGCAGGGCCACAATAGTAAGCGTCTTTCATCTGAGTGCTTCCACCATTGTAACCACCTCAATTTACAACAGCCGGGTCAGAAGAAGGGCTGGTTGTGTAGCTGCAGACGCCACCCACCCAGGTCACGAACTGTTTGTGCCTCTCCCCTCTGGAAAGAGGTACAGGACCATCAAGACCCTCACGAAGACTGAGACACAGCCTCTTCCCTAGAGCTGTGAAATCCATATCTACCCCATAGACTGATGAGTAAACCGCTGCAGATGCCAGACTGCACTGCACCTGGACTCTTTGCACTTTGCTATTTTCTACTTTTTTTATTACTATATTTGCATATTTATATTTAAGTATTTAGATGTGCCCTTTTATTTATTTTTTTAATTATTTTATTTTATTTCATTGTGTACCTTGAGTACACATCCATGAGTCACTGATCATAATTCCGTTGTGCCCTGCATACTGACAAAAACATTCTTGATTCTTGATCCTTGACTTGTTCCATCCATAGTTCGTCCATGTAATCCTCATTAAGAATTACTACCTAGATAACAAATTTGTGGCTGCCACCACACATAAGGATTTTTCAGAAATCAAGCACTGGTGCCATTTCCTGCTCAAACCAATAACAGCATCAGCTGGAGCAGCAGAGTGAAGTTTCTCATGACAAGAATTTAAGGGAGTTAAAGTGATACTAGACTTTACAAGTTACAGTTCATTCGCAAAAGACCTTTCAACAGAAATACCTGCAAGTAGAAAATGTACAAAAATATTACTTTTCTTTTGTGAGAAACTACAATGGAAACAGCTTATTGCTGCCTTTGTAGAGAAGACCATAGGGGTGAAAAGAAAATTGGATCTTGGTCACATGGAAGAAAAAAATGGATTTGGGTCACTTTGGGTCTGCAGTGTAAATGTATCCTAAGCCTAGCACATAAAGCAGTGGCAAAGACAGTGAAGTGAAGAGACATGGAAAAAAGATTTAATCTCACCATGGGAGCCGGTTTTGCACCCGTAACAATGCAAATCAGAGTAAAGTTCTGGGCTTCATAGCGGCTGAAAGGACCAGGGCTGTTGGCTGCCACCATAGAAATTGACTTGGGTGGTACTGCAAAGAAAATACAAAAGATACTGTATTGAACTGAGACTTATAGAAAAGAAAATCAAATACATAATACAACCCTTCAACCAATGAGGTATTTGTCTTGTGAAAAGAATGACAGTTTTAGGTTACAACACAGTATGTCAGTGAGTGCTGCAGTGATAGTGTTAAGACCACTCAAATGCAGAGACACAGACAGGCAGGTTTTGCAGAGATTTATTGAAACAGAAGACTGAGGGTGAATGAGTGAGGGGATGGGTCGGCGGCCTGGACTGCTCCAGAAAGGTAAGGGTTGGTAAAGATTGGTGCTTATGAGGGCCGCCCGGGGCTCAGGGCTATAAAGAAGTGGGTAGTGGGGCCAAGCTGAGGATGTCCAAATTCAGGCCAATGAAATGGAGCAGGCAGGCAGGCAAACAGGCAGGCAGATAGGCAGGCAGGCAGGCAGGCTGGCAGGCTGGCAGGCTGGCAGGCTGGCAGGCTGGCAGGCAGACTTGGGAATTGGACAGTGATTCCTGTGCATAGTCGGTCTAAGATCTAACAACCCCTATTGGGCGCCAGGGCTTATTCCACAGCCAAGATCCACCTCCAATAGCTGCAGGAAGGGTGGTCCAAGCAGTGCCCCTCCCTCCACCTACAGGCGCACCCCGGAACCGCTCAGGGTGAAGACAACAGAAGTCTGAGATCAGAGATGGGTCCATGATGTCACGTCTCGGGACCCCACTGCACCCCTCAGGACCATAACCCTCCCAGTCCACCAAGTATTGCAATCCACGACCTCCACGGCAAACATCCAGGATACGCCACACCGTGAAGACAGGACACCTTATCCACCATCCGCAGGGCAGGAAGTGGGTTGTCTGGGAGAGAGAGAGGACTGGAACACACAGGCTTAATTCGGGACACATTGAAGGAAGATTGGATAATCTGGAAAGAAACAGGGAGTTTCAAATGGACAGAACAAGTACCGATGATTGCTTCGATCTCAAAGGGTCCTACATACCAGGGCACCAGCATTCTGGACCCCACCTGGAGGGGTAGATCCTTGGTCCTCAACCAAACCCTCTGTCCAGGGACATACAGCTGCCCCAGCAGGGGCAGCTGGAACATGACGCTGGTTCACCTGGGCTTGAGAGCTGGCAGAATCCTGGAGTAGTGCAGATCCAGCCAGGGCAGCACAGAAGACCCTCCAAACCTGAGAGGTAAACTGTGGACCTGTATCAGACACTGGACTGGACAATGGAGTTTCCATCCGAGGGTGGGAGACCAGTAACAAAATCCAAAGCAATATGAGACTATGGACAAGAGGGGATGGCCCTAGGCTTGGTGGAGGACTTATTCTGGGCACAAGTGAAGCATGCAATCGCAAAGGTGCAGCCATCAAAGTCCATAGTCGGCCACCAGAAACAATGTTTCTGCCATGAGCTGTCTCTGCTCTGCTGTGCTGGTGATTTTCCACGTCATTCACCATACCCTTCCACTCAGTTTTTTGTCCCTGACACCGAACTCTGCCTGTGTATTTGTCTGTACCTCTGCCTGATATCCAGCCTGCCTGGTTTACCTGCCTGTTCTCTGGCCTACCTGAGTGCGGCGCCTGAGCTCTTGCTACCTGCCTGTCCCGATTCCCTTTCCAAAGATCCCAATAAACTGTGGTTCAAATGCATTTGGTTCCTTCTCCAGTCTGGTTTCTGAATTTGCGCACAGTCAGTCACGAAAAGGCAACCAGGGCTCCGTTACCTGGTCGGGCTGGTGTCGCTGAGACTGGCGAACAGTGGCCTCAATTCACCATGTGAATGCAGCAATGACCTGGGACGGTGGAACAATGGTCTCTGGCTCGGCAGGTGCCTCCTCAACAGAGAGAATTGGCGGAACAGTGAGTCCGTATCCCTAGAACCAGGGCGATAAGTAATCGTAAAATTAAATCTTCCAAGGAATACCGCCCACCTTGCCTGCCGGAGATTGAGATGTTTGGCTGACTGGATGTATTCCACATTGTGATGATCAGTCCAGACAGTCAAGGGATGTGCTGTGCCCTCCAGCTAGTGTAGCCACTCCTCCAAGGCTAAGACCACCGCCAATAACTGCCGATTTCCCACGTCATAGTTTCTTTCTCTGGATGTGAGCTTGCGAGAAAAAAAGCACAAGGATGCAGTTTATTGTTGAGTATTAATGTTGAGAGAGACCAACCGTCAGAAGCATCCACCTCCACCACAAACTGCAGGGCAGAATCTGGATGAGTCAGCACAGGAGGTGAGGTAAAGTGATGCTTTAACTCACAGAAGGCTGCCTCAGCCTCAGGGGTCCAACAGAACAGAACAGAAGTGGAGGTGAGAGCCGTTAGGTTTGTGAGAATCTACAGCTCTGTGGCTGCCCCTCTTTGATAAAACCATTAAAGTGCTGCAGTTGCTTGCTCTTGGTAGGAGTCGACCAATTAGCAACTGCAAAAACCTTAGCTGTGTCCATGCAAAGTTCACCCTGCGAAATGATGACTCCTAAAAATGATGTTGAGGTTGCTTGGAAGGCGCACTTCTTTGCAGGCATTGAATTACATGCCGATGGATTTGATTTTCCTGAGCTGAGCAAGAGTAATTTAAAACGTCATCCAGGTTAACAAATACAAAATGGCAGAGCATATCACAGAGGACATCATTCACCAAAGCTTGGAACTGCAGGGGCATTGGACGGCATAACCAGATATTCAAAATGGCAGAGCGGGGTGTTGAATGCAGTCTCCACCGATCACCATTCTTGATACGCACCAGATGGTAAGCGTTGCGGAGATGGTGAACAAGCTGGCTCCCTAGGGAGGGGTGAAGGAAGAATCAATCAAAGGCAGAGGATATTTATTCCTAACAGTCATCGTATAAAGACCATGGTAATCAATGCAGGGTCTCAGGATTCCATCCCTCTTCCTCACAAAGACTCCTGAATATACTCCTCCAGGGCTTGTCGTTCAGGCTGGGAGAGATTATAAAGCTTAATGGAGGGTAAAGAAGCACCAGCCAGGAGATCGATGGCGCAGTCATAAGGGCGATGAGGAGAGAGAGAGAGCTTGTCTTACTCTGGGTCTCTTCCCAGTGGGACATACCCGGAGCACCTCCCGAGGGAGGTGTCCAGGGGGCATCCATGCAGTTGCCCGAGCCACCTCAGCTGCCTCTTGATGTGGAGGAGCAGTGGGCCCACTCTGAGCTCCTCCCGGGTAACAGAGCTCCTCACCCTATCTCTAAGCGGAAAAAACTCATTTCAGCCACTTGTGTCCAGGATCTTGTTCTTTCAGTAATGACTCAAAGTTCATGACCATGGGTGAAGGGAGGAACGTAGATTGACCAGCCTCACCGTATGGCTCAGCTCTTTCTTCACCACGACAGACCAATACAGCGACCACAATACTGTAGCTGCTGCTCCAATCCACCTGTCAATCTCGTGCTCATCCTTCCCTCACTCACCCTGAGGCAGGGACTCTCCACTGACCTGAAGAGGGCAAGCCAACTTTTCCAGTCGAGAACCATGGCCTTGGACTTGGAAGTGCTGATTTTCATCCCAGCTGCTTCACACTCAGCTTCAAACAGCCCCAGGTCCTGGCTTGAGGGAGCCAACAAGACGATTATTACATTATCTGCAAAGAGCAGATAATGTAATAATCGGAGTATCTCCCTTGGAGTTCCACGAGGGACAGTCCAAGTCCACAAAACACGTGGACAGGTTGGGCAAACTCCCATGAACCCTCGAGCACCCTGTGGAGGGTATAGAGCTGGTCTAGTGTTCCACGGCCAGGCCGAAAACTGCATTGTTCCTCGGATCCAGATCCAAGGTCCGACTATTGGCCGGACTCTCCTCTCCAGTTGCCTGGAAGAGACTTCCCCAGGAGGCTGAGGAGTGTGATACCCCAGTAGTTGGAACACACCCTCTGGTCCCCCTTTTTAAAAAGACGGACCACCACCCTGGTCTGCCACTCCAAGGGCACTGTTACTGACTGCCACGTGATGTTGCAGAGTCGTGTCAACCAGGACAGCCCTACAACATCCAGAGACTTGAGTCTCTCTAACCGCCACTGGGCAGCTTCCAAACTACCTCAGTGACTTCAGCTTGGGTGATGAATGAGTTGACCTCTGAGTCCTCAGCCTCTGCCTCCTCTAGGGAAGGCCTGTCAGTATTTATTCAAACTGTATAAAAGTTTACAATTCAAGACACATTTTTATGCACTTTTTAAGTGATTTAAGTTATGTCCAGAGCTTATGTCAACATCATAAGATTTTTCTAAAAATACAAAAAGAAAGGCATTTTTGTTGCCAACTCACACTTTAAGGAACTCTTTACCACTTCCTATTTGATACACATGCCATCAGGCCTCAGCTCTGGTTAGCTAACATTTTATATTTTTTTCCTTCAGTACCTCTTTTAGAAAACATTCAGTGTCGCAACCGTAGTGTATCAACACCATGATTGTTGTTCAAGGTTTATTTGACTTTTTTGTAATAAAAGCTTTAATTAACCTTATTGTTGTGGCCACAAGCAGCTGGTGATAAACAAGATGGCTGCTGCCAAAAAAAGTTAGATGTTATGATGAAGAACTGATTATTTTGTCGACTCCATAAGTCGTCCACTCCAAAAGGATTTTTGTCTTATGGAGTTATACATTACATATATAATTTATATATTGACCTAGGAGATTGTTCTTAAACAGCATAAAACAGCCAACACCTTGTGCAACCAAATATATGAACATGTTTTGAAAAATTAAGAAAATTAGAAAATTAAAACCCTTTTTGTCCCTGATCTCAAGAATGACTGATCTATTATAAACAACATATGTCTAAATATATATATATATATATATATATATATATATATATATATATTTATGGTGACTGTATTTTGAATTGATTATTTGGGTGGGGTGCTACTAGGTTAAAAGCAATGTCTACTACGTTCTCTCTCTCTCCCTCTCCCCGTGTGTGCGAGTCGCAGGGCCTCACACGGGACAGCCTCTGCAAAGCGCCAGTCAATTGAAAAACTGACATTTTAATGAATTTAAGCGTCATTAAAAGCACAGCACTTTGTTGCTTCAAATGTACAACCATGGGTACAGATGAAGCAGCGTCCATATTGGTTGATGTCTCTCGTCTGATGCATCCATGACAACCAAAAACAAACTACTTCTTTGTGGGGAAAAAATGGGCTCTCCCACGTTGTCAATGGGGTCCACCTACTGGTGTGGCGAGTTCAGTAGGGCATACGCACGACCAACGCACCACTGGTGCGAGGTCTCAAATTTTTCCCTGTACAAATCAAAGACGTACGTCTGCACTATTTTCGCAGAAGCATAGTGGGGCCTTTAGACTCTGTGTTTTATAATAAAAAATTGAGCGGTGGTCCCTCCAGCAAGTTTTCCAGATAAGCTGCTTTTGCTGCCTCACTGGTGTATTGGACAGGCTGAATGGAGAAAGCAAATCTGCATTGTGTGAGGAAATTTTGACTTGTGTTTGGGTCACCGGAGTACTTGGCAGGTGGAGGAATGTGAGGTGCAGGTAAAGTGGCAGAGCTCACTGGACCTGGTGCGTCCTGAGGAGGCTGAGCAACAGGGAGAGGCTGTATGTCATCAGGAGGAGGAGCAGAGGGAGCAGGCTGTGGCTGTGGGAGGTATGCAGCCAGGGAGGCAGTTAGCTGTGCAAGCTGGTCCTGCAACTAGTGCAAGGAGGTGGCTCATTCACTAAGCTGGTTTCCCTGGTGGTTTATAAGTTGCACCGGCTGCTATTGCTCTGCTGAGTCCATGTTGGTCAGATCTTACTGTTAAGAATGGGGCTTATGGACTCAAATGCACAGACACAACATGTTCTCACGACTAATTCGTATGGAAACAAAAATTAGTGCACCAAATTTTGTGTGTTTTTATACAAATGTTTAGTGACACCAGTGCGGATGCACCCTCTACGCTCCATACCTGGAAACACAATTGGTACCCCTAATAAATAAAACAGAACTGTTTAAAGCACAGGATTCTGGTGGAAATTGTATATTTCAACACAGTTTTTAGTAGATACGTCTTACTGTGCCTTAGTCTTATTCCACTAGCAATTTTGCGGCAAAATAGATGTATTCGCAGACCACAGGCGTTACTCCTATTCGCCACTGGCAACATGGCAGCGATGTTGACGTATTATGGTCTGCTCTGGGGGTCTATCCACAGACAGAGACAGGAATCGCCGCTAAACTAATGTGGTGTCCAAGGTATACCAGGGCTTTTACCGGGCTTCTAGAGCTGCGCTTATGACTGACAGAAACTCAGGTACTGGCCCTCTTGGTGACTCTTGTCTGCTCAACCGTTTTGTTGTGACTATGACAACTATTCTGATTATTTGAACGGTCCAGTCTGCCAATCTGGGTCCAACTCAAACAGAGTCCCCTTTTAGTTGGCCTTATACCGCTGGAGGTGAGACAGCTGAAAGGCAGCTCACTCAGGGTGCCAACTACAGGGACCAAGTAGAGGAAAACCTAGGCTACTAGTTTATTATTTAATAAACTAGTATTATTTAATTATTAATTAAGATCGGGGCACCATCCTGTAAACCAGGGACCAGTAACTAGGTTAACCAATTAGTTACCTCTAGCCTTGATCTGAAGGAGGCGAGATCCGAGCACTTTACCTGGATTTAGCAATTGTGCAGTTTCAATAATTACACATCTTCTGGAAAATAATCACACTTTAATTGCACATTGTTAATTACAATGAGTGCAGTAAGGTTACTATTGACCTATTCCAACTATTCTAACAAGGCATGTAATACTAAGCTAAACATAGAGTACAACAGACAACACTGAGTTAATCAGACAATAATAATGAACAAACATGAATCTGTGTGTATGTGTATGTGTGTGCGTGCATGTATGTGTATAGGTGTGTGTTTTTTTACTTGTATGTATATAGGTGGATGTGTGCATGTGCATGCGTGCATGCGCGTGGCCACGTGGTCTGTTCAGACACACAGGAAACAAAGGAAAGAAGTAATAGGAAGCCGGTCAGAGATTGATTAACTCAGCCCGGGCGTCCTACACTGTCGTGCACTCACACAAAGTTTATGCAGGTTTCTAAACTTAAGAGGGGCCCAAATTGAGCCCTTATGTGTCCCATGTGTTACGGCCTCAAATGCATCGACTTGTCCAGCTCAGCTCAGCTCCTTGTCGCTGTGTGGCTATGCGTCGTGCGCCCAGCGCCTGGTCTTGGAAGTTGGGAGGAGGTTGAGGAGATCAGCCCCTGAGTGCTCTTCTTGCACGCGCGTGCCTCACCTCTCCAGGTGTAGCTTCTGGACGGTCTACGGAATGCCTCTCAGGATCTGCGATCCTGTCAGCAGGCTCCCCGCGGAGTTGGCTGCTGTCTGCTCATGGTCTGATGTGGACCGATCGTTCGATCATCGGGTGGCGAATCAAACACGGAAAAATTGACTATTTAGCCCTTAAAAGGGCTGTTGCGCAACGCTCAAAGCGACTGTGGCACCGGTGGCTGCCGTGAAAGGCTGTCGGACTGCAGCGGCTTCTGTGTGTCTTGGCACCGCGGCGGCAAGGTTCGGGCAGCTGGAGCTCCTGATGGTCAGCTGGTGAGTTGAGGTGGTGGTGAAGAGTGAGAGTTGGGGTAAGAGAGTGAGCAGCTGGTTTCTGGGGCTTTTATCCCCAAAGAGGCTCCTTACCCTCCGCAGGTATTTGGGACCCTCATCTCCAGGTTGGGTGCGGCTGATTGGCGCCCTGGTTTCACGCCAGCAGCCGATTGGTGGCCGGGCAGGTTTGAAACCTAACGTCTGGGGAGCAGAGTGCGCACAGACCCCCAGGGGGTCGTCTGCTACTGCCTCTGGCTGCTTTGTTCTGCAAGGGGGCTGCAGCAGGAGCTTCTGAGCTGGACTGTAGTTTGCAATTCCACAGGAAAGTATTAATCCACTGTGTTCATGCTGTACTTCCACTGTATATCGCAGCAGTCGCAGCAGCAGTCGCAGCAGCAGTCGCAGCAGCAGTCACAGCAGCAGTCGCAGCAGCAGTCGCAGCAGCACACGTATTCTTTCTGACACAACTCCAACTCCCAGCAGCCACCACGCCGCACTTTTTCATGACGTCATGGCTGCAATACGCATATATTGTTTGTAATTTGTTAAATTCAGAAGGGAGGAGGGAAGAGAAAGTACCTTCCCCTTGAAGCTTCTTCCTAGTTTTTGATTATGTTGCTTGTCAGAAGGTCTTCTATTAGGATCTGCTGCCTCCATGTTGATAGCATGGGGCTCAGAGGGTCCGTTCCAGGTCCCCCATGGGGTCTACAGATTGAGTTTCAGGCCAATTATTCTATTTTTGCGACGGCTTGCTTTCTGTTTTTTTCAACATTTTTCTATATGAATTGCTTATATACTTTTACCCTAGGCTTTGGTGATCGTTTTTTAAAGTCATAATGGATGTAATGTGAATGATATTCGGATGGTCTCTGATAAGGGGGTTTCCAAATTCAGGCTGATGAGATGGAGCAGACAGGCAGGCAAGCAGGCAGGCAGACAGGCAGATTTGGACAGTGATTCCTTGGCATAGTCGGTCTAAGATTTGACAAGCCTTATTGGGGCACTGGGGCTTATGTAGCAGCCAAACTCCACCTCCAACAGCTGTTTAACATGGATTAACATTTTAAAACAAATTACTCTTCATTAATAGGAAAACATTTGGTGTACAGTTTGATCCAGAAATAAATGCAGACTGACAAAATTTTCATTATTCAGTGGACAGACATACAGAGATATGCTATATTGCCAAAGGTATTCACTCACCCATCCAGATTAAATTGATTTCAGGTTTTCTAATTACTTCCATGGCTACATGTGTATAAAAGCAAACACTTGGGCATGCAGACTGTTTCTACAAACATCTGTGAATGAATGGGTCACTCCCAGGAGCTCAAGAAATTCTACTGTGGCACTATGATAGGACGACTCCTGTGCAACAGTTGTGAAATTTCCTCACTCCTAAATATTCCACAGTCAACTCTTAAAGGTATTATAACAAAATAGAGGCAACTGGAAATGACAGCAACTAAGCCACAAAGTGGTAGGCCATGTAAAATTATGGAGCAAGGTCAGTGGATGCTGAAGCTACAGACCTCCAAACTTTATGTTACCTTCAACATACCAAGATATGTTGAACAATTCCATGCCCAACTTTTTCAGAACAGTTTGGGGATTGTCCAAACCTGTTCCAACATGACTATGCGCCAATGCACAAAGCAAGGTCCATAGGAGGTTTGGTGTGGATGAACTTCACTGACATGTTCAGAGTCCTGACCTCAAACCGACATGACACCGTTGGGATGAACTAGAGCAGAGAGAGAGAGAGGGCGCATTCAATAGTACTGTGCCCAAGCACATTTATACCCTGAAATCCTGATTGTACAGCTAGTGTGGATACAAGTGTGCCGTGCTTGAGTACGGCTCACTTACCCCACAGTGTATGGTTGGAAGAGTGTCCTTGAACACTGTAGACTTGGTCAAGCATGCACACAAATGCGTACTCAAGGCATGTATGTGACACGTGAAATGTAACCGTAACGACAACAATAACAATGGCAGCGGCACAGGGTTCACATTGGTCAGAGAAAGAGGTGGAGTGTTTGGCAGAAATGTGGTCGATTACTTACTTGTTAGCAGCCATGTTGTTGGACTCACACACATTGCGCTGATGAATCACATATAAACAACAGGTGGTTTATCATGCACTATATCAACGTGATGACGTATGCCTAAGAGGCAGATGGGCTTGACCACTCTTGGGTTGTGAGTGCCAGCAGGGGACACGGGGTATTTGTGCTTCGGCACAGTATGGAACAACGAGCCCTCCTATGAGTGCACTCTGAGGCCTTCATATCCTGCATCAGTGTATGACCTCACAAATGCGGGATGGGGGAGGTATGATCAAATCAAAGATTCCTAGAAACACACTCCAAAACCTTGTGGAAAGCCTACCCAGTGGGGACTGGGAAGCCTTCTCATGTTACTTTAGGTCGTATGCGAGTCAAGGCAAGTGAGCAAATACCTTTGGCAATGCAAAGTAACCATAACATCAGGTATGACAATATTAACTGTTTGATGCTTTTTTCCCCGGGTTTCTCAGGACCTTTCTTTGATAGCTGTACAGTAACAGGAAATGGGGGAATAACATGCAACTAAGGACCACCAGCTGGATTCAGCCGTTGTTGACGACTGTAGCCTCTGTATGTGGTGCACCTGCTATTTCCTCTGAGCTAAATGACCAATCAAACAAACAGGAAGGCCAGTTAAGAATGTGCAAATGTAATAGTCAAGGGAAAGAAGCACTGGTGATTTTGTTAAACAGCAGCAAGTTGAAGAATGTTTAGTTTATTTGAATAATTGTTAGAAATTGTTGAGAAGTTCATTGTGATCGATTGATCTTCCATCTGCTACTCTGGTCTCATAGACAAGCAGCATAGCATGTTGAATTTAAAAGGCATAAAATATGTAAAACATAACTAATTCCCTTTGTTATTTTGTGTTTTGGAGAGGCTGATTGCCATTTCATATTATTAGATCATTGTGCATTTTTTTTCTAACGTAGTTCTTTTCTTGGAAGCGGATTTGTAGATCACGTTTCGTGTTTGGGTTTTGACTACTCAGGTCTGAATTAAGATAGAGGGAAAGAGGTTTTCAGTCATCCATTACAACACTGGACGTGACTGAAACACCTCATGTCTATGTTTTTTTTCCTAATCTCCTCTGCAGGTAGGCAAAGTGAACACAGTTGATATTGTTACTTGTTTTCATGTTTCCTGTTTCTGTCATTTTAACAGTTGCTACAACGAAATGTAAATGTAATGTAAGAAATCGTGTATTTTTGGAAACAAGTCCATTACAACACTGGACATGACTGAAACACCTCATGTCTGTGTTTTTCTTTACTAATCCCCTCTACAGGGGTATACCACTAAAATCTAACTCAGCCTGTGTAGTTTTGTAACAACATCCTCGGGACAGATGAAACAAAGATCGACTTGGACCAGGGGGGTGGAAATGAGTGTGGAAGAAGGAGGGAAGGAACTGCTCAAGATCGAAAGCAGGTAGTATGAATGCCATGGGCATGTTTGGCTTCATGGTGCAGATCAACAATGACCTGAAGCATACTGCAAAAGCAACCAAAGACCTTTTAAGGCAGTGAGGTACATCGTTCTTCAGTTGCCAGGTCAAATCACCTGACCTATTGGACCTCATGTCACTTGCATGTTTCCGTTTATAAATCACATCCAACTCTGCAGTTGAAGTAAGCAGCTGTAGACACTTTGCCCTGACAATGTATGCCTATAAAATGTCAGGGAGCATCAAGACAAATGTTCATGTTCTTCATTTAAATGTTTAAAACAGCCAAGAGAAGACATTTAACACAGAATCAGGTGTAAACACTTGTAGGTGAGGTTGATTTGCATAAGCAAGTTTTATTTTGTGGGAAAGAGTAAATACCAAACTTCACTCAGAGGTGGCATGCATATGCTTAAGTTATGACACTCAGTCCCATAAATTAAGCCCTGGGTCACTGCCCAGGAACACTGCCAGTAGCCTACAAAGGCACTTTACGCAAACAGATCAGAACATTCTTATTTAAGAATTAGTGCAGTAAGTAACGATGGTTAAGTAAGTTAATTGAGTGCTTTGCACCATCAACACATGCCTATTTAAATGCCATTTAAGTTTTTGTGAGAAGACACCTAACACAGTGTGAGGCGGAAGTACTTATTGGTGAGGTTGATTTTTGGAGCTAAGTTTTACTTGGTGCAGCATGTGGCCGAACCTGTCCACATTCCCCGAGAGGGCTCAGTGCGCCAGACTGTGGCTGAAATCACTGAGAAATGCTCCAACGTTAAAAAAATATGCATATCATACATGAAGGACACATTTGCCAAGTAGGCAGATATTTCACACACACACACACACACACAGAAATGCTTTATGTATTTGTGATCCACGGATGATGCTGCTGCTAAGAAACACACAAGTGGTAAAAGCAATGATGTCTCCATTCACCTGTTTAAGTGGTGAGTTTATTGAGGAATTGCATGTTTGACGTCTCGAAGCAACTACGCCACCCCCAACTTATGTCCCTCTGTGTCTGTGAGGAGGGGCTGCAGAAAGAACATGTCAACACTTCGTTGAATTTTAAACGAAGTCCGCTGTTTCATGAATTATGTCTCAGTTGTGTGTGCACTGTGCATATTCTTTATTGTATTGTCATTTTCAACACAGAAAACAGCTGAATGGAGGAGAGATATCTTTACCTTTTGCAGGGTTCTTAGCAGCACGAGTACCCATATTTTGCAAATACCGGTATTTAAAGCTGTTTGTGTTTCTGTGTGTGTGTGCCTGTGTGCACTACGCAGGGAATCTATATCAATATATGCCTCTTTGCAAATAAACTCTTAATATATGATATGTGAAAGCTATAATTTTGCGCAAACTTAGAGCCTTTTATAAGAACCAGGCAATGAACCCAATAAAAGTAATTAATGAAGAGCTTTTTTAAGTTTTTCTTGATACAGTCTTTGAAAAATTCACAAGACATTCTCAGGAAAGAGTACGTACCAATGACTGTGAGAACAATGCTTCCAGATGCTAGAATCACTTTGTCTCTTGAGTTTCTGTCATAGATGCCCACATGACACTCATAAAGGCCATCATCCTCCATCTGGACCTCAGGAAGTCTGTATATATACATGGATAAGATTATACTTTGTCAGTGTTTTTCATTTTTAATATCAGAGTCTTGTGATTCAAAATAGTGAACCCATCCCAATGAGTTTGTGCTGTTCAGGGATCCATTGACGAAAGATAGCATGTTTGAGATGTAAATGTACCATCAAATGTTCTAACAATGGATAGGCCAAAAGTGTACTTAAACAATAATGATAACCTGTCTTACCGTACAGTTGACTGGTAGACCAAGTCCTCTCGTCTGTTGTTGTCCTCCATGTGTGAGTAGCTGGCATTGTACATTGCATCATAAGTGAAAATCTTTTGCTTGGCACTGCCTCCTTCAATCACCTGAGATGGGATATGAAGTTATTATTTAATCACTGTCAGTGCCATGACAGTGTCATCACTTTTCCCCTGTTCTTGCATCTGAAATTCCAGAAAACCATGTGAAGCAAGCAGAAACTACGGGTGACACGGTGGCCCAGTGAATAGTGCTGTCACAGAGGGCCAGAGATCAAATTCCAGTAGGACTGAGGACTCCAGGATCAAGTTTGCATGTTCTCCCCATGTCTGCATGGGTTTTGGTAAATGGACTAGCTCGAATATCACGCTTTTTTTGACCACTTAAGGCGAGTCACATTCATGAGTTCACACCACAGCCACAGCCCAAGTACTTTGGATTCCTCCCACAGTCCCAAAACATGCATGGTTGGATTGATCAGAGATTATTTGCCTCTAAGTGTTAGTGTGAATTGTGCATGCCCTGTCTGACTGACTGGTGAGGTGCCCTAGATGTACTCCTTGCACCCTACATATGTCTGTAGGGATAGGATCACCCACTGCCCGGTAACACGAGGCAAGATAATGGCAATAATAAAATTACTTATCCTGCCCACAGAGGGGCAGCAAATCCACAGGGAGGAAATTCTCTTAAGAAGTATATCTAACCAATGTTAGAAAAAAATACAAAAAGTTGCTATTTAGTCTTCTATACATCATTGGCAACAAAGGTTGCCAACCTGCTGGTTGATAGACTGACAGGTGAAATCATCCTGTCCACTCAAGTGTGAAACTCAAAATCTAAAAAAAAAAAAGTAAAGTAAAGATTACTTCCCATTAATATAAGTTGTATTAAAACATTTTAAATTAAAAATAAGAAGTGGGAAACTGCGTCAGGGGTTTACAAGAAAATTAATCAAACGCAACAAAAGTTAGAAGCGACCAAGTCTGATGAAGTCTGAACAGGGAAGATAGAGCAGTTAGTAGTAGTCTAAATGCTATGCTTGAAGTTCTGGCATGGATGTCAAAAATGTTAAGGGACTTTAAACAAGATAAGAGATGGGACCTGGATGGACTCATAAACTACATCAAGAGTACTGTGAAAGACAACCTTGCAGAGTTATGAAGAGCCAGCCTTTTGGCTGGGTCTGATGTGCTCTCTCTCTCTCTCACTGATGCACTCTTTCCTCCTACTATCCATCCTGGCCCACATGTTTCTTCATCCATTTTGACCTGCATGCATGTTACCCTTCATCGTCTCATAGTTTTCATACACATTGTGCATTCTCTGCTGCTCCAGATTTTACCCTACAATACCACAGCTCTTAAGCATTTTTTCTAGATCTGTAAAAGCACAATGCAGCTGCATCTGACACTCTCAGCAAATACTGCATCCATAGTGATATACTTGAAACCGTAATGAAACCATACCACAACTCACAAGTAATCATTCTGACTCTTCGTCTAGTTTCCACCACTCTTTCCCAAAACTTCACAGTAAAGTTCATTAACTAACTTCCTTGGCACTAACACAACTGAGGTAAAAAAAAATGTTTCTGACAGTGGTATAGACCAGGGAGATGCAGAACAACATTTCTGATTTATAGATCAGGATTTATAGTCCAAGAAGTTAAGTTGTTTAAGATTTGGAATTCTGTACAAAAAGACTCAACATCAGGATTTATGGAGTCCAAGAAGTTAAGTTGTTTCAGAATCATCTCACTCTGCCAGAGGGCAGCAGGTGGCCAGGGGACTGATCCCACAACCAGGTGCTACTTAACCCCTGAGATCAAGAGCAATTAACTTTTTACAGGTCTACAAAAGCAAGCTTGTCCTCATACTGTCCTCATACTGTCCTCATACTGTATTGTTTCTTTTCTTTTCCATTAATGTTATTTCTCTCCGGTGATGGTTGTGGTGAAGGTCCAGTTGTAGTCCTCTTGGTTCCTAACTGATTAACATAAATAAAGCAGAGCCCAACAAAACCCACTTGTTGAGACTTGCTTGATTCCATGATCTTAGGAATGGACAGAATATTAATATTAGGTGGTGACTAAAATACAGGGATGAATAGTTACCATCACACAACAAGCAAGAAAGAAATGCTATGTTATTGAAACAACTGAGACAATATTTAAAGCCATATTCTATTCTATTCTAAAAAAAATTTGGGACAACTGATACTTGAAAGAAATTTCATACTCGTTAGAATTAACATTTTTTAGGAATAAGATGAATAGCAATGGAGAAGTCTTCCCTGTTTTATTGTGGGATGTAGAGTGTGTAAATAAGAGTTCAGTTGATCCAAATAGGGAGCTACCGCATTTGACTTGGCACTTCAACAATCTTGTCAGCACAATTTTTAAAAGTCCCTTGGAAGGTTCCCTTTGGAAAATTCAGGTTTTCTTTTTACCTGTTTAGTGTCAAATGGTCGTACAGTTACTGTCACACCTCACACCAGGCTGTTTGAAACCAGACTTTGAACCCAAAGCCCAAGCAAACACAAGGAAGAACATGCAAACTCCACACAGAGAGGCCCTGAGTCTGATTGGGATTTCAATTGGGGACCTCCTGTGAGGTGACAGTGCTATTTACTAAGTCACCATGTCGGCCAGTAGAAGAGCTTATCCTTAAAAAAAAGGTATTACTGTTAAAAAGTTCCCTTGCACTGAAAAGTGTGCGGTTCCTAAAGCTCACATGATGGATAAAAGATCTACAAATGTGAAGTATGATAAAATGATTAATGACCAAAAAGTGACATTTCAAATAAATGTCATAGTGAAAGCATAAAATTGTAAGTACTTTTCATCTATTTGAGAACACTGTTATAGATTACTTAACATAGAGCTTTTTTTTAAATTAAAATTATATGAAGTACACACCACCAACACACTGTGGCAAGAAGAAAGGGAGTTTTATCAATCATATCCTGATCAAAATGGTCAGGATGTTTTTTTAGTATATTTTGGGGGCTTTTTGGCCTTTATTTCTATAAAAGACAACTGGAGACAGAAGGGTGTTGGTACGGTGCAAAGGACACAGGCTGGGATTCAATCTTGGGCTGTTGCAGGAATGCCTGTACATGGAACAAAGTTTAATGAGCTAACTGCACCCTGGCTAAGCACTTGCTAATGCATTTAGTTCACCTGTGTGCTCACCCGAAACCACACAATCTCTCGGAGGTTGCCATCTGTCTGGAAGTTGCACTTGAGTGTCACTGTGTCTCCAATGACAACATGAGGAAGCGGCTCAATGAAAACAGTTAAATGACCTGCCAACAAAGAAGAAGTGGAGACATATGTAAATTAAGTTGTATTTCACTACTTGTCCATGATCAAAGTGTAAGTGGATCTGGTGTATTCAATTCAAATTCTTAACAATTGTTATTCCATGACACTTTCCGTAAAAAGCAGGTCTGAACTGAGCTATTTAACATATAGAAAAGCCCAAATTAAAACATGAGCAAGTACAGTGGTGGGGAAAAGAAACCTGAAACAGAACTGCACTCTGCCTTGACTGTTGGGAGAGATAGCGAAGGTAAGACCTGAATGGATCTTGGTTTGGGCATTTTATGTACAGGGAGCAGCTGGTGAGGCTGAAGCAGGAAGTAAGCTGGTGAGATTAACAAAAAAAGGAGGGTTCGAAGCTAGCTGGGCTGCTAGCAGGCTTCCAGGCAGGAATCACACTCGCTGCTACCTTCTGATGTGGAGCGGAGAATTCAATTCCTGAAGGCATGTCAGACAGGGAGGACAGAGGAGCAGAGAGAGCCAAGTCACAAAAACAGGTGGAGTTACCAGGGCTGGGATGCAAGAGGCAGGAAGCTTAAGGAGGGTGCATGCGCACACACGCACACAGAAACTACCTGAAGTATCTAGTTTCTGGAGAGCATTGAAGCAGCAGGGGCTGAATGGAGAAACAACCCAAAAAATACACACACACACCCAAACCCAGACAAACATATAAACACACTTACACCTACATCTTTCTTGTCTTTCTCATTTCTGGTCCGGTCCAATCTTTCAGACCAATATATGTTTGTGCGTGTCAGTGGTAATCAATCTCCATGCACGAAAGTCAGTCATAGGGTTCCACAAGGAATAATTCTCTTCTCTTTATATATGCTCCCTCTAGATGATATCATCAGGAATTATTCTATAGATTTCCACTCTTACGCTGACGACACCCAATTATATCTATCTGTCAAGATGGGTGAACACAATCATCTACAGCAGCTTAAATCCTGCCCTGATGACATTAAGGCCTGGATGACCAATAATTTCCTCCTTCTGAACTACGTGACTCTGTATCTGACGTCATAGCACTACAATTGATTTGCTACTCCTTCTGCCACCGCCGTAAAGAACCTTGGTGTTAGCTTCAATCAAGACCTGTCTTTTAGTTTCCACGTATAATTTATATCACGGACTGCCCACTTCCACCTCCACAATACGGCAAAAATTAGGCACCTGCTCCCTCTTCATGCAGCAGAACAGCTGGTTCATGCCTTTGCTACTTTCAGGCTCCTTGCACTGGCTTCCTGTACAATTCAGGATTCAGTTCAATATCCTTCTCCTTGTATATAAAGCTCTTCATTGTCTGGCACCCTCTTCTATCTCAGACCTGATAAAACATTATCACCCCCCTAGGACACTCCATTCTCTGAATGCAGGCCTACTTGTGGTCCCAAGAATCTCTAAATCTATATCTGGAGCCAGAGCCTTCAGCTACCAAGGCCCTCTCCTGTCGAACCATTTACCAGTCTAGGTTAAAACAGAGTAGGTTAAAAACCCTCCTTTTCAACAGAGCCTCCAGATAGACCTTAAATCCTAGATAAGCTGCTATAGGTTGAGTCTGCCGGGGGTCCCTGGTTCATTGAGCTCTTCTCCGTACTCTCTGTGGGTGTGGATTGGGTTCACGTTCCCTCTATCTTTTCACCTCCTCCAGGTCTCTCCCCATCCGTCCTCCACCTCCTCCTCCTCCACTTCTCCATGCTCAGGTCAGTTGCACATGCGGGCACACTGTGAGCCGCATGCCTCTCAGAGGGGACAGTGTGGTGGTGCTGTAATGACGACAGGCAGCAGTAGTGGCCTGTGTGTGTGTGTCTGTGTGCTCCGTGCTTGTGTTTTTTCTTGTGTTTTATTAACTTTTATTGTCACCACAAACTACCTTATTGACCTGAGTGCGCATGGCAAGAAGCAATAATCATGCCTCGCTCTCTTGTTGCATACTTGGTCTTTTTGACACCCTTTTGGAGTGGCCTCTGTGAATACCTGTGAATTCCTCTCCTCCTCCTGCGGGATTCCAGTGTGGGCTCCGTGGAATTTGCCGCAGCCCCCCCCCCCCCGCAGGTATTCTCCGGATGGGGATCTCCATGAAGAGTTGGGGTCGAGGGCACAAGCAGCCGGGCATGAGGAAGTGGGGGACACACGTCAGTGTACACCAGAGGCTGAAGCGGCAGGGCCACCGACGGATGCCGCTTCCCACTGTCATGTTGGGAAATGTCCAGTCCCTCTGTGGTAAAATTGATGCACTCCAAGCTAATGTTATGCACTTGGCAGAGTACAAAAACGCTTGTGTCCTGGCACTGACTGAGACATGGCTGAGGGACCATGATCTACAGTCTAACTTGGCAACCTGTTCTCACTCAGCTTTCGTACAAAAAAATTGTAATCTAGACCTCCAAATTTCGTAATATTTCCTATGAATTTTTTGTCACAGTGCCCTGGTCACGTGACCGGTGCGCTCAATGCTGGTTATTGCAGATTAATATAATTAACATTATATGCATTATCACTTGGAAAAATTACTAAAGCTTAGGGTGAAAGCTTAAAAGCAATTCATATAGAAAATGTTGATTAAAAGAAATCGGACAAATCAACCCGTGCATGGACATCAGCCTTAAGGAGTCCATCATGATGGACGTGCAACCACATTAGTAAACATGAACACCTGCTGTTTTTAGTGCTAGTTTAGTGGCGATTCCTGCGCCTCTGTTTTGAGAATGAGTAAACGTAGAGGTTCATCAACAAATCGTGCAACTTTATTTGTATATGTGTCCGTGACAAACAGTAAAATAGAGAGATTCTCCATGATGATCTAGACCTCATAGGCACTCACTGAAAAAGATAATGGAAATAAATGTTCATTGGAGACTGATCCGAGACACAACACATGCATGGGGAGAATTTAATCAGTCAGATGGAGCAAACAAAGTTAGAACTGGAGTGTGTAGCAACCAGAGCGTTCGATTGCTATGGATGCTTTAACTTCCAGTTCCGGTTAGCCCCGTCTGATGTGACAGTTAGAGCGCCATCTGCTGGTAAGGAGCTGCCACGTCATCCTTGGCCTGTGGCAGTTGTCATGTTTGTTCTCAGATACTTTCAGAGGTAGTAGGAGAAAAAACGAAACGAAAAGAAACTCGGCATGCTTAATGCTATGGACCTCTGGATGAACATAGTACAATTTTAGCCTCTTAGCTCAAAGTGTTGAGGAGATATTAAAAAAATAACATTAAATGGCCATACTCACAAATCAGGTGCTCTATAAGCTATAGCCAACTAGACAATCAGATTCTGGAGGCCATCGCATCTCTTTCTAAAGGTCTTGTGAATCTAAAATTTTAGTATGTTGAAAGGGGCGCCTGGACGAGCAGATATGTGTTGGTTTGGTCCTCATCGGAGCCATACTTTTTGAAGGGTGGGGCTTTGAACATTTGCCATTTCCCACCCCTGAGGGCTCGCCATGGCCACAAAAATAGACCGAATGGCCTGAAACTCGATCTGCAGGCCCCACGGGGGACCTGGAACACACCTCATGAGTTGCTCTAGGAAGGTGCTATCAACATGAAGGCAACAGATCGTAATACAAGACCTGCTGACAAGCAACATAGTCAAAAACCAGGAGGAAACATCAAGGGGAAGGCATTTTTCTCTCCCCTCCTCCCTTCTGACTCAGGCACATTAAAAACTACAAAACAAAATGGCAGAGCACCTGAGTGTGTATTGCAAATCATTTCCGTCATTTACGGGTAAGGCTTTTCATCAGGGTTAAGAAAACCTCTTTCCGGGCGTAGTGTGCGCATGCACACCCGTGTCACTAGAAATTCGTATGAAAACGCACAAAATTTTGGTCTCTAGATTACGTACTTTTCCATACGAATTAGTCATGAAAACACGTTGAACTTGGAGATTGAGGGATTTGGGGAGCCCATTCATCTCGACAGAGACTCCACGGGGACAGGAAAATCACTTGGTGGAGGCTTTTGCCTCAATGTAAATAAAAAGTAACCCTTATCAGAGAAACACTGTGTACTCCCATTATTGAACTCCTGTCTGTGTCTCTGCACCCCTTCTATCTGCCGAGGGAATTCCCAAAGCTTTTCGTTACACTCATTTACATCCATCCCAAGGCTAATGTGGACCTAGCTGCTCAGGCTATGGTGAGAACTGTGCAGAAACTGCAGAGGATCTCCCCTGATACACCGAACTTTGTTATGGGGGATTTTAATCAGATTTTAATCATATGTGTTGTGTTTCACACGGCGTACAAAGCGCCTGGATCTGTGTTATGGATTGGTGGTATGGATTGTTGTACAAATCCCTGTGGCTTCACGTTCCCTCGAGCTTCTCACTCTCTTCGTGGTGTCTCCCCATCTATCCTCCTCCTCCTCCCCTCCTCCTCCACTTCTCCCTCTCCTTTCCTATTCTGTGACAATGCAGGAGTAACGTATGGACCAGGGACTGCGTGTCCCCGGAGTCTCTCTGCCTCTTTTCTCTCCCAGAATTCATAGATGCTGAGCTGGATCCAGGACTCCCTCAACCTGGCTCTTCCCACTGCTGTTCCCGCTTCCTACTCTGGACTTGATTCAACTTCCATCAGTAGTAGTAGCCATCAGTTCTGTTTTGCTTGTGCCCACCTGTCCATCCAGGGTGAGGATCCCCTCCTCTGTCTCTCACCCTGAAGATTCTCCCCTTTTTTCTTCCCTGTCAGGATTTTTTCTTGGGAGTTGTTCCTCAGCCTTTGCAAGGGTCTAAGGACAGGGGTTTTTTACTATGTACATACTGTTGCTCTCTTTGTAAAGTGCCTTGAAATAATGGTTGCTATTGGCACTTAAAACAAAGTTGAAGTCAAAGTTGAAGAAAGTTCTGTTTTCAAACACTGCATCAATTGAATCAGTTCTGCCTTTGAATACGCCCCCTTCAGTCAGCCATACAGAGCAGATGTTTACTATTCGCAGACAGAGGCAGTAATCACCACTTAAATGTACTGTAATGGTCACTTAAATGTACCGTCAGAGGCATGGGGCTTCTATAACAAAACTCAGGAACCAGCACTGGGAGAGGTATCCCCTCAACTCTTTATTATGGTTTACTTTACTTTTTATTTTATATGTCATGATATGTCATGGTATTTCTTTGAATACTGACCTGAAAGATAGTTTTCTTAACCCTACCCAGAAATGAACTACATTTGCACATTGCAATGCACACTCAAATGCTGCCACAACTGCTACATTGTTTGCCATTCTATTGTGCTTTCCAGTCAGAAGGGAGGAGAAACATATGTTCCCCTTGAAGTTTCTTCCTGGTTTTTGTCTATGTTGCTTGTCAGAAGGTCTAGTGTCAGCTGCCTCCATGTTGATAGCGCCTTCATAGAGCTACCTAGCTTCCCCAAAGGTCTATGGAGGCTCAGAGTGTCTGTTCCAGGTCCCCCATGGTGTCTGCAGATTGTGTTTAAGGCCATTGGTCCATTTTTGCAACTGTGGTGACAGTATGGCTCCGATCAGGAACAAACCAACACATATCTGCTCATCCCCCCCCTCCCTTTAGGAAGAGATGTGCTCCAGAATGGCTTCCAGAATCTGATGGTCTAGTTGGCTATAGCTTTTACAGCCCCTGATTTCTGAACCTCTTTTAATTTCTCCTCAACAAGCCAAGAGGCTGAAATTTAACCGTTCCTCTCCAGGAACGATGGGATCGTGAAGGACTTCTGGAGTAATACATAGACACTTTGGGCTATGAGGATGAAATTTTAGAATGTTTTAGGAGACCTTTTAGGAGATCAGAGGCAGCACCCTTGGAGCAGGTCCCAAAACCTATAATAAGCTTCCAAGGTTCCTGTAGTATTGACTCAACTGTATAGTCTGACGTCATTACTGGAAGTGGGGTGAAAGTGGGGATCCGGCGGTTAAGAAAATGAAAAAATGGCTGAATGAATGAACATCACTGTTATCCGGGGATTATTTCAACATAAAATTGGCGACGAGATGGAGATACCGTTCCTCGCCCTGCCTGATGAACTGTCGATCCCATGGCTCTGCTGGTTTGACTCTTTTGAAACATTTATACCGACCATCGGGTTAACCAAAGCTAACGATGCTAGGCTAAAGGTGATCCTCATCCACAGCCTCGGCACCGATGGACAGCAAATTTTCAGAATTCTTGGACCAACGGACGGATATGCAGAATGTGTTAAAGTGATGAAAGGACACTTCGCTGCTCCACAGAGTGTTTTCCGACATATTGTCTTTCATCAACCCCGACAACAGCCAGGTGAGCCAGTTCACCACTATGTCGCCAACCTCCAGGGTTTAGCATGCCTCTGTAAATTTGGAGAATGAAAAGATACGTGAAAAGCTGGCAGAGCACACAACAGACTCCAAATTACATGATAAATTGCCACTGAAAAAAGCAATGTAACTAGCTTTTCAACTAGAGTCTGCAGCTCTTTTGACATCACAGCTAACAGCCCCCAGCAGGCATCTGACAACCTCAACACCACACACACAGACTGTGTCCCCGGTTCTTTAGTCCACCAACCCTACTGACCTCCACAATGACATGGAGGTGAATGTCACAGGTAGAAATGGGGCTACAGCACGCCGGGCTTGTGGAAATTGTGGCTCTTCCTCCCACACCACTCATGCATCAGCCTGTCCAGCCACCGGACAAAGGTGAGGTGCCAACGCTCTCGTAAACTTTTCCAGAGTGTGCCGCTCAGTGCCAGTACCCATGAAACCATCACGGAGGCCCTCCTCACCACCAAACCTAACCACAATCCACTCTGTGGGTTCCTATGCCAAGCCATTTAAGTAGTGTACAGTAGAGCTGCTTGCCCTTGCTGCTTGACACTGTAACATCCAGGTCTCTGCTCAGTGAGTCTACAGTTCGGAAGCTCTTCCCAATCACACACTTCAGCCTGATGCAGAGGAGATTTCCGGCTATGGACACTCTAAAATTAGCATGGTGGGCACAGTAATCGTCTCAGCACCAGAATCCTCCCGAAGTTCACTTTTCAGGTGTCACGCCAGGGTGCCAACCTCCTTGGGTTCGACCTGTTCTGCACTCTGGGCTTCTCTGTCATGGACAACACAGGTTCTTTATAATTGCTGATGTACTATTCAATATCGTATTATTGTTTAGAATTGCTGTTGAAAAAAAAAACAAAAAAAAAAAAACGCCATGTCAGAGTTGCAGTTCACCCCAGTTCCCTTTAGAGGGAGCACCTTCCGCCTCGGTTCTAATGAATATTAGGAGAAGATGGTTGTTGGCTCGATTTCTTTACTAATCACTCATCGTGTCTCTCCAGGTTGGTGCTCCATGAACACTGAAAAAACTTTGTTCTTCTGTTAAATGTAGTTGTGTACTGTACTTGTGAGGGGTTTGTGATCTGATTTTTGGTGGTAGAGAAACCCCGCTAAAGAGTAACGGTTGTAACAGTTATCTAAAGAAGAGTGGCTTCAACGGCCATATTGCGCTGTTGTGCCTGTGTATGTGCGTTTCTCTGTGTGGGTGTGCATGCTCCCCGGTGTGATTGTGTCTTTATTATATTTATCATTTCTGCTTGAAATATCCTGTCAGGGCATTGTTGATTTTTGTAAGAGATAAAAGTTTAGGAAAGATCAGTTTTGTACCTGGTTCATTTTAAAATAGTGTCATTTGGACAGTTTCCCTTATGAGTGTTGTTTCATGTTTTTTTTTCTGATGTCATTGAGATACACTGCTAAACTTTGTTATTGTTGAAACTTTGTAATAAAAAGAGATGAAGGTTCGGAGGAGAAGATGGTGGTTGGCTCGATTTCTTTTCTGATCAGTTATCATGTCTCCCCAGGATATTTATCATTATTATTTGATGCCACGGTCTTGACTGGGACTTGTAACAGTAAGAACAAACAAATGAAAGATCATATCCATTCACTGAAAGAGTATAAAGAGAATATAGAGAAATACAAAAACATCACTCCCTCTCAAGCGGATGTGACAGACTTAAGTGATGCTTGGTGTAGAAGAAAATTTTTCACCTTCTCTTGATCAAATTACATTCGACCCTTCCTGCTAAACTCATAATCAGCCCCCTCCATGTAGATTGACACGGAGACATCCTGAAGCCAAACTTCAAGGAGGCCATCCCTTTCTTCTGCTCACACGTCTACTTTTTGCTCATGCTGCAGAGACGCCAAACAGTCTTTGCAGCCAAGCTCGGTCGGCTGTTATTTGCGAACTCAGGTCTGTTACCCCTCTTGTCCTCACCCAAGTGTCACCCTTTTGTCTTTGTCCTACTGTTTGATGTTTATGCTTAAAACCTTGCTCTGTGAGCTGCTCAGCAGACGGAACTTTGCAGCCACTATGTGAGCTTCTGTCTCCACTGTACAATGATTAAAACTCATCTGAATTTGCCACAGTTCTGGATCTGAGGAGTCCAATGTATGGCCAAGACAAAGAAAGAAAGACCAAAACACATCACATCACATTCACCAAAACTGAATTTTTTGATGTATATGCAATATGCAATACTGAACATGCCTACTCTCAGTCGAAGCTTCAGCATCTAATACAAATGGCCTGGTCTGAGAATAGCAGACTTTTATTTAAGCAGGGTACCAGTCATGTTTCCGGGCACGGAGCATGGTGCGCGCATGCATGATACTGACGTGTTGGTATTGAGAAATGTTGACGATGTCCTAAGAAATCCTTAAAATGGTGAGAAAAACACTTCTGGGCAGAGGATCATCTGCTGTCCGTTGAGATTGTAGCTCACGGCGTCATGTTTCACTATGAATGGACGGCTGGGGCCTAAGCTCTGAGCATCTCTTACCACCACGAGCAGGTCAACGTGGGAGTCATTTAAGAACCCAGAGCATTTCATACAGACATGAAAGACGTCTGAGGGCGTGACAGTGTTACACGCACTGGGACGAGAATGGGTTGTCCGTGCAATGTTTTCTTCTCTCATTTAAATCAGGGGGCAGCACGGGGGCAGCACGGCTGAATCAGGGACTGTCCCCAGATATCAGGGATGTCTGGTCACCCTGGAATATATCGTCAGAAAATGGCGTTGGAATTGCCAGGCAAGAGACCTAGAGGAATAGTAAAGAGGAGATCTATGGATTTAATGCAAGGGATAGGGTTAGATTGAAGTATATGATTCTCTTTGGTTTATGCATCATTTTTAATTTTATTTATTGATTTACTGTCTTGTCAGTTTCCTGTTTAATTTTGAAAGCCTGACCTTCCTTGTGTCTACTCTCTTGCCCTTCCCTCATGTCACACCTCGAGTCTCATTCTCCCCTAATCACTGGTGCTTAAAGTCTGCGTCTGCCCTTGGTCTTGTTGCCAGTGCATTTTGATTTGGTTAGCTTGTCTGCGTCCCACCTATCTTGTGCTTTTTGTTCTTCCCAGTGATTTTGTTCTTCATATTTTCTTGTACTGCATTTTAGTTTGTGTGTATTCAAGTTCCTTGTGTTCAGTGCTCCTTTGTGGTCCTTTTCCTCATGTTCTCCCTGGGGTAAGCTCACATCCTCATGTCTCGTCTGTGTTGTCATTCACCTTGAGTTTTTCCACTGTTGTATGTTCACTATGTTTTTCCCCTCTCATTAGTTAAGTTCTCAGTCTGGTTTCTTTTTTAGTTTCTTTAATAAATTCCCGTCACTCAAATAATTTGTGTTTTGAGTCGTGCGTTTTTGGTCCTCATTTAATTCTATAATCATGATCTAACTGGGATCATGACAGAAACAGCCAAAAGGAAAAGAGGAAGAATGATTCCTCTACGTTACATGTCCTCCAAGTCTTCAAGTATCCTTGGGCAAAAAACTGAGCTCCAAACTGCCCGTCATGGGGTGTCATGTATAAATGTGTGTGAATAGTGAGAAGACAAACAATGTAGGTGGGTAGCCTAACCCCAACCCACCAGTAGTAAAGCATATTTTTACTACTGAGAAATAATGAAAACACTGAATATTTCAAGTTAAATTTTCAATACGAATTGGGGTTCGAAAAAGGACAGCCCAGTCCTTTAAATACTTATAAACAGTTTGTGTGTGTGTGTGTGTGTGTGTGTGTTGTATTCATATTTTGGAAATTCTAAGATACAAAAGCCCTTCCGGAACGAATATATTTTTCTATCTCTCTTTTCACATATGCACTGTAGAACTTTCCAGCAGCTGTAGCTATAGCTGTAGCTGTAGCTGTGCAATTTGGTTTTATATGCTAGGTGCATGCTATATGTCCCTTCACAATCTTCAGTCTCTGTTTAATGGGCGTGCTCAGTTTGCACCAGGACGCAGTCGTCATCATTCAGTGAGGTCCAAGGAGTAAGTAACTGCACTGTAAAATATTGACAGGCATGAGGGGCACTTTGTGAAGGCACAGCCTGGCAGTGCTAGTAGGTGATGCTCTCTGTCATCCACACCTCCACGACACTGGACAGAACTGCATGACGTCAGATGGACTACAGATTATTTTCCCCATGTTTTTCCTTTTAATCCTCCCTCCAGCTTTTCATCAAAAGAGGCAAGCTTTGGTCTTGATCCACGTACACACACAATGTGGCAGAGAGATTAAGACATCAAATAACACTGAAATGATTAAAAAATACAGCAGTTATACATAATTCATTCATAATGTCTTCTGTAAACAACAGAAAGGATTCATTCAACTGAGAGATAGCATATTCTGGAATGAGATTAAGGGTTTTGAAATGAGATATTACAGTGCACTGTTCACAATCGGTTTAGGTTTTGATCGGCCCATCATTAATGTGAAAAACTGAAAAAAAGATTCAATGTCTGTCACCCCCACCTGCAGTCAGTCCTTCAACTAGGAATAGCACAAACATCTGGACTTCCACTATCAATTCTCAGCCATGCCCCTCTCTCTCCCACTCACAAACACACACACACACACACACACACACACACACACACACACACACACACACACACACAGACACTAACACACCATTGTAGGAGTAACACATGGTGAATTTTGTGATGAGTGAGGCCCTGCCTCTTTCAGTCATATTTACAAAATATGAACAAGAGTTGCTTAAATTCATCATTGAAATGGCATCTTACTCGCTGATTACAGATTGTTTTAAATCTGATATCAGCATTACTTACGTATATATAAGTGAGGTACATACACTATTTTAGCCAAAAGAGCACCTGAAAGAGCTCCAACTCCTCTGGGAAGGCTTTCCACAAGCTTTAGGAGTGTATTTATGGGAATTTTTGACCATTCTCCCAGAATGTCCATTTGTAAGGTCAGACACCGATAATGGATGGGAAGACCTGGCTTTCAGTCTCTGCTCTAATTCATCCCAAATGTGTTCTGTCAGGTTGAGATCAGGACATTCTCTCACTGCAACTAACGAGCCAATTCCAACTTTGTGAGAGCTAGGATTAAGAATAGGGTATATGCCAGACCATTTGATGACGTATTTCTGCTAGATTCTCAGCCAGCACTGTTACTTCCCGTAACAACAGCGGACTATTTAAATTGTATGGCAAATCTGAAAACTTCAGAAAGTCACAGGTAGCTCTACAGAGGAACATTGTTGTGTTCCGCTATGTCAGGCATCACATAAATATAACTCAGTGATTAGCTGTCACTCTGTGTCTGCTGATCCGAATACAAGAAGGAAGTGGATGGTCTCTATTCGCCAGGACAACTTCAGTGTAACCAACCGTACCCGGGTTTGCAGTCGGTGTTTTGCTGGGGAAGATTTCTGTGAAATAGCAGGACGGCAGCTGCTGAAGAAGGGAGTCGTGCCATCACTGTTTGAATGGAATTCATTTTCCCTTCCATCACAAAGACTGGGAGTTTGGGGTTTTTCTCCAGGTAAATACTCCATCAGGCTCCAGCTACACTCATTAAAATACTTATGTTTAGCCTGCAGCTACATCTAAAGCAGTTATGATCCTTGTCAGGATCATTGTAAGCCGCTGTTAGTCCAGGGAGGGACTAACAGCGATGCGCAACAAACAAATACAGAGAAACACAGATTTTACGCACCATATAGAAAAAAACGGGACATTCGGTGTCCCGGGAAAAATGTTTTCTCCCGGGACAATCCATGAAAATCTCGGACAATAAGGGAAAACCAGGACAGATGGCGACACTAACCCCGGATTCTTGTGATACGTCAGTAACTTAAGGGGCAGTTGTATGTGGTGGTGCGGGGATACCTATTTACCTATTTCTCTGTTATTGATAATAAGTAAGTATGATAATAATAAGTATCACACTTCTAAATCCATAATACAAGCGTAAATGCTAATGTTATGAAATGTATACTTAAATTTTTGATATTAGCTGAAAGATTCTTGATCTGTCTGGGAAAATCAAAAAGTAAGTCTGGAACAGGTACCAAGTCTTTATTCCCTGCAGAGAACGAAGACAACACACTCTGACCGCAGCACGAGGATCAGAGGATTGCTTTCATAAGGAAGTGATCACAGTGACACTGACCAGAGTCCTCCAGTCAGCATTAGCCTACTAGTCTGTATCTCCTCTATGGCCTGTCCATCTCTGTGTATTGTAACAATACAATTTGTATATTTATAGGAAACTATAGGGAAATCTATGTGAACTAAGTTAATATACAAATGCATAAAACTCAAGCATCATCAGTATCAGTATGATCTGTATAAATAAATGAAAAAATGCATCACATACATCTGGCTATTTCAATCTTTCAGGACATTTGAACCAAAAGCACACCAGAATCAACCAATCTCAAACCAGGGTATTTCACCTTGCTAGCATGAGCAAATCTTCCACACGCAGTCAGGGTCTGCGCACCAGGTGTCTCAAGTTGCAACCCAAGTAACTTCACCCTTCATTCCCCTGCAACAAAACAATTATATACCCTGCACCCAAAATATTCCACTTCAGATTTGATTACATTACATTTAGAATCAAATTCCATTTTGTTATGGACTTATGTCCAAGCTCGAGTTTCATCCAGTCTCTGGTTGAAGCAAAAGCTTCTTATGGCAACATCGTATTCCATAATTGTGTCACACATTGCTCAAATGTATCATACTGCACTTTTTCTCCCATCACCTCTCCCAAGCTTGGGGTATTCTGTTCAGCAATCTATGTCTCTTTTAGCTTCTCATCTTGTTTTCAAACACACCCAGTGGCCAAACTGAAAATTTGGCAGCAACAACCACAACTGTCATATGGTAATCAGAAAAAAGTAAAAAAATGAAAGATAAAACAGAGGCATAATTGAAAGACTGGACAAAGAAAGAAAATGCATGCATTTCCATGAGAATAGCTCATTAAAACAGCCTGCTTTCATGTCAGAGTATATTAAGGTGAATTATTTGTGCTCTAGGTTTGTGCCTACAATACTAAAAAGCTCTTCCTCTAAAGTACAAACAAGGCTTGTGCAAGTGTCGTATAGCTTTAATAACATTGAATAATAGCAGAATAATCAGAGGTCATGGGTATTTGGAGCCTACAGGCTATTGCACAGGGCTTAGCAGAATGCCAATGAGGGTGGAGTGAGTAAGCAATGCACATAACAAAATGCCAAATGCATCCTGCACTGCCACAGTGGCTGTCCACCATCCTGGATGGATCATGGATGGTTAAAATGCAGAGATCCATCCCGCCACAGTGAAAGGGGGTGGGGGGGTTCATTCATAATCCAAAATCTAGACAGAGGCCCCTACCCTAGACAGAGAGTATGTGAGTTTGCTTTGGGATTAAAATTCATGCACTTTGTGGTTTAAACAGCCACAACCATTTCATAATTTTGGGTTACAAAAAAAGTACAGATTACCTTGAGCAATATGGGTCAGTCAGACAATGGGCTTTTTAGACCAGATAGAAAAAAAAATCCTCAAACGCCATTAGATTACAGCAGGTCTATCCCCAGGTCTATCGTCAGGCTGCATTATTTTTGAAAAAAATGTATGTTTCATCATACATCACTGCAACTTTTATATTTTTTTCACATTATAAACACAAATGTATTTTACTGGTATTTCACCTGTATAAGACAAATTTTTTTTTACATATTTGTGAAGTGGAAGGAAAATTATACATTACCCATAGCAATCTGAAAAGTGTGGCGTGTGATAGAATTCAGCTCCTTTGAGTCAATCCTTTTGCTGTGTGGTAGAAAATGATGAAAAATATCACGATAAACGGTAAAAGAAAAAAGTTAGAGAGAAGACAAATGATTTCAACTAACTTCCAGGAGATCTGGAAAAGTTGACCATTTGTATGTATACATGTGCCTATGTATATGTGAGTGTTTCTATGTGTGTGTATATGTTTTGTGTGTCATAGAACCACAGTTACATCAGCATTCTTTCATTCTATTTCATCCCTCCTGACTGCCAGAGGTAGCGCTTTAAGCACTGCATGACCAATACAAACAATGACACAAGAAACTTAGAAGACCTCACCATATGAACTGGAGGTGTAAGACCTAGGAAACAGCTTTATCAGGCAGTTTTACCCTGTAAAATCAGGAAAATGTGCTGGGGTCGCCTCAGGAATGACGTACACCATGGTCATGGTGTCCAGATCCACACCCAGGTAGGTAACCCATTGAGCGGGACCAGATTCCTCACTGTACAGTAAGCCCTAAGCAGTCCACATAGGCTAAAAGCCGATCCATGTTTCAAGCAGCTTGGCTGTGGGGCAGCAACGTTTTCGACCTGACTTCACTCTGTAAAAACCCCTGATTGGATCTCTTAGTGCTTTGAATTATTTATAGTGCTAAATTGAAAACAAAAACAAATGCTCAAAAAGGCAAACCACAGCCATCAACAGCCATCAACAACCATCAACAGAGCAGAGAAATTCCCAAAGGTATACAATAAATACAAAAAAGCAAATACCAAAAGACACACAGCCTCACAGAAAGCTGTCATAGTGAGCTACTTATGGGCAGAGCAAAGAAGAACTGACCTGAGCCAACAGAGGACTGCCTTAATTTCAGCTCTCACCTGCCTATATACAACCCCTCCTTGCCTGACAACTGGATAGGCTCATTAATAGAGGGGCAAAAGTGCGACACAAAATCTGTGCTCATCAACCAGATATCCTCCACTACTGTGAAAACACAGCACCAACACACATACAAAATATTAACAAATAGTCTAATTCAGTTAATTGTTCTAAACTGTTCCAAAGGCTTAAACAATTACGGTAGACACACACTCACCCCCCACCCTGAACGCAATTTTACCGTGTCCCAACAATGAACTATTAAACCTTTGTTCCCCTCTGGTGCGCGCTTCCAGGGGGACGCTGTTTGCTGGATGAATTGTGGTGAGAGCATGAGTAGAGGATGTGTGTCTCTGTTTTGACGGTGTTTGACGGTGAAATGGTGTGGTCTTCCTCCGTAAGCGCTGACACTAACGCTATTGCCAACACTAACGCTGATGCTAGCTCTACTCTAGGTGCTGCTAATATGTGCTGGCCTGAACTGGAAGGTCTCCAGCATGCCTGGGTGTCGCCGCATGTGATGGCATGTGTTATGCAGGTAAGCTATCTGACCTTCATACCTTGTCCCTTCCGGATGACTAAGCTTCTCACCCTCTAAGGGAGAACCCAGCCACCCTGCAAAAGGAATCTCAGCCACTTGTATCCATGATCTTGTTCTTCAGGTGGTGACCCAATGCTCATCGTCAAATAAGCTACCCTCAACAAAGATTTGGCTCTGGTCCCATTCCGTAGGAATCCTACATATATGGCATCCATCTCAAAGGGTCCCACATACCAGGGAGCAACTTTCCTTGACTCTACCTGGAGAGGTAAGTCCTTGAACCGCAGATCACTGTCTATTGAGGAGCATACAGTGGAGCTGGGGCATGGCGTCTGTTCACCTAGACCTGGGTCTTGGAAGACACTTGAAACAGAGCGGTGTGGGCCTGCCTTCAGGTACCCTGGCAGCATTGTACATGGGCCCAGATGGAAGGTACTCCTAATCTGGGAGCAGTGGAGGTTGGTAACACAGCATGCAGTCGAATGGTGATATACCTAATGTGACGTTGGGGAGTGTGTTGTGGCATACTCCACATCTGCTCCAGGGTGTTGGTTCAGCCGCAGAGACAACAAAGAACTGCCTCCATTTCTTGGTTGGCCTGCAGCATCTGGCCATTGGACTGTGGGTGGTAACCAGAAGACAGGCTGGCTGTTGCTTCTAGGACTATACAAAAGGCCCTCCATCCAAGGAGGGAAGGCCGGATACCAAGTCCGAGGCAACATGTGACCATGAACAGCTGGGAATGTGCAACAGATGTAGCAGACCGGAACTGAAAGACTTGTTTTGGGCACAGACCAGGCAAGAGACCAAAATCGCATGGATGTCTGAATAACAAGGTTGGCCAAAAGAACCCACAATAGGAAGGAGATAGTTCAGCGGACCCCAGGGTGACATGTGAGGTTGGAGGAGTGAGCCCACTGCCGCACCTGAGAGCACATGACATCATTAACCAGAGCCTGGAAGTGGCATGAAGGGGTGTCAAACACAGTCTTTCACTTGTCCCTCCTCTGGGGGCCATGTGATAGGGTCCGGGTGGTAAAAAATACTGGCTCCTTGGACTGAGCTGCTGTGGCCCTCATTCCCTCTGTCACAGTGGGATGCATTCCTTTCTGCCCTCCTCCCTGCCATCTCAGAACTGCTTGGATGCTGTGCTGGATCCTGGTACTTCATCATGGTCCTGCCTTCACCTACTGCCACTGAGCCCAGGTCCATTCTAAACTCTCTGGATGGTCCTGGCCTACTCTTCATCTCCTGTTTCTCCTCATTCCATGAGGCTGTGCTGAGTGTCATTTCTGTAGCAGCATTGATGATGTTGTATACCCAGGAACCCAGCATGGACCTGTCCAAATCATATTATTACTGCTTCAGTTCTGCATATACACACTGCAACCCAACCGATTGTCTGCAGATAACCCCGCTTTCTGAGCCTGGTTCTGCCTGAGGATTTCTGACCATTAAAGGGATTTTTTTTCCTTGCCATAGTTAGATTCAGTGCGCACAGGTGTAATTACGCACACACAGGTGTAATCACGCACATTAGGGATCTTTCACCCACCCGCTACACACACTCACACACACACACACACACACACACACACACACACACACACACACACACACACACACACACACACACACACACACAAACACAAACAGAACACTGTGCCGCAATGTTATGTTGGGTTGAGTATTGTCTTTGTCATTGATTTTGGTTCCATCCAGTGTGCTACTGAGCTGCCGCGCCTTATGGCTGTCACTTTTTGCTGTCTGTTGTTGTCTGTTGCTGCTGTCCCTCTCTCTCCCCATCTCCTCTCCAGAGCAGCTGAGACGTCGCTGCCAACCCAGTGCAGGGACAGGCGGCGGTAAGAATGGGAACGGCAGTCTATGTGGCTCTCGCTCCCACCGCTGCAGTGATAAAGGGAACTCAGCTGTTGCCCGGCGTGACTGCAGCTGCCCCTGCTGATGCTATTGTCATTTCTATCGCGTTGCCGTCTTTTATCCGCATTTGTCTGTCTCTCTTGTGTCTTTTGTCTCCTTTTGTCTCTGTTCTCTCCCTCTTGTTCGCCCTCCTTCCTTCCCCCTCTTTCCTGCGCACCCCTTCTCTCTCTACAGTCTATACTGTCACTCATTAAATTAATAATTTTTTTTTTTTTTTTTTAAAGGCTCTGATAATGATTTGAATCGAGACATGTTTGTGAAAGTGGACATACAATCCATGCAATCAGCTGTCTAAAACCAACGATGAATCAGAGCAAAAAAAAAAAAAGATTCAGTGCGCACATTGTATTTCGTTTTATTAGACTCTGCCTAGCTCTTACTTTTATTGTATAAGGAACTTTGTGCTACATGTTACAGTAGAAAAGTATTATAGAAATAAAGTCTGATGAACTGATTGTTTGATTTACTATGAATTAATTTGATTTGGTCAATTTGGTGTGTGGGACTGATTTACACATGGTCATGAAATAAGCCACAATGCTTGGTTAGAGTAGGTCAGACAGCATCAAAGGGTTATATTCTGTGTGACCTAATTTTATTTTTCCAGATACTGGGTTGAGATGGTGTTTAATTTCTTTTTTTTATTTATGATCTCAAGTTTCCCTAAAGTTTTTGTTTTGATTTGAGTAGTTTACTTTTTGCTGAGCCCGTTATTGATGTTACAGCCCATGGTTGATATTTCAAAACATATTATCAATTATTTTCAATTAATATGGTCTTATTTAAGTTTAAGTTTAAGTTTTTGTGTTAATTGGGTCCATTTTTTGAGTAAGCTGGATGAGTCTGAGTCATAGTTCCCAAGGATGATTTGGTGCTGCAGTATACACAGAGCCATGTTTATTTGTCAGAGCTAGGGTGGAATTTATATACAGCAGAAGCCTAAATCAGTGCAGGAGATTTACAATGCAGCTAGTGATGTAAAATGATGAAAAAGCAGAAAAAGGTCTTATTTATTTCTCATTTAGGGTTATAGTTTTTGTTTTGTCTGCCTAGTTTTGCAGACATAGTTATTTCAAAGATCCCAACAAAGGCAGATGTGTATAAATGGCATGTATCTTTTTTACAGTTGCTTTCAGAATTAATATATGAAAAATAAAACTACCAAATGTAAATGTTTTTTTCATCCTTCTTAAATAATGAAACCAGGGAGTATCATCAGTTTCATAAAAGTATCTATAAAGCTTGCTGTCGCCTCTTTGCTTAACCTGCTATTGACCACACTTAAACATTTCATAAGTGTTCTGGAGAGATTAGGGAGAAGAGTTTATATTTATTCATGAAAAGCTTGGTTGACAACCTGGACGTCAAATATTCCTGTGATAAAATATTGAATGTTGCAGATTCAGCGCTCTGAAGTAGAATATAATTGAGAATGAGTAGATATGTCTTGTGTTGTGAAAGGATCAAAGACCACCAAGACTATATAGGCTACATAAATATATTCTACTTACAATTCATGCACCTCGACAATTCATCTCCACTTACCAGCAGTCAGAGTGATGGTGTGAGCAAACAGGAGAATGCAGCGGAGGGCAAGAGGACCTGTCATCCTGCTGGGTGCTGCTGCTCAGACCAAAGGATGCTCCATCTGTCATGAGAGTGGAGGACAGTAGCAGTATTTGATATCCCATCCTACACACTAAGGCTCTCTCACTCTGCCGCATGTATTTATATTCAGGGGATTATCGGCCAGTCTCCGCCCCAACTGTATTTTTATCTCCCTCTCTCTTAGGCTGCTTTCTAAACCTCTCAACCACTATTACTTTATATGCACTTCTCTTTTTTGTGCTTCAGCATAATCTATTTCAGTAATGTTATTTTCAGTAAGTTTTCTTCATCAGTTTTCTCATCTTGGTGTTAAGGAGCAGCGGTAAAGTCCATCGCATGAAGGTGCTGACACTTCAACATATTGATTATGTTGTTGAGCAAAAATGTATACTATTTTACTATTTTTTTACTGAGTAAGCCCCCAAAGCTAAAAAGTAAAAGAACAAAAAAGCGTTGTTTTGCCTCTGATTTATGGTTGCCCCACTTCATTTTAATTAGGTAATTTAAATTCCTTGTCATTTTTCAAATAGCACTTGTATTAATTGTATTAATTAATTTACCCTATGGACTACTTTATGGGTTTTGTTTTGATAAATTGTATAAACAATAAGCACTCAAAGTACTTTACACAAGTCACATTCTCTCCCAATAACACACATTCACATACTGGCTGAAGAGGGTACTGTACATTGTCCATTTCCTCAAACAGAATTTGAAAGCCATTAAGCCAGATGAACATGGCTTACAGTGATTTTGGTGTTTTTCGTGGTATAATGTCACCTATGAGTTGCAGTGCTGGGATTAGCAAGCAAGGTGTTTTAGTTTCACCTGCAAGTGCATTAAACATCCAGAAAAAAAACATACAGATAAATAGTCAAACAGATGGAATAGTTAGCAGATTTCTCTGGTTCAGTATGGCTAATTCCAATCCAGTGCCTCCATGGCAATGCTTCTTTTGGTTGTTCTTTTCTGCTTGCTGTTGTACTCTGCTCAACTCTGCCCTACTGAGATTGGCAGTTCCACGTGCGCATTAATTTTGCAAGGGAATGTGATGGTGTGCATGCTCCCCCTTTTGAACCCTGGGGTCACCTTAAATGCTGTAACTGACTGCAGTTAAGGGCAGCCAGTGGATATTCCTTTCCTAATTGTTAAAGTGTTCAGGTATTTCTGCTACCTTGTAGTCTGAGGAGGACTGGGAGATAAAGGAGCTAGGCCTGCGCTCCCATTGTCTATGCAATCAAGAGTATGCAACTCCAGGCAAAACTTTTCTAGATTAAATGGAAACAGAGCCAGTTTTAGAGGCAGTTTTTGAGTTGTAAGTTGTTATTTGTAATGAAATTAAATATATTAATAATTTTAAAAAATCTCCCCACCCTCTTGGGATGGTATCTGTGTCATTCTCAAGTTTGGGTCCTCTGCCAGAGGCCTTGGAGTTTGAGGGTTCTGCATAGTATCTTCGCTGTTCCTAGGACTGAGGCTGAGATGTTGTTCCTGGGATCTGTTGGAGCCCCAATGCAATTGTCATTATGTACTGCACATTGCTCAGATATCAAACACCTAAGTCTCCATTACTCCAGAGTGAAGTGTATTCCAGCTACAAGTCCCCCTGTACCTTGAAGGGAATGCTTGGCATGGCTCCCTGTGTCAGGACTGGTTCCTCTGCTTCAGCTGGATATGGCAGTCATGGATGATAAAGGCGCCCTTGTATGACTGTTTGCCCTGTGAAGTGCACAGACCTGCATTCCTAGCTAGGTCTAAATTGAAGCTGCTGGCTAAGGCTAAGCACAAATATAGCAAAATCGTCATCCACGTCGGCGCTAATGACCTGTGGTTACCACAAACGGAGGTCACTTAAATTAGTGTGGAGTCGGTGTGTTCAATGGCCAAAACAATGTTGAACACCGTAGTTTTCTCAGGCCCCCTCCACAATCTGGCAAGTGATGACATGTTTAGCCGTACATCATCATTTAACCATTGGTTATCAAGGTGGTGTCCCACAAATGGCGTAGGCTTTGTTGATATTAAACATTCTGGGGTAGACCTGGTCTCATTAGGAGGGACTGCATCCACCCCACGTTGGAAGGAGCAGCCCAACTCTCTAGCAACCTGGCCAAGAGCATTAGTCCTACCTCACCCAGAGTTGAGACCAGGAGCCAGAGGAGCAGTGTAGCACACTCCTCTGTGCTTCCCTCTCTTCAGTCTCCCACACAGAACCCCATAGAGACTGTGTCTGTCCCCCGACTGTCCAAATTTAACAGCAGAAGAGCGACCCATAACAACCTTATAAAAATCAGGAGTTCCTCAGTCACTTCTCAGGACAGGAGCATTAAATGTGGATTACTTAATATCTCTGACAACAACATTGATGTGTTGTGTCTTACAAAAACTTGGCTTTGTGAGGGTGACTATGTTAGCCTAAATGAGGCCTCTCCTCCCAGCCACAGTAATTACCATGTTCCTCAATGTTCTGGCTGTGGAGGTGGGGTGGCAGCCGTCTTTGACCGTAGTCTTTTAATTACCCCTAAACCTAATATTGCATGTCCTACTTGTCGTAGTGTATCAGGCTCCAGACTCTTATTCAGATTTTCTGTCTAAATTTCCTGAATTTCTTTCAAACTTCGTTCTCAAAACTAACAAAATCATGATCATCGGTGACTTCAGTGTTCATGTAGATGTAGTCAGTGATAGTTGCGGTATAGCATTCACCTCTATAGTAGAGTCCATTGGCTTCTGCCAGCGTGTGCATGAACCCATGCACTGCTTTAATCACACCCTGGACCTTGTTCTTATGGTGTTGAAATTAAACACCTGACCATTTCTCCCCCTAACCCAGTTATATCTGACCACTCTAATCACTTTTAACTTCCTTCTAGCTGGTCATGTGAGAAAGAAAAGCAGTATACATGCACAACTTTTAACTGACAGTATCTTAGCAAACTTTAAGGAAGCGATTCCCTTGTCTCTCTGTGCTACATCTCTCTTTGCTACAAAAGCCCAAGTCCCTCTTTCATTGATCACCTTGCTGATAGTTTTGTTACCTCCTTTCATGAAACTCTTGACTCAGTTGCACCCCTAACAAAAAATATTATATCTAGACCAAGATCAGCCCCCTGATATATACCAGATATATGCCAGAGCCAGATACTACTCCTCTCTAATTGATGAAAATAAGCAAAACCCCAGGTTTCTTTTCAGCACTGTAGTCAGGTTGACTCAGAGTCATAACTCCACTGAGCAGTGTGTTCCCACACATCTCAGCAGGGGTGACTTTTTTTCAATAACAAAATTGCAAAGATCAGACAAGCAATTAAGAAACACATAGCATCTACTGCAATTAATCTACCCCCTGTTGCTGCTATTCAGGATACAGCGAGGGATACAGACAGGTCAATATTTTCATTTGACACCATTGACCTGCATCAGCTGACTACTATCATCTCCTCCTCTAAATCACCTGCCTCCGAGACCCAATTCCCACTAAGATGTTTAAGGAAGTGTTTCCTTTAATCGCCACTTCTTTACTTGACCTCATCAACCTGTCCCTAACAACAGGTTACGTTCCTCTCCTTTCCTATTCTGTGACTATGAAGGAGGAGCTTATATGAGGACGCTACAACGGATTGCCAGACACTTTTACTGGCTGGGAATGTTTGCAACAGTAAAAGTCTATTGTAGGTCATGTCCCCACTGTCAACTAGCAGGAGGCGAAGGCTTTGCTTGTGCCCCATTAGGGCCTCTACCTGTTGTTGATACTCCATTTGAGAGGATAGTGAAAGATTCCGGTGGATTTGGGTTTCACCACTGATTGAAGGATTCACTATCTTTCTGATCCGGATCACGATGCTGGATGGAAGATTCTATTTCCCTTTAGTGGTTGCATGGGAAACTCAGGAAGAGACTTGAAAAGCCGTTTTGAAGAAGAATTCTTTAATTCTAAAGGTTGGTCCAAACGGTCGTGCAAAATAAACAACTGGAGAGTTTCACAAGAAATTGTATACAACAATCACAGGATAAGCATCCAAGATCATGTAGCGTAACATTCAAGTAAAAACTCTGGAGAAACTATGGTGGTTCTCCATTCTTGTACCTGTTTGAGGGGGAGTGGTTTCCCAGCTTAGGTGCAATTTGTGTGTGTGTGTTAGGTGAGGTATGTAAATGTGGCCGTTCGGTGGTCTCCATTAACATGTGTGTGAATAGAGGATATAGCTGGATGTGGCCGGCAAGCAGCAGGGGTTGTCTGGAGAAGATGTGGAATGTCGATATCACCTTTGTTTCTATGGATCTAAGGACATAAGGGGCTTCAGGGGTGTGAACAGGAAGGTGTGAATGTCCTGTTTGCCCAGGTTGTGTGTTTCCAAAGCTATTGGAGTTCACCTTAGGAAAAGCTGAAAACCACTGAAATCTAACAATAGGGATAGATGGTTGGTCCCCTGGAAAAGAGCAGGTCAGGGAACCGATTCAACCTGGCATCCTTTGTGACTACACCACCAGGTACCCGAAGCCGTTTTCACTGCCATGCAGGTTGCCTCTTGCCTGCTACAGTTGTTCTCATGAGTAGGAAACCTCCCGTGAGGTAATGACCTCCCTAACTTTATGGGCAGAACATTGAAGCAAGTTTATGACCTGTTAGGAATAAGGCACATCAGAACCACTCCCTACCACCCACAGGCTGATGGACTAGTTGAGCAGTTCAGTCAGTCAGACCCGGTCGAACATGCTCAGACGGTTAGTGGATGATAAAGGGAAGGAGTGGGACCAGTGGCTACCCTACCTGTTGTTTGCGTACAGGGAGGTTCCCCAGGAGTCAACAGGGTTCTCCCCCTTCAAACTGTTGTACGGACATCAGGAATGAGGCTTACTGGAAGTACTGAAAGAGACCTGGGAAGGAGAGATGCCACAGCAGACTGATATTATCTCTCTCTTATGTATTGAAGATGAAGGAGAGACTGACTGTTGTCACTGCCATGGCTCAAGAAAACCTCCACATGGCTCAAAATCGACATAAGGCATGGCACAACTGGTCTGCTCACACATATCATTTCCAGCCTGGTCATCGGGCCATGCTGTTGTTGCCCAGCTCAGACAACAAGCTGCTGACAAAATAGCAGGGCTCTATACCATGATGCGTAAGATGAGAAAGGTGACCTACGAGATCAGCATGCCAGACCGTCATAAGAAACAACAAGAGCAAGAACAGCAGTCTGAGTCGATTTTGTTTGGACTTTCGTAAGGTCAACACGTAGGCAATTTGACCCATACCCCAAACCAAGGGTTGATGACTTGGTTGAATGCCTGGGCAAGGCCAAGTACCTCAGTACACTGGACCTATGCGAAGGTTATTGGCAGGTGCCACTAGCTGAGGGCAGCAAAGAGCTCACTGCCTTCAGAACACCATTTGGGCACTTCCAGTTTAGAGTTCTGCCTTTTGGCCTGCATGCCGTGCCAGCAAGGTTCCAGCGCTCCTCAGGGTAACAGAGAGCTTTGCTGCAGTTTATTTTGATGACATCATCATGTACAGAAACACCTGGGAGGAGCACCTCAGACATCTGCAGCAGGTCCTCTTCTTGGTTAAGGAGGCGGGCCTCACTATTCAACCAGACAAGTGTGCCTTGGCCAGGGAGGAGACTTTGTACCTTGGCTATGTTTTGGGCCAGGGTGTTTTCATATTCGCCCTCAAGTGGGGAAGGTGGAAGCCATCATGGCTGCGGAGCTACCAACCACCAAGAAGCAGGTGCGTTCATTTTTAGGTCTTGTTTGTTGGTACACGCGCTTCATTCCAAACTTTTCTGAGAAGGCGTCTGTATTGATGTAGCTAACCCGCTAGAACCAACCTAACAAGGGGCACGGTTCTCCACATTAAACTGTCCCCTATCCAGTGCTGATCTTTCCCATTCCAGCATACAGTTAGTAGGTTTCTTGGGTTCCCCTAATACTCTGCCTCTTACCACACCGATGCCCACAGCAGTGGCTGGACAGAACTTCATGCATCAATATGTCTCCTCACCAGGATGTCCGGTTAATCTCATGGGACGCCATCTTCTGGTGAAGTGTGGAGCCTCAGTGTTGTGCAGCCCTGACGGACTCGTTGTGTCGTTTCCAAATGTACACACAGTGAACTGTTCCATGACTCTGATGCATCATGGGTCTTAAATGCTTCTGTCTGCAGATGTTTCACCATGGGCTATTGGGCAGTGGGCAGACATCTACTGGGGTGTATTGGCACCTGAGACACCTGAGACCCCTGGACTGTGGTCGCTCTATGACAGCTGGTGCCCTTGGTTCCAGGCGTTGCACCCGTACTCTCCTCCCATGGATTCCCTCCATGTGACTCTGTATTATGATAGGGAGGGGGATGAAATCTACCAGGATGCCTTTTACTCTGAGGTAGATGGGGCTTTGTGGGATGTAGAGGCTGTTTCCATCCTGGCTGGGGAAGAGGGTGTGGCTGCGGTCGTTGAACTGACTGCTGACGCATTAAGTTGGTACAGGATGGCTGATGAAGTTGTACCATGTTACCTTAGACGTTCATGCTCAACATCAGGCTAAGGACCTTGGTCCGATGTGCAAACGTTTGAATGATCTTTCTGATTGGCAGGTTACACAAATTCCAAATTTGATGTTTTCTCCTTCTTCCAGGGCTTATTGAGTAAGCTGTCAGGTGAGGAATCAGGTGCTTATGGAGCACAGGCAGATTGAACGCGTCCATGGCAGGGAAAAAACTGATGCTGAGGCCACGTTACAATACCTGCCGCCGACCTTCTGGTTAGCAGGGCCCACAGACGTGGGACTGTGTGATGCAGTCACTCCGATACAGTTTGAATTGTCAGATTATACACCAATTTGGCAGAGGCAATGTGCCCACAAAACACAGGCTGAAGCAGGCATCGCTGACACTATTGATGGTCTTATCCAGGTGGGCGTCTTGGAGCCATCTCACTCCACCTGGAACACTCCTATTCTCCCAGCTGAAAAGCAAAACACAGGCAAATATCGCATGGCTTATGATTTGAGACGCATAAATGCTGTGGTGTCAACTCCCACTGTTCCGGTACCAAACCCTTATACAGTCATATCTGCTCTCACTCCAGCTCACAGGTGGTTCTCGTGTATTGATCTAGCCAACGCTTATTTCTGCCTGCCCCTGGATTTCCATTGCCGGGGTATTTTTTCGTTCACGTATCAAGGCCAAAAACTCAGGTACACTCGCTTACCTTAAGGCTTTATTCTTTCTCCAGGCATTTTCAATCAAGTTTCAAAACAACAGCTGTCTGACCTCCAGCTCCCACAGGGGGTTACGATGATTCAGTATGTAGATGATCTTTTGTTGGCTGCTCCTGATGAACACACACTCTTCTGTCTAAACTTTGTGACATTGGCTTCAAGGTTTCCAGGTCTAAATTACAATGCTGTCGGCAGGTGGCATCTTTCTTGGGACGTGTGGTGTCCTGTAGAGGTATGGGTGTATCTCTTGCACATTGGAGCTCTGTGTTGCATCATCCCAAGCCAGTGACCGGTTCCTGACTATTCTTTGCCATTCTTTTGGGATGTTTCTCAAAGAGAGCACACGGTAAACGGTGTTCTCTTCCAGAAAAAAGGGGGTGTGAAGCAAGTACTCCGGTATATCAGCGTTACATTGGATCCAACTGAAGACAGACACCCACCGTGTACTAGACATGCAGCAGGAGTTGCAAAAATTGTACAGAAAGTGACACACATAGTTATGGGGCATTCTTTAACTGTATTGACAACACACAGCATTGTGGCATATGCGAACTCTGCAGCGTTCACGATAACCTCACTCAGGCAAACGCGACTTGACAAAGTTCTGAATGCACCGAACATTACTTTCACACATGAAGGCATCAATATGGCAGACAGTGTGGGAGAGGGAGAGCCACATCTATGCGAAGAAATGGTCCGGAAAGAGGTAAGGCTAAGAGCAGACTTACAGGCTTAGCCCTATCTCAGCCCAAGGAAGTACTTTACACGGATGGCTGTTGTTACAGACATCCGGTAGAAGGTTTGAAAGCAGCCTATGTGGTGGTAAGACAGGTGCAAGATGGTTTTGAGGAGATCATTGCGACACCAGTGCAGGGAAGAGTCTGCTCAATTAGCAGAATTACAGGCAATGATAGCAGCATTGGAATGGGCAGAAGGAAAGCGAGTGGACATTTACACAGACTCAGCCTATGTGGTAGGAGCAATATAGATGGAATTGAGTCAGTGGAAAAGATCAGGATTCATGACAGCAGCCAAAACTCCAATAAAGCATGAGAAGGACATCAGACGATTGGCTGAAGCGCTGATGAAGCTGAGGTTGCAGTGATCAAATGCAAGGGGCTTCTCCACTTCTCCGCTTCTCCACAGGAACATGCAATGTGGAAAGAAAGGAGAGTTCACCGGATGGTAGACCTGCCCTACCTCCCAAGTTGTTGTCCTCGTTGCTAGAAGAAGCACACGGGCTAACACACTGTGGGAAACCACAGATGCAGAGGCATTTGAAACATTGGTGGGATCCATTTTTGCCAGCAATGATTGAGCAGTATAACCACAGATGTGAAGTGTACAAAGTTTAATGTCAGACCGACAGTGAAGCCGCATGAGGGCAAATTCCCTCTGCCAAGATTGCCAGGTCAGGAGGTAATCATTGATTACACTGATATGGTACAAAGAGTGAATGGATACAGGTATCTTCTGGTAGCAGTGGACGCATACACTGGGTGGCCAGAGGCAATACCTGCAAGGAAGGAGGATGCGAAAACGGTGATCAAATTTCTTGTCAATCAGTACATTCCAATGCATGGGTTTCCTAAAAGGATCAGGTCAGATAATGGCACACACTTCAAAAATAAGGATCTACAAAGTTTTGAGACAGCATTGGGTCTTAAACACTCATTTGGCCCAGTCTGCCATCCTCAATCCCAGGGTAAAGTGGAACGAATGAATCAGATCATAAAAGGGAAGATTGGAAAAGTGTGTGCACAAACAGGGCTTAACTGGGTGGATGCCCTGCCCATAGCTTTGATGTCTATCAGGAGTTCAGTGAATTCTATTACGGGGTTCGCTTCTGTTGAACTAAGAGGTGAGAGAGCTGCAAGTCCTTCATAGTAGAGTCGTTAGCTGTCTCTCACTAAGAGGATATAAGGTTAAGATAAGTGCTCCAGAACAACATTTTGCTTTGGTTACTTTTATTATTGAATCAGTTGTATAATCAGTTGTTAAGTGCATGTCAGGATGTGTGGTAAAGCTCCCTTTGAGGATTGGTTTCTGTTGTAATGCTCTGTATTGAGGCACACCCTAGAGAGACAGTTCTGTTGAATCTGGCCCTGACGCAAGATACGGAATTCCGTGCTCGCACCCATACGACCAGTCATTCTCGGATGCATATGACCCCCTCCTCTAACCAAACTCGGCGATCAGCCATTGTGCCGGCTGTAGATCCATGTTTGAAGGACTGGGGGTGTGGTTATGAGCAACAATATGCCATGGGAATGAATGTTACATTCCAATTCGACCTTTGCGACACTGGCATAGCGTGTGGAAGCTCTCCGGCTTCACGGCAGGGATACAATGTGTATTTATGTGGCTCCAATATGCTTCATGAGATTTGTGTAGATGGGAGTGAGGAACATAGGGTTTTCATACAACGCTCACATTGGACACCATCTCTGACATATGTACAGAACAAGTCTAGGGTAGATCATATTGGTTTTGCTTGCGGAAGTTTGACCTCCCCCTCTCATGGTAAGGAAGTCTGGCGCTTCACCCGCCTCTATAATACAGCCCTGAGAGAGTACAAAGACGGTTTCCACTGTGCAAACACACGGCGTGAGACAGCACAGACGCTAGGGCAGGAGGAGCGTTTGTGTCGCCGATAGAGTTGTCACCTGTGTCGCACACACACACACATTGACAGTGGGTCATCCGCACGCACAGACCTAGCGGTGGCATCTGAGCGCTGTATTTAGCGACACATCTGCGTACATAACATACAGACAAATATACAGAGATACAAATATTCAGGGACGATTCTTCCGGGACATTCAGTGTCCTGAGAGAATTGAATGTTTTTTTTTCCCGGGACAGTCCGTGAAAACCGCGACAGGTGGCAACACACGTCGCCTAAATACTAGGATCAGAGTTGTTCACGTCTCGTTCTTCTTCGTGTACTCCGGGGGGCAGGAAAGGCCTGTGTGTAGATTGGTGCGCCTCCTTGTGGTGGCCAAGAACATTACAGAGCTCGGAAGAATGGCGGCGAGCTGAGTGGTCGCAGAAGCTTGTGCCGGCCTTAACAAGTCTTTCAGGCAAAGCAGCGCGACCAAAGTGCTGCCGCACTTGAAGATCACACCCCAGCGCTTCTCCGTCCTGCTGACAAGTGGAGCAGGTGAGTTGGAGGTGTCGGATTGCCTGTCATCCACGTAAGATCCAATACTGCCTCCGTAATTCAGCATAGACTCGTTACGTGCCTGGGTGTAATAGATGTTGATCCATGTCTTTGGTCGAGTTTTACCACTTGATGCCTTGGGTCAAGCACAATTAGGCGAATTTCTCCGATGCTTAGATTCAGTCTGCGTAACCTCCCTCCCACACGGATGAGGCCCATTGCATCATCCCACTCTGGAGCAAGGCTGAGCAAATGGCTGTGATTTGATGCAGGTTTCTTTGCTTTAAGGGCGGCGACTTCTTGGGGTCTGAGGTTGTCGGAGCTGGGGTTGCAACCCTATGAGCCTGTCACATTGCTTCCACCAGTTCTTTCCATGAACTATACTGGGTAGCATCAGGGATGTCATCGTTTGGCTCCATGGCTGTGAAGCAGCAGAAAGTAATACCCATCAATTCGGATGAGCTCACAGTTGATGTTTGCTCAGGTTTCTTTGGCCAGTGCTCTGCACTCTGTTTCAGGAATGGGGGTCCTTGACTCCAGCGACCAGGTCCTGCTAGCTCAAGCAGTGAGCAGCATCAGCAGTGATTTTCCCCTGTCAATGTATCGCCAGGCCTGTCGGTCAGTGAGTTCTTGGGTCTCAGAGACTCGGGTTCCAACAAGCACCGCACTCCAATGCGGTGATGGAGTCGGACAACAGCACAGTAAATTGAATGGGAAGCTTCATCTCATTCTCTATGAGCTTAGCAAGTTGAGCTCTGGCTAGTGCTGTTGTGGAGGTTTGTGATTAGTGGTAGTCTAGGCGAGGTTCTCTTGTTATCCTTCTTTTGCCCCTGGGGCGTCGGACGGACAGAGTTGGTTGCAGTTGGAGGGCAAGGGACTTTAATGATGATGCTGGCAACATGCCAACATGTCAGTTAGCCGTCTCATTTTGGCATGGACTTCTCTGAGTCCAACCAGCTTGCATCTCAGCTTGCATGATGCCCTTTTTCAGTAAGGCTCCTTTGGAGTTGGGGGTAGGACCGGTTCGCCTCATGTAGAGCAGCATACCTCCAATGGTGGTCGGGGTAGTGAAGCACAGGGGAGTTGGGGCAGGTCATCTTGGCCGCACCCTCCAGTTGAGGTGACCACTCTTCTTCATATGCCCGCCTGTGGGATTGCCTACTGCTGATGTAAATGACCTCATAGTCGTCAAAGCGGGTTGGTGGACGTATGGGACACTTTGGCCGTACTGCATGATGCTGATCTTAAAACTCCATTCTGTCCAGGGGTAAATGAAGTATCCGGCTCGAAGGACCAAGTGGTGTGGAGGCTTGTGATTAGTAGTAGTCTAGGCGTGGTTCTCTTGTTATACTTCTATCGCCCATGGGGCATTGGTCAGGATGCAGTGAACAGAGTTGGTTGCAGGTGGAGGGCAAGGGACTTTAATGATGATACTGGCGTTCGCAGTATAGCATGCTGTGTCGTTACAGAGGTTTGTGTTTATATGTATGTGTGTGGTTTCTGAAATGCATACAAAGGATGACATGAAAAAGATGACATATAATTAAAGTTATCACAAAACACTCAGTACAATACACCAACAGCCCCATATAGCAAATAATAATACATGTAACATAACAGGAATATGCAATGCTCAGCAAGTGATTAAATAGAAAGAGAAAACTGCACTGTGCTGTCTGCTCTCATGAACTTACACACGACCAAACTGACTATAACTTAACCCTTTGGTCTTACATCATATATTAATAACAATAATATGCATTACTGTCACGTAGCGCATGGATCTCTAAGGCTTGTTACAGATAACGACATTACTCGGTCTAGCAAGTTCTAGTGTAATTGTTAGCTTCGAGTTAGCAGCTAGGCTAACGCTGTGCTCTAACAACAATAATAATGACATGAAAAACGTAGATAGCAGACTCCCTTATCACAGATGCACACTAACAACAACAGTGTTGTCTGCAACGATTTCTGAACAAATTAGTTGAACTGAGCTGCATTAGCTGTGGCAATCAGAAGAGGAACGATACCTCGATCATAAACTTAACAGAAAAAACGTCCTCACCCCCTATTGGTCACAAGATGCATAACACATATCGACAACATCCGGTCTTACTGGAGCCTTTCAAACAAGTGCTGCACAGAGTTCAAGGCAGGGTATGGACTTTTGATGTTTGGGTGCAACTGTGGACCTAGCCATCACGCAGGAGGTGTGGATGCTGTTCCCTGCATCAACCATTAGGTAAGCCACTGCTCCGTATGCTTGCTCCGAAGCATCACACAAGATATGAAGATCATACTTCGCCTCTGCACCTTGCACAGGAAGTGGTGAGTAACAGCGAGAGATGGATACACCATTGAGGTGTTTCAGCTCATTCTCCCAGGCTTCCCAGGCTTCTCAGAGGGCAGGAGGTAGGTCAGGATCGTCCCAGCCCCTTTGCTTGGACCAAAGCTGCTGGATCAGAACTTTGGCATGAGTTGTGAATGGCTTCATGAATCCTAGAGGATCATATTGACTGGCAAGTACTTGATAAACTGCCCTCATCGTCAGTGTAGAGTGCTCGATAGTAGGATACTGGTACCCAAGGGTGTCAACTGTGCAGCTCTAATCTCAGACCTAAAGTGGGTTCAAGTGGGCCTGTATGGTTCTGGCTCAGCCACTGCTCTGTAGCTGATGATCTGGCTTCGGTAGGAAGATGTGTGACCACTATTGGTTGATTACTTGCCCATTTTCTCAGGTCATCCTCCTTCTGCCAGTAAGGTGTGCAGCTGGTCGATTCTTAGTTTGGCAGCATTTATAGAGGGATAACTTTCAAGGCAGTTGTCGACGTAGAAACTCTGTTGCACCGACTGTAGCACTTCAGGATTGCTGTCTTGGGGCCTGATTTACTAAAGCTTTGCGCGAATAAAAACGTGTGCAAACTCGATGTCACCCGCAAAAAAATGTGCAAGCTGATTTACTAACAGTGTGCACTGTGGATTGCGTCCTCAAAGTGAGGAAAACTGCATGCGTTGGCCATTTAGCGCCATGGCCTTAATGCATATGCAATATGGGGCCTGACTGTGTGAGCAAAATCCTGGGAGGAGAATATGCAGATTAGAAATATTAGCACACGCAAAACGATTTATCAAACCCGGAAACGATTTAACACATCTGAAAGGAAGGTGCACAATGTCTGCAGGAAGCTAATTTTGATTTGAGTTATTTTCTGTGAGCTGTTTATGGTGCGTTTTATTTTCATTCAATATGACTTCTCTGTGGCTCTGTTGTAGGTTGTTTTTTGCACCAAACACATAATTAACCACACTATCACGCACTGGTCCTGCACTCTCCGGTCCTCCATCTCCCGGTAGTCCATCGCCTGCTCCAGTCCCTCAGCTCTTAGGCTGATGGAAGAACCAGCCACTGCCTGCACCACAGCTTCCACTCCTCTAGTCAGTGACTGTATGGCCATTGCTGGTCCAGACACGGCGCTGACCAGCTGCCTGGTGTGCCCAGCAATGTCCAACCGGAGCGCACGAGCCAAACTGGCCATACTGGCCATACTGGCCGCTGCTCGCACCTCTTGTGCAATCGCCCGCAATCGAGAGCAGCAAACATTTTACTTTCTTCTGCCAGATGTGTTGGTTTGCCTCAGCCACAAGGACTTCCAACTCCAGGGAATCATATTTATTCTTGCGCTTTCCTCTGCACTCGCTATGATGGAAAGGCTGACAGGGTGCAAACTCCTCATTTGCATACTGCTGTTTGCACCTGTTATCACTGCGGCAATTTCCCTAAGTAAATCACCCGAAAAATGCACGCAAACCAAGCTCGCAAAATCTTTTAAGCGCCCCGTATCTGGGATCTTAGTAAATCAGGCCCTTGGTGGTTACGAGCATGTAGCTGCAAGGTGAAAATGGCACAGCATGGGCTGCTTGTTGTGCCAAATGGTAGCACCTGCCATTAGTACACATCCGGTGGATCTTCACAGTGCGGGTCACTCCAAATGAATTGAAGGAGTGGTCTGTCTTCAGGCAGCAGATGGATTTGATGGAACATTGCACGAATATCACCACTGACTGCAATCTGGTGCTGTCTGAACTAGAGATTGACCAATATGGTTACCATAGCATACCGATACCGATGCCAATTAATAGTAGCCAAGGCGGCCGATAACCAATATTTGGAGCCGATGTTCATTTGCAGTAAAAGTGAAAATATTGGCGTCAAAATTTTGAATTAAACGTGTTGACTGGAATCGGGACATAATCAAAAGTGCTCACGTCTGTAGCGCCCACTTTATATCCGTTAAGGTTATCCATTATTGTGTGCTGCGGCCACGGTCCATGGTCCAGAGTGTCTGTGTCCCCGGCCCCCAAGTCTCTGCTCCTTGCAGCAAATTGCAGAGACTGCACTGAAGACACAACCTGTCATCGGAGTTTGTCTACTTTCTTTGTTGTGAAATACATCTTCAATTGTTGACTGAGAAGAAGTTGCCTCATCCTGATGAAATTCAGATTCCCATTTCTTCAGAGCTGTCACATGTAACTCAGGGTGATGAATCCTTAGATGGCTTTATGGTCTGTCAAAAAGACGTCACTGTACTTTTCTCAGAAACTCATTATTAGCGGACTCTAACACAACTTCCGGTGTGTACCTTCAAAATAAAACCCTCTGACTGAAAGGAACATAAATAGCATGCGCTGGTTTTGGTTTCTTAGCTGTGAATTATTAGGCAGACTATACAGCATCTGTGTCTCTTATTAACCACCACAAACAGTTATACACAACGCTCAGTTACATTGTGATTTAGTATTTTGTGCGCACGTTGTAAGTATTTCGGGTCCACAAATAAATAATTTGTGCGCACTTTATATTCATTTCGTGGCCACAAATTAGTATTTCGTGGGAACGAAAAACTATGTTGTGAGAATGAATTAGTATTTTGTGGGAACAAAATAGTGCTTTGTGGAAACAAAATAGTATTTCGTGCGCACGTTATATCCGTAGTTTTCTTTGTACTGCCAGACGTGTTTGTTTGCCTCAGCCACAAGGACTTCCAACTCCAAGGAGTCATATTTATTCTTGCGCTTTCCTCTGCACTCGCTATGATGGAAAGGCTGACAGCGTGCAAGCTCCGAATTTACATACTGCCATTTGCACCTGTTGTCACTTTGGCGATTAAATCAGCCACAAAACACATAAAATCTTACCAGGAGCACACAATTTAGCGCCCCTTATCTGGGATTTTAGTAAATCAGGCCCATAGTCTATGAAATCTTTGGAACTATGGCAAAAAAAAACATTGATTATGCCTCGGCTTAGAGACTATCACAGGCTCTTTGAGCAGGGAGATGTCACCTTAGCGAGGTGTGTCACGAAGATTCCACCTGAGAATTAGCAAACTCCAAAGGATGCTGAACCACATAATTGTGCTGGCTATAAAGTAGTGAAAGCCCAAAGAACTTATTTTGTTGTTGAAAAGGCGAAAGTAATACCACAGTTTGTAGGACTTGCAGGGCAGAAGACAAGCAAATGACAATACAGATTCTACATACACACACTTCTATAGATTGGTGTGGAAAAACAAAGTGTTTAAGAAAACACTTTTGATTAACATGTTGAAGGTTAAGGTATGCCAATAGTTGTGGACAGATTGCCAAACCACGTGGAAGGATGCTTAATCTGTTGCTTTGTTTTGATGTATAGAAGCCATAAGCAGGTGGGGATTTCCAGATCAGATATCTTTAGTCAATGGGAGAGAGTTTGTGGATAAAATTGTGTTAGTAATTTTGCAAAAACTGGGAATTAAACAGTGTCTTAGAGCAGTCTATCACCCAAAAATTAGAGGTGAAAGACAGTGAGCTGGAGGAGAAATATCCATTTTGAATATGTAGTCTCATTATAGACTTAACTTTCCCACTAGATTGGTATGACCCAGATGTTCCAAGGGGATTCAGATGCTTAAACACTGACAATAAAATGGGACTGGATGGCCCTGACCAAGGACACTGTGATGAAATGTTTAGTTTTAAAATATTGTCCACACAACACAGTCGACACTGCAGAAAACCTGCAATTATACCGTCTCTTGTCGTCTCATATATAGAGATAGTATTAGATTTTGATTATATTGCACTTTGTGAAATTTTAAGTGGAGTTTTCTTGTATTGTATGAATACACGACAATTTGTTTTAATTGTTAGATGTTTTCCATTGTCGGGTCAGTACATTGGGACCACAGATGTTTTCTTTTTTTTCTGTGTTAAGGGAAATAGGATCTTGGCAGGGAAAGGTCCATTGAAAGGCCCGATGAGTTGACTGGCCTGATATTTACTGAGGTATTTGCTTAAGTAATTATACACACATTGTCGAAGTTCCTTCTTTTCAATTGGTCCGAGTATTATATGTGGTTGCCGAAGGTAGAGGGGCTGTAAGTCAATATTTATGTCTAGATTGTTTGATAGATATTTCAGAAAGGGTAGCTGCTCTTACACTCCACAAAGTTGATGTATTGCTCAGGTTATATTGTAGGAAGCATGTATGGGCAGAACTGTTTGTCATAACTGCTAACATGTGTGTGCTTTAATTTTTTATTTTCAAGACTGTTTATTCTTGAAAGAGGGAAATGTGTAGTATCTGAAGCTTTAGACGGTAAGGTGTCATGCATTTGTTCACAGCTATTTATGGGTTTGTTATGTATACCATAAAGGGCTTAAGTTAAAAAAAAAGGTGCCATGCCAAGGTACCATGAGAAAGAGGATGCCTCTTTGTCTTAGGGTAAGAGGATGTAGGATCCTGATCCTCACTTATGAACCATCAGACTATATGAAGTGGATGTAGAGCCGTTAGTCTCTTTTCATATTCCTATATTGGCTTCGGAACTTCTCCAGTGCTTGATTTGATATGAATTTTCTTAACAATAAGCAAGCAAGATGGTGCCAGCTCTCTTTCAAAGTAACCAGGGAAAGCCCAGTGTAATTCACGAGAACATGCAAACTGTATGCCCCGATTTCAGTATCTGTCCCTCCAAACTCTTGTTTGTCCTCTCTCTTCTCTCACTTTCTGACATTACAAAATGTTGTCAATTATGATGAATCTTTGAACATGCATTTCCTTCTCTTCAAAGGCACACGACTGGTGTTTGTTACAATAGTTCATGGTTTTCTTCGGAGGGCACAAATCATTGTTTTTTTTAATGATGCAGACTAATCACATTGTGTTCCGCTCCCCCTTCCCTCCAGTAGTAGTCCTGCCCAGTGGTGGTGGAGCTGCGTTGAGTGTGCGTCACATCCCTCTAGTGCCTGGCTCCTCTCTGAATACTTAATACAGACCACGTGGTGCGGAGACAGACTGCAGCTTCTTTTGTTCAAATCAATCAAACCGGAGAGGAGCTGAGAGCTGCTGAATCAGGATATTACTGGTACATCTATTTATTCCAACCTTTCGCCTTTTACCGATGACATTTAAGAAACCACAACATTTGGTCCCGACTATTGCGATCAACGCACGCATGTCCAATAATTAAAATGTAAAAAAAAAAGTTTTGTTGCACCATTGTTTTCTGGCATTGGTGTCTTTATTTAGAATTCTTGTTAGCTTACAGTAGCGATGCAACCTTAGCCTAGTGAACATTATTAGTAGGCTCTTCGGCTAATTTTACACCAAACGTAAACACAGTCCCGTCTGGGTAACCTGGAAGTAGCATTTCTTTACAATACAGAAACTTCAGTATCTTATTTGTACAACAACTGTCCATACACCTTGATAAGTTGTGCTTTAGCCTGTCTGCTAGCTCGCTGCTCACCCATTATCTGAACAAAGAGGACGGTGTTAGCCGGCTAGCCTATAGAGCTAGCTCCGAGCTACGAGATAGACCTGGTTTTAGTTTGGTACTGGTTTGGTCTGCCACCTGCTTCGGATAACTATGATGGAAGTGCCTCGTTAAACGTGGATGTTTTCTCCCTTAATTGAGCTTTCTTTGCCACACAAGCGACCAAGACGAGTGTCGCCGAACGTCATATCACGAGTAGTTTAAACGCTGGTCAACGTAAAGGCGTACACAACCATATAGTTGTCAGCGGTTTGCGCGTTCGTCGGCATTTTTCATTCGAATCGTTCACTTTTATCGATGCTCTGAAGCGAATGTGACGTTAAACAAAGGTGTGAAAGTTATCGCCCCAGTAGCCGGCAGCCTGTTCTGGAGTGGTACATTGTTTCACCTCCTGCATTGTTTTACGCATCTGATGCGGACGGCAACAGAAACAGGCCCTGCGTGAGGTCACAGAAACTTTTGTGTCTTTCACGTAATGGAGAGTTCTTGTTAAAAAAAGAAAGCCCAATTGCTCTAGATATGTCTTTTTGAATAGAATAAGTGATTTGTAGGCCATTAGATTAGCAGTAAGCACCTTCCTCCTTTCGTTGACCATACAGGCGTCCACTTTAACAAGTGTTTCCTCGGTGGTGGTAGTGGCTGAATTGCGAGTCGCTACCCACTTTAGTAAGTGATAAATATTACCACATTATCATTAACTCTGCCTGGCTGCCTAACTTTCCAGTTAGTTCCAATTCCACCGATTGCATTGTCTTTGAAATGTCACGCAACGTCTCACCTGCTCTCGTGTTTAACTTCCACGGACAGAAGGTCTCCTCCACCTTTTCCACTCTCACTCCCAAACGATCGCTCCCTCCTCTCCAGGACGACAGCGCCTGACCCGAACATGCCGCGCAAGAAGGTGACCGACGTCTCAGGGAACGGTGGCGTGAAGAAGAAGAGGACCAGCGGCAAGAGAAAAGAGAGGGACTTCAGTAGCGACGACGAGTTTGACTTTGAGCAGGAGAACAACAAGAAACCTGGCAAGCCCTCCGCCAAGTCCGGCCTCCAGCCCGTCACTGTGGCAGAGGATGTCAGAGAGAAAATAGTGGGTTGGATAAATCACCTATACGCAATATAATCACTGCCAGGAACACGTTGTGTTACGTTTTGCCTGGAATGTTGACATCAGGGCGTCTCGTAGCTGCCAAAAATATGGAACACGTGTTTGGATAGTTTAAGGCTTTTACTGCGTTTATTTTCCTTTAACACTTTCCCGGTCAGTCTGCCCGATTCAAATGAATGTTAAGGCAAAATTAAGCTCTTCTAGAAACTCGTTTGTCTAATTTATCTTCATTTAAGGGTTTTAGCCTGGCTCCTAATTGGGGGAAAAAAGAATTCACTTGGGATTTCTTGAAAGATGGTGGGGAAACGTATTAAAGGGTCACTTCTTCGAACGTGCCAAGTGTGACATCAGAATGTCCCTTTTAGTTCAACTTCCAGATACTCTTCTTCTTTTTGAGGTCATCTAACGGCATCAAGTGTCACGGTTTGAAACCATTAACTACATTTTCTCCTTCCTGAAGAAACTCGAGTGCCCGAAGGTTAAAGGCCAGCTGCTCATATTTGGTGCAACCAACTGGGATTTGATTGGGAGAAAAGAAGTGCCCAAGCAACAAGGTAAAACATTTCAGTGTGATGTCTCTCTCTGTTCATTTATTTGGTCACTGCCAAGCCAGACATTTGCATCCAATCCCAGTTGCATACATGAGAATGAGAATGCCTCACTTCGAAAGAAAGCAAATGTGAGACCAAGGAGATTGTGCTTGCATAAAGTGGATTTTGTCATAGATGTGTGTGTGTGTTTTGTCTGTGTTCTGTGTTTGTTCTCAGCTGCCTTCCGTAACCTGGGCCAAAATCTGTGGGGTCCTCACCGCTATGGCTGTCTGAGCGATGTCAAGGTTAGCTGTGTGGTGTCTGGGCCCTGTGCCGCACACAGCCTCCTCATGACCACCGAGGGCAAGCTGTGGAGCTGGGGTATGTAACGTGCTGCGCTCGTTTGTCGTCTTCTCGAATCCCGCCTTTCCTCGACTGATCTCGCTGAACGGTCAGGGTGGTGTCACACGAACCTAACCTTCGGTTATCCATGACCCTCGCTCCTAACTTTTTTTTGGTCTGACAGGTCGTAACGATAAAGGGCAACTGGGCCACGGGGACACCAAGCGCGTGGAGGCTCCCAAGATGATTGAGGCCCTGGCAGATAGTGTAATTGTTGCTGCGGCATGTGGACGCAATCACACCCTGACGCTCACAGGTAAGGTCAGCCACCGCAACGCGGGTCACGCACAATAGCCCACGACACCCTGCTGAGCTCAGGCGAATCTCGGTTCAGCGGATCATCCTCGAGATGCTTCAACAGCTCGATTGGAGTTGAGGGTCCCAAGTATTTTTCACACTTTGATTCACAGTTACAGGCTTGATGCGTGCGGGTGGGCCCACTTCAGCACAGGAGTAACAGATGTCAGCTGTAGTATTTCTCCAAATGTATTTTTAAATGTGTAAAATCTGAGAGTAATCCTTACCTGCAAGGGGGGGTGTGGGGTCTGTGTGTGTGTGTGTGTGTGTGTGTGTGTGGGGGGGGGGGGGGGGGGGGGGGGTAGAGCTGTGTTTTTGTCTGACTGTGATGGAAGTCGTGAGGAAAGCTCTTGGATCAGCTCAAACGAGGCTTATCTGCCGAAATGAATTGGCTCACTTGCAGAGTAAATACCCAATGGATTTGTCCCATCACAGATAACCCTTTCTGTTCCAAGTGCTTTCTCATCAAATGTCCTGTGAGCAAGGCGCTGCGCTGCGCTGCCATCTTCGCCATTCATTTGGCTTCACATTAAGGTGGTCCCTCTAACTTGCGCCTTCTCCATACTGAATCTGAAAGTTACGTCCAGGCATAACGCGCATACTGGGGTTTACGTCTAACTGGTGCACTCATCTTAGACTACCTCTACATCAGACTTAAGGTTCCACCCAGGTGTACGCCCAACTGGTATACTCAGCCCCAGGTTCGTCGCCGAGCTAAACTGAGGCTGCATAGGCCGCCACACAGTCAACTTATGCACATATCTCAGTTTATTTTGACAAATTCTAAAATTGGCAAAAAAAGTGTCAAAAAAGATGCATTCACTCTGTCATTATGTGGTATTGTATGTAGACTGAAGGGTTGTGTGTAGATTGAAGGGTAAGGCTATAACGTGACAGAAGTGTAAAGTTAAAGGAGCGAGTACCTGGCTGCGCTTTATATTACACCCATTTGAATGAAACCAACTTTGATCATACAAAAATGTTTCAAATGCGTTTACATTTTCCAAATAGGATTTCTTGTGCCGTGTCTTTGTAGTTTATCTCAAAGCTCAAAGATGACAGAACGAGACTGTGCCACCGCTTTCTCCACAGATGACGGCACCGTGTACTCTTTCGGCGAGAACAAGCTGGGCCAGCTTGGCCAAGGCAGCCAGACGGACGCAGTCCTCAGCCCAGCCCCCGTAAGCCTCCACCGTCAACCCGAACCTGCACTTTCCAGAGTCAACGACACACACCCTTTTCAAATCCTCAACATACACTCTTTGAGCCTGATCCGGCCTATACATGCATGTGGTGGACTTTTTGGAGGGAGAAAACCCGCAGACATCAACATTCAAACTCGACACTTGACAGAGACATACCCGGGACACGCCAACGTCCCATGTAATAATCTTAGGAAAAGCAATCATTTTATTTGCAATTGAACACTGTTGATATATGCAGACGGCGCTTCATCTTATAGGTCATAGTGACGCTAGCATCAGAAGGGGTTACATTCTGCCGTAACAAACATGACAAAAGTGACATTACATACAACAGATGTGCCAAACGGACAGATCTGAGGATACCCCCAGTGTGTCCACATGCGAACTGAAAGGCGGACAATTGTGACTCGCCCTCTCACCCCCCTTCTCCTCCCAGATTTCCTACAATGGCCAACCCCTGGTGAAAGTGGCGTGCGGCGCCGAGTTCAGCATGGTGGTGGACTGCAAAGGAAACCTGTACTCCTTCGGTTGCCCGGAGTACGGACAGCTGGGTACTCTCAAAGCACGCGAACACTGACCGTTTTGACGTCACGCCTCAAAGGGTCGGGACTCGGGGAGGTAGAACAGTCGTCCCCATTCTGTTAAGATGAACTCTGTCCCATTGGGAGGACCATCGGCGTGTGAGGTCTTCATGGCTGCGTGGAGCCTAGACTGCAGCCTAACCGCCAATGTCTGAATTTGTGTCCAGATCTGCCTTATGGTGTAATCCATGTACCATCTAGTTATCTCATGTGGATGTGTGAAACCATTTTTACCATTTGACACTCTTCCCCTCACGTCGATCCCTAGCTGTTTATCATACTCGTATTTTCTTGATGGTGTAGCGTTAACCGCCCGCCTGTCTTCTCCAGGCCACAATAGCGACGGGAAGTTCATAGCCCGCGCCCAGCGCATCGAGTTCGACTGCGAGCTCATCCCCCGCCGCGTGGCCATATTCATCGAAAAGTCCAAGGACGGCCAGGTCATGCCCGTGCCCAACGTGGTGGTCCGGGACGTGGCCTGCGGGGCCAACCACACGGTGAGCGACGACCCCCCCCAGTTCAGATCGAGTTCGCCCGGCACACATGGCCGCGCCAATGACCGCCTTGCTTGTGTGTGTGTGTGTGCGCGCGCGCAGCTGGTCCTGGACTCCCAGAAGCGAGTGTTCAGCTGGGGCTTCGGGGGCTACGGGCGCCTGGGCCACACGGAGCAGAAGGACGAGATGGTCCCGCGGCTGGTCAAGCTGTTCGACTTCCCGGGACGCGGCGCCGTGCAGATCTGCTCCGGCTACCAGTGCTCCTTCGCCGTCAGCGAGATGGGTAAGAGAAGGCCGACGGCGCTCCCGGGGGAGGGTGCGACTCGAAATGCGTTTCATACGCGGGGCAAACTCGACGGATTGCCCTCAGACCAAGAAAAGAACCAAGAAAACCCTCGACGTGGGGGGGGGGGGGGGGGGGGGGGGGGGGGGACGGGGACGGTAAAGAGAGACCTCAGGGTGAGAGACAGGAGGGCATCCTCCACCAGGACAGGCAGAACGGCACAAAGAGCAGTCTACAGATATGGATTACAGTGCAGACATCATAGGAGGAGGAGGAGGAGGAGGAGGAGGAGGAGGAGGAGGGGGGGGGGGGGGGGAGGAGGAGGAGGAGGGGGGGGGGGGGGGGGGAGGAGGAGGAGGAGGAGGAGGAGGAGGAGGAGGGAAAGCACATAGACTTGCACTCTCTCTCCTGCCGCACGGGGCTGTACATAGCCCGACTTACAGTTGTTTTCTGGTGTTTACAGGTTTCTTTACCTTGGCTGATGTTGGGGCAAAGGTTATAATACCAGTTCTCTGCAGTCAAACGATGCATATAATAAAGTGTGTCTCTTGTTTTTTGCAGGGGGATTATTTTTCTGGGGGGTGACGAACACTTCCAGAGAGTCGACCATGTACCCCAAAGCTGTGCAGGATCTGTGTGGTTGGAAGATCCGTAGTCTGGCGTGTGGGTAAGTGGAAGCCGCGTGGCACTGTTTTTCCACTGTAAAAGATGTGGTCAAAAACCTGCGAAGAAGAAATGGAATTGGTCAGACCTTCATCCGTACGGACAGTGTGTGGCTCTCACGGTACTACCCGTTTCCACCCTGAACCTGCTTTCCTGAAATGTGGGCGTTTCCGAAAGCATTTTTTTTATCTCACAGGAAGAGCAGCATCGTCATCGCTGCAGACGAGAGTACGATCAGCTGGGGCCCCTCTCCCACATTCGGAGAGCTGGTGAGACTTGAACATGGCTGACTCTCCATGGTTTGGTCCAGAGCAAGCGATTGCAGGCGTTGACTGGAGCGCTTGTTGATTGTGTTTTGTCCTCTTAGGGATACGGAGACAACAAACCCAAATCCTCAACCACTGCTCAGGAGGTCAAAACTTTGGACGGAGTGTACATTGAGCAGGTACATGGGCTGACAAATGACAAATGTTCTTAACAGGGTAGATTCCATTATAGGTCGCTGTTCACTAGGGATGGGTGCCAACTTCTGTACTTGTATTACGACCAACCAGGCGTCGATTCATATTTAATCCAACAGTGCCACATTTCGGCACCTGAATGCAACGTGTTGGCGTATTGTCATATACGAGAGTGAAGGAGTCTCGAACTTTATTGGATCAGAGCTACTGTCTGCTCCGAGCCACACCTTCTCCTCTTGTCCGGGCCTTTGATCCACGCCGAGGGTTGCATGGGAACTTGAAATGCTCAGCTGACTTGAGGCTGATGGGAAGAATTGGGTTACAAGTGGGTGTACTTCAGCACAAGGCCCTCTGTCATGCTGAGTCCTGTTGAATATGTGGACTGGCCCGGCCTCATATCGGTGGTCACGGCCGGATGGAGCTTTGATGGATTTCTTTCTACTCGTGCCTACAATGGACCCGAAGCCTTGGCACTTTGCAGGATGATTTATGCGATTTGTCACCACTGTTCACAAGGAAGCCAAAAGCTCAGCAAACCCCATGAGAAACGTCTCATTCTCAGGCATGTAAAATCTGACAGGCCCACAGGTTGCACATCTGGAACACCTGAATTGCCAAGTGCTTTTTTTCCTGCTTACTTAGGCTCCGTAGTATGTGATGATGATGATGATGGTGTGCGTGTCAAATGCAACACTGATGTATATCAAGACAAGTACATGGACATAGCAGTCATAGGATAGTCATGGCCTAAAGGTCAGTCTGAGACAGTTGACTGGAAGTTTGATACAAAAAGATACAGAGTGTGACAACGTAGAAAAGCCCGTTTCCCAATGAGTCCATCACACGCTCAAGCCTTTGTCACTTTGACCAGCAACATGTGTGCTATTTGGTGTTGGTAGTCCGCTGCGAGTCTTGGTATCGCGTTGTTCTGTCAGTGAACGGTGATCCGTTCCTTGGCTGAACAGGTGGAGGTGTTGAGAAAGGAAAAAGCCAGAGTGTCTGACCGTCTTTGTTTCGCAGGTGGTGATGGGCTACTCCCACTCCCTGGTTATTGCCAGACAGGACACCGAGCAGGAGCAGGAGAGACTGAAAAAGCTGCCCGAGTACAATCCCCGAACAATCTGATGGCCAGCCGCCCGCCGCCCGCCGTCTCTCGCCGGAGCAGTGACCCCAGCATGCTCATCAGGAATCCCCGTCGGCCTGGGTGGTTCGCCGGCCTCGACGGTTGAATTCGGGGGGTCAGGCGTTCAGAAGTCCAAGCAACATCCAAACATATCAGCAAAACCACTTTTCCACCAATTTGGACAGTGAAACATAAAGAGGAAATGGGACCGGAGGCAGATCGATCCTCCGGACGGTCCGGCTTTCACAACGAATGGTCACTCCCTACCTTGAGCGGGCGAGGTTTGCTCAGTGCTTCCCAAAAACCCTTTTCTATTTTGTAATACAGCCAAATGTTTCGTGTCTTGTGTATGAGTACGTATCTCTGTTCCGTTTTCTCTGTTGTAATATTTGAATCGGTTGTCACATTTACGGGTGCTAAAACGGGACCCTCAGTCTTTTTCTACTGAGCGGTTGTGGAAGACCAATTCTCTCCATACCTGTGCCTTTTTCTACTTGTTCAGGGTATGGAAGTCTTGCTTTTGTTGTTCAGAGGATCAGCCGATCGAGGCGTTTGTGGTAGTGTGGGCGTGCGTTCAAACCGCCGCGCGTTAGTCGGGATTTGGGCCGCCATCGGCGTCGGTGCACTCCACTCCATGTTACATTCCTTCTGTTTCTGCTCTTCAGCGTTTGAATCGAGGAGCGCGCCGCACTCTCTACGGGACCAGTGTCTTAAAGATCATCCTTGCTCGTTATTCCAACGCTTAAAAGAACTCTGAGCACCAACGCCACGTCGAAGAATTGGCTTGCCATCAAAAAAGGCGTGCTGGGAAAAGGATGCAAGTCCCTTGGAAAGGTTTTCTCCTGCTTGTACTGCATTTTTTTTAATGAAATTTCTGTGCATTTTTTCATTTAAATTGCTGAATAAAGATTCACACGAATTGGCCCGTTTCATGATACCCTTACTGAAAGTCCTCACATGTGAAGTCATTTACAATTTAACTTTTTTTTTCTTTTTTATAAAATTGTTCCAAAGCACCCATATTTCTTAGATACTTGAGTAAATGGTTTAAAATCAGTGGATGGCAGTTAGTCATTGCACCAGCGATCTATTTGCGATCTAATGATCCAATTGTGTTAATGTCCAACTCAAAGTTTACCTGGATTCTTTAGCACTTTCAGCCTGAAGGCTAAGGATAACAATAGCCCTAAAAACCAAACGCTACTTGCATATATTCTCGCACTTCGCTCCAACCGACTGAGATTGAAAACTTAAGACCAGACTAGCTCTTCAGTGTCAGCCTAAGAACGGAAGCTGCACTACATTTGCAGCAAATGTCATGTCTACTGTAAAGTGTATTGGCCCAGTGAATTGATTCTTCAGGAAAAACGGTGGACAACCTCGAACAAGTTTCTGTACTTTCAACATTTATTAAAATGTACAAAAATCAGGTCAGCCGTCGACTTAATCTTCATCCTCCTCCTCGTCTTCATCCTGGTTGATCTGGAAGTAGCGCAGCTCATAGCTCTCCTTGGTGTTGGCCACCACACGTAGCCAGTCCCGCAGATTGTTTTTCTTCAGGTACTTCTTGGTCAGATACTTCAGGTACCTTGGGCACAGGACACAAACGCATCCAGTTTACTTTGAGAACAGACGGGTGGGGGGACTCGTGCAACTTTATCCCAAGCTCAACTTTTAACACTGACAAGTTACGCAATATGTGATCTTACATTTTGCCTTCAATCAGAACACAATACTGCAAACCCATGGAACGCACTACTTAAGCCGTGGAACTATCTTGACATGTCAGTCGTTTTCAGTCAACAGGTCGAGATGACACATGTTGAGAAACAGTCAGTAGGCAAATTTTCAGGTCGGCCCACTGGGCCTGCACAACGATTTGCGGCGAGAGGGCAGAAGGCGATGCAAAGTAGGCATGAAGCGTCCGTCACCCAGGTTCGCAATACGATTAAGAATGGGAGGCTACACGTGGCAAAGGCAGTGCGACCGCTGAATTTCATATTGTGTGTTCCACCTACTGCTGGGAGGCAGGAGCATGTCAGTTCACACGATCAATATTATTGACGCAGAGCCAAGGCGAGTACCCAAGACTAGTTTTAACAAAGTGAATTCTTGAGATTAAGGGGGGGGGGGGAATCCATCAACCTCTACCATCTACTATCGATCATCAAAATCTAAGTCATTCTTGTCGAGTGTAAGTGAACACAGACACAGAAACAGCAGACACATCAATACTTTAGATATCAGTTCACCGATCTATCCCCCCCCCCCCCCCCCCCAACAAGGCAGATCATCACTTACAAACAACACGCCAAGGGAATCTTTCCAGAGCGACGACATCTCATGACTCTTATTGAAAACATGAACATAATCCCAACACTACGACCCTGGACAAGCTCGCGTCACTCAAATCTGTCTGTACTAACGCTGCACGTTCATTTAAAAAACAGTCGAGTAAAAAAATACCCGTACTTCCCCTATACCTGTGTTCTAAACTAGCGGAATGTTACACATACAAGACATAAACCTGACAGGAGCGCGCGCGAGTCCGTAGGGCATTGATCATCGGGGCATTTCGTTACCTTTTGGAGAATGGAACCTCGGAGGAGACCGTTATCTTGCTCTTGCTCCGCTCAATCGAGACCACGCCACCGCCAAGGTTGCCGGCTTTGCCGTTCACTTTGATTCGCTCCTGAAGAAACTGTTCCTGGAAGAACCGAGACGGAAACATCACACACACACACACGCGCAGCATTGACCGCCTCTCCGGGAGTGTTGTGCCACTCTCGATCCATCCTGAAAAGGGTGCATCGGCAGTGAACTTACAAAGTTGGCAGCGTCCATGATGCCATCTTCCACGGGGTGGGTGCAGTCCAGGGTGAATTTCAGGACCTGCTTCTTCTTCTTGCCACCTTTGCTGGTGGTCTGCTTTTTCTGCTGGAGAGGAGGCAGCGTTGGTGTTAGGTGAAAATAAGGGGGTAATAAAACAATGGGGTGGGGGGGGGGGGGGGTGGGCTGTAATTACTTCATAATAGCAGACCAAACACTTCTGCCACTCTTAACCCCAATTCCTCAACCACATACGCTGCTCCTCACATACAGCCGGACGCAGCTAACGTTAGCCCCGTCTACAACGTGGTCATTAAATATGCCTCTTTATATCCCTCCAGGATCGAGTTCAGATCCTGTATCCCCCACAGGCCCTTTAAAACGCCGTCGCAAAAGCTGTCCGGTGGTTTTGAGAGGCTCCCAGGGCAGAGCAGGCTGCCGCTGGGCTCGATTTATCTGCACACAGTTTTACTTACGGTCGGCGCCATTGCAGGGAAGCGAGCGAAAGGAAGATCCTCCGCTGCGCATGCGTCGTCAGGGCAAATCAAATGCCTCTTACTGATGACGTCTGTTGGGAGAAGCTCTGAGGGGCGTGGCCATAGATAGACATCTACGGTTGTGGCCACACTGACGTATTATGAGAACGTCACCGAGCAATGGTGAAAGAGGCGGGCGTGAAAGTGTCGACAGGACGCCCCCAGCTGTAAACATGACTTTAATCTGTCAAAAGGTTTTTTCCAAAGGGCAGAGAAGCCGCTGCAAAGTTCACGTATTAACTTTGCCCGCAGGCGTGACAGGAGTGACTTCTGCAAAGTGCTTTCCAGGAGCTGCATAATGCGGAAGTTAATTCGGAAGCTTGAAAACCTTTCGGATCGTGTGTCATCAGGAGCACACAAACTGAAGGTTGAGATTGGTTAATTGAATGAGTCAAGTCTGTTGCTCCCGCTTGGTAGGAACAAAAACCCAGAGCTATTTCTCAATATGTGTACTTCTCCATCCTTGTGTCCTCGTGCGCCTGATAAATGTTGTCAGGGTCAGACCAAGCACTGTTCCAATTTAAAGCACACATCTTGGTAAGTACGCTCCAATACCCTGGATGTGAACACAGCAAAATCAGCACACACAAATGTAAGGCCCGGGTATACTTCTGCTCAAAGCGTCGTGCGCAGAGCGCTGAGCTTGGCAAACCGGCATACTTCCACGGTGGCTTTGTTCAGCTCTATAATGTTCTGCAGGTGCAGGACAAGTCAGTATGCATGCCTGTTCTACCCCTGGCAATCAGGCACTGGTTGACACACTCTTGCTCCAAACCATATTTACAAATGTACAAAGTTGCTTCTGACCGTTTAACATGGGCTAAAACCCCTGAAAGAGGACTGTTTCGTAGAGCTTCTTTCTTATATCTCCTCTCTGCAGCTCAAGAGAAGTGAGTTTGGCAATGTGGTGCAGCCTTATCTTCAGAAACACAGACACAGCATATGACAGCAAGTTGGAATGATGGTTGTCGATGCCAAATTGTGTCTCCTCAATGTGTTTCCCAAGCAGAAAAACATCCTTTGTTCCAATCTTCTCCCCGACGATGTGCGTAACTGTTGACAGCTTTGGAGGTTCCTTTGTTGAAGCTCAGTGAAGCTCAGTGAAGCTTGAACCCTCTCTGCAGCTCTCAGCACCTCCACTGTGATTTGTGATGGAATTACTAAACCATAACAAGTTAGGGTTAGGTGTTGGTAGCTCTCATCAAATGACGATGGTATAGCATCTCTGACCAAGCCTGCACGGTACACACATCACAGGATTCCTGACCTTGGAGCAGTTCAGGAATCATCGGCAATATGTCAATGTTAAAGACGAATGACAGACAAGTACCTGCAAAAGAAAAAAGTTTTCTTACTCTGATCATGGCAAAATAGGAAACCTTAAGAAAGCACCATATCATTTTGTTTATTGCAGTAGAGTGAGTAGAGTGAATTTTCCATCGTATCCAACAGTAATATGTATGAAATGAAAATGGTACAACAGCAAACCAGGACGGACAGATAATTAGTTTGCATCCAAGTTTTTTGTAATGGGCTCAGTTTTTTGTGAACTTATACTGTAGGTACTGCAGAACTGGGAGAACTTGAGAACAAGAACAAGAATAGATAACAATTACAGTTATGTAACAAAGAATACATAACAATTAGAAGCATCTGGGTCCTGAAACACACTCAATACAAGGTAATTCCGACAAACAAAACTTAACACAGAAAATTTTGAAATAAAAGAAATAAAGGAGCATCATGTTGGCATACTAACTGTTATGACAGTTGTGTGGGACTGAATACAAAACAAGGCAAAAACTAAAGAAAATAACATTGTAACAGTAACATCATATGAACCTGCATCAGGTTCATATGAACCTGATGCAGTGTCTTAGGAACTCAATGTATAAGAGAACAGCGCTAAACTCATGTATGAACAAGCACTATTTTAATAGACCTGTTAGATTGATGAAGAAGTGTTCCAACTGTTGGCACCCAAGTGAGCAAGTACTCCCTGGATCGTGACAAAAATGCTTTCCTCTCCATCCTTAAAACACCCAAGGGAGCTTTAAATCTTTCATGAGGAATGCGTCTGTTCATGTTGTCGAACCGCCTGTCAATGATCTATAAAGTAACTGCCACCTAAATCACTATCATTACAGGGTTTCATATGGTATCAGATAGTTGAAATTAGCACTCATCCATTCAAAATACACAGAGCAGAGCACTTACTTTGAAACTATATGTTCAACATGTAAAAATACAAGTATTACTATTTGCTTCACTTCTCTCCATAGGACTGCTTTGTAATACAGCAAATTTCACACAGATTACAACCAATAATACAATACTGCAAGCAATAATAACTTTCAGACTTAACTGTGAAAAGTAATTCCGCCGAAAATACTGTGCAGATTTGGACAGCAGTACACCGCACAGTGCTCCTGCTTTGGTTGTTTACATTACAATGACCTTCTTAAGATGGCGGCCGCATTTCTTGCGCCCCGGCAGCCAATGCGGCGTCTACTCTTTATTATGTCTATGGTGCACTACATGTATTTCTACATGTTTTTCTGTTTGTCACGGACACATATACAAATAAAGTTCTCAAACAGAGACTCAGGAAAGGCCACAAAACTAGCACTAACAAATGTAATATCCAGCCTTGGTGATTGATACCAATTTGTACATTGGGAGCTGGGTTTTCTTGATAAAGTTTTTGAATGACTAAAATATGTCATCTCCCCGCAACTGTTCTTTCATGGGCGGTACCGTTAATAGCGCCTCTTTTGCAGCTAACACCATACAAGTGAAAATGCACATCTGGGCTGTGTCACTCACGTCCGTAGATTCATCCAACTGCAGTGAGAAACACTTGCAAACTGCAATGTGTTTCCAAAGTCATAGGGTCAAATCTTCGGGCCATTGCTTCACAGCGCCATGCAACTGTACTTCTAGACAGCTGGAGAGCTTTGATCGAAGATAATAGTTCTGCCTTGTTTTTAAAGTCTCGGAACAATGAGTCAGCTGTTTCAACGAATGCCTCTTTGCCATCGCTCCGTCTTGGAAGGACAGTGAGAAAAATGACCGCTGGCCGGACAACTGGCATTTTAGTTCCCTCACTTTCCTCTTTCTCAGCTTGCCTTTCGATGGGAACTCAGTGTCGTATTTTCCCAACAGCCTGAAAATGCCAATCCAGATTTTCCTTCTTTGGTAATGCGATGGTAGACTGGCAGATGAGGCGAATGCACTTCCAAAATGTCATCGTGAAAAAAAAAAAGTCCTCCTCCCATTCCACTCCCTGATCCAGTTCCCCCACTCATTTTTATACCCTTTCGTAAATTCAAGAGAAAAAAAATGGAGATAACCTGCTTACTAGCTTGTTAATTGCACTGCTGTTAGCGCCACTGACTGCTTAGGCACAGTGACCTAGGTGTCATTCAGATGTCATCTGGCTTGCCGGCCTGTGTATCAATCAAGTAACGGGATGGATCATAGGCTAATGTCTTTTTTTTAATGCTATGCAATCTACCCATGCAACCTTGGTGATCATCTGGTAGATCGCAATCGACGTTTTGAGCACCACTGACTTAAGGCGTAGGTGTAAAATGCGCGGCGTGCCACCGAATCAAGCAGATCTTCAGCTGGAACCTGCTGATGAAGACACAACACCCAGCGGGTCAAGCACCTGCTTGACACACCTGCACCTCCTGAATTGTCCAACAGTGAGCAAGATCATGCAACAGTAGAACCCGATATTCTACTGGAATCCAACAGCTGCAGAGACGCACTGTTGCAGTGCTGTAGCGCGGTTCTGTAAAAAGTCCCATATTCCTCCCAGTGTGTTACGGGAGGGGCGCAGCTGCTGAATTCGCATTCTGCCACGAGATCGCAGGATACTTCCAAAAGTATGAGAGAGCGCAAGATGCCATTATAAACACAAAAGGAAACAGCTGCCAACAATAGTTCACTCTGCTTCAATCCTGTAGTTTTGTTTCAGGGTGCCGCTACTGCCTCAGACCCGATCTCTTCCGGGGTTGTTTCTGCTTCTCTCTCTCCATCTCTCTGTGATTGGCGCAACTTTTCTTCAATCCGATTACAAATCTGGGATATTTTCGGGGAGAGTTTTAATCGAGACATCGGAACAAGCTAACCCATGAGAGCTTTCAGTATTTTATTTGGAAGTTTGACAGAAGTTTATTCTGATACTGTAATGGTAATCTCTGGTCGGGTGCAATCCGATCCGTTCAGATTTGAGCAGTAACTGCTCAAATAGAAAAGCTAACGACATGGAGCACTCCTGGGACGCTGTTGAGCCGCTCTGTCTGGAAGAGGTCTCCGTTGATTTAAATGGAAGATAACTGCAGCAGTTAGCTCACCGCTGCTGTCAGTGTGCTGCGCACACCAAGCCCAGACCGTGTTCTTCCGCCCACATTGGGTACCCCATAGACAAAATAAAAGAGTAGACGCCACATTGGCTGCCGGGACTCGAGAAATGCGGCCGCCACCTGGAGGAGGTCTCATGTGGAAACAACCGAAGTGGCAGCATGCCTGTGCACTGTGCCGCATATAACTCTCAAACCTATAAAGCATATAAAAGAGATAAATATCCATTCATCCATCTTCTTCCGTTTATCTGGGTCCAGGTCGTGGGGGAAATATAGATGATATATAGATATAAATACATAGACAGGGTTACGTAACAAAAAAGCGACAACCATAAGTGACTAGAACAAAGCCTGGATAATAAATTGGGAGGGGAAATGCCTCTACACACTCTCATTTTGTGTTTCAGACTTGCAATAAAATAATGATGATTGAACACAACAAATTGACACCTTGACTAAAATGAAGAAATTATATATATATATATATAGAGAGAGAAAATATATATATATGTGTGTGTGTGCATATATATATACACACATATACGTATATAGATAGATAGATAGATAGATAGATAGATAGATAGATAGATAGATAGATAGATAGATAGATAGATAGATAGATAGATAGATAGATAGATAGATAGATAGAGAGTGACAGTATCTCACCCTGCCCTGTGACTGATAACAGAATATTTACATTTATGAACGCTAATAGTCTTATGCCAAAGAGAAGCTGTATGCATACTCTTTGGAGATGAGGCGGGAAGCTGAAGATAGAATAACACCATCTCTGAGTCGGACAATCTGACCTGTCTTTCAAAATCCTCCTGCTTAAAATGTTGATTCACTTGCAGTGAATCTTTCCCTCCTCAAAGCCATTTACAACTTATACCTGGTGTCTGTCTTTCGAAAACATTCAAAATGAAAACATTGCGAACATGAGAGACATGAGAAACACTTTACAAAGGTAGCCAAGCTTTTTTTTTTTTTTTACTTTCTTCCTATTTGTACTACACCCTATCTTCCTATTTCCTAATAATCGTATGTACGTCTTCGTATTATCTTCCTGCGACTTGTTACGAAAGTCCGCCTCTATAACACAGCCCTGACAGAGTACAAAGACGGTTTCCGCTGTGCAAACTTATGATGTGAGATACCACAGACGCTAGGGCGGGAGGACACACACACACACACACACACACACACACACACACACACACACACACACACACACACACACACACACAGTGTCCCGGGAGAATTGAATTGTTTTTTTCCCCCGGTACAGTCCGTGAAAATCCGGGATAATCGGGGAAAACCGGGCCAGGAGGCAACACAAGTCCCCGGAATACTAGGATCAGAGTTGTTTACATCACGTTCTTCTTCGTGTACTCCGGGGGCGGGACAGGGGGGCCTGTGTATAGATTGGTACGGCCCCCTTGTGGTAGCCAAGAACATTACAGAGATTGGAAGAACGGTCGCGGAAGCTTTCTCTCTCGCTTTTTCTCTCGCTCTCTCTCTCTCTCTCTCTCTATATATATATATATACACACACACATATATATTACCCCACTGTTCAGCTTGACATCAGTGCTTATGTTTCCAAGAGAAGTGAAGCCGTTTGATGCCATCTGCATGCCCCAGCCCCTGTGATTGTTCTTGACACAAATAATCGTAGTATGACTTGAATAAACGGACACACAACTACACTATTGTTTTTCTTTTTGTTTTTTTAGATTTTGGTATGAACTACCTTAGTGAGAGAAAAAAAAATCTCAGCACTGTAGGAGTGCTGAGAGCTACTGTTCAACCTGAAGCAGTGAAAAAAAATGTAGGTTGAAAACATGTGCCCCCCTGAAAAATTGTAATGCCCCCCCGCTTTGATAGGCTTCTGCAGCCGGGTCTGGCTCTACATCTGATAATCACAGAAAGCCTTAATGCTTCATAGACCAACTCATATTTAATACATAATATGCTTCAATACTCTTCATGACCAGTCAGAGCACTTTGTTATGCCACTTGCATGGGACTGAACCATTAACTTTTCAATAGGTAGACAACCACACTGCCTATGAACTAAAGACGCCCACTGGTGGTTAATAAAGTTAAATACATTTTGTCACTTAAATTATTCCAATAACTTGAAACAGTTTTCCAAATATAAAAATGAGTAGATTTCATCACACACACCCAGGTGTGTTTTTCTGTATCATTTGCCACTTGAAATTCCGCAGTTTTGTATCAGGAACACTCAAAATACTGTTTCACAAAGCAGTTGTACATCGCAAGGAAATATTTTATTGAGTTATAGTGAAATACAGTTCTGAAGAAATACAGTGGGTGGATGGTAGACCTATGACTCTCCATGTGTGGGAACAATTATCTTGTTTGGGTCATAATAGTTCTCCTCAATGAGGGGTAGACCTTCCTTCTCTCGCTGTTGGATCACACGTTCCGCCTCTCTTCTCGCCCACTCCCGCATGCTGGAATCGCACACAAAAACATCCCAGAAATACATCACACATCACCCACACGCAGGAAAAGACACAGAGATACAGAGAGAAGGGTTGGTATGTAGTACAAACAAATAGGACCGTTTCACTGGTTAATTCTACGTGTTTTCTAGGAGACATTATAGTCACTGGCATGGTTCCTTGATGTTTACAAGGATCGTTAGTGACGTGGTTTCGGCATAAAATCGAAAGATGGAGCACAGCCAGGTTCTCTACACACCAGTGTCATAGCCCTGCTTTGAACACTCACCATGCATGCATGCCCCTTTTAATGTGCATGTCCCACCCACCTGGACAGCCAGGTTCACATAAAGCGCTGCACTCTCCCTCCCCTCCAATCATGGAGACTGAGCCTTTACAGTGGTTGTTCCAAAGCTGTGGAACGGCCTATCTCTCCATGTTAGAGCTGCACAACATGTTGAGCATTTAAAAAAAAACTGCTTTCTTCTCTTGCCCTTCCACTACCGGTTGAGTGAATCATCTTGGTGTGCTTGCGCTCTCTTTTTCACGCTTTTGTTTTGATTTAGTTCCTATTATTCCTTGGATTGTTTTTATTCATTATAGTGTTTGTGTTTCTAAAACTTTACATCACTTTAAAAGCAACTGTGGTTTCCCTTTAAATACACTGCGACTCGACTAACAAACACAATTTGTTCGGGGGGCAGATACACTCTCTACATTTACGAACAGCTTCAAAAACCTTCCTTTTTGAAAAAGCTTACAGTTAGACCTTAACCCTGGGTCAGTAGAACTTGGTAGTGCTTGGGTATTGGCACCTGGAGCTTGCCTCAACGGAGCCCGGAGCTTGAGTTTTGGACCCTGGGTCAGTGGAATGTGGCAGTGCTGTGTCACTCTATTTTTTGTCTTCTGCTCTCACTTTCCTTTCCTCCCCTTTCTCCTTCTCTTCCTCCTCATCTCTTTCCTTTCCTCCCCCTTCTCTCTTCTCCCATCTCCCATCCCTTCACTCCTCGAATATTCCTCCTCTATATTCCCTCTCTTTCCTTCTCTCTATTCCTATGATTCCCCGACTGCACAGGACTAGCATCCCGGACCAGGAGCCCCCCTTCTCCCCTCCAAGACCCCCCTGGATGCTGTGCTGGATTCTGGACCCTCCTTGTGGTCCTGCCTCCACATCCTGCTGCTACTGTGGTGGTGTTCCATCCGGCTCAACTGGACCTGGGACCTTTAAAATGAACCTGACCGATCTAATTTTTGAGCCCTTTAAGCCTGGTTCTGCCAGATTTTTCTCAATAGCAAAGTTCTTTTCCTGCCCCACAGCTCATGGGTTCCTGTTCAATTTTGTTGGACGATTCTCGGTATATGTCGCTCACCATTTTCACGTAAAGCGTCTTGAAATGTCGGGGTACTGTTATGAACCGACACTGAAATAAAATTGACGTTGAAAGCTATAGGCTGCTTGCAAGTTGCACTAGCACATGCTGAGATGATGATCACTGCTAAGGGACAAATCTCACTCGTTCAAACAGAAACAAAGCAGTTGATGGCTGACCCTTTCCTGAAATGTGTACAGTAAAGAAAAGCTTGACCTTGACCTCATAGGTTATGGAAATTGTTTTAATTATTTGACATGTGCTTTGGGCGTTTTTTAAAGACTTTTTTAAGTACTTCATAGGTCAGTGTTTCCCAGCCCTGTTGAAGACTTTAGACTGCCCACTGACAGAGAGCAATTTCCTAGCTGGGTTAGAAATAAAAATGATGGGAAACTGTATTAAAACAAACAAAAACGGATTGTAATTATGGCTAAAACTTCCTTCGTTTTCGTCTTTGTCAATGTCAAATTGATACCAAATCAATTTATTTTGCTCAAGTAAGTTTTTGTGAGCTGGAGGCACCAGACAGCACTTCACTTTAAAAATTATTTTTTTTTTATTAACTTCTCGTTTTTTTCTCATTGACTACCATGGTGGTTGAGATTTATTTCAAAATACTTACTTGGCTCTTTTGAATCACGCACCTGACAAAGTACGAAAAACTAAAACTAGTACTAAAACTGATAAAAACTAACCTAAAACATTGGGCAGAAGACTACCAAACCTACTCCAAGAACTTATAAAAGACAGCTGAATTAGAGGGGGGAAAAAAGTCAAGACTAATTGTCTAAAATTGAATGGCTCAAATGAAAGTTGATATGGAACAATAAAAGAATTCAACTCACCCATAGTCTGGCAAATAATGAATAAAAGTCCCTCCAATAACAAGAGCCACAGATATGCCGAAGAAGAAGCCAACTTTCATGTTCCAGTCATCCACTGTAGGGTCACTTGAGAAACCATGGTAATCTGGATTCTGACAATGCACAAAGGTTACATAGGTTAAGTAAAAGGAGGCATCCGCTGCAACAAACCTTTGTCTAGTTCTTCTTATCTGCTTCAAGTTTATGTTGCTGCTTAACCTTGATCGAGACTACAGTCTCGATCAAGGTTCAAAGTTGAATGGAACCTTGATTATTTTGAGTTCGTGAGATCTGGATCCTTCCTTTTTGTTGTTTTAGGCTTTACGAACCAATAGCGGAAGTATGTCTGACCATGGGGACGAGGCAACCTGATGTACCCGTTTATTCACAAACTAACTCAGTTTGCTAGAATACAAAGCAATAAATAACAGGGTCCATGTGTGAATACTACATAAATAACAGTAACAGTTAAATCTCCCCAAACTCAGGGCAGATACTAACCACAAGGCCAGTGAGCCACTATCAAAATATCATCTCAGCCATCGGCAGATGGATATATAATAGTACTTTACATATTTATATGACATAATATAATAAACTTAGCTGCACTTTGGGGGAAAAAGCACACTTGTTGTTAAAGCCACATGATTTAAAGCAAATACAGCTGGAATCCTTACACATGTGCAAATAAATCCCAGCATATCGGCATGGCTATCAACTAAAATCCAACTTAACCCAACAGAGACAGTGTGGAGTTCGTTATCAATTTGAGAGTCAGATCCGATTATAAACTATCTCATTGTCCTGGAGAAATTCTTCAGCCACACATCCAAATGGAGGAAAATAAACCCACTTTTTTTTTATTGCTTTCAAATTTACAATCTCGGACAATCACCTGTGAGCTTGAAACTAATCGAAACAAAAATACTTGCATGGTCTCTGCTTGCAGCATATAAAGAACTACCAACATTCATGGGCGCCTAAACGTATTTAAACATGGTGTACTAACTTTTTAAATGATTTATTTATTGCATGATCATCTCAATCTTATCGTTTTACTTTCTCTATTCTATTATTTATATACAACATGATTTCAATTGGCCTGCTGAGGGGTGATCAAATTAACATGCCTTGACATTTTGTAAATAACCTTTTTTCCATAAGCTAAGAATTTAACGTCTGCAATGTTCTAAAGCCCGCCAGTGGGTCTGAGCTTTGCCCTGGAGAGGAGCCCAAAGTCTGTTCCAAGTCCCAGACCCTGACAGTGGTCTGAGCTGTGTCCTGGAGAGGAGCTCACCTTGACGAACTCACTGACTTCACCGTGGGCAGCTTTCGCCGCGGCGGGGTGCAGCTCTGTCACCGAAGCGGAGCCAGCCGCACTGCTCGCTCTAGACTGGGACACGAACCGAGCCGGTGGACCGGTCAAAGACCGTGAAATTGCGGGACGAAGCCGTGAAAGTCGTGACAGCATCATGTCGGCTGTTTGTGAAGGATACGGCCAACCCGGAACCGGAAAAGCTATTGGTTGAAGCTCAACTTCGCCATAGCATAGACATAATAAAGAGTAGACGCCGCATTGACTGCCGGGGCGCGAGAAATGCGGCCGCCATCTTAAGAAGGTCATTGTAATGTAAACAACCAAAGCAGGAGCACTGTGCGGTGTACTGCTGTCCAAATCTGCACAGCATTTTCGTCGGAATTCCTTATCATAGTTAAGTCTGAACTTTATTATTGGTTGCAGCATTGTATTATTGGTCGTAATCTGTGTGGAATTTGCTGTGGTACAAAGCAGTCCTATGGAGTGAAGCGAAGCAAATAGTAATACTGGTATTTTTACATGTTGAACATGAAGTTTCAAAAGTATTCTGTTCTCTGTGTATTTTGAATGGATGAGTACTAATTTCAACTATCAGATACCATATGAAACCCTGTAATGATAGTGATTTAGGTGGCAGTATTTCTTTATCATTGACAGGCGTTTCGACACCATGAATAGATGCAATGCTCATGCCAAAGGATTTAAACCTCCTTTGGATGTTTCAAGCTGGATGGAGAGGAAAGCATTTTTGTCAAGATCCAGGGAGTACTTGCTCACCTGATTGACAATAGATGGAACACTTCTTCATCCATCTAAGATGTAATCTAATCTAATCTTACCTTGTATTGAGTCTATTTCAAGTCCCAGGTGCTTCGAAATGTTATGTATTACACGACATAAAGTACAAGTAGGTGTCAAAATGGTCTTGCATCTATTATTGTTCTCAAGTTCTCCCAATTCTGCAATTTTATTGTTCCTAGTCAGCTAAGTGTCCTACAAATATACTGTATAAGATAACAAAAAACTGAGCCCATTACAACGACATGGATGCAAACTAATTATGTTTTCACCCTGGCAGCTGCTTATCATTTTCATTTCATACACATTACTGATAGATAATTCACTTTCATGCTTTGGTTGTACAAAATTATATGGTGTTTTCTTAAGGTTTCCTATTTTTCCATGGTCAGAATAATAAAACTTAAAAAAAAAGGTATAAAACTTTATGAAAACATGTTGATGCTGATGATTCCGGAACTGCTCAAAGTTGAGGAAGCCTGTGATTTAGTGATGTGTGTGCCGTGCGAGCTTGGTCAGAGATGCTGTACCATCGTCATTAGATGAGAGCTACCACCCTCTAACCCTGAAAAACAACAGTGGCCTAGTAGTTCCATCACAAATCACAGTGTAGGTTTATCATACATCCCATATATGATATATCCCATATGTCATATATCAGAGTATTCTATTACTGTTCTATTACTGTTAATCCTACTTTGAATATCAATGTCTACCATGACGTCAGACATGATAGATAGAGCTATTTATGACAACTTTAATTAAAAAACTCCACAGATGTAACGCACTGTTGGAGCGAGAGGCTCCGTTCCAAGATGGATCGCCCCGCTCTAGGGGACAGCAGCGCTCGATGTGGTGTCTAGGTGTACATTTCTATGGGCATTAACGGTTCATTCGCTGACTCGCTGACTTGATGACCCGGAAATGGATGGAATAGAGTTCTAGGACTTGAGAAATGCGGCCACCATCTGGAGGAGGTCTCGAGTGGAAACAAGTGGCAGCATGCCTGTGCCGCATGTAACTGTCAAACTCTGAAAACTGTTGAAAACAGGGCTCGTGAAATTACTTTTCACAAGTGAGATTGAACATTATTTTCGGTTGTAATTTGTGAACGGAATATTACAGTACTGCATTTATGACCAGTAGATAATACGAAGATGTACATACGATTATTAGGAAATAGGTGTAGTAAAAATAGGAAGAAAGTAAAAAATATGCTTGGCTAACTTTGTAAAATGTTTCTCATGTCTCTCATGTTCTCAATGTTTTCATGTTGAATGTTTTTGAAAGACAGAGACACCAGGTATAAGTTGTAAATGGCTTTGAGGAGGGAAAGAATCACAAGTGATCCAGCTGTGTTTTGCAGTGAACATTTTAAGCAGGAGGATTTTGAAAGACAGGTCAGATTGTCCGACTCAGAGATGGTGTTATTCTATCCATCTTCAGCTTCCCGCCTCATCTCCAAAGAGTATGTATACAGCTTCTCTTTGGCATAAGACTATTAGCGTTCATAAATGTAAATATTCTGTTTTCAGTCACAGGGTGAGATGCTCTCTCACCCTGCCCTGATCTCTTTCTCTCTCTCTCTATATATATATATATATATTCATGTTTATATATCTATCTATATATACAGATATAAATGTATTCATATATTGCTTAATTTTTAAAGTCATTAAACAAGCTGAATAGTACTTTTACTGCCACTATCTGCTTCTACATTATGCGTTTTGAGAAATACCTATCATACATCCCATATATCAGAATATTCTATTACTGTTAAACCCACTTTGAATATCAATATAAATCAAACAAAGTGTCCTGATGTTTGCATAAAAAACCCTCGTGAAAATCAGCGAAGAATTCAGCGAGTTATGATTGATAAACTGGGCTGACATGACACTGCGCCTGCCTAAGAGATTACGCCGAGTGGAGCCGGAGACCATTCCAAGATGGCGGCCCCACAGCTTGTGCAACATTTCCATATAGAAATTCTGCTTAGACCTTTTAAAATGGTCCAGTCCCGTACCAGATGTCCTAAACTGGATACACGAGACAGTAGCCCTGATGGTAGCGCTACAGCAAGCCTCTAAATTTCAAATCTTTGAAAATGAATTTCAGATTTTCACTTGTTGCTGTTCAAATAAGACCAAGACAGCAAAACAGAATATAACAGCAACAGAACATACCTTTATAAGTCCCACAATTGGGAAACTTCAATGACATACAGTGGACCATTTGACCATTGCTGCCAACAACAAACCGCTTATTCTTAACAGAATTTAGTATTTCACGAACACAAGTTTTCATTAGAGGCATTGAATATTTATTTGTTTGATACATAAGTAACATTGTGATGTGTTGTATAATCAAAAAGGTTAAGTTTTGTGTACACAAGTCTTCTTTTTTACAAATGCACTTGCCACCCTTCAGATCAACTCCTTCTTTCTACGGTTCTTTTTTATATATGCTACTAAATACTGACATACCGAATCAAATCAAAGAGTAATGATCACAGGTATTACAAGGGTACTTACAAAGACATGAGAATGAATTGTCTCCTCAGAACTGAATGTGGCCAGAGGTGTAGCAGATTTCGTCTTCAGCCATCTGTATTAAAAAGTAGTTCAAATATTTAACAAATGCAACTCGAAACCAAAAATAAACCTGGGTTAACGATGCGGACAAACCAGAAACTGGACAACCTCAAGACATGCTGAAGAGGTTTCAACCTCTCAGTTAAAAGGCTTCTTCAGTTCTGGGAAAGCCCAGGACCTCACCTTCGTGAAGTTGTCGACTTCTGCTCAAAGCCATGAACATCACCCAGGTCTGCTGTGACCCACTGCGAAGTTGTCTCGTTTTAAAGTGGATGGCATGGATGGTTTCGTTCGTAAGTCAGCGTGCTCCATGTACGCCCATACTTCAGGATGACTTTGACCCATGCGTAACTGCTTCTAACTACAATTAGCATCTTGTGGTTTATATGCATCTGCCAGTCACAGTAGTAAATCCCTGTTTTTCCAAATGGATAGATAGATAGATAGATAGATAAATAAATACAATTAGAATTTAGGACATATACAGACTATAATTTGAATGGAATACAGATACTCATACACAGCTTTATCACAAGGTGCGAGGATGCCATCATCTAACTGTTGGTTTGGATTAACTTCATAACAATCCTGTTATCCATTATCCATGATTATTAATTATCCCGTTACCACAGTGATAACTCCTGTGCGACTTCCACAACTGCAACCGTGACCTTTTGATCACCGAGGCGTCGATAGATCAAGTGGCTCTTGAATTCACCTGCGTTTGATCCAGCTCTGAGGAGATATTATGTTCACGAGGCCAAACCGATCGGGGTGACCGGATGAAAAATGACGTCGAGATCGTCCAAAAGGACATCCATGGGGATCGCGCCCCAAAAAAAACGCATAACAAAAACAATGCCTGTCAAATGTGGTCGATTCGGAGGCCGGAGAGAAAGAAGTACTCTGTAACGGGTTGAGAGAGCCTGTGTTTGTTTGCACCGTACTGTAAAATGAGTTGAAAAACGGGATGGCACCGAGGGATTTTGGTGGCTCCTAAATGTAGCGATTTGAGTGTCGAGCCCCTGGATACTCGGCTCTCAGATGCCTCGCCCCTTTGAGTCAGGTGACACGGGAACACAGACGACGACCACAAAAAGGGACTTCTTGGATGCTGAAACGGAAATAAAGGCGTCCAATAAAGCGGCACGAAAAGAAAACCGCCACAGGCAACAGCAGTGGTGCTGACAAGTATTTAATTTACGGTATATATATATATATATATATATCCGTGACATTGCACAAGTAATGTGGCCGATATAAAACCATGTATCACAATCTCACGACCTTTCCAGTGGGGTGGAGGAAACGGGGGCCGTTGTTGCTTTTGACGGTGGACAGTCGGAAAAAGAGGCGGTCGAGCTGGGCCCGGAGCAGCCCAGGTTCTGAACGGCACCCGGACCGTGGCTGCGGGGCACTGAGGGAAAACGGGACCGATTCGTTGTTCAATGGCACGCGCGCGAGTTGCCGTCCGTCGGGGACGTTTTGCTCAGGCTCGCACGGCTGTCGCACCTCAGCTCACCTGTGAACACTGAGGTCTGAGCCGACGCCGTGCCGCAGCGGTCCGGACGCAGGCACGTGACGCAGATTTGGCATTCGTTCACGCGGGGTCCGCCCCGGAACGAGATTTGGTTGCACCGTCCACGAAATGCATAACAATGCATGATAATGAAAGCCGGCATGTGCAGCTTTAGTCTTCGCCAATTTTGTTCTCTTCTCCGCAGCCCGACAGCGGACCTAAATTTGTTTATCAACAGAGATTTTCTGGCCTCGTTCACTGGCTAATGAATTCAGTTGCAAAGTCATGCCATTTGAGCTTTTAAGTTAAGACACTTTTATGGCTTTTTGGGTAATAACACAAGTCCGTAAACACAAGTCGGAAGAAGGAGGAATGCAATCTCAATGCACCAAAAGGCTAAAATTGGCAAAACCCAGACAACCAAAGTGTCAGACGAACATTCAAACCGGAGGCTTAACGTCGCACGAGCGAGCCATTTCCCGGAACACAGCGAAGATTGCTCGAAAAGATTGAAATGTCGATTTAAAAAAAAAAAAAAAAAAATCACAATGACTACAGATATGAGGACATGGATTCAAGCGTACACAGGATGAACGTATTACTGCTTGCCCATTTACCGTGACAGGCTGTCTGAAAAAAAGACTCCCGCCGTCACTGGGTCACAAACAGTTCGGTGAGGATGGGCGGCCCAACGCACGACGGAATCAGGAAATGGGAGATATGGTCACTGGGGTTGTCGGCGAGGGAATAGTAGTCGCCAGCTTATAGGTTGAGTTTGGAGAGGATGGCTGGGGTGACGCCAGCGGGCTATAAATGGGCCCGGCAGAGTTGGTTGAAGAGTATTGATTAGCAGTGGCTGCTGTCGGCGAGTCGGAGCTGACCTCGTCCCCCTCCTCGGAGTCCCACACCTCGCTCTGCAAGTAGTCCGCAAACAGGGCTTTGGCTCGCTGCAGCACCCTGCTCAGGTTGTGGCGCCGCACGAGCCGGTCAAAGTGCATGGCCAGCTCGTTGTAGTCCAAGCCGTTTTTGATGATGTGGTCCCGGTGCTCCAACAAGATGGACAGGCACAGGAAGAGCATGAAGGGATTGCCTTTACCAAACTCCTGCGGCGGGGGCAGGGAACATGGTTTGATGCCGGCGCCATCGGCCTTTGATGAGATGGACGCGCTGGCGGTGGTGGGGGACTTGCTGCCAGGTGAATGCAGATTGTTGGTGGATGACCTTCCGGACGGCGAGGTGCCCCTGGCAAATGACAGAATGGGTGAAGACAGCAGTGATCTATTTGGAGTGATGGAGGGAGACGCGACAGACGTTTTCACGGAGGGGGTGAGAGACGAGTTGATTTCTGTGTTCGGGACAGTTCTCGGAAAGCCCTCTCCACCACCAGCTCCAGAGGAGGATGGGGATTTCAGGGGAGAGTTTGAGTGAGCACCTGGCCAGCTGGTGGGTGAAGCTGAAGAAGTGGGGGAGGAGCCAGGTTTCCAGATCGGCAGACCGATGGGAAAGGACGACATCGGAGAGAGACCACTGTCATGGGTCTTTATCAGAGGTGTTCTCTCCTCCGAGTCTTCCTCGCTCTCCACTGTGGACTGGCGCCTCGGGTAACAAGCTACTGACTTTGCAGAAACCCAGCCTGGTGGCTGCCCAGCAGCTTCCATATCAAAGCCATATTCATTTTGAGCAGTGTAATACTTGAACTCTCCAAAACTGGTCTGTCTCTCAAAGGGCGGAGCTTGCAAATCTGTCTTTTCCCTGTTCACCGGAGGATCATATTCACTGCCCTTGTGCTGGTCTCCAATGCCTGCAATGTCCTCTTGTGCGACAGCATTCCCGCCAATACTCGATTCTTCCCTTGAAGGCCTTAGCATATGCCGTTTACGCTGCTTCTCCTTTTTTTCCTGATCATTTCTTGAGCAATCCTCCACTGACCCGTCCTTCTCTCGGCAGGACATTGGTTCATCGGCCTCCAGTGGGGGTCCCAGAAGCTCCACCTCGGTTTCAGGAGGATCTGGCGGCAGGGAGCTCCAAGTAATCTCCAGCATTCTCAAGGCGTCGTCGAACACAAACTCGCGCTTGAGCTCCAGGAGCAGCCAGCGATAGCAGAAGAAGAGGTCGTCGGCCCCGCGGGACACCAGGTAAGAGTAGAATTCAGGATCCGAGTACTGCAGGAGCAACTTCAGATGCTGGAACTTGATGGACATGAGCTGCCCATCCGGCCTGAAGTTCCCCTCCAGGCGTTTCATGATGCCACAAAAGCAAATGAAGGCATGGGCCTCATTGTCCATCACGGCTAGGATAGGGGAGGCAATATCACTCATGCCTTGACAGTAGGATATCTGAAAGACACAAGCAAGTGGTCTATTCAGATACATTGAAGTCTAAACTGGTATAGGTATACTTAAATTAAGTATCCATTCCTTGTTTTTGCCGAGTTTCTCCCATACTGCAGAAATCATCATATTTAACACATTTACACACACATATGCATATCCGTAGAGCTAGAGGGGCATCTTCCAATATACATGTATCTGCTTACGGGAGGCCAAAGGACACTAGTTTCTTTACTGCGGGGTCTTAAACGTATTGTCTGCAACGACAATACGCCTACATTTTTAAGGGTCAATTACTTAGCTTAATTTTACACACGTGTCATGTTGCATGCCAGAGTACAATGGTGAGTCCTTCCTGAACTGAGGTCCTGGTTCGCACTGGAGCCGTTCTTTACATTTCCACCATAAAATAACTAAAATGTAAACCAAAAACACGTCACCGAATTGAGGGATCCAAAGGGAACGTGCAATGCGTAATGTCACCTGTGGATGTGTGATGGCAAAGGTGGTGAGCAGGTCCGTGAGCGCGGTCAAATGTGGACTGTCTTCCGAGCCTGCATAGTACGGATGAGCCCTGTCCGTCCTCAGGACATCCTTGAGAACATTTCCACGGATGAATTCCAGGTCGTCCGAGCCGACACAGGACGTCCACTCCCTCTTCAGCTGGTCATACTCCCTGGTCTTCCGCTTCATGTAGTCCATTCTCTCCTGTCCACTCAGCCCATCGGGATAGACATTTAGGAGGTATCGCCACACAACCTAAAACATCAGACGAGAAAGCTGTTAACTTACAACTGACGAACAACTCACATGTGCGTGCGTGCGCACGTGGGTATAGTAAGGCCTATGACATAAATACTCACTGTATTGAGCATTTGGGTTCTGTATACTACCACATGGAATTTAAAATGAAACAACCAAGATGTGCATTAGGTCCAGACTTTTCAGAAGGTATATACATCCACATATGAAGGGTCTATGAATGACGACACGCTTTTTACCTGCTCTCCTCCTTTTTAAAGCGACTAAAAGTACAAAAAGCGACATGCTGCTCAGCTCTTCCTAGCCAGGTGGGTTTTCCATTAGAAGGAACAGATAAAAGGTCCAGAGTTCATCGTAAGTGTGGTATTTGCATTTGGAAATGGTGGTTGGAATATATGGTCTGCAGCGTTTCATTTTCATTTTGTACAATATTTTAGCTTTTATGCTGAAATGTTATGTCAAGAAACACAATGATAATTCACTAAACCCACCTTTGTTTTTTTTGAGGTCTGCAAAACATTTAGCTTAATAAATAAATGAAACACAGATACGACACCTTCCGAAGTGAAGGCTCCACACCACCGTGGTAGATCCGGAGTCGAAGTTCCTCGGGCCGTGTCAACTGGCCCTGGCCATTGAGGTAACTGTGAAACTCGGCGTCGGTCAGGGGGGGCTTGAAAGGCTTGATTTCCTCGCCGTAGGACCAACTGAAGGCCTGCTGGACCCTGGACAAAGTCCGGCCCACCTAAAACAAGTCCATGAGCAAAGATTGTAAGCGACTGAGCTTAAATAAATCACGTCGGGAAGCTTAAGCGAAGGCGAAGGGACCTTGGGTACCTGGGAGAGCAGACTCTGGGTGAAGGGAAGGGCAGCAGATGCCAAAGACCTTGTTCTCTCCGCCAGGAGCTGTTCTGAGCCAATAACATCTTTGGGGCTTATGATGTCCCAGTCCTCCATAACTGGACCTGCAGTGGAGTAAAATGCTAGAATACTGAACGCCGCACTCTTTCAGGTCTCTCTTTCACTTTAAGTCTGAACAAAGCTGTTAAAAATAAGAGTGAGCTCATACTGACACTAAAACAGTTTGGCTTTCTGTAATCACATCTTTTTTTTCCCCCGGAGAAATGCCTTTTATAACATCTTTGTAAATCATTAGAGGTTTAAGTAGTGATTTATATTGAACGGTTAGATTATCACACTTTCTAATTAAAGTCACCTGGTCCAAACTGTGTAACATATTATGCAACACGTATGTAAGTATACAAGTAATATGTATTATTTTCTATGAGATGGCTAACATCTGGGCACTGCTCTCCATCTGCCCCACCTGCTTTACACACAGCGGCATCACAGGGGTCCGTTGGTGCCCATCTCTAGCTCACATCCACCCTGTCAGTCACACCAAGGGGTAATTTAGAGTCTCCAACAGACCTTGATGCATGATTCTGGGTTGCGGGAGAAAACCTGGGTAGCTGGACCAAACTCGCGCACACGCAGAGGGAACATGCAAACACCATACAAAAATGGCTCCGTGCTGTAATGCCATTCAGTATCTCCTTTGCCTTTCATTCCAGAGAGCCCCAGGTTCATCTCTTCTTGCATAAGAATAATTCAGGGGTTACCCGTTCACTGATATATATATAAAAGTATTCATTTTACATTCAAAGACAAGTCACAAAATCAAGCCCCATGATTTCATAGGTTTGTTAGTTTCTTCGAGAATACTACTTACTGTCTTCTGATGACTTGATCTCCATCTTGAGCTGCAGATGGGGTTTGGCTGCATTAACAAATGCAACATCCAAATCCCAGTCAGACATCAGAGACTGATAGATTTCAGCATCACCCTCGCGACAGAGATAACTTATTCCAAAATTCCGCCTCCTAGTTTGAAAGAAAAGCAAACGTAACGTGACACATAATGTCATATTTTGTTTGAAGCTGGGTTAATCATACAACAGTGGAAAAGTTCATAGTGGTCATAGTTCATGACAATCCACAGCTTTAGACATTACCAAATGCCATTTTTAGGGCTGTGATACATTGACAAAACACAATCTTAAATGGTTATATGCAATGAAACTACTACAATATACATTCATTTGGGACATACTGCCAGTGAAGATACTGTTGGGTCATGAAGGGGGAGTGTAAAACAAACCAAGCTACCCTCAACTGTTGGCCATCATGTCCACAAGGAAAGGAACCTTGAACTTTGGGGATAAAAGACAAGGTTCTCCACACCTCTGTCACTACTCCTGTGGCCAAACTAGCTGATCCAGCTGCCTCTACCTGCCTTCCAGAGTCAATATTTCTGAAAAAAAAATCAAAATATATATACAAAAACAAAGAGCTAAATAAATATGCAATAGTTCCTGCTGTTTCTGTCAAGTAGTTTGGCTAACAGACTAGTATTAGCCACACATTTATTACCACTGTGCACATACAAAACGGGGCCTGAAAGTGGCAGCATCATTTCTCAATAAAAATGCACCTAAGATTAGTTTATTTTGGAAATTAGATAGCCAAAAACTGCCATGTTATTGCATACAACACGGACAGCTAATGACAAAGCGAGTTGCACTTCACTAAACCAATCATGTGGCTGGAATATAGCCACAGGTTGAAGCCAATGACAATGCGGGTGGGTGAGTGATGACACAACAAGTTGTGCCTTGTCCAACCAACCAAGTGGCTAGAATATAGCCCTACCAAGCAAGGCTGAAGCCGGAAGTGCCACAATGGGGTAGGCGTCCTAGGCAATTGCCTAGGGTCACGAGCTGGGCGGGGGCCCCAAGGGCAGTTTGACATTGGTCCAGATCAATGACAACATGATGGAACTGTTTTTAACATTGCAGTGAAACAATGAAAATCTCTCTTTTGGGGCCCTATAGCAGCTGGTTTGTTTACTTTTATTTTTGGTATTTATATTATTTTGGACATGATTATAATGAGGATGGTTTGTATCCAAGGCTGGTGCCTGCCACAGCGCAGCAAGGTGCAGCACTGCTGCTGTGCCGCGTGGCAAGGTTGCTAAGCTAACAACATTTAGCAAATGGTTTGAGCGCGATCTTGTGAGAAGGTGTATTAAGTCCTGGCTTATCCAGTTCTGATGGGAAGGCAGGAACTACTATAGACTGGGTCCAGGAGATATATATCCATAACGCCCGTTTAGAGATCTACTTCAGGCTGAGCGGGGAGCAGTTTGACCGCCTGCCCGGTAAACCTTGTGTCCCAGAGATCGGGAAACTTGATTAGCTGCCCCTCCATGACAGTTCTGGAGTCCTCTGGAACTCGTGATCCAACAACCTCTCTCCTATTGGAGGCACTGGGATGACGTCACAGCGTACAGCGGTGCGCAAGGCTCTGCGCTCTTGCGCCGCACAACAAATGCTCCTCCTGCCCTAGCGTCTGTGCTAGCTCATTTTTGTATCATTTTTGTACTCTGTCAGGGCTGTATTATAGAGACAGGTGAAGCGGCGGACTTCCTCAACAAGTCTTTCGTCTGAAGTGTCCATTGCAACACTTCTTTGAGGGAGAAATGAGCTCTTCCTGGTTGTGAACGGGGTTTTAACCCCCGGACTCCACCTACTGGTGTGGCAAGTTCGACGGGGCGCATGCATGACTGACGCAAGGTCTCAATGCAAGGGCCGTCACTGGCGAGGGCCCTTGCCTTGTCTCTGTCCCACTGATGCTCAGACATGTGGAGGCCAGTTGCTCCCCCAGGGTTCATTCGAACCTTTCAAACGACGTCTGGGGGTGCAACGGTGTGGTACCCGTACCACAACGATGTGGTATCCATCCCCAGTCGCTATGTGTTCGGCACAACGAAGTAACAGAACATACCCTCCATATCAGCAATGGCATACGCTTCATGTCACTTGGGGAAGGAATCCATGGCCGTTAAGATGTACCGATTGCACCTGTCAGTGGTGGGCAACGACCCTACAATGTCCATTGGCACCCTTTCAACTACTGCTGGAGTGGGGCCTGTGAATGCCCGGTGGGGCCTTTACACAGGTCACAGCAATGGCCAAGGTCTGCCACATCAATTCGGTAATTACCCAATAGAAGCCCTGTCTGACTTAAAGATGACGCAGGGTCTTGGTGGGTCTAAAGTGCCTTGACCCTGGAGTACCATGCACGGCCTCCAGCATGGCCCCTCTGCATCACCCCGAGTCCCAGCACAACCCAGGCCCGCTGCAGACACCCATGCAGAATCAGCTGGGGGATATCGCCCCCACGTTCTTGTGCCTCCACCCACTGCAGCACGGGCTGCAGATCAGGGTTCTCCTCCTGCTGCCACTTAGCTGGCTCAATGGCCTGCAATCTCCCGCAGATTTTGTCAACCATTGTGCCAAACATTGTGCTGATCTCCTTCCCTTTCACCTTGTGGCCCAAGATCGACACCTCCTTGAGCATAAAATGACACTTGTCGGGGTGCATCTTCAAGTTGTTCACGGGGAATATCAGCCAGAACTTTGTCCATCACCCGAGCAAAAGTGGTAGGTGCATTGCACAGCCCGAAGAGCATCACCTTGAACTGCCACAACCTCTCCCAGTGTTGATTGCACTCTTCAAACGGGACCTGGTAGTACACGGCACATCCCCAGCATCAGTCCGGTTGCTGGGGTGTAGGGCTACAGAGCTGGTGGATGATTTGCTTGGCGAGCATCCTCATCAGGCAGGTCAGATCATCCACACACTTTGCCGTGGTTTCAGGTGCACACTACTCCTGGGCTACTTTTGCTGTTTTGGCACTTTCCCTACATACCGACTCATGCTCTACTGCCAACTTCAACACTTCCCTGATGGAGGACGGACCACAATGCAGCCCTGGGCCATCTGTGTTCAGTAACTGCAGTAATCATCTACATTATCAGGTTTACAGTGGTACCTAAATGCATGTGCGTTTCTAATGGTACCTAAACATACCATGCATCACAGGAGCAATTCCTGCAGCCTAAAAATCGATTTAAAGTAAACAAATGACACTTAGTTTGTCAGGGGGGGGGGGGGCAAAGAAGGCCTGGCTGCCTCTGGCAGACATTGAAAATTACCTTGAAACAACAGATACATTGCTGTTGAACACTGCTTAGGACTATACAAAAGTGATTACTCTTACCCATTCAAATCAAAGGCTCTGATAAGTATGTGCTGCAAGACCTCCAGTGATGTTATCTGAGGATCAACTGCAAACGACCGGAACTCCACAGGAAGCACCCCATCATGTTTCTGAAAAGCATTACATCACAGTGTCTAAAACACATTCATTGACATAAAAGCAGTAGTGAGAAAAACAACTTGGGAAGGGTATCGGAACACTGTATCCCTTGTCACAGGTTTTTTCATCCATGCTCCTCTGGGAACACTGCATATTCTAGATGATTTCCTGCTCCAAAACAACTGATGAAACAGGAAACAACAAAAACATGTATGACAGTGTTCCCTATGGAAGACCATTTCCACCACTTGGGGGAAAAAAAAAATTCAGACTGAATCAAACTTCTGAGATACTTACATCAAAATTATGAGATATTAAGTTGAAATTATGAGAAAGTAAGTCGAAAGTATAAGATACTAAGTCAAAATTATGAAATAGTGCGTCAGAATTATGAGATAGTAAGTCGAAATTATGATAGGAGGTCAAAATTCTGAGATACTAACAGCAAATTATGAGATAGTAAATCAAAATTATGAAATACTAATGACCAGTTGATGGACAGCAATGTAGTCGATCTCTGTGTTTGAATCAACCGTTTGAGACGCCATGTTTATGTCAGTCATGGTCAAAAATATGTAGATGGCTGTGACAAGTTGAAGCCGTGCCGCATATGTATTGTAGCGTCCAACTGGACGTCAGAGGGGGTTGGTCTCACCTTTCTCTTATTGAAAGAACTACAACAGTTACTGTAGGCTGTAACTGCTCTCTCTCTCTCTGCCCTGCTCATTTACACACACTCAACCACCCGCCCCCTTGGCTCCTCATCCAATCACATGCCTGTCTTCTTCATACGCGTTCGTGGACAGTCAGGAATCACAGCACTTAGAATACAGATCAATAATATCACTGCAGGGTCGCAACAGAATCAATGGCTGCATAGATGATGATGATGATGATGATGATGATGATGAGTAGCAGCCCAAGTTGCAGAAATAGAATTCAGTACATACTTCAGTCTCCATTTCCGCCATCTGGTATCTCATAATTCCAGCACGTATCTCATAACTACAATTTAGTATCTCATAATTTCAACTTACCATCTCATAATTTTGACTTAGTATCTCATAATTACGACTTAGTATCTCAGAATTTTGACTTAAGTATCTCACAGTTTGTGAATTTGCGCAAAGTTTCTACACCACAATGTCTTGGGTGAGTACTACCAAATTTCCCCTCTTAATATGTCGAATGGGAAATTAAAAATTTGCTTAAAATGTAAAAAAATTTCTTCACCCAAGAATGCTAAATAAATGCAAGTTCCTTGGAAATGGGAGCTCTGTTCAATGACAGATGTATATTTCCAAGTAAGGCAAAAGAAAACCCAACCCTATTGTGGTCGTCTTTTCCGCTAACTTTTAAATGAGATAGACGGTATTCTGATAGCTATATCCTGATCCATGATCGCTAGTATCTCGGGCCAGAACAGCCTAGGCAGCAATGCAGAGCAGAGTCTGCTCTAGTTCAAAACAGACAAGCAGACAGCCTGGAGGTGACGTCAACTCCAGGCTGTCCTGGCTTCTGTGTCACTGATGAGCTTTTTTTCATACGTACATTTCAGTGTCGTCTCCCCGTTGCTCTTACACTCCATGAAATAAGATTATTAAAATTAACTAATTATTTTTTGCAACTCGGCGACAACAATCACCACTGATAAACAAAATGGCTCGGCAGGCCAAACAGTGCAATGACGCTCTCTCCAAACACTCGGTTGTACAGAAAATGTGGTCGTTTTCCGGGGGTCTACCTGTGGCTGGACACAGCACTCTGGACAGACAGAATACATGAACCAGATGTTTCAATAAGCAAGTGCAGACGAGGGCTAACTGTTCAGCAGCCGCTGCCAGAATCTTTATCATCTTGGACATCCACCCACCTTGACTTTAACTCGTACTACCCCCCTCTCTTCCTCGCCTGCCATCTTAGGGGAGCGACTGGCAGCAGACGGCTCGTCCAGACCTCTGAGGGTCTTCTATACAGACATGTTTAATAAAAATGATGCAGGACCACTGAGATGAGAACTGCCACTCCACTTCCGCCCCTTCGTTATCTACTTCTTCGTTGTGCCATATTGAGAGATGTTAGCGCCATCTAGTGCAGTGGTTCTTAAATACGGTACTAGTACCAAAGGTACTCTATATCAGGATGGCCCGTCGTTGTACGTAGGAAACCATAGACATAAAAAAAAGTGTAGACGCCGCATTGGCTGCGGGGACTCGAGAAATGCGGCCGCCATCTGGAGGAGGTCTCGAGTGAAAACAACCGAAGTGGCAGCATGCCTGTGCAAGGTGCCGCATGTAACTGTCAAACTCGGACAACAAAACTGTTGAAAACAGGGCTCATGGAGTTACTTTTCACAAGTAAGGTTGAACATTATTTTCGGTTGTAATTTGTGAATAGAATATTACTGTACTGTATTTATGTCCAGCAGAAAAATCTGACAGACAGATGCAAGAAGATTATATGAAGACGTACATATGATTATTAGGAAATATGAAGACAGGATGTAGTAAAAAATAGGAAGAAGGTTAATAAGCTTAGCTTCCTTTGTAAAAGGTTTCTCATGTCTCTCATGTTCGCAATGTTTTCATTTTGAATGTTTTCAAAAACCAGAGACAGCAGGTAGAAGTGGGAAGTGGCTTTGAGGAGGGAAAGATTCACAAGTGATTCAGCTGTGCGTTGCAGTAAACATTTTAAGCAGGAGGATTTTGAAAGACAGTTCAGATTGTCCGACTCAGAGATGGTGTTATTCTATCCATCTTCAGCTTCCCGCCTCACCTCCAAAGAGTATGTATACAGCTTCTCTTTGGCATAAGACTATTTGCGTTCATAAATGTAAATATTCTGTTATTATATATATTTCTTCATTTCAGTCAAGGTGTCAATTTATTGTTAAACTTTAGAATCTTCATTATTTTATTGCAAGTCTGAAACACAAGATGAGAGTGTGTAGAGGCATTTCCCCTCCCAATTTATTATCCAGGCTTTGTTCTAGTCACTTATGGTTGTCACTTTTTTGTTACGTAACCCTTTCTATGTATCTATATCTATATATCATCTATATTTCCCCCACGACCTGGACCCATATAAACGGAAGAAGATGGATGAATGGATATTTATCTCTTTCTCTCTCTTCATTCTATCTATCTATACATATATAAATGTATTCATATATTGCTTAATTTTTAAACTCAATGAACAAGCTGAATAGTACTTTTAATGCCACTATCTGTTTCTACATTGTGTGTTTTGAGAAATACATCCCATATATCATAATATTCTATTAGTGTTAGGCCCACTTTGAATATCAATATATGTCAAACAAAGTGTCCTGTGTCATAACTACATGTGTGACGTTTGCATAAAAAAAAACTCGTGAAAATCACCAAAGTATTCAGCGAGTTATGATTGATTAATTGCGCTGACATGTCACTGGGCCTGTCTAAGTGATTACACCGAGTGGAGCCAGAGACCATTCCAAGATGGCGGCCTCACAGCTCGTCAGCGCCAATATGCAGTAGCGGCCGTTGCGGCGTCTACTCTTTATTATGTCTAAGTAGGAAACTGTTTTTGTCAATTTTGAGACTGACATGTACCTCTGTGGTTCGCCCAAAGCTGGCAGCCAAGCACATTTGTCCAAGTGGAGTTGCCGTAGCCGCCTCTTTTTTTCCACGTGACGTCATCAAAACACGTCTGACTTGGTGTAAATGCACTCGTATGGCGGGAAGTGGAGGACTGTGAGCGATGGTAGCCGTGGAGCATCACTGTTGGTCTGCTAACAGTTAGACTTAGCTTTTCAAGAGGGTTCAAGGTGAAGTGGCACTTCTGAGTTCCTGCTAGGAGATGTCTTCACTGATTCTGAGAGGAGTGACGGTGAAGTTCCCATTCCCTCCATATGACTGTCAGAGGGACTACATGACCAAAGTTATCCAATGTCTGCAAGAGGTGAGTTCTTATACACTCTCCGTCCCCTTTTCACGTACTGTTCAACATCATTAACGCAGCACTGCACGGCGTGACACTTGTGTCGTTGAGAACAGGAAATGCACTGCTATTCGCATGTGCAGTAAAGTTGGAAAAACATTCGGACCTTATGACAGTTCACTACCCCGACAGAATATGCTGCCCAGTTGATAAATGCAGGTGGGAGGTTCTGACAATTCAAATGACCCTGTTAGAATATGCTTCTACAGTCTACTCTCTTAGAACGGATGTGTTAAAATTTAACACATCCGTGTGCTGCATCAGCTCAGGGACAACAGATGTGTCAAATTTGTGTCACATCTATTGTGTCAAATAGATCTAATGCAAAGTTGTGTTGTTTTGACACAAAAGTGCGTTTAAATGGATAAATGAGCAATTTACCACTTAAGGATTTGAAAAAATGTAAAAGTATTTATTTATTTATTCTCACAGTACAGCAAAAACCAAATTGTGCACACCTGGATTTTGTACACAATGCAATGGCAACATAAATGCATACAGGAAGGCCTGCTGAGACCTGTCTGCATTTAAAATCCATCCAAATCATCTATTAGTAGTAATTCATGTATTTCAATACTCATTTGTGATGTCAACTGTCTCTTTAAACAGAGCACATAACGAAACTGATGAGATGGCTAGCTTTCAACATTCAGCAATGCATTAAATGCATAAGAAATACAGGAGAATACATATGTATATCGCAAGGCCTGCTGCAGCCTATTGTCTGTGCAGCCTGTGTGTGAGTCTGCGATCCAAAATCGTGTGTGCATGGCAATTAAAACCAAAAGCAAAAAAATCAGAAGGTGAGAAACATTTGGTTTCTTGTGAGATACAAATCAGATAAAATAGCTATACGAGCCTTGCTGAACTTGACGCTTAACTTCTATTTTCTTCGAGATGAGATTTAGCTGCTGTTTTAACTGGATGCTAAACAGTTCAATGGCACATAACGTATGATATATAAATTAGAGTAGGTAGTTTAGATACCGAGGACACTCTAGGCGATGTGGGCGAAGCCTCCCATTTCTTTCTCCATCTCTCGCTCTCGCTCTCTGGCAGTGGCTGGTTGTTAGTAGCTAGTTGTGTGCACCACTTCCCGCCACTTAAAGTAACACACCCAATATGTGTGTCGAATTAACACACATATTGTGTTAAACTGTGCAACACATCAATTGTGTTAAGCTTTCTGTGCATTTTATACACATCAAGTGTTAAAATGAACACAAAATGTGTCACATGTAAAAGCACATTTTTTGTGTCATGTCATTTTTTTAACACACCTGTTCCTATTTCCTATATGTAAATAAACTGTACTATAGTACAATTTATTTACATATAGGAAATAGGACAGATAGGAAAATAGAGAGGAAGGAAAGAGCAGTGAGAGCAGTGGTTTGGAGAGAAGGTGCTCCCTGAATGGGAGAATGTTCAAGAGGTTCTTGACGATAGATAGGGACAGCATTACATTAAAATTCCAAAATCTCCAATTCTGCATATTAAAAAAAAAACTATACTACAATAACTCCAAGCATCTTCGAACTATGAACATTTAAAACAAAAAAAATCTGTGTGGATCTTGGACATTTTGCACATTCAAAGTAAGCCCATTGAAGGCATTTTCTGCATTGCATCTAGGTAGACAAGAATGCATACATATACAAACAATACAATATTAAAATGTGAATCATGCTGAGCTCCGCATAGCACTCCAGCATGGAGCAGACCACGCAGTTGTCTTCTGCGTTGCCTAGACATAAAGAAAGAGCACTTCATTTTTATGTGTCTGTTGACATGACTGCAGGCATTATTGGTTATTTTCTTTGTTAATAGCTGCTGTTTATTCATTTCTACATTCCAAAATATATGAAGTAATATATGAACCATGACCATATGGACAAGGCTTTTAGAAAGACATCAATTTTATGTAATAGGTATTGTGGTTACAAAATTGTGGTTACCAACTACACAAGCATCTTCAAACCTTATTTTTTTTTAGCAGGGTACAGGCTTTCTGCTCTCTCTACTGCTTCACAGCCTCATCTGTGGTAAATTGCCTGTCAAAATGACGTTCTCTGAAAACTAAAAGATTGCTTTTGTATACGCAAGTTTCAGAGAAGGCAAAGGACAGCAATCTGTGTTAATTAAGCATCTTGTCAGCTTAACAAACCAATGAGCAAAGCAAAGATTTTAATACCTTCATCACCAAAACTCCACACAACAAAACTCCACACCAAAACTCCACACAACACAGCTACTGGCATCCAGCTGTTTCTGATGCTGCAGAGTCTGTGCCATGACTCTCCCGACCTCCCCCTTATTCTCAGAAAATTCCTGGTTAAACCAGAATCAGGACCAGGGCCCTGTTCCATAAAGCAGGTTTACCAGTTAAGCCTGGCTTATTTTCCAGGGAATGCGACTCCATAGAGCAGGCTTATCTTCGTTCAAACTCAGTTACCACGGCCACTTCTGGTGGCAGCCTGCTTTATGGAATGGACCCCAGATTAGCATCGAGCCAGGCATGTTGTTCTTGTATATTTTTAAATTTTTATTTTTTTAGAATCACAAAAACTTCCAGTTTCTTGAGAACCTTTCTCCCATTGTAGTCCTCTCAAGGGGGTTATGAGGACCAGGGTCATGGTGGGGATGTCGACAATCTTAAAAATATATCATTTTAATCAACGTTAACAAAGCAGTACTTAAAAAAAAACCATTAGGAAGGCAAACGCATACTTCATTGTGCAGAGACGTTTAATGGGCACACCCAACATTTCTCAACTGGAAATTTCATCTGTAGAATGTTTTACAGCAAGGTAAAGCTGAATTACCGAACTGACCGAATGAATTTACTGTACATACACTAACTTTAGAATACATTCATTACCTTACTGAGGCCATGGAACTTCCCAGAAAATAATGCTGTTCCGACCACCGCATGCATATGGTACACAGGATCTTGTAAAAAACAAATACATGAAAAAACACAAACAAACTAGATAAATAACAAAAGGACAATATATGATGGCCTGTAGGGCATTGGAGGTATGCATTGATTACTTAAAATGTGAGCAAAGGAATGTTAACACATATATAACACTGCAACAAGAAGCTAGTGAATATACCAAAAAAGGCTCTTACCTTTTGTGCTCTGCAGCGACCTAAATGAAGTGTCGTGCCTCTACATCATCTGTTGCTGCCCAAAGTCTGTGTACGAAAAGAAGTCTGTCTTTTCTGTAGAAATAGCTTAAGGCCAATGGGTCAACACAATTAACACATTAATGTTATTAACCTTTAAGGGTGAAAGATGTTCGACATTCCATAAAAATGAATGTGACCTACTTAAATTTGAGATTAATTACTCATTATATATTATGGAGTCTAACATCCAAAAGAACCTTCATCCTCTTAATATTCAGCCTTAAAGGTTAACCTGATATGATTGCCAAACTGGCAACAGATGACCAAACGGTGAAGGACAAATATCTTTTAGAAGGCCACCTTCATCTTGTGTATTATATCTCAGGTGGAAGCTGAACTGGGGTTGACTTTTTTTGGCAAACATGATTACTGATGGCTTGTGGTCATCCACAAGGCTTTCTGCGCTCAAGTCTTCCCTTTCGGGCCTCTGGTACGGCTTGATGTAATCCACACTACTTTTTGTGCAATGTTTTGCCATCTGATTTTAGAGTGACATGTTTGCCACTCATTTCTTCTATGACGTAGGGACCAGAAAAGTCTGGCTGAAGTCTTCCACCCTTCCTCCCACTCTCTCTTACATTAATGAGCAGAATTTCATCCCCTGCCTTCTATTGGACCTCTTTATATGTTTTTTTTAAACTTTTTTGGCATATGCAGCTATCTGCTTCTCTTTTCCCCTTCTAATATTGCCTTCCACAGACCTATTGATGTCTTCTTGAGCCTGCTTTTTTGAAGCACTGAGCTCAGTGAAGACTCCTTGAGCATTCTGATCGTTGAAAGCTGCATTTTCTTTTCACAATTACAACATGAAAAATGTGATACATTTCATGAAAATATCCGTGACCTTGTAATACGTGAAGGAATATATGCAAATACAACAAACACTTAAAATTGCATGTGAGGCACAATATGAAAGGGCACGTGCTACAGATTATATATACACCACTGCATTTAAGTACATTTCAGTGGTAGTATTGAAAAAACTGTCACCAGCAACTCAGTAGGAACCTCTGATGTGAGATGTGCTTCCTTTCCGCACATGAGTTGAAATGGGGTGTGTTTTCTGGTGGTCTTAACTTTAGACCTTAAGGAAAACAGTGTGGCATCCAAAAATATGTCCCAGTTGTTTTGCTGCTTATTCACGAGTTTCCTGAAGGCTCTAAATGCAGACACAGTAAAGCACAAAAGAAATTAGGAAGTTGTTTTGCAAGCTATGTGACAGAAAAAAATTATAGCGCATACCTTTTAATGTTATCGTTTGTCTTTTCATCTAGACCATTGGTCGGTGGATGGTAGGCAGCTGTGACTGTTCTCTATTGAAGAACTTCACAAATCCTTTTGTTGTGCTAATAAACTAATAATTAAGTAACTTATTCATAGCCATAGATATATGCTTGATCCAGGAACTCCAGCGAACTACAGGCTGATCTCCAATCTTACCTTCGTCTCAAAAGTCCTTGAGAAAATCAGTGCCAACCAGCTCTGTCAACACCTTAATAACAATAATTTATTTGAATCCTTCTAGTCCGGCTTTAGAGTGAATCATAGAATCATCACTGGCTGCTTGATGATTGCGCAGGAAATGTCTGCAAACATAAATCAGTATTGAAACCCCCAAAACACTACCCTCAACAGCAGTCTCCTGGACATATTACAAAAGCTTTTTTGGGAAGGTATACTTTTACATACATTTGGTGCATTTTTATTGGGCGTAATGATAAACGATAATTGGGCAAAAATGTATTTTTAAAAGTTAGGGGTGCAGCAGGCCTGCCATGAAAAGCACCCCACCTAACTTTATGTTGATCACAGAATCAAATGCCTATCACTGCATAGAGATAGGACATTTATGTGTAGCTAGAGTGAGTTTTACCCATGTGAAACTCACTCTAGCTCCTAGTAAAGGGTACTCCTAGTAAAGGTTAACAGGGGTGTGCGTATCAACAGGTATGAAAAACAAGACTAACCCTAACCCATGAAATGCAACCTGCCTGCATCATTTTGTTCCCTTTTATTCTAGCATCAGGTACTTTTAACATTGGCACATTTGGTGCTAATATATGTATGAGTTTGGAATGTTTGCCAACAGAAAACTCAGTAGTGGATATATATGGTAATGGAAAAAGTGTTATATTTGTTTGTATTTTTATTTTCCTATTTTTTCTCACGGAGCCTGGGGAACACAGAATAGAATAAAATAGAATAGAATATCTTTATTGTCATTGTCACCCGTACAACGAAATTAAAAGTGCCATCCAGTCAGTGCAAGACTCAACAAGTGCGAAATTTGACAACAACAGCAGCAACAACAACACCACTAGGGCAGCAGCCTGAAACAGTGACCCGAGTTCAAGAACACACAGGCATCATACCCACATACAGACATCACACCCACACAGTACCAGATGCTTCATTCACATAGTACAGATAGCAGACATCATGTAAAACACATTTACTGTATGAATGTTTCTCAGTGTCCTAGTCTCAGCAGCATTTAAACAGGTGATTGCAGTGGGGTAGAAACTGTGCATAAATCTATTTGTCCTTGCCCTGATTGCTCTGTACCGCTTTCCTGAGGGCAACACTTCAAACAGGGGGTGGCCAGGGTGTGAGGTGTCTTTTGCGATATTTTGGGCTTTTTTCAAACACCGCAGGCAGACACGTTTCCCAGGATCAGCGGTGTTGGGACCCCCAAACCGTGCAAGAGAGGGTTATGCAATTTCGACGGTTGGTCTAGACCGGGGATCGGCAACCTGCGGCTCTAGAGCCACATGCTGCCCTAGGAGCTCCCTGGAGCTTTTTCAAAAAATGTTTGAAAATGGAAAAAGATGGGGGAGGGAAATATATTTCCCTCGTCATAGCGTCATAGCCTGCGACACACGTTTCTATCAGCAGGGCGGGATGCCAGGCAGGTGGCTGTTGCAAACAAACCGGCGGCTGCGTGATGGGCCATGGATCCCAAAGGGAAAAAGAGAAAAATAACTGAGGAGAACAGAGGATTCAACGTTCCTTGGACCGAATCATTTGCATTCATTGCCAATGCGGAAGGACTGCCTGAACGTTTGCCCTGTAGCGAGAAGTTGTCAAATAGCAAAAAGAGTAATGTGGAAAGGCATGTCCAGGGAAGCCATGCTCCATTTGCAGCCGAGTACCCAGTTGGGAGTGAGAGAAAAAGTGCGATTGCATTGCTTCTGGAGAAATAAGAGGAGCGCAAAAATAGATTTAAGAAGTGGATTGCGTCTCCAAACTCCACTACTGCTGTGGAGCAGTTTTGTTGCAACCTGGGAGATGATAAAGCGTGGAAAACCGTTCACAGATGGTGAGTACATGAAGGAGTCATTCATCGGCATATCAGAACACTTGTTTGCAGACTTCAAAAACAAAACCGAGATGATACAGAAAATCAAAGACATGCCTCTCTCCGCCAAGACAGTGAAGGAAAGGGCCATTGAAATGGCAGGCAACGTCACCGATCAGCAAATCAAGGACATTAATTCAGCGCCAGCACACTCAATTGCCCGTGATGAGTCGTGTGATGTGATCGACATTGAACAGACTGCGCTCTTGTGCAGGTATGTGAACTCCGATGGGGCGCAAGAAGAAATGATCCAATTAATACCACTGAAAGGCCAAACACGGGGGGAGGACATATGTGAGGCTGTGCTGAAGTGTTTAAATGACAATGGAACACCAACCACCTGATTTCAGTGGCTACCGATGGGGCACCCAATATGAGAGGATCAAAATGGGGGTTTGTGACTTTGCTACAGAAAGCATTAGATCGAAATCTGCTTGCATTCCACTGCATTTTGCATCAAGAGGCACTGTGTGCACAAACATTCCCATTGGAGCGTATGGCGGCGATGAGCCTTGTCATCGAGATGGTGAACAGGATGATTCCAAAAGCACTGAACCGCCGTCAGTTCCGTGCATTGCTTGGTGAAGCTGACAGCGAATATTCCGACCTCCTGCTACACAACAAAGTCCGATGGCTGTCCAGGGGCGGGGTTTTGCGTCGCTTTGTCGCTTGTTTAGAACGCGTGAAAACATTCCTGAAAAGACCTGAACGTGGCTCGCAAAACTGCACTTTTTGGTGGATATGACAGGCCGCCTAAACAAGCCGAAGGGAAGTGTCCAGGGAAACACTGCACTGCAAATGCTGGAAGCCTTTTTGTCATTCGAGCGCAAGCTGACTGTCTTTGCCAGAGATACACAGCGAGGCACGCTCTCTCACTTTCCCCGTCACACCCCTGGAGGTTGACCCGTCCTTGTTGAGCAGATTTCCAGGAGTAAATCAAACTGACCTTGAAATGGAAATGGCTGATGTGGCCGACAAAGATGTATGGGTGTCCAAATTCAAACGTCTGACAGCCGGGCTTGAAGACGTCACTCGGCAGAAAGCCCAGCTTGCCCAAAGCCACAAATGGAGCGAAACTGAAAGCCTTCCAACACCCGAGTGACTTGTCTGCGACACATGCAATGCTCTTCCTGACCGTTATAGGAACATGAACATGGAGTCGAGCGCTCAAAAACCCTGTTGACAACGCGGGAGAGCTCATTTCTCCCCCACGAAGAAGCAGTTTGTTGTTGGTTGTCATGGATGCATCACGAGAGACATCGACCAATAGGAACGCTGCTTCAGCTGTACTCCTGGTCATACATTTAAAGCAGCGAAGTGCTATGGATCCGTGTTTAAATACGGGGACTAAATGTCGATTTTTGCCCTGACATGACTGCGGAAGCATACTGGGGCCTTTACAGTGGATGCAGAAAATTGCATGTCCACCGCAGTCGGTACAAGGCCGTGTTTCGACCTTTTCCTCCCACACTGTTTGTCGCACGTTTGAAAATCCTTACAGGTACTTTCACCTCAGATGGGGGGTAATAAAAAATACTGTAAAACTTTCATTAAATGTTGTACTCGCTCTTTCAATTGGTTTATAGCTTCAAGTCTAAATTATGGCTTGTTGCAAACATTTATTAAGTTTACGTTGTGTCTGTGCTATCTGTGTCTGTCCGTCCATCTACAAGGGCCGAATGATTTTGAAAAGTAATGTAACTGCGATTTATTTTTTTCTCAACATTGCAATTACGATTTAACATGAAATTATTTTTTCAAGGGCCTCCTCCTCTATTATTCAACAAACTCAAGCAATGGATCAGTCTTTCATAACAACAGATTTATTTAAAGCACAAATAACAATAAAGTAAACAAATCTCTTCGACATTTCTAACTTGTGCACTTCTTAAACATTGACATCTATCTATCTATCTATCTATCTATCTATCTATCTATCTATCTATCTATCTATCTATCTATCTATCTATCTATCTATCTATCTATCTATCTATCTATCTATCTATCTATCTATCTATCTATCTATCTATCTATCTATCTATCTATCTATCTATCTATCTATCTATCTATCTATCTATCTATCTATCTATCTATCTATCTATCTATCTATCTATCTATCTATCTATCTATCTATCTATCTATCTATCTATCTATCTATCTATCTATCTATCTATCTATCTATCTATCTATCTATCTATCTATCTATCTATCTATCTATCTATCTATCTATCTATCTATCTATCTATCTATCTATCTATCTATCTATCTATCTATCTATCTATCTATCTATCTATCTATCTATCTATCTATCTATCTATCTATCTATCTATCTATCTATCTATCTATCTATCTATCTATCTATCTATCTATCTATCTATCTATCTATCTATCTATCTATCTATCTATCTATCTATCTATCTATCTATCTATCTATCTATCTATCTATCTATCTATCTATCTATCTATCTATCTATCTATCTATCTATCTATCTATCTATCTATCTATCTATCTATCTATCTATCTATCTATCTATCTATCTATCTATCTATCTATCTATCTATCTATCTATCTATCTATCTATCTATCTATCTATCTATCTATCTATCTATCTATCTATCTATCTATCTATCTATCTATCTATCTATCTATCTATCTATCTATCTATCTATCTATCTATCTATCTATCTATCTATCTATCTATCTATCTATCTATCTATCTATCTATCTATCTATCTATCTATCTATCTATCTATCTATCTATCTATCTATCTATCTATCTATCTATCTATCTATCTATCTATCTATCTATCTATCTATCTATCTATCTATCTATCTATCTATCTATCTATCTATCTATCTATCTATCTATCTATCTATCTATCTATCTATCTATCTATCTATCTATCTATCTATCTATCTATCTATCTATCTATCTATCTATCTATCTATCTATCTATCTATCTATCTATCTATCTATCTATCTATCTATCTATCTATCTATCTATCTATCTATCTATCTATCTATCTATCTATCTATCTATCTATCTATCTATCTATCTATCTATCTATCTATCTATCTATCTATCTATCTATCTATCTATCTATCTATCTATCTATCTATCTATCTATCTATCTATCTATCTATCTATCTATCTATCTATCTATCTATCTATCTATCTATCTATCTATCTATCTATCTATCTATCTATCTATCTATCTATCTATCTATCTATCTATCTATCTATCTATCTATCTATCTATCTATCTATCTATCTATCTATCTATCTATCTATCTATCTATCTATCTATCTATCTATCTATCTATCTATCTATCTATCTATCTATCTATCTATCTATCTATCTATCTTAGCTTTCATTCTCTTAACCTGATCAACTCCATTTAGTGGCCATGCAATATTTCCTTTTCATTGCAGTGTTATACTAAGTGTGACTGCAATAATAAAGTTTCATATTTCAAAGAATATTTTGACAATGAACATTGAAAATGTATGCATAATGTGTCAGGTTGAATTTTAGTTTTCTTACAAGTACAATGTCTCTGTAAAGTTACTGAGATGAATATAACAGTCTGCATGTAGAGCATTACTATAGAGAGTGTTCATAATCGCTGTATGGTATGCTGTAAGGTATGCTGCTCAGTCCAGCACATATTCCTCTTCAAAGTGGGCTAAAAAGAGAGGAGCTTTGGGGTGGCCTAGGACCTATATTAACCCTTTGGTTGCCAATACCCAGATGGGTGCAAAGGCTCGGACCCGCTCACAGCTGCTTGCAGCTTTATTATTGTTTTTATTATTGTTATTATTATTATTATTGTTTTACTTTGAAGAAATGGTCACTAGTTAGCCAACCCAAAACTCATATGCAAAGGCTGAGAGTGAGATTTTACACCAACAATTGATCCTTGGTAGATAGTTACGAGGAGAAGCAGATCGGGGTAAGAATGTGTTCACATCTTTCATGGGATATCAACTGCCGATGAACAACAAAGCATCAACGGCTCTGAAGAACCTTTCTCTGATGATGACAGCGGTGCGTTTGTCTGCCGGCCTCTTGCAGGAGAAAAATGGGGTCTTGGAAAGTCCAACCGGCACTGGTAAAACCCTCTGCCTGCTGTGTGCTGCCCTGGCCTGGAGGGAACATTTCAAGGACACCATTGCAGCCAACAAGATAAAAGAGAAGCTTGGTGGCAAAGAGATGTTCTCCAACGCGCCTATGTCGCAGTGGGGCAACGCCGCCGCGAACGGTGACAAGCCAAGTATGTTCGCCTCAGATCGCCTTTTGAATTGCGGAACTGTTTTAGTCGTTTCCAAATGTTTCAAATGTTTCTCACTGCAACACAATCACTTCAAGGTAATTTATATCACATATGGGAACATTTTTGGACAGCATATTAAAGGGAATACTCAGGATGACAACTCAGTTTTATTGGATATTTATTAAATTATTAGATTGAAACACAACACACAGGTTAACCTTGTGCTAATTCCCAGGAGTGGCTTTGTTAGGCAGCATGGCAAACCACTTGATTCCAGGGCCTGCAGTTTTCACATAAAAGTATCCATAGGCAAGAAACTGTGCACCGAAACTTTGGGGTAAAAAGGGGCTTTTAATGTTTAAGGTTGCCGACCCCTGTTCTAGACTGTTCATCACAAAGTAAAATAATAATACTTAAAATACAAAGTACACAACAAGTGTGGGAAGGTGTATGTTTAACATCAAACCTCTGTCTTTGAAATTGCACTTTCCACAGTCCTTCAAATATACAGTTATATTTTGAAGAGTAGAATTTTCGAGGAAATTCAAACCCCCAGAAATCTGTGATTAACCAAAAGCACATGTGTTAAAGTCCATATTTTAAAAGTACATTCGCCCGTGAAATTTTGAAGGACCTAGCTTAAATTGTTTAGCAGATCCAGCAATCTGAAAGCGGCTCCTCATTATACTCTACTCAAAACAGGTCAGGTGGTGGTGGACAAAATGTTTTTTTTTTTTTTAGTTTTTTTTTTTAATACAAAACCATAAGGAGTTGGGAGCTGACTTTAGAGAAGCATGTGAACCTCTTTTTCAGATTTTACTGAATTTTTTTCAGTAAATTCTGAGATGGTTGAGCGGGGTCGTTCAGAGATTCGGCACGGAATGACCCTGTGGTCTTAGTTGAAGAAACTTACAGGAGGAAGTCTCCAATGTAATAGAATGCAAAGCAAAATCTGTGCATTTCAACATTATATGCCTGCAGTGTAGCATTCCAGAGTGTCTTAAAGGTGGGTTAGGCTATTTCTTTCTGGAACAGTATTTACTGATTTGCTAGAAATCCTCCATCCTTGTTTTTGGTGCGCGTTTTTTGCTGATTCGCGAAGCTGGTCCCATCACGCACTTTTGCGATACCCCGCTGCTTGTCCCTGCGCTTTAAAGACGTGTGGAAAGGGGCTGGACTTTTGAGGTGTGCATTTTCAATGTGTGCTCTGCTCGAGCCGCTTACCCCCACCTTTAAGTGCAGTGAACGTTCATCCTAAGTGGCTTTAAGATGTTTTTGGGCTTTTCCTTGCTTTTATTTATGGAGTGACAAGAAATGGGGAAGGAGGGAGGGAATTGACATGCATCAGCAGTCCATCTGCAGTGAGGACTGTAGCCTCTGTACTTTGGACGCCTGCTCTACTCTCTGAACGACACCCCTGGCTGCTGGATATTTGACTAGGCCTCTCAATAGAGGGTCCAGCTACAGAAAAGACCATAAACCAAATGCCCTGATGTTATTTGGATACAACTGGTGATTCAAACCCCTGCTGGCTGTGCTCGTGTACCCGTGTGATGATGTATATTGTAATATTGTGTTCTCCTTCTTCCAGACAACTTCAGCGATGTTCCCATGATAATATATGCATCCAGGACACACTCTCAGCTCACGCAGGTCATCAGTGAGTTAAAGAACACAGCATACAAGTATGTCCTTTCTAAAATCTACGAGATTGGTAGATAATGTAAAGTGAAATCCACCTTCATGTTTGACATTGCTAAAAGGCAGTACCCTCTATCACATACAACACATGCGACTTGAGGTCCGAGTTTTAGACTTGAAGGGCGCGCTCTACTACACTAGGCAATCGTGCCGTGCCCAGGCACGTTTGCCCCCTAAAGCCTGGATTCTGTGGTTTGTGTCGGTGCAAGTATAGGCATAAGCATGGCTACGTTTGCAGTGCGCGCAATGCAACCACGTTCACGTTGGTCAGAGGAAGAGGTCGAGTGTTTGCCGGAGTTCGGTTTATGAGTGCAACCTCAAACTCGTACATCGACATAATCACAACGTCTCCGATTCAGGCCAAAGACGTGTATCCTGGGGTCACGAGAGCAGCTGTGTATCAACCAAGAAGTGATGAAACAGGAGAGTAACCATGTCAAGGTAAGCCGCCTTTAGTTGTGGTTTATTAGTTATGATGGTGTTGGCTGCCACCCCCCTCCATGTATTTTGTGTTAACGCAATATAATACGCGATACAGCGCAAGGCGCTGACACCATGCAGTGCACGCACACAATTTTCAACATGATTTAGGCAAATTTTAGGTTTAAACCGAACTATTTTCAACCTTTTTAATCATTGGGCAGATTTCAGCAATGTCTCCGTTTTCATTCAGCCATTTTCAGCCTTTTCCTCAATCAGGGTCTTTAAGTTTTACTTCAGCTATTTTGACCCCTTAATTCAGCCTTCAACCCCCCCCTTAATTCAACCCTTTCAAATTCATTCAGCACTATTTTTAGCCATTTCCAACAATTAAGCACTTTAAAGCAGTCTTTAAGCTGTAATTCAGCTATTTTCAGCCTTTTTCAACAATTAAGCACTTTAAAGCAGTCTTTTAGCTGTAATTCAGCTATTTTCAGCCTTTTTCAACAATTAAGCACTTTAAAGCAGTCTTTAAGCTGTAATTCAGCTATTTTCTGCCTTTTTCACTGATTAAGCACTTTTAAGCCACCTTGACGCTTTCAATCAGCTGTTTTCAGCCTTTTTCAACTATTCAGCTCTTTAAAGCCATCTTGAAGCTTTCAATCAGCTATTTTCAGCCATTTTCAGACATGCAGCCCTCAGTTTTCACACACATTTTCTTCAGGAAATGAACATTTTGTCGTTACATTTGTGCTTGCATCTCCAGAACTATAAGGCCGGTTGGTGTCAAACTTGATGCAAGTGAGGCTATACGGATTGTTCAATCGTGCCTCTGGGCATTCGAGAATGTATCTGTTGCATTCAGTGCCGGACGCATAGGTCTAGTTTATTCTCAGCGAATGACACATGATGATGGAATAGTCAGTGTTAAGTGCGTGCAATGCAACCTCTGCAAAGAACAGCAGGTCAGACGGAAAAAGTTTTAGTTCCGACTCAGGAGATGTAAGCTGGTATTGAACCAGAATGAAATTGTACCGAATACATCTGTAGGATCTTTTCTGAGAATTCTGGAATTGTCTGTTTTTCAGGTCCATCTGTGCAGAAGGAAAGTTTCCACCAGGTCATGCATCTATTACAATAACGTTGAAGGTAACGGTTTACCACTTGAAACGACTACATGCAGAGTGTGTCAGTTGTCTGACACACACTGCGCAACACCCATGACTTTAAGCCCACGTTTTGCCATTTCTCATATGTAGAATCAGAAATGATTCATTCTCATGGCATAATGAAATTGACACGCAGTTCTCAATGAAAAACGGTCACTTAGCAACGAATATGCTAAAAATATGCTCACAAGTTAAAAAGAAAAAAAGGCACACTACACACACCAAAATGGTGTCAACTATAACCGTGTCAACATGAGACTTGAATCACTTGCCCTCAGTCGAATACGACATTTGGAGCTTCCTCTTGTTTGGGATGCCGCTTCAGTGGCGTCCCCGGCAGATCAACACCCTCCAGTTTACCTCGTTTCTTCCTTTATCACAACCATCTTCATGGCCCCGTTCACGGGATCTGCCATCTCGTTAAAACCCTCCCCTTCTCTTGCTAGTATCCAAATATCCACTGTGTATCCCGTCTCCAGTGCACAGAAGACAAGGGCAGGGAGTACACTGCAGCCTGGCTGCTTGTCCATGGCAGGGCATGGGCTAGCACCTCCTCTCACACTGGGATTTGAGCCCAGGACCTTCTCGCCTATATAAAAAAACCCCTCAAATGACCTGCTTGGAGACTGCGTCAGCGTCTCCAGGAATAAGGTCGATGTGTCAGGCAATCATTCATCTTCATATCCGCCTCTACGCAAGGGTGTCGTATGGGTTTGCTGGTGCCTGTCCCCAGCTCACATAGGGCGAAAGCGGGGACAAACCCCGGGCAGATCGCCAGTCCATGGCAGCGCACACATCACATGCACGCACACTTTTGTTTTCAATTGGAAACAGGAATAGAAATGCTGTCTTTATCCCGAAAGAAACGAAGGTGTCAAAGTAGCGTACATTTAAAAAAACACATTGCACACATAAAACGCACATAACAGATTCAACATTTAAGTCGTAAATTAAGTTGATAAGTAATGTGATGTGTGATAAATATTAAGTAAAATTTGTGCTGTAATAAGTAACTGGTAATAAAATAACAGATAATTAAATGTACAAAGTAATTAAATAAAAAATAAATAAAAATAAAAAAATTAATAGATAATCCAATAAGGTAAGTAACACATTTTGTGTCAATATTGCATTGATTTTGCCAACGGTGCATATAAAGTTATATAATTAGTAAAAAAAAAAAAGTAATGTAAAAGTAATTAAATATCCAGTAACAAAGTAGCATACATATAGCATATAGCATTATTGTTGTCGCATGTAGCATACATGCGACAACAATAATGATAATAATATATGAATAATTATTCATAATAATGCACATAGACTAGGTAATGAATGTTAATAATGAGTAATGAAATAAAGGTGATAAAATAAGTAAGTAAATATTAAGTAAAATGCCTAGTGTAATAAGTGAATAATAAAGTAACAGATCATGAAAAGTACTATTTGAAGATAAATCCATTAAGGTAAGGTAATAATAAAATATTGGCGTCGGTATTGCATTGAATTTGCCCATTGCAAGTAATGGACTATTAAGCAGAATAAGTAATGTACAAGTAAAGAGTAATTAAATATACAGCAACAAAGTATCGTAATGTAATAAAAGTGTATCTGGTGAATACAGCAATTGAAAGATGAAGATGAAATCCCATGGGTAATAGGAGTGGCATCCCAAGGTGCAGTGCAGTGCAGTCCTGCTGCCATTCAGTCCAGTCCATTGTGTTCAGCTCAGCTCCTTCTGTGCGGCAGCCCATCAGTCCTGCAGGAGAGGGACCGGAGTCTGTTGCTGAGCGGGCTCCTCTGGTTGATGAAGATGGAGTGTAGGGGGTGGCGACTGTCGTCCATAATGGATGGCAGCCTGCTCGGGGTTCCCCTCTCAGCTGTTGTAGTGACCTCGCTGCCTGTTTTTGGAGGACGTGCATGCACACGGGGGAACATGCAATCTCCCGCGCAGAAGTGGGACGCGACCCTCTCGCTGTGGGGCGACGGTCGCGCGGTCGCGTCATTCCAACGGCTGTGTTTCTCTTCTCCAGAGAGCACCACCGACAAAGACCTGGCACACTCTATCCTCGATGTGGAAGACTTGGTTAAATATGGCAACAAACAGAGGTAGGCTCCACGTTCTCGCACTCATTTACTCGTTGACTCGACCAATCAGCTGCTGCCCCGATTCACGTGGCCCGTCCCGCTGAATCGCCCGGTGCGTGCCGTTTGGCTGCTCTCACAGTTCCTCTGAGTTGATCTCAAGCGAGCGAGTCCTTTCTTACCCCGAGTGGCAGACCGTCCGGCATGTCTGACACCACTCGCACAACACAGCAGCTTCTTCCCGGCTCACTATTGATCACCCCGTTCCGAATCTCAGGCTCCAGGAGCCCCTCCACCTCCTGCCCGTGGGTTCTCCTTCAAGGCACAGCCAGCGCACTGGTTTTATGGCGGGCTGATTGGCCACCTCAGCTCACCTGCTCAGGCCAATCAGCCCGCCTCGTGCTGGCTGTACCTAGACTGGCCCACGGTGGCTTGGCCCTGCCAAGGCCACCGCCAAGTGCTGGCTTTTTCCAAGCGCTGACTTTTTCTAGAGCTCCCAGAGACTTTTAGAGACTTGTGAAAGCACGTGTTGCTCTTAAGTTTCTGAATCACAGAGCATCACTGTGGTCCTGGGCATGGTTAAGGTGCAACCTGGTGATATCATGTGGTTATTGATGATTTTGATATGAATATGCCTTTTGGGAGCTGGTGTAGGAACCATGTACTTGCTTCTATATGCCGTGCTCAAAGAAGTTGTTTATTTTTAACAAATATTTAGAATTGCTTTGTAATCTACAGAGGGTTAACTGTATGATTTCAAAATGAAATGACTCTTGATTGTTGTCTTCCATTTGCTTGTGTGTGCTCCCCTTGGTGCAGGGCTTGTCCTTACTACCTCTCCCGTTCCCTGAAACAGCAAGCGGAGATCATTTTAATGCCATACAACTACCTGCTGGACCCAAAGGTGAGCTTGCCGGGAGTGCCGCGATTTCCGAACTCGACTGGGACCCGGACACAGAGAGAGTGAGGTCACCAGGTCCCCGACCTGTAGGCAGGCTCGACCCCCGGACGCGCACGTGTGCAACCGCATCCTGCATCCTGCATGCTGCGCGGCTTTAATGGAGCCGACGCGCCACCGCTTTAGTCAACGAGCCGAGGTCCACATGCTCCGTGACGGTCCCGCAGCTCGTCCCCGATCTGTCAAGATGGGATTTTCTATGTCGATGGACGGCCCATATAACTGCTACGCGACACAGACTCGATCTTCTTGTCACTCTGGCTGCTCTCCTCTCGTCCCTCTGCAACACTGACCTAAAAATCTCACTCGCTTCATGTGTTCACATACACCCACATTTGCTCTCTCAAGCAGGAGGGTAACGTTCAGAACATACCCTTAGATTGAAGAGGTTCAAATGAAAGCTAGATTTCTGTGTCTTCATCTATGCCTTGCAGATCAGCATAGGATTTTTATCTGCAGGGGTATCACTGGAAGTATCACCATGGTCATTTAAGCATGGAGGAGGGGGTATACCAGAAAATTGCACAATTCAACTGTGAGACAAATGTCGAGTTCTCCAATTGAGATCCATCCTTCTCGTCTTCGTGTTGCAGAGTCGCCGGGCGCACAACATCGAGCTGAACGGGGCCGTCGTCATCTTCGACGAGGCTCACAACGTGGTGAGCGTGCCCGTCCGCACTTGACACGGGTCAACGCGGCCGAGAGATGCCGAGCTATTCCAGAGCCGTGCTCAAACCCGAGCGCGGCCTCAGACCTCACACACGATTCGGCTGAAAAACCAACTAGATGGATACATTCACTTGGTTGTCCATGCAAAAGAAGAAGAATCACTCGAGGGGGGGGGGGAGTGGTTCAGGGAGAAACCCTTTTCTAACCTTCACCACGTGCCCATTCTGTTTTGCACGCGCACACATGCCGGCTTCTTGGACAAATGCAACGCAGCAGGGCGGGGAGACGTGGCTGAGGCGACCCTCATTGTGTTTGCCGTTTGCAGGAGAGGACCTGTGAAGAGTCCACGTCGTTCGATCTGACCCCCTATGACGTAGCGTCGGCCATCAGCGCCGTGGACAGGCTGCTTGCGGAGCAGGCCAAAGACGTGTGCCGCGGAGACTCCGTGACAGAGGACTTCAGTGCCGACTCTCTCAATTCCGGTCAGATAACTTGCCTACCACTGAGCTTGTACATAGCGGCATCTACAATACGGAGGAATTTTTGGATTTCAGCTGTGGCTGTCTTGTGTTTCAGGTTTTAAAATGGACATAGCCACCGTCGCCAAAGTCAAACGTGAGTACTCCGAGAGGTGTCGGAGTCACACTTGGTTGCCGCGTGAAGTGGCATCGGTCCCTTTTTCGATGCCGTTCTTGTTTTTCAACAAGCTGTCTGCTTTCGTAGAGATACTGCTGGATCTGGAGGCGGCCATCGACTCCTACGCAGTCCCAAGCGACGCAGGCGTCACAAAGCCCGGAATGTGTGTGAGAGTGCGCTTGTCCGGGTCCACTCCGTCTGTCTAACATTACGAGATAAAATGTTCTCACTCACTGGTGAGACTGTCATGATGAGGATTCCCGTAAAGCTCCAGTCCATTCCTAGTTCTAACACGTCACATGTACAGATTGTCACGGTTATCGTGCCAAAGTGAGCCTGAGAAAACTTTCGGCCGTAATACTGCTGAATTTGCAGTTTCTTTTTCTTTTTGTATTTCAACTTAAAAAATCATCAAGATCTGCATTTACTCATTCGGTAAATGCTTTTGTCCAAAGCGACTAACGATTGAGGCCCAGCAGTGCTTTACAGTACAGTTGTCACGAGGGTTAAAGGCTCGAAGAGAAAGAGGAGCGCAGATAGAGCAGCGGGTCAGGGGAGAAAGGTGCTCTCGGAAGAGGAGGGCCTCGATCGTCTTGAAGTCACAGAGGGGTGTACCCACTCCGATCGAGTTCAGAGGTTTGGCCCGCCATCTAGTGTAAATCCGAATGATGGAGTTCGGCTTCGCGGTGTCTTCGCTTACTGATACAAAGAGGCTTTTTGTGTGTTCCAGAGACGATAGGAGTGGTGAGGCTCACAGCTAGGGGCTGTGCAGTGGGACTGAGTGGCAGTAATACCCTGCTTCACTTAGGTAGAGCACAGGAGTACTCGCTGGCCTTTACCCGAGTTGGTCTTCAAATGAGCAATTCTGTATGTTTCCTTCAGGCAATATTAAGGAAATGTTACTATACTTCTACAGCACTATGCTGATGACACAACACTATAATATAATGAATATAGAACTTTAAACACAAGAGCACACATGGTAAGAATAAAGCGACGCAACCATGGAATTAATCCGTCCCTTGAGCTTGAAGCATGAAGGCTTAAGTTTCGCAAGACGTGCAATCATCCCGTATCATGAGCGGCACATCGATCGTGACGGGTAGACCCGAGTGAACGTATTTTGGACTTCGGTTGCTTTAATGCGGATGTTGAAAAGGTGTCCTCTGTCCGTTTTAGCTTCATCTATGAGCTGTTGGAGAGGGCGCACCTGACCTACCAGAACAAGACCACCGTCTACGAAGCTCTGGAGCAGATCAACGGACACCTAGCAGGACGTCAGTATGTTTTGTTGGAGACGCGGTCTAGCCGGGGCTTGGCTCCCCCTTTTAGTCTTGTAATCCACGGGCCGAGGACAGTGCCCGGGCCTGCGGGAGGGAGTCCTTTTTTACACATGCAAGATCTGAGGCTTTGCAAACGCATGTATTTCCCTTGTGCCTTCATATACCAAAGCTTGTTATAGTTGTAGTTTTCTGGGGCAAAATGTTTGACCTCATTGAATGTGTGTCTCCTGTCCCCCTTCAGAGCCGGGAATATTTGTGAACACAAGTGGACTGCAGAAGCTGGCCGATATCATACAGGTATCCGACACGAGACCGAGGATACGGTTTTTAGGAACACTGTGCCGTAACGGAGTGAGATGTTCAAATGAAGCTCACTGCCGTGGCACGTACACAGCGGAATTCAGGATGTGGCGAAACACATCGACTGTTCCAGTTGAAAGCGTTTCTGATTCCAATCTAATGCTTCTAGTCCGACCGACCAACAAAGCAGTTCGCTACCTGTTCATACTTTGGTTGGCGACTACCATTTAAACGTATGGCACAGGCTGCTTAGTGGCATGTGCCATAACTGAGTATCTGGAACAATTTAGGACTAGGCATTTCTCCTGTAGATAATTCGTGGGTACATAAATATTTAAGGGTACATAAACTATAAGAAAGTATCATTTCTTAGAGTGTATAAATTATAGGAAAGCATGTAATTCTCCCGTCTATATGATATAGTAAATGTTTCCCAAAAGGTCTGTTGTTGTGTTCAGCCCCCCTTGTGGTACATAATATAAAATACTGAAAGTTGAGTTTGATCCACTTCATCGCAGTCACATAAAGTAATGTTTTTCCTTGAAGCTCGTGTTCAGCGGCGAACCAACTGAGAAGGAGAGCCACCAGAGGATGCAGTCCAACTCGGCGAACTTCAAGGTTCGTGTCCAGTCGGAGTCGGCGCCGAAATGCCACCAACTGCCAAGCAACCTTTTCACCCCGACTTATTCGGCTCAGGTTCACATCCATCGAGACACGAGCCACCAGAGGAAGAGAGAGAGCGCCGACGCGTGGTCCTCCTCTACGTCAAAGAAACAAGGTAGCGGTCCCCGGCCTGCGTCGAGGCGCAGCAGAAACGTGACGACGATCTTGGCAGGACGTCGGACAACAGTGTTAAGTTAACCGAGTCGGTCAGGCTGAACAATCCCCATGATGGAGTGAGGTCTGATGCATGTGCGGCGTCTTCCAAAGGAATGTATCATGTCACAACCCGTTTTTCTTCTGTATACCTCCTAGGCAACATCCTGAGTTACTGGTGCTTCTCCCCCGGCTTCAGCATGCAGGATCTGGTGAATCAGGGCGTTCGGTGCATCATTCTCACCAGTGGTACCCTGTCGCCGCTGTCCTCGTTCACGGCCGAGATGAGGATGTGAGTTGCTGGCTGCTTTAAGGCCGCAATCCGCGTATGGCCAAGCGCGGCGACATTTGTCCACTCCTGGAACGATGGGAGGGAGCTGACCCGAGATGCTGAGATTGCAAACCACTTTCACTGTTAACAGCTGTGGACTGTCTGTTTCTTTGTAAGACTCGCATCTGGGAATCGTACCGGAAAATGAAGTTCTAGTCTTCAGTGTTGTACTTAAGGAAAATCAACTCTGAAATGTCTGCTCGCGCCTAGAATCAACCTGCCACATTCAACACACTGTTGGCTACGGCGAAGTATGGTGACTTGTATAGCTACTTAGGAGCTGTACACGTCTTTAGCAAACGACACGCACAAAGGACCTGGCATGTCTTAGGAACGTACAAACCGTTTATGTGTGGTATGACTATTATTATTATTTTTCAAACCTTATCCCATTATCCCTGTAACGACTCCCCTTATTGGCCAGGAGCAAGTCGTCAAAGTGTCACCCATTATGAAATGATGTTCTAAAATAACACTCCTAAATGTGACGTAACCCTTTGTCGGCCCTCTGTGATGATGGAGAAGAGACGCTTTTAGTGGCTTTCCAAGGTGTCTCAGCCCACTGTGGAAACCTCATTGACGAGTCTCCTTTTGAGTTGGCACTAACCCTGAGGCCGGTTTCGCTGCTCTCGCTCCAGCCAGTTCCCGGTGAGTCTGGAAAACAGCCACGTGATCGAGCGGGACCAGATCTTTGTCAGCGTCATTGACCGGGGCCCGGATGGAGTGCACCTGAGTTCAGCTTTTGACAGGAGGCGAGTTGCCTTTTTATTCTAATTCTCGTCCGCCTAACTCAGGTCATACGCGGTGAACGGCCATTGTTCGTTTCATTTTTATTTCATGTCAAAAAATGTCAAGACACGTTTTTTTTTACCCCTGTAACAGGTTTGTCCCTGAGAACATGGCGTCTTTAGGCAACACTGTTGGTAAGACCAGACACAGACACACACACACACACACACACACACACACACACACACACACACACACTCACACTCACTCAGTCATCTGAAGACATGCGACGTCGTCTGAACAAGTGGTCTGTCTGTGCTCCATGTTGGCTGTGTCACTTAGCTCGTTTGGTTTTTTTTGTTTAGGCTTTCTTCCGTTTGACTTGGAGTTGAATTCGCCAGTGAAGTCTCCTTTAGGTTTAACCTGAGTCATGCTTCATTTAGCAAGGGGTCAAGTTCAGCTGTAGCGTTGGTTCTGCCTGCAAGTCTGCTGTCGCGGCATTTCCTCCTTAAATGGCAGGAGATTTTGCCATTGACGTGGTATGCTACAAACAAGGCCCCCGATCAGCTCACTCGCGTGCCCCGGGTTTTTGAATATTTTTCCTTGTTTTAGAATCTTTTTGTGGTGCGGTAGGAGGACGTTGTTCCTCGTTTCCATGTCATGTCATGTCATGTCATGACATGACATGACATGACATGACATGACATGACATGACATTGTTGGGGAATCTGTTCTATCCGCAGCGAATATAAGCCGTGTGGTTCCTCATGGCCTCTTGGTGTTCTTTCCCTCATTCTCATCACTGGAAAAAACCCTGGACTTCTGGAGAGTAAGTCGAGACTCGGAAGAATTACCATCATGACGCTACGCCAATCAGTTGCGTCACGATTCCCTTGTTTAATGTCCAATGTGTTCCGTCACCAGGCTAATGGGCATGCAGATCGCATTGAGACTGTGAAGCCCATGTTTGTTGAACCTAGAGGAAAAGGAAACTTTACTGAAGTGAGTGTTTTCGGTTGCATTTATGCAGCACTACACGATCGGCCCCCGTTATTCCATTTTCAATGGGTTCATTAATTCTAGGCCAATAACATAGCAACAGCCAATAACTTATCAGCATATTACAGTATTGCCAAAAAGTTATAGATAGATAGATAGAGATATAGATCCTTTATTGATCCTGAATGAAATCAAGGTTATTGCCTCTCATTGCCTGACATTACCTCTTGATTGTGTTTAAAATGGCCAAATTTACTACATTATTGGAAGTTCTTGTGTTATTGGTCGCTATTACGTTTTGGGTTGTGACACCTCTCCCTCAATGACAGTGGATGCTCTGAAAGGAATTGTTGTGGGAGTGCAATTGTTGAATGTGTCTCTCTTTGCAGGTTATTCAGGGATATTACAACAAGGTCAATGATCCTGCAACCAAAGGGGGCTCCTTCTTAGCTGTGTGTCGAGGGAAGGTAAGCATGGTTTGAATTACAGGGGAGTGAAGGGGTCATCTGTGTGAGAATTTCTGTGTCCGGGTTATCGATTTTTATGCATCAAAGTTTCAGATGTATAAGATTAGCATGGCACACATGCCTCAGATTTGTGTCTTCATTTGTTTTGACTACGACACCGCTATACCAGGTCTGAGCACTTTGCAGTGTTCAGCAGTCATACAATAACGGCATTTAGTTGTCAGAATTGATAGTTGTCTGGGATTGGCAGACAGGCACTTCATACACGCAACTATGCATACTAAAACAATTGCATGTGTCCCCTTCAAGACAACAGTGTTATTTCACAATATTCACTCTCCTAAGCTAATAACATAAATCACTATAACTATACTGAACTAAATATAAGTAAATACCTCTGCCTCTAGGTGTCCTACATTAAAGAAAGAAAGAAAGAAATGCTCATTAAATATGATTATAGAGTGATGCCAATAACGAGAAAAGTTCTAATTATCAGCATCGCATGCGAGTTAACATGAATGCTGCCATGTCCCATTTCTCATTGTCTCCCTGTGTAAGGCCAGTGAGGGTTTAGATTTTGCAGACACCTTTGGTCGCGGCGTCATCATCACCGGGCTGCCTTACCCTCCCAGGATGGACCATCGAGTCATTCTGAAGATGCAGTTCTTGGACGAGATGAGCAGGAAGAACACACCCGCTATGAAGGTGAGAGCTACCTGTGAAGTCAGTTATTAGGCTCGTTAGTATTTTTAGCGGCTCGGCCTCATTTTGCGTGTGCGTGTGTGCGTGTGTGTGTGTGTGTGTGTGTGTGTGTCCGTGCGCACGTGGAATCAGTACCTCTCTGGTCAGCAGTGGTACAAACAGCAAGCTTTCAGGGCTGTGAACCAGGCCATTGGGAGAGTCATTCGTCACAAGGAAGATTACGGAGCCATCTTCCTGTGCGATCAGAGGTCAGACATGAACACATCAGCTCCGTCTTTACCCCTACTTAAGGAATTGAACTTGGGACTTGGAGCAGCGGCCCTCTCGCAACTGCTTCCCTCGTACTTCTGCGACCGTTCTTCCGAGCTCTGTAGTGCTCTTGGCCACCACAAGGGGGCCGTACCAATCTATACACAGGCCTGTCCCGCCCCCGGAGTAAGATGTAAACGACTCTACAAGATGTAAACAACTCTGATCCTAGTGTTTAGGCGACTTGTGTTGCCACCTGTCCCCTTTTGCGTGTTCAAATATTTCTAATCTGCGTATTCTCCTCCCAGTGTTGCTCACGCGATCAGGAACGCCTTGCATTGCATATGCATCAAGGCCAAGGCGCTGTGCTGCCTTGTGTCCTGTTCAAACATGTGTTACGGTGGCGCTTTGAATTCAATTCTGTTCAGAAAGTCATGAAACTTTGCACAGGAGGCAGTCTACGTGGGTCAAGGAGGCCTCATTCATTATTTGCGCTTGTCCAGTATACATTCAGCTGCCACCTGGTGCTCACTTTGTCCTTGATACTGCAATCATGCTACTATGTGGCTTTTCCCGCAGGTTTCAAAATCCTGACGCCAAAGCTCAGCTTCCGTCGTGGGTGAGGCCTTTTGTGCGCCACTACGATCGCTTTGGGAATGTTGTCCGTGATGTGTCTCAGTTCTTCAAGGTTGCACAGAAAATGGTAAATTCTAGCCCCGCAGTTAACCAGAATTCTTCAGGTCCTTGCTCCTGACATGCCTAACCACGAGTCACAGTTTGGTCATCATTTTGTGCTTGGGGCATGAACAGGATTTCGCTGTTCAACTCACTGTTCAACCAAAGCAAACATGACAATGGCAAAAGGATGAAAGGCAAGCCGCGGCATACGTTTTGCTTTGGTTTTGTTTTGTTTGTGATGATTTTTTTATTTTATTCAATGAATTTTATGACTTACTGTCTGTAACGGTGCGATAGCTAAAACATTCAGAGCTAAAGCTGCAAGCAGCCGTGAGCGGGTCCTCGCATTTGCACCTGTCGAGGTTCTGGCAACCGCAGGGTTAATGCACTTCGTAGGCTATCCCAAGAGGTATACAGTGCTGTAGAGACATTTAGCAGCACCCATTGAGGCATACAATGCAGTCATATTCAGCAACTTTAAAGCGTCTATGACGGAAGTGCCTGCCTGGAAGAGCATTTTGAAGAATTGATAACGAATAAGCAAAATTTGTCCTGCACTAGTGGCCACACCTTTTGACTTCTAAAAATTCTATACATAAAATTTTCTCACTTTGGTCCATAGATGATTTGTACCAAATGTGAAGCCAATTGGGTAACCCTCTAGGAGAAGATGTTTTTAACATTCAAAAATTCAAATCAAAATGGCCGACTTCCTGTCAGGTCACAGCCATCATGTCAAGAGACTTTTTTGTATATCTCTTTAGGATGCATTTGCATACCAATTTTTATTTGCTTACAACAAAGTAAAAAAAAAATCCGAATGGGGATTGGTCAACATTTCTAGGTGGCGCTACTTTTGCATTTTGGCCCCCCGTGGGCTATGCCCCTATCAAGTGTCAGAGCTCTCTGTCCTCAATCAGTGAACCAATTTTCATGATGATATGAGTTATTTAAAGCAGTCACAAAGCCACTCATAATACATGGCGAGGGATCGCTATTCATGCCCGCCACACGGATACCATTGGTGTTAGCCTCACTGCCTTTGTAATGTAGCTTCACTGTCACTTCAATGTAGCTTCAACTTGTTCTGCATGTATTCCAAGTGGAATGAAGTTGATGTGTTCCATTATGTAGGAGTACTACATGTTAGTGTAAAACCTGATTACTCCCTGTCACCACTGGAGAGCGCCATGACTGAAGTAGGAAGTTAATATATCAGGCTATTCAGCATGGAGCCCTCATCATGTCCAGCAAGTTTCAAGCTGCCATGATCAAGTATGTGGGCGTGACAGCCATTTAAAGTGAAAGAGCGTGAAAAAAAAACAAAAAAACAAATCATGGCAACCACGTCCTTCAACCTACAGAAATTCTATTGACGAGTGTTGGTCACCATGTTTTCTGGATGATCTGTACCTAAGTTGAAGTCAAGCGGGTCATACCCCTAGGAACAGCCCCTTCAAAAACAGAAAACAAACGTGTCAAAATGGCCGACTTTCTGTTGGGTTGAGGGAGGGGCTTCAAGGGGATCTTTTGTGCCCCTCGGTATGTTCTGTAAACCCACCAAGTTTCATGCATTTAGGCAAAAGTCAGAAGTGGGGTTCGCCGCCATTTTGATCGTGTGATGTTTCCAGTGCATTACTGAAGATGAGTCCAGTGGTCTGTCGGCTGACTGTGATTGTGTTCCAATGTACCAGAGACCTTTTCTAGGAGGGAAAGCTGTACCAGAGAGCTGTGGGACAGTAACTTTGACAGACACTCAGTTGTCAGACTCGACATTCTGCTCAACCTCCAAAACCTCCAACATAAAGAAAGCCAAGTTCCTGGATGCACACTTTCCCAGTCTTAAAAGGAGGAAACTTGGTGAGCACAGACAGAACTGTACCTGCACCTCCACCATATCCTATCTTCTTCCATGGACGTGTGTTGATTCTTCCTTGCTTTGTTTGTCTTTCACCGGATTTTGCCATCAGACGAGCACACCCACGTCCATGGGACGGCTGGGGTCTGTATGTCTGAATATCAGGGTGAGATGTTTGAGAGTCCAAGAAGGCCAGCCAATCTGCTTGATGCTCTGGAGAGAGGCGACCGTTGCAAGGAAGATGATTCATGTGTGGGAGAGAAGGTACCTTGTTTGTTTGGTCTGACTCGCACTCGCACCTAAGGACAATTTCCAGTTTTCGTTTGACCCTGGCGGATATCTTTTGGCTGTGGGAGGAAACCGTAGCAAACCCTAAGCTGTCGTTATTTCTGGATGTCGTCAAATTGCACACATTTTTGATTTTGTCTGTGCATTTCCTTTCGCAGGCAAATCATGTGTCCACGCCGTCTCTTCGATATGATAAGGTGGAGGACAAACTGCAGGGGGGCAAACGCAAAATCAAACTGGTTCAAGAACAGGTACGCATCAGTACCAACAGCGGTTTTTCCACAGTCTGTGGTCATTTTCAGAAGGCCAAGACGCAATGAGTCCATTTGTCCAATCTTTTGTCATCATGCACTCGCTGAAGATGCTTGAGATCTCTTGATTAAGTGCAAACACGGTCCTCCTTTCCATCCATCCGTGTCGAAGAAAATGAACAGGTCGCAGGAAAGATCTGAGGGGGAAAATGCCAGCAGGGCAAAGGGTTTCTTGGCAGAGATGAAGAGGTCCCTGAGCCAGGTCACCTTCACGCAAATCGTGAAGGCCATGCAGAGCTACAAGGACAGCGACAACCTCGACGTCCTCCTGGCTGAGACCGCCGTCTTGAGTCAAGATGCTAACACCCACAGTCTGTTCCAGGGTAAGGTTTCCGCGCTCCAGTGTATCATCTCCAGCATTCACAGCGCGCACCTTGTCGTATGAAAGTACAGTTTTTGGTGGTCAAATGGCTCTAATTTATAGTGTGGGAGATCTGAGCCTACATCATATGATTCTATACACTCGTTTAACCCACCTTCTGGAAATACGCACAGACGAGACTTGAACGTTAAGTGAAGGTTTAATAAACGGTAAGTGATAATTACATGAGGAAGATTAATGATTGAATCCAATGGAGCCAATAAAGCAATGAACGTCGTTCATTACTTTATTGGCTCCGGTGAGTGGACTAATCCCCGAAAGGTGATGGGTTCACTTCGAAGGCGGTGGGAGGGTTTGGTAAGTCCAAGGAAATCCCACAACCGAGTATGACGAGTATGAGTATGAGTGGATGCTCCACTGCTCTGGTTCCGTAGGTCCAGGGCCCATGATCCAGGGTCCGGCAGGGCTGGCCTCGCGAGTCTCAATGAGTTGGGCCGATGGTCGGTCTAAGAGTCTTATTTATTCCGAAGTACAAGTATTAAATAAAGACAAAAAGAAGGAGAAAATGGCAGGCAAACCCAGAGTTTTTATTATATTATATATATACATATATATTAATATAATATATATATATATATATATATATATTATATATAATGTATTATATATATATATATATATATATGTATGTATATATATAAAATATTATTATTATTTATTATTATTATTATATTATTATTATATATTCTATTTTTGTGGGCATGGAGGTAAGCCGAGCATGCTTCTCCAGTATGACGTCATTTCTACATGACCTGATCGACTGTAAAAATAAAAGCATTCATACTTGAGCACGTTTCATGCGTGAAGGAATAATACTCTGGTTGAGTGCTTCATGCACCCAGAGAGTAACGGGTGATACTACTAGCTAGTCGCCCAAAGCTAACATGTTGAACAATAGCTCGAGACGGGGTAAAACACATCCATTCGAACATAATATGGCTTTATTAAGCTTAAATGAGCATACGCATGATCAGGGGACGTTCCCAGTTTGGTTAGTCGATGGCGATGTGGTTCCGCGAGGGAGCCCATGCAATGACGGCAAATTCTTGGCTTGGCTCTTGGAACGGTCTGGGAAGATGAGAGTGGTGCCATGGGACTCCAAAAGAAGAGATGAACAAAGCTACCACACTGAAACGCATAAAACGCACAGTTTCCAACTTGTAGCATTGTCCAAAAACTCCTTCGAAGCCAGGGAAGATTATGCGCCACCGGATAGTATCAGTCCATTTCAGAGGTAGCAGAGGTTCTGCTTGGCTTCTCGGCTGGCATGTTTACTGCCCGTCTCGGGGAAAGAGGAGCTGTGGATGTGGTAGTAGTGTGTTTGTTGGAACTGCTTTCCCATGAGTTAAAGGGGTACGGGCACACGCTGCGTTTCCCCTGGGCACTGTGCGCGGGAGAGGCTAACTGACCCGCCATCAATGGCCGTGTCCCAGGCATCTACCAGTTCGTTCGGCCGCATCACAAGAAGAGCTTCGACGAGAGGTGCAGGAAGTTGACTGGGCACGGCTGTGGATACAAACCCGATCACTCCCTGGACAAGGACAAGAAGAAAGCGCTCCTGCTCCACAGTGGTATGAAACTTTAGTGTGTGTGTGTGTGTGTGTGTGTGTGTGTGTGTGTGTGTGTGTGTGTGTGTGTGTGTGTGTGTGTGTGTGTGTGTGTGGTAAAGTGACATGAGTGCACTTTAAATAGGTCAACGATGAACAATAACACTTAGAACCACTCTTCCGATTCTATATATCTCTTCGTGCATATAACCAGTGTTTTGACTACCAAAGTAGCGCAAGGGGTGAACACTGCTCAGTTTGGCACATACGCACAAGGATGAATTGATAGGATATGAAGTCACATAATTGCAAATGTATCATAGTGATTTATTAACATCCTGACATTTGTTGCTACTACGTATGGTTAAGACGTACAACCACAAGACGGTTCAGATACAGTTTTAACATGAGAATTCGAACTACGCGGAGCAGCCCCGGCCAATGAGGCACAGTTGGCACAGCTGAGGAGGAGGCCAATTGCTCCGTTTCGTTCTCTCGAAGCCACAGGCGGACAGTCGGCTGCGAGCCTCCCGACCTCCAGCGGTGCCTGCAGTCAGCTGAGCACGCATCAGCTCAACAAAGGGGGACACCATCTGAGCCAGCGCAGTCTTGGAGAACCTCAGACCGGTAACGTGTGATGGCTGTGGCCTGTGAAACTCACTCATCATGAAAGGGACAATGTGTAGGATTTGTGGCATTTCTTTCCCAAAATCGATGTTGTATGTTGGTGTACGTACGCACGCACACGCGTCCATACAAACCGGTGTTTCATGACCTCCGCTCATAATCTTGACACATTCTTGTAAGATTTATCCGTTCACAGTATTCCGCCCCGCCCATTACAGCGGCGTATTCGTTTTGTCATTTTGTGTTAGAACGTCCGGTCAGCTAGTTCCGGTTAGCTCCACCAGATGACCTTAAGGTGCCTGCTAGCAGCGTGGAAATGACCGATGCTGTTTTAAGTGGTGGTGCCAAAGTGTTACAACACCCTAGACTCGGAACAGAGTGGATAGATGGCATAAGGAGATGGCCTCCATAGAGCATTGCCACGACTGTCCGCAATCCTGAAAATACAGCCACCGCTAATGGACAGGTAACGCCAATGCATTTTCCCTGCAAGCCAGTGCAGACCCCAGAGGACAAGTTAAGCGAGAGAGGCCCACGAACACATGGCGCCTGCCGTAGTTAACATAGACGCATCGAAACGGGAAGGTGCCAAAGTGTTCAAATGCAATACACATTGTCACTGCTAGATGGGGGTCATTCCTGCGTCGTGTCCCGACGAGTATACCGCGCACTTGCAGGCCACGATGGAGCACAGCTAGGTCAGGATTCCTACCGCCCCGCTGTTTACCACAGTTTCGACGTTGACAGTCGATTTATTGCTTGTTCGCTCCCAAAAATGAGGGGGAAATCCAACTGGACAACACGCATGGTGATAATGGCGAGGCACTAAGCCATTTCAATAGAGGTCTGTAGTCACAGTAGGACTTCCATATGGCGTTCTGCCTCTTGCTGTTGGTACAGTGGTGAGCAACTTGCAGTGTAAAAGGCTTGTAAACCATAAAAAACAACAGTCCAAAGGTTATTAAAAAGTACACCGACGCCAACCAACAAGTTATGAGGACGCTTCTCACGCTTGACCATTCCAATGTCCTGTCGACCAGGCTCTGCTGCCAACAGTGACGTCCACCACGTCTTCCTGGCCGACGTGAAAAGGTCCCTGGGACCGGACAAATCCCTACAGCTCTTCAAGACCATTCACAGGTACAAAAAGACGGACGACTACGACGGCCTGGTGTCCACCGTGGTGAGCCTATTCACGGAAAAGAACGAGGACTTCCACCTGCTGCCGAGTAAGCCCTTCCACAGACCTGCGCACGCTGATGTTCTTAGATGGTTGGAGTTCTGAACAGCGATGTTCAGGTGGGTTTTCTAAATGGGCATTTCTGCAGGATTTGGCATATTCGTTCGGCCTCACCACAAGAAGCGCTACCAGGACATGCTGGAGGCCCTGGCGGGTCAGCCAGCCCATGCCCCTGCCTCGAGTGAGGAGCGGGACACACACGGTAATGCACTTGTCCTTTAATACACTACGGGCTGGAGTATTTCTGACAGCTCGCGTGACACTTCTTAGCATCCGATGCCACTGAATCACACTCCGGATGTTTTTTCTCTCCTCAGCGTCGCCGTCGCCACCTTTGACGGCACAAAGCAAGATCTCCAGCTTTTTCTCCCGGAGCCAGACGAAGTAGAATCCACTCAGTAGATCTGGCCGTAGAAGCGACGGCCAGATGCTGCTCTGCTGCACCCGTTAGCCTTTTGGATGTCCGAATGTTCCCTGTCCCCATCGTGCCCCTGAACGAGCCGGGATCCGGCCGTCTCGTACTTTTACATGTGGAGAGGTCAGAATAATGTCGATGATTTCATGAAGTGTAATGAAATGTCTTTTTATTTTTTTTAATTCCTGGGAATGATGAATAAAATGTTGTTGTGTCACCCGACTTTGTGAAAGAAGTACGCCTCTGAAAGGAACCCAACGCGATTCCATTCATCGGCTATTCCACCCGCTTTGGACCCGGTGTCCCGGGGATCAGGGGTCCCAGGGGTCAGACAATAGGCCAAAGGAAGGAAATGTATCCTGGCTGGTGAGAATGGCCAACATGCCTTAACGGAGAACATCTGAGAAGGCGTGTGTGGGTGCTTAGCATGGATGTATCAATCCCCAGGATGTAGCTGTCATTGTCAAATCCCTTACGGGAAACCTTACAGCAAGTCCAGTTGGATTTGACCAACGACAACAAAAAAAATCACGGTGAATTCTTTCACATTTTATGCAACGCTGACCTTTTATCACACAAGTGCTCAAACCCCAGTGCGCAATTGAGAAGAAGCTGTATGCAGTGGTTAGATTGACTTTAGTGAGGAGGGGGGGGGGCTTCTTCACTCAGCAGCCATTGTCCCTCCAAATATAAATATGTTCAACTTTCATCATGGGCTGAATACATATTAACACATTTAATACATATGTAATCAAGTGAATTATTCATATAATGGTATGACTTTTCCAAGTCACACCATTATATGCTGTGACTATATATATATATGACTATATATATATATATATATATATATATATATAGTCACAGCATATAATGGTATGACTTTTCCAAGTCATACCATTATATGCTGTGACTATATAGTCATATATATATATGGCATATAGTCATGTATATGGCACATAGTCATATATATATATATATATATATATATATATATATATATATATATATATATATATATATATATATATATATATATATATATATATATATATATATATATATATATATATATATATATATATATATATATATATATATATATATATATATATATATATATATATATATATATATATATATATATATATATATATATATATATATATATATATATATATATATATATATATATATATATATATGGCATGACTTACCATGATCAACAATGCAACACTGAGGTGGGAGCTCAGCTCCTGCTGGCCGCACTGACGAGGCGAGGGCTATGTGGATTATCCAGCCATTGACTATCAGTGCTCAGGCCAATGACGGCTTTCGAATGCATGAAATGAGCTTCCGCACCACACTCCAGCCATCTCAGAGACCCAGTCAAACAGTACACACTTTATTACAATTACGTTGCAGAGGCCAATCTTGAGATTAATCATTTTGCAAAGAAATAATAATAAAAAAAAACAAAACAGTTTCCTTCGCCGTCTGACGATAGTCACTATTGAGTTATGAATTGCTTTATTTTGGTAGACGGCTGGCGTGTCCCTTGGTCCAGTCACCTTTATTATATCTATACATTTGTATTGATACGCGCAACATTCGGAACGTTGCTCAAGTCATGGCTAACACATCAGGTCATGGTACGACATCGAGTCCTTTATTTTTTTTGCTCTCGTGGATACACCACGGTGGATTATGCTACAGGAGCTGCCGTCTTTCATAGAGGGTCCAAATGTTCCGATGGGCCTCGACGCTACGCTCTATCGCTTCAGCAGTCGCCGACGCAACCTTCCATTTGTCCGGGTAGGGGCAAGGTGAACCAGCGCTACTGTTCTACTTCAGCAGAGGGCTGACGTTCTTCCGGTGCGGTACATTTCGCTTGACAATGGCTAGACGCAGGATTTCGCTTGGGTCGAAATGGGAACCGTCGTGAAAACGTAAAAACGCTGATTATTTCGCCAAAGAAAAGACACTATTGTAATACACCATCCCAAGGTGCTCAGTCTCTTCAAAACATGTCATCAGTGAGAGCAAGTGTGCATGGGGTAAGGCATGCAAACGAGCAACTGAAACGGACGACTGGCTGTTATTGGAGCAACTGTAGTGTGGTGGGAGTTAATGAAGTAATTGTGAGGAACTGTTGGATGGGAGTTGGTAGAAAAACAGCAGGCCTGCCGCTGTCCAGCCTGCTATGGTTTTGCGTGTGGAGCGACTCGCTCTCAGCCGGCCGCATGTGTTCCTTCCAGAGGGCTGCTGCCGTGGCCGAAGTCACACACGCACGCGCAACAAGGTCTGCCCTGCTTTAGGTGCCTTTAGTCCGTGTCCAGTCGGCCCCTTTAGCCTAGTTGACGCGAATACCTGAGATGAAAGGCAGCCCGGTGGGAACCCTCTTCTTGTACTCTACATAGTCCTCTGCGAAGAAATGGATGAGAGAGAGCTCCTCCTCCTCGATGCGTTCCCGGAAGAAACGCCAGCTGGCTATTGTGTATCCCAGTATGCACACTGGGTTGCACAGCATGACCTGCGGACGGCAAAACTTGTGTCACTGTGTTGTGAAATGTCAGCCGTCTTGTGAATGTGCCAGATTCCAGATTCATGATTTGGTTGTACATGTAGGCAACGAATATTGCGGTGTTGCGCAACCGCACTTTGTCTGGAGAGTAAGCTGAACGTGGAGCGAGGATTGTTGGAGCTCACCTGTGTGCCCGTGCTCCAGTAGAACCAGCCCACATACGAGGGGTGCCTAAAGTACGAGTAGACCCCGGTGGTGACGAGCACATGGCTCTGGGCCTTCTCATTCTGGACGATGTGGTTGAAGTTGGAGCCCGCGGTCAACATGGCCGCTTTCCGCAGGCCCTCCCCGCACAGCACCATGAGCAGGCCCACCACGCTCAGCCAGTTCAGCTGCTTCAACTCTGACAGACGGGGAGGACATGAAGAGACGATGAAGGGGAGGGACACACACGGTTTGATGCAGGAATAGCGTTTTTCATCGAGGGAAGAACTGAGACGGCTCCCGAAATCTGCATGCTTTCGCGAGGAACTATATCATCCACATACACCCTGAATGTATACGTCTGGCCTTGATGTCCGCTAGCATTTTCAATGTTCAAAACGACTGGCTTACGGTTGGCACGAACTTCACCCCAAGACCAACTGGTAAAACAGCAGCACTGGGTGTTTTGTGACTCATTAACATCACTACACTTTGGAAAGTAGAAGCACAATTACCGCATCACGCGGACAGGCCTGCAAGGCGAGTTATCTTAACTGAAGCTTTTCATGATCGAGTCGCATCCATTCCAAGAGGCTACTCCACTGATTCCGTTATGTGTGTGCAATGAGTTCTTGTTATCTAAAATGTATTACCTTCCTCCGGTGGATTGAGTTCAAAACTTCTCAAATGCTCAAACTCCATGTTTGGAGTTTGAGCATTTGAGCATCTTATACCACATACTATTAACTAATCCATGCATGATCTGCACTTAGGTACATGTTTTATTACATACATGCAGTTTATCTAACACACTAAAAAATAAAATATAAAAATACTTTACGTCTTTGGTCCAATTTGAAAATCAAATGTAAAATGTGTTCTTCAATGAACCTAAAAACCTCAGCTTTTCTGTTGACATACATGACATTAATCATCGATAGGATAGTAAGTGATATCAAGAACATGCATGGTGTTATCTCATATAAACGTAGCATGGTATGACAACAACACTGTTGGTACAAAATTAACCCCGGTCTGACATAGGATTAGCCTCTGCAGACTGGTATGGTGGCGTCCTCTAAAGGTGGCAGACCCTTAATTGAGACACGACGCAAGTTTGTGTTCGTCCGAGACCAAACCTGGAACCGTGAGCTTCTCCACCATGAACTCCACCCAGGACGAGATGGCGGCCAGAGTGTACTCCACACTGTGGTTAAGCAGGAAGGAGTCCAGGGACAGGCTGCGAGGGTTGATGATGGCGGTCACCAGGTACTCGGAGTAATGGAAGAAGGACAGCGAGCACATGTACCTGCAAAGATGCTCTCTTACTACACAAGTCCAACTGCAAAAAAAACCTGCGTGATATGACCTTTATGTTGACTTTTAGCCGTAGAGCAGAAAGACAAAGTCCTAAAGACATAAATATATCGAACAGATTTTTGAGCACCGTAAATACAAGGTAATTTTAAAGTTTTGAAACGTTGAAGTCTGGTACGTATTATTGGATGGGGCTCTTTAGAATATATAGGTTTTCGAATATATTTGACTTACCATCCAAAGTGAGTCCAGGTGGTGTCGGAGAAACTTATGATTAAGCCACAGCCAAAAATGACGCCCAGAAAACAGGCTCTCACGGCAACCTGTAAACGTAAGATTGACCGAGGTTCAGAAGCAATACGGTCTGCAGAGGGCAGCTGAGCATCAATCTGTCGTTTGATCACCGATGATTGCGATTGGCTACCTGAGTATAACTGCCACTTGAATGAGATTTGGTAAAAAAAAAGCCTACATGTTGAATGGAAACATCGGGCAGTGGCTTCGAAATCTGTCACCTTTTTCAAGCTGACAGAAAGCCCAACAAAAAGCAACTCAACTTCGAAAGTCTACCTGGAATTGAACTAACGACCAGCAACGAATGTTGAGACAGGTGCTTCAATAGCGGAAGGCGTTGTGTAACATTAGACACGGCTCCAGACAGCATTAAGGGCACATTTCTGTGCAAGGTTCTGGAAAGCGTTCATCCAGGAGCTGTGGGGGTTACTTCTTTCATAGACCTAAGTAGGTGTCCAGCTGGCAGACTGCTATCAGCTTTACTTCTGTCTTCCTCACATAAGAAGATTAACCTGCTCATGTAGCAGCTAGCCTACACTAGCGACTCTCAAGTTTCCATTTCAGCTAAAGTTGTCAGGATCCACACAATGATACCATGGGAGAAGAAGTGCTACACATGCGGAGAACAGAGATTCTTGAGTGATCATCCTAAGTCAGACAGCAGGCTGAAGTTGGATGGTCTTACCTTGTACAGAGGTCCCCTGTATATGAGGAGCAAGAGGCCGTTGATAACTGCTATTTGGATACAAATCGCTATTTTCCCGGGCGTTTCCGTTAGGTAATCAAAGATCCAGTCAATATGTCCAAACCAGGTTCGAATTAATGGGACTAACACCACACTGAGGCCTAAAATAAAAGCATTTATACTTATTCTCCCTTCAAGCACCAACTTACTGCCTGCCATGATGAAAACACTGTTCTGGAGGAACTCTCGCGATGACCACGCTGCAGCTACGTCACAGCTTGCGAGCTACAACCCGTGATGCTTGTACCTTTTAGAATTCGTTTTTGGCAACACAAACGACAATTAATACGATCATTCTAATTTATATTCATGTGAAATTTGTCTTCCTTTGTATGCATTGATGTCTTCAAATAAAGATTTTAAAATGATGCTTGCACCTTTTGGAAGTCTAAACCTGAAACAATTTCTCCTTTTTTTTAATGTGCAAATTACTGCAAAATACAGCATTTTGGACAGACATGGACTTGAGTCATTTTTTTTTATCTATAGTGATACCTACGTACACAACCTGGGGGGTGGCGTCAGTTATGCCCCGTGCTGGGTTGGTGTGGACCGCATGAAGTGGCAGTAGAAGTAGTGGTAGTAGTAGTAGTGTTGTAGAAGTAGTAGTACAGAATAGCCTATATGCTGTTTTCACTATATTAAAATTACGCCAAATGTTGGCAACAGTAGTGCAAATTTCATACACCTACCCAATGCTTTTTTTTCCCCATCCAGACATCATCATCAAAAATTCATCAAAAATAGCGCAATTGGGCGGAAAATCGCCCAATCTGGCAACACTGGTTTGGAGCGACGAGCACGGGACTGTCTTTCCTGGTGCATGCTGGGAAGTGTTGTTCTTCCATCCATTGTTGCGCACAAGGGACTTGTGATGAAACTCTGTTTCCCATAAACACTTGCTCTGTTCCCTTATTACCTTATTTCCACAGCGAACAGCAAGCTCTAATGTCAGATTTCTGGTGTTGGTAGCCGTGTTGGCCGGTCCAGTCTGGAGGCAGAGCTACTACATCGGTGTACTGTCTAAGTTTTGTGAAGCTAAGCGCTTCCAGTGACGCGGAGAATCACCCTGTGAGTAGCCAACCTAGTAGTGAATAATCATACAGAAGATGGAAGCTATGTGTTTTAACTGCTTTGATCCATGGAGAACCCACACTAACCATAATCACATCAGCTAATTGGATCTCAACAACCCCACAGATATCCGATCATTTTCTAGGATTTAGTCTGTTAGACAGGAAGTTCGCTGTATCCTCACTAAAACCTGCAGCAATGGAAGAAGTTGACAACATCTTGATTCACACCCTGAAACAAGTCGGCACGTAAGTATCCAGAACTTGTCCTTCATTCACTGCTGCGTATGGGTACATAGACCGACAAGCAACATGGTGGATATGAACCCCGGAGTGAACACCATCCCAAGACATATGATCACAGATGATGGCTGACTCTGCTACCATTATATGTGTGTGCGCGCGCGTGCGTGTGTGTGTGTTTGAACGTATATGTATAGATGATAAAAGCTCCACCTGAAAACCATTTTTTTGCCATTGACATTAGTTTGTCAGCTTTCAGTGAGTGAGCCTGAATCACCCATGTGACTGCTACTGACTGCTCTTTGATTTGTGGCCTCAGCGAGGTGGCTGAGGAGATTGACAGTGTGAAGCAGTTCACTAGTGATCTGATCGTGGAGGCAGTGGTCAGATGTCTCCGAGTGATCGATCCAGGCCTGGGAGGCGCACTGCCCACCTCTCTGCCTCCTGGGATGTCCGCCCGCTTCAGGGTGGGGATGAGTCTGGCGCAGGCATGTCAGGTAAGGCCACTCTCAAGTGTGACCGGCATTGCGGGATCACCGGTTTTGGATGTGCCTGTCCAATTTTTGATATGCTTGTTCAAACAAGGTGCTTCCTGTCGCTGTCCAAATAGAGTTCTGAATATATCAAACCTTTGGTTTCTAGGGTGTTGGCTATAGAGGAGAAATAGGTTACCAGACTTTTCTGTACAGCAACGAGCCAGAGATCCGCTCTTTGCTCATATTCCTGGTGGAGAAGCTGCCCAGAGAGCGTGCTGAGGCCTCAGACCAACCGGCAGGTGAGTTCAAGGTGCTGCCCACAGTTATACAATAACTTAAGACAGGAAAAAGAAATTTTAACTATATATTAGTTGTACCATAATTTAATCTGCAATAATCTCAAAGGCTGCATTGGTTAAGTCTCTTTAGGAACTGAGTTGTTCAAAAAGAAAAACACAGAATTGCATTAATGCTCCTGTCATTCTACATCTCAATGTATAGGAATTGCTAAATGGTTCTGAATCAGATGCTCCCTGAATGGCAAAGAAATAGTGATTGTAGTGACGCAACCATATCACCAACAACCTGGAACGACTTGGTCAGTCATTCTTGGGTTATGCAGTTCTACTTGGAGACAGGGAAAATGCAACTTTGCAGTGGTGACAATGTGGAGATGTCCATATGATGAGTCAAGAATCAATGCCGTTAGGTTGGGGGCAGCAACCCGTGACTCTTTCATGCCTCTGTTTCTCCTTGTGAATTCGAAAAAAATACCATTATTTCCAGACTAATGAGCACACCTGAATACAAGCTGAACTCACTTTAAACTTACTTTAAAAAGAAAAAAATAATTGTACATTTATAGGCCGCACTCCACTATAAGCTACTGGTGTCCATGTTTGTAACATGGGATATTTACACAGAACGATGTCACACAGAAAGATTTTTTTTCTCTCTTTTAATTAAATGCTTTTTTCCGAACAGTGCTAGGAACTAGGTCTAACTTCCTTCACTTTGTGTTTGTCAGCAGTAGAGGTTAACAGAAACGTGGAATCTGGCTGTATCTCTGCGAAGTTGGGGATTTCATTATCAGCCACACTGAGCACAACCGTACATTAACAGCTACTGCCTCGGACGCAGCCTCTGCTGTAGACTGATTTAACCCCGTTTGTACGTGTTATTCTCGATGGCCGGTATGGATTGTTTGGATCAGTGGGTGTGTTGAGGATGATGGAAGTGAAAAACACCCCCGTCCTATGGTTTCTGCTGGCTCCAGCGCGAAGAATGGCAGCCCTGTGAGTGTCAAAACTCCTGGCTTCATGAACATGTTTTCACACACCTATGGGTGACATCATGGAGGGTTTGAGCTTGGTCAGTAGGCAAAAGCGCAGTTGTAACAGTAATTAGTCATTTTTTTTCTTGCATGTGTACTTGCGTACCAGTGTGAAATGTGAAATAAAATATCTTTATATTGTTAAAAATGTATTGTTATATGTTATTGTTAGGGTCCGAACAACAAAGATGAGCAACAAAGTTGTGAGAATCTGTAGTCTTTCTTTTTATTATTCTTCCTTCTCAAAGTAGATTGTGTTTTCGGAGGCCTGCATGTCCTTGAAACTGCACCATTTTTGGCATGCACGTTGGGACGGACAAAAATGTACGTATTATGAAGTCATTCAAAATGCACAGGGCAAAAGTGCGCATTAGGGCCACAAACGGCGAGCCCCATTTTTGAGTTTTGCCAACATGCATGAAACTTCGTAGGGTTACAGATGCTGAGGTGCACATAAAATCCTCTTGAAGCCCCTCCCTCAACCCAACAGGATGTTGGCCATTTTGACTTGTTTTCTCTTTTTGAAAAAGCTGTTCCTAGGGCTTTTACGCGATTGACTTCAAATTAGGTACAGATCACCCACAGACTATTATGACCAACACTTGTCAAAAGAATTCCTGTAGGTTGAAGTGCGTGGTTGCCAGGATGTGACTTTTTTTTTTCACGCCTTCTCACTTTGAACGGCTCTCACACCCACATACTTGATCATAGCACATTGAAACTCCTTGGACATGATGAGGGCTCCATCCTGAATAGCGTGATATGTTAACTTCCCACCTCACTCGTAGTGCTCCCCAGTGGTGACGGCAAGTGTCCAGGTTTTATGCTTTCATATGTACAAATGTACAAATGTACAAATCCAACGTAATTGACCACATCAAGTTCATTCCATTTGTGATACATGCAGAACAAGCTGGTGAAGCTACATTACGAACCCAGTGAAGCTACTACCAATGGTGTCCGTAATGACCGTAACCTGACAGGAAGTCGTTCATTTTTTTTTTAATTTTTGAATTTTGAAAACATCTCCTCCAATGGGTTTCTCCCAATTGGCTTCAGATTTGGTACAAATTATCTATGGACCAAGCTGAGAAAATGTTATGTACTGAATTTTTTTGTATGTTAAAGGGCGTGGCCACCAGCACATGACCAAGTTTGGTCATTGGTCATCTATATTTCAAAATGGTCTTCCGGGCAGGTGCTTCACCATAGAAGCTTCTAAATTGCAGGATGTATTTGCATTGTATGCCTGAACAGCCAGGTATAGGCTTTTTCAATGGGGGTTGCTAAATGTTTCCACCTTGGGTTTTGGTGGAGTAGAAAATTTGTGGGCATATGGATGGCATGTGGAGTTTGTCCAGATGCACAAAAAAGTCTCTTGCACCAATGGTCTGAACCTAACAGGAAGTCTTTGATTTTCATATTAATGGTTAAAGTGAAAGTAGAAGCAGGGCTCCATTCTGTCAGCCTTGTAGTTTCATTCTTGCATGTGCAGAGTAGTTAAGCCTTAGCATAGCAGACTAGTGGCTTGCCTGTGTCCACAGTGTGGTTGCTGTCAGTCTTCAGCAAAACTGCAGAGTGTTTTTAAGGTGCAGACCATGCACAAACATTGACAGGGTGTCAGAAGATGTCCTGTGTTCCTGTTTCCCGTGATTTTTCTTAACTTTTCATGCTGTTTAAAGATAAGCCAGCCAGCTCAGCTGAATGCCGATTGGGGGAGATGCTAGCCAGCTCAGCTGCATACCCAATAGAGATGCGACAGATGCAATGAGAGATGTTTGTTTACACAAAGGCAAAGGAGAGGCACAGGAGAGTGTGTGGCATCATTAATGACAGCATAAGGAAACCTTTACTTCATGAGTTGCTGCATCTCTGACATTCATTTGTCCTAAGTCAATTAATATGTCAATATTTGGTTTCCATTTACTACTCTCAGCAGGTTGTTCTGTTGTGTGTGTTTCAAGTCTTGATGATGATGGCTTGATGCAAAGATGGGTGTTAAGTTTCCTTTCTCTCATGAATAAATATGGCTGTGTTTGCCAAGTAAAATCGGAAGTTTCTACTCTCACTTCACAAATGCACTTTGTCAAATAACAGTCATTTCAATACGATTGAATAGAGATTACTGAGATCATATGTACTGCATATGAAACATACAGTGTAAACTGGTACGTTTCAAATAAAATGATTAATACCAAACAAAATTAAAATATTTTTTTTCGAAATAAAGTTTTAGTTTATTTTGAACTATTGTAGAGAGACCCAACCGTTCCTACAAAGAAAAAAGTCACCAAATGTTGTACTCAAGTCATAGAATTGTTTCTTTAGAATGATACGACTCTGTAAACATAAAAAGTAATCGCCCCATTAATTACTTGAATAAGTGGAAAAAAAACTGTTCAAGTCAGTAGTAACAGTTGAGTAACTTCCATATACTGACATTGATTAATAAAACATAGAAGGCAGAGGAGACAGAATATCTCTTAAAACACTAAAAGTAATGAATAAATGGATAAATGATAAACAATAAAGCATTAAATGTTGACGTATCAAATTAAAATTCAGCCTCAATAACCAAAACAATGGGCTACATAGGCGGGGATTACAAACGTGCATGGGTCACTGTGGTAGCTAACATATCTGTGCATATGCAGAGGTCAGTATGTTTTTTTTACATGTATGATGTGTGTGTGTGTATGACTGCATAAAACAGTGCCTGAACAACATGAGATGAACCTGTGTACGTGTGTTTGACAGAGTGAGTGTGGCAGAGAGAGAAAGACAGACAGACAGACAGAATAAGTGTGTGTTATCTTGCTGTCTGAGTCTGCAGTGCATCATCAATTAATAATGACCAAAAGCACAGCTTCTTTCCTGCATTGCCAATCATGTAGGCTTGGACATGTTTGACTGGTAAGAAGCAGTTGCGTGAAAGAGGTGATGGCCTGTGAGCACGTGAAGGTGTCCAGCGTGGAACTCTTATCATGTCCAGAAATTTTGAAGCAGTCTGAATATACTGTAATATACAGTACACGACGAGGCATATTACAGCCACGATAATTGACAGGGACAAAAGCGATTTGGAAATTTTGATCACAAAGCCATTTAGATGATGCTTACAATCTGAAGTCGATGGGAATAAATAGCTAAGTGGACTTGGTTTCGATGTGATGCATTGATATAACCACACTGACTCCCCCCTGTTTAGTTCTGACCATTGGGTCAAGAGATGTATACACTGGTATCACAGAATGACATGGAAGCTGGTCAGCACACAACAGAATCCTCCTCAAAGTGTACTAGAAAAGAAGCAAGTCTTGGGAGGGCACATGACCTGCATGAACCCTGTGGTTGCCGGGACCTCGTTAGGCACAGAGGGCAAGGACCTGCTCACGTCTGCTCGCAGCTTGGATTTCGAACTGAATTTTGATGCAGGAGCATCACAGTGTCACGCCTGTACATGTGTTTTCCTTTGTTGATGCAGGAAAAAAAAGAACAGTTCCAGAAGTGAATCTTGCTGTCCGGGTGGGCGGGGCATGCTAAAGCTCAATAGCACTTAAAGGGACAGGCACGAAACCTGTGAATTTAGAGCAGGGCTGCGAAACTGGCGTGTAGAGAACTAGGTTGTGCTCAATCTTTTGTTTTTTCCAACCAAAGTCTTTTTACTTTTAGATTTCGAAGAACCATGTCAGAGGAGGTGAAAGAGCATGATGTCTTAAAGAAAATGATATCCTGGGGAATTCCAATCATAGAACCGCGGTACATGGTATTGCTCCAGTAACAATGAATGCAGATACAAACAATAACTCACTTCAAATTATACTGCAGGATGGGATTCACCATGACATCTCAAGCAATTGCCATGGCCAATACACGACTTAAAGACGAAGTCATCTGTCAGTCGTGGAGATCATGTGTCTGTCTGGAATGATCTGAGAGCACAAGCCCTCTTTTCATCGTTATGTACATGACACCGGAGTACAGCAAGATTTGATCCAGCTGGGGTCTTCTGCAATTCTTAGGCTTAGCCTTGCAATACTGCCGTACAGTTTTTAAATGTTTTGTTTTGGGGTTTTTTTTGTACGTTTCGTAAGTCATCACTGATTTTCTTCTCTTTTTGTAGGTAAATCTGTGGTCCTCCAGAGAGCCATTGCCGATGCCATTAAAGAACAGCTGGCTGTCCCCTGGTTGCCCTCAAACTGCAAACTTCCTCTCCAGAGGGACGCGCAAGTAAACGTTTTGAAATTTCATTTTGAAACATGAAGAGCATGAGTGCTTTCATATTTTCCTAAGTCACGCAGCAGAACACAGAGTGAAATGTGTTTTGTGAAATTTGGTACGCACACGCTTGACGCGCAGAGTCCAATGCATTTTGTCGCCGTTCGATTTCATTTTCAGTTCCAGAGTTTGGAAAGGAGGAAAACGGAGTTGTCTTGTGATACAGACAAGATCGTGATCGATCAGTCCCTTGAAGCCTGGACGCCATCCCTTAGCCTTAGTCTTTTAAGTCTTTTTATGATTTAGCATGCAAGATTTTGCGCTGGGGGACGACATGGATCCATTTCTCTGTTGCCATTTTTGATGTGGTATCTCTTTTTTGCGGTGGCTGTGAGTGGTCACAAAGGACATTTGCGGATGTGAAAAATGCTGGTAGTCGAACCCGATTGCATCCACGCGCTCACTCTGGCGAGCGCGTGGATGCAATGGACACGGCGTGAAGGCGAATTTATGTTTGTGCATCTCATATTGACAGATAACGGGAATTGATTCCGAATTTTAAACCTCCAATTCCTCTTTTCTCTTCATTAGAACCCAGGAAAATTGAACAACTTCCACATGCAGCCACTGAGTTTACCCCATTGCCCCGAAGGTCCAGGAAATAACCAGCTAAAAGGTAGGCCTCCCTCTGCACACACTTCTGTGATTCCAGTGTTTCTAATGCATTTCGTTGCTTCTGTTAAGCACTCCGAACAGCGTTGATTTCCAGAGTGAATGTATGTAAACAAACTTGCCCGCCCACAGTTTTGCTTTTTATTTTTGCGTGCTTTTCAAACACAAGATTTTCCAATCCCTGGTTAAGCTTTCTCTATTTAGGGTTGCGTTTTGTGGAAGCCTATCCTAAACCATATCTTTACAGATTAAACGATTCTTTTGTGGTATTTGTGTAAAGCTGTATGAGAATAAACAATCCAAAAATGAGAGTTTCGCTCTTGCGACACTAAACTGTCGAGGCACAGTCAAACGTTTTAATTGAGTGCATAAGATTTTAGTATAATAAGACTTTCTTTTGACTCATTGTGGCCCTCACACAGACACACACACACACACACACCACACAGTGTCCTCTCACATACATACATTTTCTTTCTTGCTCATATATTCTACTTACACACATGTATTCACTCTTGCACACACATTCTGCTAACACATACATATATGATCTATTTATGCATATTTATATTATATTTTGAATATGTATAATAAGAACACAAATGTGTGTTAGAGAAAATGATGTAGGGGTGTGTGAAAGAAAGTACAGATGAAAAGAAAGTGGGTTTGAATGACCAGAACGGAACAAAACTGTCCTCGACATACCACGACACCACAGTGAGATTTTACTTAGTATGCTTTACAACAGATGATGGAATATTATTAAAGGGGACATATTACGCAACGCTGACTTTTCACTGGCTTAGTATGCACATTTGCGTATCCGGGCTGCCTCTCGAAACCTCCGGAAAGCCAAAGACCGCATAGATTCCAGGTCAATTCAAGTCTCAAGTCTTAAGTTTGTGCTCGGCTCTCATGCGGTAAACGAGTGAATTGCGCACGCGCAAACGAGAAAGAGTGACGTTGCCTGTCAGTCTGTCACCCACCCACACACACACACGCGCACACACAGATAGAGCGAGCGAGCCTCCACCTGGCTCCGCTCACCCTTGGATGTTCCTCTTTTCTTGTGTCGATGAGGAAAAGCGCAGCTCCGGATGTGAGCCCGGTTGCCGTTCGGGTGGGCGGGGCATGCAGCAGCTCATGAGCATTTCAAGGGAAAGGCGCTAAAACCGAGCCTTTAGGGCAGGGCCGCGAAACCGGTTGCCAGAGTACCTGGCTGCGCCAAATAAAACACCTAGACGAGTTTCCTCTTGCGTGCACGCCTTCGACCTCTGACTGACACTAGACGGCGCGTGTTCCACAGCTCCTGTGCTGGCATTTGACTCGAGATAACAAACGTACAGAAAAAAGGCAACGCAGATGAAGAAATGGATTGTCAGAATAACTTAACTCTCCATGCAAATGCACCGGCTCTATTAGGCAAGACCTTTTGCTGCAGATCCATGCTGAATCATCTCGACAAGGGCGTATGTGTGTACATGACTTTCTTGCATCTCTCTTTCTTTGCATGCGCTGTGATTTCAGAGGTGACGGAGTATCAGCGGGACGTCCTCCTTCCCGTCACCTCACAGCTCTCCCACCGTGCCTCTGTGTTGGCATCCATACTGGAGCAGCACGCCGCTGAGCTGAGTGCCACTCAAGAATGGGACATGGAGTGGAACAGTCAAGGACTCATGTCCTGCCTCTCGCCGCAGGCAAGCGATCGATGCATCCCATTTGTTTTACGCTCCGCACGTTTCCACTCTGCGCTGTGCATATTCGATGTCGACAACGTGTAAGTAGCTTGTGATTGTGTTTTTCGGACAGGACTATCACGGCAGGAAGGTCAAGCGGCTGTGTAAATGCGTCCAGGAGCAGATGCGTTCGTCTTTGCTGCCCGGCTCCGACGGTACCTCCGGCGGCCCGGGCTCCACCTCGGACCTCTCGGAGCTGCTGCAGGCGTTCCGGTGCTCTGCCCCCCCCGACCACATCCTGACCAAGGGCACCCACTTCACCCACACCCAGAAGTTCACCTTCGCGCAGGTGAGGAGCTTTCGTGTATGTGAAGAACAAAGTGCTAAAATCGCCGTCTTGTTCATGGTTGTAGTGCACTATATACAGTAGTTTACTCACTCATTGTTTACCGAAGTACTCTGTTATATACAAATGGAAAATAAATAGATATAAATACATTTGTATTTAGTGATAGTACATATGGTGGTGTGCATAATTACAGACTTACAAAAATGTACTTTGTCTCCTAGAGCTTTCACTTAAACGAAGGCTCTATACCCTCCTTCTCAGGTTTCATTAAATGGAAGGCTCTTCTTTTGTTACTGTAACTTGTCAAGCTGTCAAAAACGACAGATGTCAAAAAATCCACATCAATATGAACAACCGCTGCCTGAAAATGAACTACCATCTGCTTCGCTCGACGTGTGTGGCCGTGTGTGCCCCGCAGGAGGAGCCGCGGTTGCCCCGTTCGCTCAGCGCTGGGCCCCAGCCGGGCAGCGACTCTCACCTCCAGCAGCAGCAGGAGGAGTCGACCTCGCTTCAAGAGCAGCTCCAGCAGCTCTGCAGCGACGTCGATCGGATGTCGGCGGACATGAAGCGCATGAGTGTCACTTACACTCAGGTAACTTGGGCCCCACATCCTCTCTGTTACGAGTAGCTGGCTCTCCCACGGATGTCTGCCCGATTATTTGGAAGTGGCTTGTGTCCGACAACAACAACAACAGCAACGCAGTAATTACTAGACCGCGACTAGTATTATCAGGGGGTGTCTGTGTTTGGGGAGATATGGTAGGTAATTTGCCATTCTTGTTACTTTACGGATTACAGACATGGCGCACTCACACGTGAATGTTCATTTTTGCCCGATCTCTGAATTGCCTTTTATTTCAAATATCATGGTGAAGGGGAAAGATCTCTCTGACCCCTCAACGCCATACGTAGCCCAACATTCTCAACGCACCCGCTGATCCATACGATCCATCGTAGCCCATACAAACACAGCCTATTCGTCCAGTGACTGTGACACGCCCTCTCTCCTCTGTGAGGCTCCCCCGTCAGCCAAATGGACGCGCCCATGTTCTTTCATTTCTTTAAGCTCTCGTATCTTATTAATCACAGGTTCATGCGCAAATCGAGCGCCATATTACACGCTGGCGCCGGAAACTTGGGCTGTCAAAGCCAGGGGCAGGAAAGCGAAGAGGCAGTGTCCTCTTTGTTTTCCCTTTTTAAAATCTGCGCCCCAAAGTAGACGATGAAAATGCAATTTGGACGTTTTATCGATTCGTTTCATTCACGAGTCAAACAATGCAGCCATCATCTTGAATGCCCGTCTGCCAGTACATTTTCATGCTCAAATTTGACATCACAAGTTGAATTTTGGGAGCCGTTTGCCGCAGTGCAATGAAATCTTAAACGTCCTCTTATATTTTTATTTTGAGTAAGTAAGTGAACCGTCTCAAAGATGAAGATGGTGAAAATGCGGTTTATTCATTTCATTTAGGAGTCAAAACATGCAGCTTGCATGCAGCTGCAGCTTGCATGTTCTGAAAATGAGAAAGCATTCGAGTTAATCCTGTTCACTTTTATTTGAATTACACATTCGCTTCCATACCTTAAAACCATCCAAAAGCCAGCCATAATATGCGGTAAGAGATCCTGCCACACCGATGTCATCGATGGTAGCTTCACGGTGTCGCCTCCCCTTATTCTGCATGTATGAAATTGATGAGGTAAAATATGTGGGATTATCACAAAAAGACTGGACCCTTCTCGTTATCAATGGATGGCGCAGTGAGTGAGGTAAGGTTAGTCAATACGTCGGGCCGTTCAGGCTGGAGCGTCATCGTGTCCAGCAGGTTTAAGCCGCTAGGACAGCGTGTGCGGGCGTGACGGCCGATCAAAGGCATGAAACGGCATGAAACAAAATCGCCAAACATCGTCGCGTCCTAGTCGCCACGCCCACAGATCTGCAGAAATTCTTTTGACAGCTGTTGGGTCACCGTGGTCTCTGGACGACCCGTGCCTAATTTGAAATCGGTCAGGCAAAAGCCCCGGGAACGGCTCCTTCAAAAGAGGGAAACCACTGAAACCATAATGGCTGACTTCCTCTTGGCTTGAGGGTGTGGCTTCGAGATGATTTTTTTTTTTTTGTGCGCTGCAGCATTTTTTAGAACCACGCCGAGTTTCATGCATGCAGGTGGAAGCTCTGAAGTGGGCTTTCTGTTTGAACATTTCTAGCTGGCGCTTTTGAGCAATTTGGCCCGGTGCACTTTGAACAACTTAAAAGTGCGTCATTTTTGGCCGGCCCCAATGGTGAGTTCTCTAGTATGTGCAGGCCCCCAAAAAACCAATGCACTGTTGCTGAGAATACAAATAAAAAGAAACACAGTCAGACACATTAACGTAGATACAACTTTGTTCCTAATGATAGTAATAATAATAATAAAAAACATTAGAAAAACAATAGGGTTCTCGCAACTTTATTGCTCGGACCTTAGTGATAAAAAGAAACAATGCAGTTACGGTAGGGTTCTCTCGGCTTCTTTGCCTGTACCCTAATAAGAATAATAAGAAAAACATTCTAAAAATAATAGGGTTCTCAGCTTCGTTTCTCGGACCTTAGTTAAAGCTGCGAGCGGTTGCGAGCAGATCCTTGCACTCTCCACCTGTTGGGGTACTGCAGGGTTAATGCAAGTTGTTTTCCTCATGACTTACCTCTTTTTTTCCGACACTTTGAGGACGGTTCTGTTTTGGGATAAGTGTCTTCCATGTGGTACAGTGATAGTGATGATACAGTAGCTTTATTTTGTTACTGTATGTGTAATGGCACGAAGAGTGACCATGCCATAAAGAAAGTGCATCACGTTGTCCGTTTCCAGGGAATGGATGGGAGTAATGAATAACAAATTGAACCATTAGGTGGCACTTTAACCTAATGTGTCATATATGGCATATGTCAATTGATAAACACTGTTTGACACACACAAGCCACCGATATGGGTGGGATATGATGGAGGCGGCCCCCATGCAATGTCGGAAAAACGCTGAATGTGGATACTTTTGACACAGGGACAGGGACAGGGACTTCTCTTGTGAACTGGACATGAGCGAGCTCTTCTTCCTCCCAAAAAGAGGTGTAGGTGGGTGGAAAGCGTTTCTCCACCTACAGGTATGGTAAGTTTCCCAGCCGAAAAGGGTGTCTTAGGAGAGGATTCCCTCCCTCCGGTGGAGAAGTTCTCGTGTCATAGGGTCCATCTGGGAGGAAAACCTAGAGGCGGCTCCAGGATTCGTGCGAGAGGTTGTATTTCTTGGTTGGCCTGGAAGCTAGCGAGAGTTTCCCCACTCAAACTGCTGCCCCCGCGACCCGGATCCAGAAAACTGGCTTGTGACGGAATGAAAATATTCAATGGGGTGCAGGCACCTCGATCCAATTGCTCCCCGACAACTGCAGTGACATGGTTCCCATGGACAAATCGAGGGGTACTGGGATGCATAGAGTATCCGAAGTTATTATCATTCAACATAATCGTACATCTTCCAGCAGAAACTGTGATGTGCTTCACAACTGCCCCTTGGAGGCTGTAAACGGCACTATTAGACATGCTGCTTCACACCTCAGTATATCTGGTAATACATCACATCTTTGACATGTTGTCACGTGTGTCATTTATTGACTTGTTGACAGTAGTAGTTCATTTTTGAAGTGTCGTATCCCATGATTGTGGCTACAGCGTGCAGGCTTAGGCACCTTTTTTTAAAAAACGTACATATATATGTGCAACAGATTGACCTGAAGACGGGCGAGACGGAAAACCAGAGAAGGCACAACGTGAGCACTGACGTGCATGATTTGTTTGTTTTGACGCAGATAATGGATGAGTTGAAGCAGAGGGAGCTGGGAAACTCGGAGGGAGAGAAGAGGGTCCAGGTGAAGGCGAAGTCCATCAAGCTTCTGCCGGACGCCGAGAACAATCTGACGAAGCTGCAGGTGAGCGGGCAAAGCCGACCCCTCCGCGGGTGACGCCCCGGGACGACGCAGACCCGCTGAAAATCTGCGCTGCTCTATCTCCAGGGGCTGGTGGAGGCGGGCACCAAGCGCGTGGTGCACCTGGCCGCCCAGTGGGAGAAGCACCGGGCGCCGCTCATCGACGAACACCGCAGGCTCAAGGAGATCTGCAGCAGCCAAGATGTAAGCGCTGCTTCGGAAACCGTTGACATTGCCAACGTCGGTCCCCGCCGGGCTCTCGTGGTGACTCTGTCTTCTCTCCAACTCCCCGTAGCTGGAGTCCTCCCGAAAACTGTCTGAAATTAAGTCTTTGCACGACAAAATCCGTGCGTCCACAGATGAGGCAAAGAAGAAGGAAGACGTGTACAAACAGCTGGTAATGGACCTTTTACCTCGACCTGGTTATGGAATGGTTAATATGAAATTCTGCAATGATGGACTGAACTGAAAAAAATATGCACGTGTATGCCATATAACTTATTGTGTATTTTGCACCGACATAGGCAACGGAGCTAGAAAATCTTCCACAGGACGTATCTCGATCGGCATACACCCAAAGGATCCTAGAGATTGTCAGCAACATCAAGAAGCAGAAGGAAGAAATCACAAAGGTATGCCTAAGACGGTGGATTTCCCAACACAAGTCGGGATAAATGTACAGGAAATAGCTTGGAATAGATTGGGCTTCGTGAGGCAAGTCCGTCCAAAACGTATAACCGTAGTATTTCTGTAACTAGCTTTTCTCTCTGCCTGTTTTAACGCCCTGACGCGTTTTATCTTGCCTTAGAAAGACACACTGCAACAGAAGGCTTTTCGTCCCTTTTTCGGGGGCCCGTAGTCGAGATGGTGGCGCAACATACCGGCACTGTGTGTACTCTTATTGACTCATTCATCTTCCAAATGCATATCTCTCATCCGCCTCACGCTCGTTGCAGGGGTCCGATGGTGCCGATCTCCTGCTCACAGAGGGCAAAATGCAGCCGTTATACGTTCAGCAGTTACAGAAATGCCGCAATTTGTCGACAGGGGGACTTGCACATCGCGTCCTGCTCACTAATGTTTTTGTTGAATAGACGAGACGAAATGCACCGGTGCTCTGCAGACCAGGGCTTTTATTAGAACGCAAACGTAAATTATTCTCTCAGCACTTGACAAGAAATATGTTGCTCCTTGCCTGTGCCTGTGCCTGTGCCTGCGCCTTCTCCTGTTGCACCACAGCCACTGGACTTTTTCTGCAGGCCTCTCATCAGTAGAGTCCATGATAGGTGCAGATACTATCTGCACCTATCATGGACTCTACTGATGAGAGGCCTGCAGAAGGCCTGCAGAAAAAGTCCAGTGGCTGTGGTGCAACAGGAGACAGCGCAGGCACAGGAGTGCACCACGGCGAGGGTCTAAGGACAGGGGTTTTTTCACTATGTACACATTGTTGCTCTCCTTGTAAAGTGCTCCGAGATAACAGCTGTTATGACATGGCACTTAAAACAAATAAAGTTGAGTTGAGTCGGGCCTTCAGACGCCCATTTTGTAGCCAGCAGATCGGCGATATCGGCCCTCTGCACATGCCGACCTGCTCTAAAAATAGTCGGGCAGCACCTGTTCACACATGCACCACCAACGCCGGGAACACCAAGACCATCCGGCAGGTGACATTAACTCAGGGCCTCAGCAGATGCACGTGCGCCTGGCAGAAGAGAAAGCCCAGGTCCTACCACCCTTAATTCTGGATTTCAACGACAACTGCACACAGACACTACACTTATCATAATTAATTTTGTAAAAGAAAGACTAGATTTGAATTTGTAATCTGTAAAATACAAAAACACTAAGCAGCATAGATACTCACCTTTGTCTGTAATGATTATTGAATTACAGCATAACCCAATGAATCTCTGCTCCTCAGGGACAATGTGGGTGTGTGCGCTACATCATCTCCAGATAGAATCAGTGAAACGACCCGTAGTTGATGATAAACTAAAGCCTTGCAAAAATAGCGACCCCGTAAGCAACAGCCTCAGCTCTAGACACAGGCGCGTACACGTGTCCATATACGGACGCGTGTCTGAATAGCGCGTGCGTGGCGCGGTCGTAACCACGAAATGAACCACAAATGAACTTCATTATTATGCCAATTATCTTTTGACAATACGGGATGTCGTTTAGACCATGGCTAAGGCTGCATTCACACAGCAGGGTTTTGCGTGGCTGTTCGCATTACCTTTCAACCGCAAGCTGTATGTGACCAGAATAGACCTGCACGCACGGAAGAACAATAACAATGAGGTCATCCTGCACGGCGACTATTCACTGAAGTGAACGATGCTTCATTCTGCTTATAGATACTGTCAGACACTAAAGAGCTCCAAAAGGAGATCAACAGCCTGACAGGAAAACTGGACAGGACTTTTGCTGTGACTGACGAACTCGTCTTCAAGGTAACAAAGTTTTGTTCAAAAGTTATCTTTTTATCGACTACTTGGTAAAAACACTCAGTCTTGAGATTCATCATGTTTTGCCTGACCAGAGTAATGCACAATGTAATGTTGGTATTGATTAGTTTATGCCGAAAAAAGGACGTCTATGTGTTGAGATTCTCATGTCGAGTGGTTTATTATTTTTTGTGGAAATGTGTTTAACTTTGACAGGATGCCAAAAAGGATGAATCTGTCCGTAAATCTTACAAGTACCTGGCCGCCCTGCATGAAGTATGTCCATACCTGTTCGTTTTTTCATTAGTCTGACCATTCGCGGTCGCCAGAGAATGCGTGGCGTGGCTCATTTTCGGTCTCGTGTTCTTTTTTTAGAATTGTAATCAGCTCATCCAAACCATTGAGGATACTGGGACGATCTTCAGAGAGATCCGTGATCTTGAGGAGCAGGTAGGAAGTAAATTTTAACATGTTTATAAAGTGCTATTTTGCTGTTTTACTGGATAAATCTAAATATGACGAAAATAAATGGAAATAAAAATATGGTAGGCTGTTAACATGCAGTGCTGCTTGTAAGTTTGTGAATCCTCAAACATGGTGACGGTTTCCTTAAAGGGACATTGTGCGGAAGCTACTTGCATCTGGCGTTGAAATCATCAAATACGCCTCACTTTTTCAAACACACGTCGTAACTGCATGTCGGCGCCTTGTATCGAAGAGCCTTGACAGCACTGAACACGTCATCTGACACTTCGTGGCCTGTTCACTCAGGTGAAGAGGTTCAGTATTTATTGTCATGTAATGACCAGCACTCAGATCGCACCACTCGGGGAACAATCCCAGAATGCCATGTGCTCTGGCTGTGGGTGGAACATTGTCCCCCCCCTCCCCACGACAGCAGGTCTCCGCACAGCTCAGAGCTGCCAGAGCTGCATTCGTAGCAACTGTACTATTTCCGGCAGCTAATGCATTGCAGACCAGTACGGAGCCATTCGTATCGCCTCGTGACCGTACGCTCTTACTGCTCTCGCACTGTGGCCAGAGTTCGGAGGCACCAGTTTCAGAGCATTACAGAATCTTGTGTGGCCCGGCACGCGCTAGTACGTCTACAGCCATGGGAGCGGCTGTGTTGCCACCACTTCAGGACGCACACGCCATTCCCTGTACGTCGGTGGACGACAAGTTCAGATCACCTGAATGTGCATTTCCCTCAAGAAGACCCGGGTCCCAGCCGCCAACGTCATCTGTCCAAGCAACCAAGTGCATAATCTGAATTGCACAGATTTTTTTTTTTAGGGTTGAAAGAGCGTGCGACCTGTCCTGAAGGTCATCACCTGCTCCCCCTTGAGGTGGGCAGTTAGAGAAACCAAGTCCAGGGACAATCCTAGAAAGGTAGCGATCTTTGCCAGGGACAACATTTTCTTTTCCGCATTTATCATGAAACCTAACCGGTGTATGTGCTATGGCCTCCGGCCTTCACCTCAGCGGGGCTATTGAACTCAACCCAACTCAACTATTTGTTTTAAGTGCCAGTTCATAACAGCCGTTATCTCAAGGCCCTCTTTGAAGACAGTAACAATATGTATGTAGTAAAAAAGGCTTTTGTCCTTAGACCCTTGCAAAGGCTGAGGAACGGCTCCCTAAGACAAACCCTGACAGGGAAAAAAAGAGGAGAAATCTCAGGGTGAGATACATGTACTGATGGCTAACAGTTTAGAATATAGGTCAGAATCGAATCAGTCCGGAGTAGAAAAGTACATGCAGCAGGAAGAGCCGGGTTGAGGAACGGAGTCCTGGATCCAACTCTGCATCTATGGGATATGGCAGGGGAAAAAAGCACAAACACTCCAAGGACGTGCGGCCTCCGGTCCATATGTTAGTCCTGCACAGTCAGGAATAAGAAAGGAGAGGAGTAAGTGAAGGAGAAGGCAGAGGTGGAGGATCAACAGAAGGGTGGAAAGATAGAGGGAACGTGAACCTAACACACACCTACAGAGGGAACGGCGAAGATGGAGCTCAATGTACTGGGGACCCCCGGCAGACTCAACCTATAGCAGCTTATGTAGGATTTATCTGTAGGCTCTGTCAAAAAGGAGGGTTTTTAACTTTGTCTTGAAAGTAGAGAGGGTGTCTGCATCCTGGACTGAGTCTGGTAAATTGTTCTAGAGGAGAGGGCCTTGGCAGCCGAAGGCTCTGGCTCCAAATCTAGATTTAGAGATTCTTGGAACCACAAGTAGGTGGAAGTAGGCAGTCCGTGAGATACATTTAACTAAAAGGCAGGTCTTGATCAAAGCCAACACCTTGGTTCTTTACAGCAGTGGCAGAAGGAATAGCAGATCTATATTGAAGTGCTATGGTGCCAGATATAGAGTCACGTAGGTGTTTTGGACCAGTAACTCTGCTTTTCAGAGTTCAGAAGGAGGAAATTATGGGTCATCCAGGCCTTAATGTCATCAGGGCAGGATTGAAGCTGCTGTAGACGATTGTGTTCACCTGGCTTGATCGTCAGCCTAACAGTGGAAATCTCTTGAATGATATATATGCTCGCCCAGAGGGAGCATATATAAAGAGAAGAGAACAGGACCGAGCACAGATTTCAGTGCTTGGAGATTGATTAGCACTATTATTGTCACCACACGCATATCTGTCTGAAACATAGGACCGGAACCAGTCTAAAGCAGTGCTGCTTAGATGTGTGGGAACACACTGCTCAATGGAGTTATGACTGTGAGTCAGCCTGGCCAAAGTGCTGAAAAGGAACCTGGGGTTATGCTTATTTTCCTCAATTAGAGAGGAGTAGTACCTGGCTCTGGCATTACACAGAGTCAGCTTATATGTTTTCAGGCTATCTTTCCAGGTCTAAAATATATTGTTGTTTTTGGTCAAGCACCATTTCCTCTCTAACTTACGTGCTAGCTGCTTTAGGTTGCAAGTTTCTGGTGTATACCAGGGGGCCGATCATAATCTTTTTTGTTAGGGGTGCAACCGAAACGAGAGTTTTATGGAGAGAGCCCACAAAGCTATCAGCGAGGTGAAGAAGGGACTCAGGCTTAGCTTCCTGAAATGTGCTAAGACACTGTTGGTCAAGTGTCTTCTATATGTACTGCTTTTCTTTTTTGCATGACCGGCTAGAAGGAAGTTAAAAGTGATTAAAGAGTGTTCAGATATCACTGGGTTGGGGGGAGAAACAGTCAGATGTTTAATTTCAAAACCATAAGTTAGAACAAGGTCCGGGGTGTGACTGAAGCATCGCATGGGTTCATGCACATGTTGACAGAAGCCAGTGGACTCGACCATAGAGGTGAATGCTGTATTGCAGCTATCACTTGGTGGGTGTGTCGCAGAGCGGGGAGAACATGGCAATGGGAAGCAATAGGTGGGCCTCGGTGGAGAAGTATGCTTTTTTACAGTCACCCAGCATCCCTGTGTTCCCGGCTGCTTGGGAGAAGCCTGGAGAGGAGCTAAGTGGAGCTGAGCCCTGGATCCCGTACTCCCGGAGTAGCCCCACAGGACACCACGAGGGACACGGTCAAAAGCTTTCTCCAAGTCCACAAAACACATGTGGACTGGATGGGCAAACTCCCATGAACCTTCGAGCACCCTGTGGAGAGTATAGAGCTGGTCCAGTGTTCCACGGCCGGGACGGAAACCGCATTGTTCCTCCTGGATCCGAGGTTCGACTATTGGCCGAACTCTTCTCTCTAGTACCCTGGAATAGACTTTCCCCGGGAGGCTGAGGAGTGTGATCCCCCGGTAGTTGGAACACACCCTCCGGTCCCCCTTTTTAAAAAGAGGGACCACCACTCCAGTTTGCCACTCCAGGGGCACTGGTCCCGACTGCCACGCGATGTTGCAGAGGCGTGTCAGCCAGGACAGCCCTACAACATCCAGTGACTTGAGATACTCAGGGCGGATCTCATCCACCCCCGGAGCCTTGCCACTGGGCAGCTTGCGAACTACCTCAGTGACTTCGGCTTGGGTGATGAATGAGTCAACCTCTGAGTCCTCAGCCTCTGCCTCTTCTAGAGAAGGCGTGACGGTGGGATTGAGGAGATCCTCGAAGTATTCCTTCCACCGGCCAATGATGTCCCCAGTCGAGGTCAAGAGCTCCCCACTTCCACTGTTAACAGTATTGGTGGATCTCCGGCCTAGGGTGTCCTGGTGCCATGTGCACTGATGGACACCCTTATGCTTGAACATGGTGTTCGTTATGGACAAACTGTTACTGGCACAGAAGTCCAGTAACAGAACGCCGCTCGGGTTCAGATCGGGGAGGCCGTTCCTCCCGATCACGCCCCTCCAGGTTTCACTGTCATTACCGACGTGAGCGTTGAAGTCTCCCAGCAGGACGATGGAGTCTCCGGTTGGAGCACTTTCCAGTACTCCTCCCAGGGACTCCAAGAAGCCTGGATATTTTGTGCTGCTGTTATATATAACACGTGGCGGCTGAGCTGGGGGGCTATGAGCAAGTCTGGCCCCTCGCCTGAGACCAATTTGCCTTGGGTGACCCTACCAGGAGTTCATGACTCCCGACAACATAGCTCTCAAGGGTCTTAAGGGCACGCAAACCTCTCCACCATGATAAGGTGATGGTTCCCGGAGAGGCTCCAACCTAACCAATAAACTATAGTGCACATATCACCCTCGCTAAAGGAGACAGGGGAGTAGCTGAACATGTGGCACACTGAGCAGGAGAGAGGGACAGGGGAAGGATAAGGGGAGGCCATTGCTAACCAGGCTAGGCTAGGTCCCGGACCAGAAAACAAGATAGAGTGCTCGAGTGGCGAAATCAAGGAAAAATTACAAAGGACAAGAGTAGAGATAGAGTAAGAGCAGAAGCTGGAAGGATGCTTACCGGATGTGACGAGAAAGAGATCGGACATGACGAGGAGGTGGATGGCTGCTTCTGGCCACTGTATGAACACCTTTGGGCTCAAGGAGGCCAAAGGGGTGGACCTAGGACTCGCAATTCATCTCCCTGAGAAACACAGCTGCTCTTCATCCCACCAAAGTCCAGCTCTCGGATGTCTTCCTCTGCTGGAAAGCCTGTGACCAAGTCAACCTGAGAGCCCCAGCTAGCGCTAGGCTATGGCTCGACCATCACCATCTCTGCCTCACCGAGATGGCTGTCTCTGGAGGCCCTTCAGTGTAATCACTGTGCAGTGCTTACACGACCTGGACACATGGACGGCCTGCTGGGCACGTTCCAGCCAGAGGCAACACAAGCGGACCTGGTGTTTTGCCCCCTGACGTGAATCGTTGCTCCTTGCTGTGAGGGGAGGTGGCCTCAATTATATCCCCAATTCGTGTGCTAATGCAGGTAGACACGAGGTAGCTCGCTGGTGTGCCAGATAATTGAAAACCGGCTTCAATCCACACGGTGTTAGCTGGTGTGCTAACCCTGTCTGGAGCTTTACAGATAAAACGAAAAAACTAAAAGTCCTGCTGTTGGATCACTGCTGTGTTAATTTCCTAGAAGTAGTTAAGTGGAGTGCTAACTAGCTGAAAGATTAGCTTCTAGTTCTCAGCAACCTTACTGCTGTGATGGGGAAAGGCATTTCTTCCTGACCTGACGAGGCAAGTAGAAATGTGGCACTGTGGATTCTCACAGAGGTGCCCAATTGCTCCCAGTGTCCCTCAATGGAAGTTAGGAACCCTTTTAATGTTTAATTTTATGCACTTCACAGGTTATTTCTTTTTCAAAATTATTTCTGACAAGCTGATACTAAAAGACTTAATTCACGCATTTCCTCTTGAATGTGTAAATACATGATTTCACTTCTGTCAGTTATATTGCCTAATCTTAAGTCCTTTGTGGTGACCTCGTAGTCATTTGATCAGGGATGCTTGCTTTGACATTGAACTCCTCAAGCATACAGCTGAAAATATCTTTCTCAATCACTCTTTGTATTCCAATGTGACAGCTAAGGTTCGTTTCCCAAAATATCCCAGGTATTCTAAATAAGAATTGGAAAAAAAGCGTGTTGGGAGGTTTACATTTGACACGAATCCATTTTTCCCTTGCTGACAATTTTTAACTGTCCACAGATTGAGACTGAAAACGGGAACAAAACGATGGCCAACCTCGAGAGGATTCTGGACGACTACAAGTCTATTCGACAGGAGAACACTGCACTGGCCGCCAAAGTCAGAGAAGGATAACGTGACCGCGGTTGGTGTGCGCCTGCAGAGCAGTAAACAGACTTTGACAGGACTGAAACGGTTTTTCTGGTGTCCCACAGGAGACCGGAAGCTGTCGGACACCACACACCATTTTATTGGACACTTTCTTTTCTTTCGAAATGTGAACAGTTTTTCCTCTCACGGTGTTAACCAGACATTCTAATGTTCAGCCCGTGGACGAGCGAGGGTGACAACGTTTTGTGTCAAACTGATCGCCTTGGTTGGGTTTGGCCTCATCGCGTCCCGGCGCCCTTTTCACCACCCTGCAAATGAATCACTGGACAGAAGAGGCTGCCGTCGGAATGTTTTCTCTTGAAATGTACTCCGATTTATATCGAGGTCTAAAATGTTTTCAACAGATTTCTTGATTAAAATCTTGTATTGGCTTTACATTTTTAATACAGTTATTTTTTATCCATGTCATCCATGTTTTTTAGTCGTTACTCTCACGAGTTCACTGTATTGAATGAATGGCCTTTGAATGATCTCATTCCATATCGGTTAAGTATAGGTATACAAAGTGCCACTTTAAATAAACACATCTTTCAGGAGCAACTCCTTCTTCCGATCTTTCGATGATGCTCTTGCACGTCATCACCCAAAGGTGAGGTAGAGAACTGGTTTACTTGCATTGCTAAAATCTGTTTACTCCCCAACTTTTTGTGAATGTTTTGTAGGGTTAATGATTAGAGGCTGGGAAGCCTAAGATGCTTTTTCCCTCCTTTTTCCACGGAAACCCTGCTTCCCATGTGTTAAAAATGGCCAAATTTTGCACAAAGGTCCAGTCCCATTCCCGATTGCCTCAGCTGCAAAAACAGGTCTATAGTCCTGATGGGACGGGGGAAGAGCAAGCCGTTAAAGTTCACCACTATTCTCCACTATTGTTGAAAGATTTCATTTGTGCTCATAACTCGAACACCATTTGGATTTGAATTTTGATATTTGGCAGACAGATTCGTCGCTCAGGGGAAGAACTGATTCGATTTTCACGGATTTCGGGTTGTTCGTTTGGCCACGAGGGGCAGCACTTTGGTTGAAAAATTACGTTTGTGCTTATATCTCCAGGCCAATTGATGTCAAACGTGATACAAATGAAGCAACATGGATTGTTCAAACGTGCCTCAGGGCATTAGGGGATATATCCATTGCATTCGGTGCCGAATGCATAGGTCTAGTTGTGATTACTTTTCATCATTGTTTTCTTGTGTCCCTCTTTCAAACTCCATGGCAAATTTTTGCTTTATCTCTCTTTTTTTGTAGCAACTTTGGCATATATATATATATGTAAAGGCAAAAGTCTCTACAGTGAGGAAGCGTATTCAGACGAGTAGGATGCAGCCCTCTTAATGCTGTTATAGTCGAGCTTTTACAGGAAAAGAAGCAGAGAAGTTGCATGTGCACTTGGTTAATAATTCCTTCTTAAATACACAAACTCTGGGGTCCACATCTTCAAAATATTGATTTCTTTTCGGACAAACAGAAAACTAGATGGGCAAAGTACACCTCAAAACTGCAATTTGTCGTGACGGTGATAGACAGGTTTTTCCCCTACAGCATACAGTCGAAGTATTTGTCCTTTGCAGTGCCAAGCAGATTTGCCCTGCGAGTGGTGCAGTTTTGTGTCACGCTCGCTAGCAGTAGTCACAGTGCCAGCGGGATCAGTACATTAAACCGCGATTTACATGATCTTATCAAATGGATGGGGAAAAAAAAAAGCTCCACCTTGATGCGTGCGCGCATGCATGTAAGCGGGCGGTTTAAGGTTGGTGTGATTAACTAAAATGCTCGGGGGAGTCACAATCACTGCACCAAGCCCTAGGTGGTATCAAGGGTGATCAGCAGCAACCACACAAAGCTAGGGAAACCCTAGCTAGGGAGCTAGGCACCCCAGTTCCTGCTACATGCCCTCCATAATGGGACACTTGGCCTTGTTGCATCGTACATGGTACAAAGAACACAGCATCTAGTTCAACATCTTGAATTACTTTTTTTTTTAATACATGTTGAGTTTTGTAACACTGGGCACCACGAAGATTTTAAAATAAACTAATGCACAATCGATCAGAGGTTCACAGCCACAGACATTTATGCAGTCCAAGCCACTATCCTTTAGTGTGGATCAATATTGATTTCCAATGAAAATGCTTTTAATGCATTCCAGAAAAAATGTGATCGCCTTTTGTCCTCTTTTATTTAACAATATACACATATAAGTACGTGATGAATTCACAAAACAATTATACCAAATTAATGAGGTCACAGCTTCACAGTTACAAAAAGTCAACTAAATACTTTCGCTGACAAGCCAAATTTCCAGCACATTAACAATAATTTAAGGGAATTATGTTTGGTTGCTCTTAAAATTTCCCCATTGTGGGAAGAATAAATGCATATTCTATTCCATCCTGTCCTCTTAGATGAAGCCAAGCAATTTGGCTTTGATACTAAACACCAAATTTGCATCCATTTATCGTACCTGATACATTTTCTAATCAAGTTTTGCCGATAATAAGATCTCTTTTTGGCATTTTGACATCTGTACAATTTGGTTTTGTCTGCTGCTACTAAACACCATATATAGCCTGTAATGTTTCAATTAGGTTCTGAAGTTCCACCTTTAAATGTGGAACAGAGTTTCACAAACTGATATGGACCCTGGTGGTATACATCAGCTTGGGTCATTGATAGGACAGAACTGACCTTTTGTTAGTAAAGAGAACCTTTGTGTCCTTTGATTAAAAAAAAATGGCTAGGCCAAAGTCTTTGGCACGCCAACTGAAGGCTGATGCTTCCCACTGGAGCAGGGATCTATCCATTGCGTCTCCAGCTTGCTCTTCAATGGCCGCCAAGACTTCGCTTCTCTCCACTTATCCAGTCCAGCGCAATGAATGTTAGGCTCATAGTCATGAATATGAAACCCAGCGCTGAGAAGCATGCTGCCTACATGGGAAAGAATTACAGAAGAAGAATTACATCATTTTAACTTCACTGTGTTCTCAATCGTGAAGGAATTGACACCTACCTGGATCTTCGGTCTGGAAGTCATTGGCTCCTGCTCAGTGGGGATAATCCGGATGTAGAAGAGTCCAGGAAGGATGAAGATGAGGCTGGGGGCAGTTGTTGCTCCTAGACACACATTAGATCACATCATGTGGATGTATACATTGAGTGATTATATGGGTGCGTTGCCACTACAATGAAATTGTTGTATAGCTGTTGTAATTGTTGTATAATTGTTTTATGCTTATAATGGCCAAAAGAGACAGGAAAAGTTTATTTTTTTGTCTAACTCAATGTGCAATTACTGACTGATAAAGTAACTCTGCGTCAAAGCCAAACTTGTGGACTTCCAGCCTTATAAAAAATAGAATGTTGGGTTTTTTTTTGCCTTATAAAGAGCAAAAAGCATTTGCCTTGTATCTCGAATATATATAAAAGTCTGCAGTCCTCATTTAAGGTGGATTCTGACTAGTTTCATTCGTTCATCTTAACACCCTCTGGTGTTGTGGTGGCCCATCTCCAGCTCACACAGAAAGTCGCCAGTCCGTTGTGGGGAAAACACGCCATTCACAACTATGGACAATTTAGAGCAGGGGTTCTCAAGGTTTTGGTAGCTCAGGGCCAATTTAGGAACCCAACATTGGACTGGGGGAAGCCAAAGGAAACAAAAAAATATTTTAAATAAACAGAAAAATACAGTTTGTTATTTTAATGACCAGGTTTCATGTCTACAGTTAACATTTCAGTCAATCGGTCAAACTTTATTTGTGTAGCACTTCACGCAAAAAAAAATCTAACACAAAGTGGAGATTCAGGCAATTCACAGTTGGATTGAAACTATCAACTGTAATTCAACACTGGCTGCCAGAGATGTTCCTGTGGGGCGCCACTGGCCTGCAGGCCGCAATTTGAGAGCCTTTGATCTAGAGTCTCCATTTGACCTTCCATGTTTTTTTGGTCGGTGGGAGGAAACCACACACGAGCTTACGAATTCCACACAGAAATGGGCAGCAGCAGCTGGGATCAGACCACAGACCGTTTATGGACGTAGTCTTCGGGTATGAAAAATGAAGCTAACATGGAAGTGACTTTTCTTGCAATATCACGGAGAGCCGTGAGGCCTCTATCTCCAATACACATCCAGTCAAAAAATGCCATTTTCAATCATGAAATACTCATATATTCAATATTTTTTTCAAAACTCACACCAGCTTCAACAGCTAAAGTTTCCTGTGCCAGTGTGTAATATAGTGGGCAACTTGCAAATAATTCCATAATTGATAAGATATCGGTGCTTCAAGAAATGAATTAATGTGGGGCGCGTCCATTTGGCTGACAGGGAAGCCTCACAAAAGCGAGCGCAAGTCACATTAAATGGACTGCGTTTACCTAATTCATACGGCCATGTTATTCTCCGTTATCTGGTATGGATCAGTGGGGGTGTTGAGGAGGTCAGAGGTGAAAAGTTATATCCGTCACTCATTCCTCCCCCCTCCGCCCTACCCGCCCTACGGTTTCTGCTGAATTCATTACGAGGAATGGCAGCCCCCTGCAACTCAAACTCCTGGCTTCCTTCAGCTTCCTTCCCAAACGCATGGGTGGTGTCACCCATTGGAGGTTTGGTGCTTGGATCAGACTCACAACCTTCTTGCTGTGAGACAATAGCACGAACCACTGTGCGGCCCTATTAATTTAATTACATTAACAAAATTTGCTAAAATTTAAAGAATGTGTAAATTACTTAAATTTACAGATTATTTCAGTTTTTAAATTCTTTTACAGTTATATTTCTGCAATTTGGATTATGCAATCTAAAGAGTTGGATTGTATCTTTCAGTAGAGCTCTATTTTTATTTGATTATTATTATAATTATTATACATAATAATAAATGTAGTATTTTACCTGTAATCCCAAAGATGTCTCGGATGTTGGGGACAAGAATGACCAACAGGTTGACCGCAAACAACAAACACATGGCAATGCTGATGTGACGAACCCAGTGGAAGGGTTTCTCTGGAAACAGAAGCTGCAAGAGTGCACGGCGGATCTGACAGAAAACACATGGCAGGAGATATTATGTGTCTGGGCAAAATACAGACAAACCTTGGTGCTAGACATTAGAATACAGCGTATTTGCTCAGATGTGCAATGCTCCTCATCTTCTGGCACCTTTTATTTCAGACCTGATAATACCCTGTTACCCCACTAGGATACTCTAGTGTCCTAGTTCTCTGAATGCAAGCCTGCTTGTGGTTCCAAGAATCTCTAAATCCAGATTTAGAGCCAGAGCCTTCAGTTACCAAGGCCTTCTCCCGTGGAATCTCCCAGTTTTAGTCCACCCTCTCTACGGTCAAGAGTGGGCTTAAAACCCTCCTTTTTCAAGTACTAGATATGCTGTTGATATTGACAGGGGTCCCCTGGTACACTGAGTCCTGTCTCCTTTGTTTGGTGTGGTTTGGGTGGCCTCGTGAGTTTGCACGGCGGAAACCGTCTTTGTACTCTGGCAGGGCTGTTTTATAGAGGCTTCCTCAACAAGTCTTTCATCTGAAGTGTCCATCACAACAACAACACTTCTTCTTGTTGTTTTGCCGGGGTCAGGGCCAGGCCTTCAATTTAAGTCACTTTATTCATCCCCAAGGGGTAATTAAAAGGCACAGAGAGCACTTCATCATTAATAAATAAGTTTAAAAAATTGTATAAGAAAAAAGGGGGAAGGGAAGGGTGCATCAGTCATCAGTCCACTGTGTTATCTGGGAGGTGAGGGGTAAGGGGGGTTGGCAGTTCAGGAACTGGACAGCCCTGGGGACAAAGGTCACCTTCCTTCTCTGGGTCTTGCAGCTTTGACAGCAAAGTCTGTACCAGTATACTTGACTGGTGCCATACTTTTAAGGCAGCAGTCATACTTTTAAGGCCCTGCCATGTATTTCGGAGGTTGCCCTCTCCACCTTGTTTTTGCATTTCAGGTTGGTACCAGGAAAAGGGCTGACAGGTCTTATGTCTCGCGCTCACCATTTGCTGTCTGTATAGGCATCAAGAAGAAAATGACACCAGGTGCATTCAGGGTACATCAGAAACTTGAAAGTCACTGTGGTATTATTTGGCCTCAAGACTGAGCCACTTATAGTGGAAATTTTACATGCATATAGAAACTTTATTAATATTCTTTATTTCTAGCCTGAACTGTGTGAGCTGCAGTCATCAAAGAGTCAGGAACTTCATTGTAAGATCTTTTCCTACTCCTTAACGCCTCCTTTGTTTTGTCCTGCTCTCAGGACACCAGTTGTTAAGTCTTCCTCAGCTCTGGACCATTTGTTTTATTGTGCCCAAAGGGCTTTCCCACTTGGGGTTGGGTTCCTGTGGGTAAGGAAATGCACCGTGACCTCAGGGAAGCAACCCTTTGACCTGCTGGCTGCGGTGAGAGTGTGTTCTCTTCCTTCTCTGCAGTGAACACTTTGTACCTGTTCAGTCAGGGTTTTTCTTGGGAGTTGTTTTTTTTGTTGTTGTTCACATTACTTTTCAAATGTGACCTGAATGCAACTCCTGTGTGACTCCTGTGTGAATGGTTCACAGCCTAGAACAGCGTAGCGAACAATAGCAATGACGTCATTGTGCAATGCACATGGGAATGCACACAATTGTTTACTGAAAAAATGATGGATGCTACTAGCACTATGTTAACTATGTCCAGAGCAGAGTTCTTACATTTAGTTTGAAAAGTGGTTGGGGCAACTAAGTGGTGGCAGGTAAAAGTTAAGGCCCTGGTATGCTTCCACGAAAATGGCGCAATGCGTTGCCCCATCTGCGGAGGTGGTGCAGACGGATTTGTGCAGGGAAAAATTTGAGACCTCGCGAACAATGGCACGTTGGTCACGCATGCACCCTCCTGAACTCCCCACACCAGTAGGTGGAGTCGAGCGCTCAAAAACCCTGTCGACAACGTGGGAGAGCTCGTTTCTCCCCCACGAAGAAACAGTTTGTTGTTGGTTGTCATGGATGCATCACGAGACATCGAGCTATATGAGCGCTGCTTCAGCTGTACTCCTGGTACAGCATGTAAAGCAGTGCTCTGGATCCGTGTTTAAATACAGGGACAAAACGTCCACTTTTGCCTGGACATGTCCACTATTAATGATGCTTTAATTCATTAATATGTCCGTTTTCACTCGCGCTTTGCGCAGGCTGTCCTGTGCGTGGTCCGGCGACTCGCAAACACAGAGAGAGAGGGAGCGAGAGAGAGAGAGGAACCGTAGTAGACATCGCTTTTAACCCAGTAGCACCCCACCCCAAATAATCAATTCAAAATATAATCGCCGTAAATATATATGAATAATTTATTATATATGTTTACGATTGTCAGCCTATTTTAAGACAATCTCTTTTTTGTCTGCTCCGGGACAGAGACTTGTACCGTCCCCTGTGGTCGGGCAGAACATTACAGAGGTGCCGCGGAAGCATGCTGGAGGCTCCGTCTGCGCCACACAGAAAGCGCAGACACTGGCACGGAAGCATATTGGGGCCTTTAGGGTTCCCCAGCATATCCGATGCCTGTGACAAAAGCACAGCAAGGCCTCTCGCAATGTGCCATTGCTGCTGAGGTTGGACACAGTAAAACAGTAATTCTAAACTTCGTAAAAGATCCTGAGGGTTATGAAACAAAAAAGTCAACTGGTAAACACTGGCTCTGAGCCAGAGGATCCAACTGGCTGTCTGTGAAGACACGGGACGATCCTCAGCCCAAATTAGGCTTGTCAGTGGTGCAACCTACATTCCCAGAACCATCAGACAGTGGAGTTTGCACAAGAGACTTAATTTCTTCCTTTAAAATCGCCATCTTTAGAGACAAAATCCACAACTCCTTGTTGTGGATATCAGTTTGTATGTCCTTATGTCTGTACATTACACAGAATGGTTGTTCTATATGGGCACAGTTTTGAGAGACTTATTTGGGCATGCTGAACATGGGTAACAAAACACAAGTTGGAGGGTGACTTGAAAAAAAGAGATGTTCTTACTGGAAAAAGCACCACAGGCACAGTCAGAGTGACAGCTACAAGGACGGCCAACCGAACACACAGAATAAGGGTGTCCAGGGGATCCACCTTATTGTAGGTATGCAGGAGCTCTGCTTCACTGTTCTCTGCACAAAGACATGGACAGTTAGATGCAAATATAGGCCTAGGACACTGTAACTTCACTGTCATTTAACAATGATTTGCAATTTTCTGAAAGAGACATTGCCTTACCATAGAAAGTCAGATAGCCAAAGATTGCAGTTAAGAAGTACATGATGAACATTCCCAGAATAGAAACATTGCCAATATTCTGCATCCTCCTTTTGTTTGGGCTTTAAGGGAACAAAACAGATGGATTTAGTGCATTAAGCCAAGGAAGCGAGGCAATATTTTATTACAAACCTAATATTATGTCAAATTGTCATTAAAAAAATAAGTACGTAGAACATCTCCTGGACTATGCCTGTCTCTCTTCAAAAAATCTCTTTAACTTTAAAAATCAAGAAAGGCAAGCATCAACAAGTATTGAACTTTCACAATCGAGACTCAAAATATTAATTTGCATATGTTCTGTCGAAGTGTAGAATGTGATAAAAGTAAGAATCTCTTGCTAGCATCTTACTTGCACAGTTCAGTGTAGATGGGAAGAACTTCAGGGTGACATACAAAAGCAAATGCCAGGATTGGGATGGTATATGCCGTCTGCCAATCAAGGAACAATGTTACTTACTTGTTATCCAGATAAAACGATAAGAATTGTACCTGCCTGTCTAAAATGGTCCTTTATTAGTCCCATAACAGTGTCTGTGTACTATGATCCATCCACAAATAGCTCCACGCTGTAACTATAGGCGTGTTTCCACTACACTGGTTTTGGTACTTTTTTGGGGGAGGTACTTTTGACTGGGCCGCAACTTGGTCTGGTCCACTCAGGTGTGGTATCTCCATTACATTAATGGTGCTGTAAGAACCCTGCGATGACGTCATCATATCGCGTCCGAAAAGCGCTAAAACAAAGGAGCAGCAGAGGAGGAAATCACAACAAGGCCAGACATGGACACGGACCAAGTTGGGATGTTTGTTGTGTTTGTGCTGCTGCTTTACACAGTAATGGTGTCAGGACCAAGAACGATGATTTAGACTAAGACGAAGGGTAAGCTTACTTTCCTGAAGCTTTCATAAAGCAGCAGATCGCGGTTGCTGATGTCATTTGCGACGACCAATCTGTGCGATTTAGCCACTCGTACCGCCTAGCGATTCTACCGGGCCGTTCTCGAGTGCCTATCCTCGAGCAGTTGCTCTGTTGGTCCCTGTAAAAGTTCCCGAAAGTGGCCCTGTTGGAATGGCCCGGTCAGTGGAAACACGCGCATAGTGTGAAGTTCCTGTGAAATGGCCCGAAAGTTCCAATAGTGGAAACACGCCTAATATTCCAACTGCACTGCAATACCTTGAATGGTGATTGCTGTAAACTATCTTTTTTTGTGGGTTTACTTGAGAATAACAGGATTCATGTCCAACCTCTTGGTTGATGGTGAAGAATCTGGCAGTGCATGTTTCTTCTTGTATGGCTGTGCTCACAGAGTAGTTTCCAAATACTTCCAGGGGGCAAGCAATGTTGAATTTCTTGTAGATGACCTTATGTGACAGAGAGAGTTTGAAGAGGTTTAGCTGCTGTTTTTTCTGTCTTAACTTACAAAACCACTTCCTGGTCTCATTTCGGTTTCATTTCAGTGACATCATCAGCCTCCAACATTGTGTTTGGTGGCGCAGCTGAGGCTGTAGCATTTTGTTTACTTTTCACCAGCTGTGATGCTTAAACTACTGGGTGTTATTATTTGTCGCAGCCAAGGCTGTAGGTTTTTGTTACCCATAGTATTTCTCCAAGCTCAGGCTGTAGTTTTTCGTTTACTCATTACTGGCTGTTGTGATCATGCTACTGAGTGATAGCTGCCACAGCCCAGGCTGTAGCGTTTGTTCTGTCGCAGAATTGTTTTCAGAATTGTTTTTTGCAAAGCTGCAGTGTAATGTGTTGTGTTTATTATTGGCTTGCAGTTCTCCTGCTCACTCCACATTTCTCATCATTGTCTTTGCTCATACTTGTTCACAGTTAGCTTCTGCGTTCACATTCATGACAAATTCTGTTTGAAAGAGACCTCCTGGTGACGGAAAAGTTCACGCTCTTGCACTTGCTTTCATTTTCGCTCCTGCTCCCGGTTTGTGTGTTGCTCCAGAGGTGATGACATAATCTCCCTTAGCAAAAAGAAGTTTATTCAAGTGTACTATGTGTATCTTATTAGGGTCCGTACAACAAAGTTGCGAGAACCCTCTTAAATCTGTAGTGTTTCTTTTTATCATTATTATTATTATTATTAGGGTCCGAGCAACAAATTTGCGAAGAACCTATTGAAACTGCAGTGTTTGGTTTGAGCAACGAAGCTGTGAGAACTATCTTGAACTTGTAGTGTTTCTTTTTATTATTATTATTATTATTATTGTTCTTGTTAGGCTGCAAAGAATACATTTTTGGAGCCTGAGCATCTGTGAAAACGCACTATTTTCTGCATATTTTGCGCATTGGGTGAGGCCAAAATGTCATATTTTAAATTAATGCATGGGGAAAATTTGCACCACCGAGAAAATTTCAAACGGCACTCCTAAGTGGTAACTGGAAGGTTTTACACTTACATGCAGTAATCCTACATAATTGACTTAACATCAACTTCATTCCACTTGTAATACATGCAGAACTAGTTGGTGAAGCTGCATTACAAATGTAGTGAGGCTACCACCAATGCTATCCGCATGGTGGGCATGAATAGCAATCCCTTGCCATGTATTATGAGTTGCTTTGTGATGGCTTTAAAGAACTCATATCATTATGAAAATTGGTACACTGATTGACGGCGATCTCTGACACTAGGGGAATAGCCCATGGGTGGCCCAAATGCAAAAATAGCACCACCTAGAAATTTTGACCATTCCCCATAAGGATTTTTTTAAACTTGTCGTAGGCAAATGAAAATTGGTATGCAAATGCATCCTAAAGAAATATAAAAAAAAGTCTCTTGACATGATGATTGTAACCCAACAGGAAGTTGGCCATTTTGATTTGAATTTTTGAATTTTAAAAGCATCTCTGATGGGGGGAACGCAGTTGGCTTCAAATTTGGTACAGATCATCTATGGGCCAAGCTCAAAATATTTTATGTACAGACTTTTTTAAGTGGCCACTAGTGCATGACAAAGTTTGGTTATTCATCATCAATACTGCTCTGGAAGTGGAAGGAACAGTTTTTGACTGTGCTCAACTTAATTTCTTTGTTCTCCTTTCATTTTTCATATTACTTACCTTCTCTGTAATCAAAGACCATATTGGAAGACACTGCTTTAACAAATACAAAAGATCTTAAGTGAAACAACAAATGGACTGCTGAGGTTTTCATTTTAGCTGAGTTCACGTCTTAAGAATCTTGCCCATTTCAGCCAGTAGTAACCAGTCATTGCACATAGTGTCAGCTGTTTCAACAGGAACACATTTTGTTTTGATCATGTCAGGCCAGACACCATCAGTTTTTGTAACATCATGTAGGAAAGAACTTTGTACATTGATTTGTGAATCTTTAAGGACTTGATTTTTACATGCAAATGTGCACTTTTTCATTTCATTTTCTCCAGTAAGGAAGGACTTAATTTCATAGATCTTTGTTTTGGAAATGTTTAAAATGTCTGAAAATATATCAAACTTGTTGTCAACATTCTGTCTTGTGATTTTGTAAATGCATCACACTTGTGTACATCCCAATCCCTGTATTTTGTGATCACATTGGGTTACAGGGGTAACCAAGGTATCATTTGAAAGTGATGTGATAGCGATTTGAACATTACATTTCCATGTAGCTAGCGACATGACTCCAGAGGGTTCAAGTATAACAAGTAATCAAATAACAGTAACTTGAGGTATATAATACATGTGGTGCTCTAGATGTATTTTATGCCTCTATCCCATAAGCTCTGTGATGGGCTGCAGTACCCACAACACAGCTGGGGGTAGAGCTACCTAAGAAACTTGAATGAATTTAATACTTGCCGAAGAGAGGAAGAAGACCATACATGAAAGAGAGAATCCACTGGTATAACCGAGGTAACCTGCAAGATGCAAAAACATTATAGAGTGCTTTTTCCAGTCTTCATGACCACTTCTCAAGGAGAGTACTTTGTCCCACAAGGGACTTTAGAAAAATATATAATTCACAGCATTTCTCTTAATTATTGTTGAACACAATACAATTGATGGGCTTACCCAGGTGTTTCATCAGGGTGAGAGGGAGGATGATGCAGATGGTGACAATGATGATGAGGTAATTTCCATTCATGAACCAGTCGCTATGTGCATAACAAAGACACAGCTGCATGAAGTATTGTTTGCTGGTTTCATCTAAAGACACGTCTTAAAACAAACATATTGCTAATTCTAATCAGAGCACAACTAAATGACTACTATGTTGTCACCTTCATATCCCTCATTCATGCTGTAGTATGATAGTATGTTGCTGACTTTCTTTTTTTAACGATCTGCCGCCTGCTATGATATGGCGTTTAGCCAGTACTCTGAAGGAATGTGATCTACGTATGATGTCCACACAGAATTATAGTTAATAGCAAATGCTCACTTTAGCTCTCCATAATTTTCTTGAAAAAGTTTGACGATTGCTTTCAGACAACAGCAACAATAACTACCTCTTAACACAAAGTCTACACAGCACGTTCAGCAGTTCGCAATGGCCTAGGGGGATATACCAAAACAGATAACATCTGTTTGATTTTTCTTCTTTACTTACACTTTCAGTAAATAAATACAAATGTTCTGTACAAATTTACAACATTCAGTTTGCTCTTAGGAACTGGCAGTCTTTCAGCAGTCAGTCCTTTTACTTTAGTCTCTTGTTTCTTCCATGTGTTTGCTGTCTGTATTTCCCAAGTATATCATTGTCTATTCTCATGCTGGAGCCTCCTCCTCATCACCACTTACTGCCTCTTCCAGACTCCACTAGAAATCATTATGTAACTTCTTGAATTTGATACTTTTTGCTTTAACATACTCAACTCTCTCCTGGAAGGTTCGCTTGTCTGTAGATCTACTATATCTGCTTTGATCTTAGTGACCGTCGCTATGGTCTTAAACAGGAATGATCACCTTCATTCTGCCCATCATCAAAACCATATAGCAACAAACATCATGTCCATGACTACCAGACGCAGATGTTCATGTAAATGATAATTAATCACAGCACAAAAGTCAGTCATGGGGTTCCACAAGGAAGTGTGCTCTGTCCAGTTCTCTTCACTTTATATATGCTCCCTCTAGGCAATATGATCAGGAATCATTCAATAGATTTCCACTGTTACCCTGATGATACCCAATTACATTTATCAATCAAGCCAAGTGAATACAGTCGTCTACAGCAGCTTCAATCCTGAAAAAACTGAGCTCTTGTTGATAGGTCCAAAACAGCTACATGATAGCATATCTGATGTCATGGTGCTTTTGCTACTCCTTAGTTACTTCCAGGCTGGACTACTGCAACTCTCTACTGGCTGGATGCTCCAACAGGTCACTGAGAACTCTGCAGCTCATTCAGAACGCGGCAGCTCGTGTCCTGACTAAAACTAGAAAGAGAGATCATATCTCTCCTGTTCTGGCCTCTTTGCACTGGCTTCCTGTATCATTCAGAATTCAGTTCAAAATCCTTCTCCTTGTATATAAAGCTCGTCATGGTCTGGCACCCTCTTGTATAGATAGACATAGAGGAAATAAAGGTCCTGACCCGATAATTCCCTATTACCCCACAAGGATTTCTCCATTCTCTGAATGTAGGCGTACTCGTGGTTCCAAGAACCTCTAAGTCTAGATTTGGAGCCAGAGCCTTCAGCTACCAAGGTCCTCTCCTGTAGTACCATCTACTCAGTCCCTGGGTGTCAGACAGCCTATTTACCTTCAAGAGTAAAAGCTTGAAGGTAAAAAGGTTTTTTTTTACAAAGCCTCAAAGCCTACAGGTAGACTTTAAATCCTAGATAAGCTGCTATAGGTTGAGGTATTCAGGGGAGTTCCTGTTCAAGACATTTGTGCGGCAGTGTGCTGTTTGCCTTTCGCATTTGTCTGCTTTTATAGGTCTGCTTTGTTATCCTGATTGGAACCCACAGGGAAGTACCCGTCAGTGAGATGTCTCACCAGACAACCCTTCTTGCTTGGCAAGAGTGGGAAGAGGTGCTTATCTTGAATTACGTGGTACTATCCACATGAGCTATTGAAGGTGGTCCAGACCACCGGAGGCCAACGGACACGTTCACCAGCCAGTCAGGATTGGTGTAATGATATTGATGCTTCTGAGGGCTGCAGCAGGGACTTGCATCACATAGTGAGACATCTCATTCATATTACTCATATTACTTAGGTTATTTACACAACTTTGGGTTATATAAATAACCTAAAGTTTGCCACAGCAAAGACAACAGTGTTTTTCAGAAGAGGCTGGAGGCAGCAAAACAAAATACTACGGAAAAACTAAAGTTGTTTGGGAAACACTACAGAGATTAGACCACAACACCAGTTAGGTTGCACGGTGATGCAAGGTATATACTTTTCTGTAACCTGTCCAACTTCACTGTAGGAGGAATGTTTTCTTTTTTATAACTCACACCGAGGTGTTTCTGATGACACACAGCCCTACTCAGCCCGACTTGGCTCCGCTTGGCCCAGTAGGCGACCAGGTACTAGAAAAACAACTCTGGGTTGCACATTCCAGGTAATGGAAATGCACAAAAGGCCGAGTCAAAAACGTGGCAATATACTGACGCAATGTCATGTGTAGAGCATGTCCACGGCTGCTCAATTAGCTGGATGCACTTCTCGACAGGGATCCAAAACTCTGCATAACACCAGCACATCCATAAATGTAAGGGTGTGGTAATGAAAAATTCTGTGCCACCGAAATAAAGCACCAAATTCTGTGTTGATTTCCGGTCTGGGTACTAGTGCTTATGTCGGCACCAGTTCCATCATGATACCAGGTATCGGTACCCATCCCTAATCCTCAGTGCTTCAGTCAAAGTAGCAGGTCACACCATTCATTGTCAAAACTCTGGCAAGAGCATAGGAGGGGGACTCTGTGTTTATGTGCTTAAGGACTGGTGCTTTGACAACAGAATGATAGACTCCCACTGCTCCTTGGACCTAGAGGCTATGTTTGTCCCTACTAACTGGCACGGCAGCTGCACAGCAGCAGCACACTGGCAGAGGAGCTGAAGAGCTTCTTTGCCCAGTTCGAGATGGTACCATGAGCAGTGATCAAAGCGTGTGATAACCAAGTGGCAGGGATACTCATCAGACTCTTCAAACTCTCTATGACACATGCTACCATTTTCCATATGCCTGAAGGCCTCCACCATCATCCCCATTCCTAAAAAAACCTGACATAGACAGCTTGAATGATTACAGGCCCACCGCCCTGACATCTGTAATCATGAAGTGTTTGGAACAATCTCAGTCTCCCAGCACATCAGAGACTGCCTCCCTCCCTCATCAGTTTCGATCATACTCAGCACTGGTGCCCCTCATGGCTGTGTCTTGAGCCCCATCTTATATCCCCCTGCACACTTACCAAGCCACACAACTGCATTGTCAAATATGCAGATGACGTGACATTGGTTGGACTCATTCGAGGCGAAGACAAGACAGGGTACCTTGCCGAGTTGGAGAAACTGATACACTGGTGCTCAGAAAGCAACCTGACCCTGAATGTCCAAAAAAACAAAAGAACTGACATAGACTTCAGGAAGAACAACCTCCTCCTCATAAATGGAGAATCTGTCACCGCCTTCAGGTTTCTGGGCACCCACATCTCCATGGACGACTCCTGGACTGAGAACATCAGGGCCCTGGTCAAGAAGGCTACTACATTGTCTACACATCCTTTGAAAGAACAACCTGGACATGAAGTTGCTTTGCCCTCTTTCTAAACTGAAAGTAATCCATCTTGTTCTTCACTTTCCTGCCAGCATTACGTACCAACATGTTCTGGAGAAGATGGATAGCACTTTGTCTCCATGTGAATCACCACCTCTCTTCATTGAGAGCGGTGCAAGTCCCAAGCATGGCAAACAGAGCAACCAACATCCTATCCAGGACACTGTGTTCCTGGGGGAATTGAGGTTGCAAGCAGGCATTGCCAGCCAGATCTGCTCTCTCTCTGAGAGGACAGGGAGGCAGTCTGGGCCTGGATGGGCTGTCACAGAAGTATCCAGTGGGCTTACCATACTCTTTTCTTTCACTCCCTCTCCTACCTCAGGCCCTCCAGAGGATCACGACAAGACATCACTTGTCCATCACCAGTCCTTCTGGTTCTTCTGCATCCATAATGCCAGGGCTCAATCTACTTAGATCCGCTATGTACTCAGGTTTGGAATCCTTTCAGATTTGTCCCAACCATGCCCCTGGGCAGGCATCCTCTGGTGGACCAATTCTTGAAAGGGGGGTCGCCAGTTGTGTCCAGGTCAGACACCTGAGATACCTGAGATATGAACCATCAGAAACAGATTTAAAATTGTCTTTCGGCCCCCTGTTCAGCAAAAGCGATCAAGCAGGGCTTGAGACAGTCATTGAGAAGAATGCACTCTCAACTTTTTGTTTGCAGAGCATCAAAGCCTGGGTTGCAGCTGTCCAACTGGCCAGTAGGGCCAATTGGACAGCCATAGTGACCATAAGTGATGGTCAGAGTGAGACCATAGTCATGGTCAGAGTGAGATCAAAACAGATTGTAAGTTACAAATGTAACAATGGATCTATGAGACCGAGGGATGGCCGTTGCTATCCTTGTCACTCTGAACATTCTGAGGTATTAGACTGAACTGAGAGCAATCTCCACTACTAAGATTCATTCTCGTAGACATGATCATTCCCTCATAAGATCATAATGATGGTCATCCCTTGAACCCACAGATCCGTTCTGGATTACATTCTGGATCTCCTGTGTCACAGTGTGATTTCACCACTCCCCAGTTTGATTGTTGATCTCAGTGAAATAGAACACTTCAATTTTGATGCAGCAGATCACTCATTGTCTGAGCCCAGCTATTTGGAATTCTTTGTTAACTAAAAATAAAACTTGTTCCATACTGTGCTGAAGTATGAATCCCCCTCACCTACCCCTACTGGCATGCACTCACGTTACCCTGAACCCAGCCATGCTCCAGCTCGGTTGTCTCTGACACATACATCATTATATTGACACACATCATACGCATGGTGTGACATCATTATAAAGTCGCTGTGTTAAGATAGAAGGAGTAAAGCATTAAAAATTAAAGTACTAATAATCACAGGGGTTTGCATTCCAGAAACTGCCACAAAGGGTGAAAATCTGCAAAGTAGAAATACATTTTTTATGTATTGTAGTGGACCATAGCGCAAAATAATGACATTGTCAAGTGCTTTTGACTCATAGATGAATAAACAACAAGCTGATAACCAAACCCAAATTCTGAATATTCACAATGGAGTGTTTGTAACGTCTCTCACTCACTCCAGCTCTAGCACGATGGACACGGCTGCTAAAAAGTACGTAACTGACCAAATTTCAAACATTTCACCTCTTCCTCTGGCCAATGTCTTCCCTGCCACTACCATTGTTGCTGTTGTCGTCATGGTTACATTTTACATGTCACGTATGTGATTGTGTGCCTGCGTGATCAAGCTGTGCTGAACCACTTCTCTTCCAAAAGAGCTGTGCTAAGGATTCGTACCATGCATGGTACAGTTGCACTTTCATTTTCCATAGAATCCAGACTTTAGAGGGCAAACGCCCTGCTTGGGCACAGTATGATGGCCGTAGTGTGAGTGCACCATCTGTTAAGCTTTGGTTTAGTCTTTGTACACTTAAAATTAGCAATACTCACTCTGAGCTCGATGTATGGCCTAGAAAGGCTTGGATTACCAGGGGTAACTCTGATTTTACAATGAACAGGTAGCTGGACATCGCTGGAGGAAAAGACAGTGATATCAGGGTGCTTGACCTCATGAATTTACACTTCACCAAAAACAGTTATGTTTTATAGCATAATCAGGGTCATACAAAGTTCAGAAGATTATATACATGGTACATTCATTTGACATTTGGAGGCAAGGATATGTGACAGGACATTTATGTTAGTTCGGCATTAAATAGAATAAGGAATAATAATAGAATAAAGACTAATAATAATAATAGAATAAAGAACGCTAGTTTTCTGTAACTATGCTTGGTAGTTGGGTGGGCTGCACTGCATAAGCGATTATTAGGCAAGTTGTATCTCTGAGGATTTGATTTAATTCTATTGTTGAATATATATAGTGCTCTCAGCAAATGTTTGTAAAACTTAAACCTGAACATTTTTACAAAGGAAATGTGAGTTTTGACTTATATAGAGAAGAATATAGTAAGAATATATTGATAGGCAGCTGCTATTAAATAAGAGGTGTATTTTCCTCCCTCATTGTAAATCTCACATTTAAGGACTTTCAAGTTCTCAAAGCATAAGGTGAGGAAGAGGACCATGCCATGTGAGCTGCATTTCGCAGGAAAGTCCTGAGAAAGTCCTTAGCAGTTAGTTTGCATTTCCTACACAAGTTGACTTATAACAAGGAAATGTTTGGTGATCTTACCTCAAAAACTTATCTTCACGATAAGTGCTGCATCCTTTTGACAGGCATTCAACAGTTTAGGACTTTTCAGAGTTTTATCTTTTTCGGCCTATTTTGTCTATTTATAATATATTCATAAAACAGAGAGTACAAGTTACTGAAAGTTTTCTCTAAAGGGTGGCTGGTCTTAGCCCTAAGTCAAGGGGCGAGGAGCTCAGACATCCAGGAGGGGCTCAGAGAAGTGCTGCTGCTCCATTGGCCAGCTTAGGTGGTTTTTGTGAATTTCGGGAATCCCTCCCTGGGTGCTTGGAGTTGGAAAATATTCATAAAAATGTGAATGCAGTGTGGATATTGTGACAAAAATGCCTTGGTAGCCTCTCTGCTGTTTATTCAGTGAACAGGTTAACAATATTGAAATGACTATACTGTTCGTAGATTTACCAATGTGTGCTTTTTGATTTTTTTTTATTTTGTCATTCAAGCATGTTTGACCTTAACATTTCTAATTTCACACTTATTGAGCTACTTTACTAACCTCCAACATTGTGTAGCGTTATGATGACCGCTGCTATAATTTTTCCCGGATGACCAAAAGCTCTTAGTCCAAGCTGTTCATAGGCACGGATACCTGAACAGACCAAAAACAAAGAATGATGACCACTGACAGTCAGAGGGACAACAAGAATGGAGAGAGTTTTTACATTTTGTGCTCTGTAACGATCCAACCATCCATTACGATGAGAGTAACCCTAACCCTTAATACCTAACGGTGTCACATGTATCTACTGGTACCTATCACAAAGAGGGCAAGGCGGGAAAAACACCTTGGACAGGTTGCCAGCACAGGACACACACACACACACACACACACACACACACACACACACACACACACACACACACACACACACACACACACACTATGCACTCTCACTGAGATGCTGTATTGCCCTGTTCTGTGACCATTATCTAACAAAATCGGGTACTTACCCACAACTCCGGCACTGCGTAGCAGCAGATGGATGGAATAACAGGACAGGCAAGCGATACATGTAAGCAGGATCCTGGAAAACACAAACAGGTGGAGATAATATCCACATGCAACAAGACTTTGCACTGACTTAAGATTTAATCACTGAATATTCCCTTTCGCATATGCACAGTTCTTGTATGTATACCAACAATCACTTGTGACCCAAGCATGAACCGGAGACTATACAGTATCTTCCGGTGTCACTCAAGGATTATTTCCTTTTTATCTTCTCATGTCCAGTTTGTTTTGGTAAGTATTGAGCCGCATCTATTGTTAAATCAAGCTGATGCATGTACAAAATATTTCCTCCCTCATCTGCACTGCCTTCGTTATCTGTGTCGAGTAGATATCAGCAGATGAGGGATGTTATAGGGTTTTGCCTCATAAGCCACCCATCTCCCCCCTGCACATGGTGCTGCTTGCTGCCTCCATGCACTTCCATGCACTCCATGCACATATAGGTTGAAGCCCAGGTGTCCGGATTCATATATAGATTACTTTCAGCCCTCTTAGCCTCATTTGAGTTTTCCTCTCCAAATATGATGTAATACACTAAAGTACCTTCTGATGGATTATATCCTTCTCACTCAGTGCATATAATAGATAATTACCTAACACACAGAGCAAAATTATCAGTACACAGCAACCAATATTTTTTCATTTGCTCCCTGTTATAAAACAGTGAATTGTTCCAAAAACAATGCATAACAGGATTCTTGGAGGAAATGTATCACAATGCAACCACAACAAAAAAAGACAAAAAAACAAACTAAGCACAATTCTTTTCTATGAATTATCCCTCCACCAACACACCCAGTAAAATGTCCTTAGTCCTTAGTCCAACTGGTTCCCCTAATTGGACCAATGAAATTGTCCATTGATCAAAAAAGTCCAGACTGACTGTCCTTACTGCTTCAGGATTCCTGGGCTCTCACATTGCTATACTCTATGACTTATTGCTATGAGATGTGACACATTAGGCCAACGGTGCCTAATTTCCTCCCTACAGTGGGCCGAAAGTGAATATTGTCGGTGGGTCACGGGCCAAAAATATGGAACATACCACCTTAAAATCTGATCAAAATGTGTCATAGTTTGTATATGATGTAAAAATTTAATTTTACATCATAGGCATTTCTAGCCCATTTTTGGGGCTGCTGATGTAAACCTAAATTGAATCCCAGCATCTCTGATTTTATTTTATTTTTTACTGTACTGTATATCCTTTTTTTAACAAGCTAGAAAAGTATCAAAACTGTACAACAAATATACACCAGTGTGTATATGCTTTTCTTTCACAAATGTGGGGATAAAATTGCATCAAAATGTAAAAAAGTGAAATTTATCTTGCCTGGCCAGGAGCTCTCTGGGGGTGCTCAGTACCCCTAAATCTCTGATCCTAATCGCCCCTGATGTACATATATGAAGCAATTCAACAGTTTTTATTTCATTTCTTTAGAGAAGCACCTATGAAAGTAGAACACTATTTCAGATGAAGTAGACTGGTTGAATATGAAATGAAATATGAAGAGGAATGTATGGAGCTGGACAATGTGAATGATTTAAGAACTCAGAATGACAGCAGTATTACTTTTACACTTAGTTGTAAACTCAGTGAGATACATGCCGAGATACAGGGCGTTTCCTCTTCCTCGCTTCCTTCTTGCTCTCTTTCCCTCTCTCTCCCTCTCTCTCGCTCTGTGCTTGCTCTTCTTTTTCTCTCCTGTGCAAATCAGGGACATTTTCCATTTTCGGCGTTTTTACTGGGCTAGAATGGTGGATGCGGGGTTGAGGATGACGGAGGTGAAAAGTTATATCCATCAAACTCCTCTCTGGGGGGTTTCTGGGGGCTCCATCCCTGAAGGAGTCAAACTCCTGGCCTCATACCTGTCTTTGCAAAGCAATGGTTCTTTTTGGAGCTTGGTCAGCTTGGTAGCTGCTTACCAATTACGTGCACCCCTGTGTGTAAGTTTGTCTGGATGCCACTGTCTCGCCCTCACGCTCTCCCTCTGCTCATCAACCTGCAGCCCCTCATCAGACCTCTCCTAACAGAAACTCAACAGCGCTTTTTTGTGTGTTCTATACAGCTTCCCAACTCTTTTTGAATAAGGCTGTTGTATTAGGCTGTTGTATGTGTCTCTGGTACTCACAGGAAAAGGACAATGCCGGTGTTTGACATGGCATAGGACAGACCCAGAATACCGCTGCCCATGATGGCGTTACTCAGGTTGAAGACAGACATCCCAAAGGAGGTTTTCCCCTCAAACTGTAAGATATAAATATATAAGGAACCAACCAGTTACACCAGAATTACATCCAGCTGTGCCACACTAGTTGATCATACATACAATACAGACATTGAATACAAATAGAATTCAAATTAATGATGTAACTGATTTTATATCAGTTCAAAAAGACAGGCAAGCAAATAGAATCTAAAACCTAAACTGGCTTTAAATTGCATTGCATGTGAACTAAAACAGAAAAAATGCACCCTGTCCTGTTGTCATAAAGAGACAGAGCAACAGTTTTGGCTTGAGCAGGAGCGGGTGATGGAGAACAGATCCCATTTGAGAGGAGGACATATCTGGAGAAGCTCAGTATGAAATAGCTTGGATCTGATCAGCTGGACCTCACTATCAATCACTAGCAAAAAGAGAGAGAGATCATATGTTCAGTAATTTTCTAGGTCGCTGTGATGTGCCATATTTTAGAGAATAAACATTTCATCTCATCTTGATAAAGGTTACAGGATAGGGATCTGTACGCATTGTGTGGAAGGCCTTTAAGGTAGGATAGAGAGTGGTTGAGTAAGTCTAGTGGTCACGGACTTGACTTTGTAACCCCAAGGATCAAATCCCCAAATTGCTACAGTGCCTTTGAGCAGGGTATCTCACATGACCTGCAGTGCCCAAATTTCCTGAGGGAATCGCCAAAGGGTTGAGCGGATGAAAAATGATCAGTTATTATTATTATTATGTTGTTGTTGTAGTTGTTATTGTTATTGCTTTTGCTATTGTTATTGTTATTACTTTTATTATTATCATGAAGCCGTTATGGTTGTGTGCAGTCTATGAGATATGCTTATTTGTCTTTAAATGATCTTGAGCAACATGCTTGCTACCCAAGAGGATCTACATCACTATTTCATTAATGTGCGTGTCATTTTCTGTGATGATGTCTGATTTTGTATTCGTATCATGTTGATGCCATTACTATTAGTAGCAATAAGCATTAAAGGAATCAGGATACATAAAATGCAGAGAGCATGACTTGTTCCCACTACTCTTTAATGTGTGTAAACTAAATTTAGAAAAACTAAAATCTTTATTTCTGTCATTGTTTTTTTTAATGAGTTTTTTAATTCCTTCTTCTTGATTGTTGTTAACTTCATGCTTAAAACAGCTTAATTACAAGGTCCAATAAGCAATATTAATATTTTCATACACATACATCACAATTTACATAAAATCTTAGATTTTATGCTCACACACATGTAACATGGATATTTATGTTAGAAATAGATTCAGTGGTTAGGTGATTCCCACTAGCAATAGTCATGTTTGTTTTGTTTTAAATGTTCATTCCTGCTTCTTTGACATGGTTCTTTGATGTCTAAAATGAATTAAAGCAACAGGCTTTGGTTGGAAAAAAACAAAAGATTTAGCACAGCTAGGTTATCTACTGTATAACTACATTATCCAGTATCAAACAGTCACACTTTTCCTACGCATCCAATGCAACACATGAAAACAGAAACATCAGAGGGTGAGTGGAGCTCAGATTGAGGCTCTATCCATATTTGTAGGCTCATCACCTCTGCACTGTGTGTGTGTGTGTGGACTCTGACAGGTGACTGTTGCAAGCTGTTGATATCTTGACACATGTACGTTCACTTGATTACTGCACAAAAGCTGAGCCTAAGCAAGCAGAAAATTCAGTGAAAATGTAAAAAAAAAAGATCTCTCACACACATCTGAAAACTGTGGCCTCTTCACTTCACCTCCCTTGTGTTGCAGGAACATTTCTTCCTCAGGTGTGATTCTATAAATCAAATCCAGACAACAAAGAAACACTCATTTTTCAGATTTTCTACTTTTCAACTAACATTAACATATTGAACATACTCAACATACTATTTACCATGTTGATACAAGGTATACAAATAGTCCAAATGTAGGTCACATACCCTCCCTCCATAGGCATGGCAGCATCATGGTGGTGATTTCCATTTGATAGTTTTTGCAATTCCATATTTATGACAAATACAGACAGTAGGTTGGCTTAATGAGAGAGAAAGATGAGATCTGAAAGGGAAGGAACAAAACACAATCATATTGAAGCCACAGCTCTAGGATACTGTATTAACTGTTGAAGATGCATGACTGTCTATATCCTTGATTTTTGTCATGTTTTGCCAAAATTGTGAGAAAAAAACATGCTGCTTTCACTACTTCAACAAATATGGCAACGAAGCCACCAATCACAAAGCTGGGGATTTTATTTAAAGAACAAACCAGGTCAACAACATGGCAGGCAACATTTGCATTTAGGGTTAAGTGGGGGAACAAGTCAAGGGGGAGATGAGATCAGGAACCAAAAACTGGAAAAAGCTAACTAAGGTGAGAGCAGGAAAATAAAACTGTGTTGACAGGACGAAAACTTTTGTTTGGGAGTGAAGCACACTAGAACACTCATGGCAAGGAACCATATGTACACCATACTCAGACTTTAAGCTTGTCCACCTATGAAAGAAAAAGACTACAGTCTGAATGGTTATATTATGAGTAGCCCAATAGCAAATTGCCAGAGGCAATAGCCATATGCCTCTGGGAAAGAGGCAGTGATAGGGAGCACTATCATTCACTGCAACTGTGATTCTTTTCATCTGATCAGCTTCAAAACATGGAATTACTGTCATTGACATATCAAAGCATTGCTGATTTAGACCATTAGAGAGCTGAGTACGCAAGCTAGAATAAATCTCAGGTCACTGTACCAAAGTACATCTCTCTATGTGTGTGTCTATCTGTCTGTCTGTCTGTCTCTCTAACAGTAATATTTAGCCATCGCTTTGAACCACGAATTGACAAATACTCAAGGATAAATACTTTGGCACTGAGAGATCTACCATGAAAACTGACCAGTTCAATACAATTTGGAAAACAGAGCCACAGAAATTGTTAAAATAAAAATTTGTATGCGTAGACCAATCTCCAAAATCTAAGTGCAAGGCAACGTGACAGCATAGATAAGAGGCTGGAATGAAGCCAAGTCTGCTATGGATATGTGCTGGCTGCAATGTACTGGCTCAGTAAGCACAGAGTGATAAGTGCTGAGAATGACCTCCCTGCTCAAATACAACTGCCCTGCCTCCTCAGACGTTCACATTTTGACATTTTGTACAACAGTCGTCACATGGTATTTGTAAATACTGTCTCTTTGCTAAACTGATCAAATAGTCAGAATTCAAGAAAATGCAAGTATTATGGCATTGACATGCTATTTCTTGTGGGTTTATGTGTTGGAGAGCATATATATCATTATATTATGTTTAGAGCTTGACTATGAATTTAATTATATAATTACATTAATTAAGCAAGTAATTGATCCACAGTAGCAAATTCCCTATCAATGCCCCTATCAAATCAGGTACCAATCAGGCAGCACACAATATTGCTTCATTTAGCATACACTATGCTCTATGTTTCTTGATTAAAAACATCAATTTTTTTGGATTCTAGTTCAAATTTGTTTGACCTTGAATAACCTCGTCATTGCTCACACTAATTTACATCTTAATTTTAAGCATTTAATCTTTCTATGAATCCAGTTATTGTTAGGTAAACACATTTTACCATAAAGTACAATATTCCATTCAACACTCCAAATGTCATATATATAAGTAAAAGTCATAAAAATGAATCTCAGTGAAAGGAGATCATATGAGGTGATAGTTGTTTCTTTTGACTCGCTGCTTACATCACACTATCTGAATGTTGTGATGCAGGTACAAACGCCCACTGTGTGCACCAATGAGGTTCAAGAATTTTGAGTGACTCACAAAATTGTAAAGAGAAACCTCTTTTTACTATAGATTGTGTACTATAACGTGAACTGCTTTAGAATTAGATAACTTGGCAACAACTACTTGCCATAGTGAATTTCATCTTTTCAGTACATTATGTTCATTTTTGAACACATTGCAGCTTGCATAGACACTCTATGACTTAAATTCCAAAGCATTTGTGAAGACTATGGGAGAAATTTGGGTGCCAAACACAGTTGACGTAGAACATGTAGTGTACACTGTGTGCCTAGATGAGGTCTTGCCCAATTTCCCAGGCATGGCTAAATATACAACTAAAAAAATACAAAAAAAAAAAAAGAAAAACGAACTCTGTTCTTTGAAGAGTTCTCTTTTAGTATAACAAAACATTAATAATTAATTCTTTGAAAAAATTAAGTTAAAAGATCCCCATGAAGTGATTGCCAGTGACGGTTCAAATGTTAAGTCATCTGGAATCCTGCTGGATAATGTGTGCATTTTATCACTGAAGAAAAGTCTGATTGACCCTCTCAAAAGCAAAGCCTCTGACTTTTGAGCCGCATGTCTCATAGCTCCTCATTCTTCCTGGGCAGGACTTCTCAAGTTGTTAAACCATGTGGCAGCAAACCAACTCAAGCTCAAGTATTAAGTGACTTACCTTCAGAAACAGGCTCAACTGGTTGTGTGAAGCAGATGGAACACTTTGTTGCTAAGCCCAGGGATCGGAGGTAAGGTCTTGGCTGGGAAGTTTGAAAAGCTGGCGAGTTTTTGGAACCCAGCAGTGTAGCACAGAGTGTCTAAGGGAGAGTTTGAGGAGAGGGCGAAAACGTGGGAGCAGGCAGAGCACAGAGAGCTGCTGAAAATGACGGTTTCAAGTTTCTAGTGATGTCACAAGTAGAGGCACTCCTCTTCCTCTGCAAAAAAAAACAAACCAACTGTCGCAAGTGTGAGTTTTCACAGGGTCTTGGTTATTGATTGCTCTGTGGGTACTTCAAGAGGCCTTCTTACACCTATTAAGGCTATTGAATTGTAAGTCTCAACTCTTCCACTCTGCCTCTGCATTATAGAAATTGTGAAAATATAATGAGGTGATGGGCACAGGGTTGCATAAGAGTGTGGTGGCTTATGGACAGCAGATGTAAGACTGGAGAAAGCTAACAACCAGATCAATATGGAAGCCTTCCACAGAAAGGTAAATATGTAATGTTACTCAGAAATTTTCAAGGTGACTCCTGTAGCTTATGCACACATGATCCAGAACACACACATCCCATGATTACCTTGGTCTATTATTTCTGCTCATTAATAAATCAGATGTCCACTTGTATTTCATATTCTTTCACCTCCAGAAAATATATCTCATCAGCAGCTATGTTTGCTAAAGACAACAAATGGCCTTTTGATTTACTATATCTATTGCTGTATTAAATAAGTTGAGATTTTTACTTGGAAAAAAAAAGTGGAGCACAAGCCCTCTAGTAGGGCTTACACACACACACAAGCATGAAAATGCATACAAATGAGAGAACAGCAACGAGTTCAGACTATAGTGCTTTTAACGTAAACTGAATTGCCCGTATGAAGTAAATAAAGTTTTCTGAACTGAGCAAAGATGAACTTTAGGAACTTGGACTGAGCTTTAGGATTGGGCAGCCTATCTAGTGGTTAAGACTATGTATTTAAGTGGAGGCCCTCTGCCATAACCTGTGCCAATTGGTCGCTAAAGCTTATCCAATCCCACTGGATACTTTACAGCTGCAACGTGCTGCGGCATGGCTGCAACGTGGTTCACTTGTGGAACAGTGCTTTGTCCTGTGGCTTTGGTTTCTTTTGTGTGTATAGGGGGGACAGTTTTAACTGAGACGTCTGATCACCCTAATCCAGATATTCCCAAAGTGTGGTGCGCACACCCCTGGGGGTGTGCAAGCTCGCACGAGGGGGTGCGCGAAAGAAAAAAATGTGATGGCAGTTTGGTGTGTTTTTTTAAAGTTGGATTTCACAACTCATTAAAGACGTGCAAATAAACATTCCTTGGTAAAATGTAAAATCAAAAGCTGACATTTTAATAAACAACAAGGTTTTTCCTGGTTCAAACTTAGGCAGAAGCGTGTGAAGTGAAGGGTGTGAAGTATTTGCCCCACCACTATACACTGAAAAAAAGAACTTAATTTCCTTAATTCAACAGTGGACGTTGGTTGCACACAGATGTTTTGCTTTGGAAGCAACTTAAACAATTGAGTTAAATTAAAACACAAGTTATTCGTGTGCTGTAAAGGCTGTGTATCTTGCGTTAGATACACACAGATTAAACACGTTTTGATAAATTAATTTGAGCTCTTGGAACATTTTATTCCTTATGATTTTATTTTACCATTTATTTTAATGTCTAACCCTTTCTATCAACTCCTTTATCCGCTAACATTACCTGTGTTTACCCCAGTTAATAATACAAATGCACAGTTGCATGTCAAAAGCTTTATTCAAAAGCCACAGGAACAGCATTACATTCATATTCCAACAGTGACTTCACTGGACATCTTGGTTCAAATATTCCAAATTATTTACTCCAACTGAAAAATAACAAATAGAAAATATACACTATGAATTACACATTGACCCAAATACAAAAAGTGCAACAGAATACATACCCTTGTTTTGTCTCAAATAAACTGAAAGATGCCAAGTGAGTCTTGTCAGCTAAGACTCAAGGTTTAAGTCTCACTGATAGAAGTAGCAAGTAATGTAAATTTGTAAAGTAAAAATTTGTAAAGTAAATTTGTAAAGTAGTTTCATAACATACACAGTAGCCTGATGAACTGAAGAAGAAAAAACTTTTAAAAAACTACTGTGTTGCGATGGAATTGGGTTAGGACCCCGAAAGCGGAAGCACACACAGAAAGCTGGATAGTTTTCTTTCCAGTTAATTCATTTCCACGGAACTGGGTGGAGGACTGGAGGTGCTGAGCTGGTGGGAGAGGGAAACCCAGCTCGCTGCTGGTCGGAGGCAGAACAGTGGACATGGTGAAAACTGGGAACAAAGGAGAGCTGGAGAGCTCGTGGGACTCTCTGGCTCACTAACAGTATGGTGGGTAATGACAGCTAGCTTTGAGGTTCAGGCAAAGGGAGAGCTGAAATATGGTGGGCCTTCTTCTTCTTTGTGTAGTTTCATGGCTGTGGGCAAATAGCAATATGGTGCATTACCGCCACCAACTGGTAAGGACTAGGGATCAGAATGCCCTCTATCCTACTCAAAACTTATTCCTAATTCATTAACTAAACAATAAAAATAAATAGCAAAAATAAATAACAATAAAATAAAATATATAACCACCCCACCCCAAAATTCTTTATTTTACTCATTAACCCCGTTTTTCTCATGAACTCCAACAAATCTTCTCTTCTCTCAATATCTCAAACACGTTTAATCTTTTCTTTTGTTTACTGAGTCTTTGTATCATTTGATTGCTCTGTGTCATATTTCGTACATTTCAGTAAAACATGTTCTACTGTTTTCTCCTCCCCACAATGATCACGTCTCCCTGTTATGCTTGCCTATCTTGCACAATGTACTGTTAAGTCCTGTCTGACCAAACGTCATTCATTCATTCTCTCCCTTTCCTTTGTCAATCCCACTTCTTCTGCCATTTCTCCTTTATCTTTTCCTTTATCATGGTTTTGACCTCTTTCCGACTAATGTTAAAATTTATTTCAATATTATCCTTTTTTGTCACTCTCTTTGCTATTTTGTCTGCCATTTCATTACCCAATACCCCAATGTGTGCTGGAAGCCATATTAAAAAAAACTCTGATACGCATCATCTCAGTCCTATAAAGTGTCTGTATTTCTATTAAATTATCTGGTCTGCTTTCAGAGTAACTGTTATTTAAACTTGTAAGTGCCGAACTTGAATCTGAACCTATAACAGCTCTCAATGGTCTTGTATCTTCCACCCACTGTAGTGCTAACACCAATGCCACCATCTCCCCTGTGGAACAGGAATCCAAAGTACCTTGTGCCGGGTGATCTTTACCATGTCCCTTTAGATTTACCCAATAATTGAGTGCTAATTGGTCTCTCCTCATTTGTAGTGGTTGTTCTCCCATCTCTACTTGTAAAACTGCCACTGGTATTGTATTTGATCTAGTTTATTTAGATTAGATTTTGCTGCTGAACCATATGTAATAGCACCATAATCTAGAATGTCTTTTATTAATCCTGTGTATAATGATTTCAAGGATTTTCTGTTTGCTCCCCACTCTCTCCCCACCTAGCACCCCATTACATTCATCACCTTTTTACATTTATCAGTCACTTTTTGAATGTGCCCTGTCCATGTAAGTCTTTCATCAAACCATATCCCTAAAAGTTTAAATTCTTTAACTCTTTCCAGTTCCTGATTATATAACCTTAACTTAACAAATACCTGCACAAATATTGCCATTTAAACTAACAATATCATCATCAATATCAATTTTCTCAATCTCATCATCGCTAATAATTCTGAACTTTCCCCAATCATCATTGCTAAATGGCCACCCCTATAATTTCTTCGTACTCTGCTTTTCTATATCTATCCCTACCTCAATTATTATTGGATAATGGTCACTCCCTATAGTGGCTTCCTTCCTTACATCCCCAAAACAATTACCCGCAAGTGAATTTGAAACTAAAACGAGATCTACTGCTGATTCCGTCCCTGTTCTAATATTTATTCTTGTTCCTCTCCCATCATTAATACATACCAGATTCTTGTTATCCATTATTTCTTCTATTGCTGTTCCATTACCGTCATTACAACTAGTCCTGTTACGGTGAGTAACACATTAGGAGACCAACACAGAAAAACGGATCAAAAATCTTTAATGAAAAGGTCTCGGGGTTACAACAGAGGAGCTGCGCTCCTAAATGCTTAAAAAAAAAAAGGCAGAACGTCCCTTTGAAACTCAGATGGGCACTGGGGCCAGCAAAAATGGTCAAACACAAAAATCAGAGTCAGGAACAAAGGCTCTAACGAGAGGCGTTGGTGCAGACGGGCCAGCACAAGCAGGGGAAGTAGCATGCCGGAAACAGGAGGAGAGAGACTGAAGGCTTCTGCATATTACTTTTCCCCCAATACCCATCAAGTTCTTTCAATAAATCAATTGAGAGCCGGTTACATGGATTATAAAAATGATTATTTTTATATTTTCTTCTTTTGCCCAAATTTCAATTATCATAACTTCCATATCTACTCCTTTTTCCAACACCCTACATTGTATTCCTTGTTTCACCACTATCATACATCCTCCAACATTACCCTCTTTTCTATCTCTACGAAAACTATTATACCCATTAATTGAAAAATCTAAAATTGGTCTTCTGAATACATAAAACATCTGGTGGTTTGTTGCAAGCTCTAATAAAACCTTTTAGTTCCTGTCCATTTGCTATTAAGCTTCTAGCATTCCACTGTAAGATAATCAGTCTGTTTTGTCATTTCCTCCCCCTGGATTCTTATCACCCTCCAGTCCTTTATTGATTTCCTTTCCTTTCATTCCTAAATATTTTTTTCAGCCCCTTTCACAATGATCTTTATTTTCTCAGTTTTGTGCTTTTGTGCTATTTGTGTCACTTCTACTGCCTTTCGTCTTGCCTCACATCCTCCATATGTTACCCAATGTTGCCCTCCACAGTTGCAACAATTTTCCTGCACACCAATTTCACATAGAAAATCTATGATTTTCTCCACATTTGGGACACCTCTGTTTCCCTTTGCAGACTCCTGTAATGTGGCCATACTTTTGGTATTTGTAGTATCTAAGTGGAGGAGGAACATAAGGTCTAACCGGGAAACTTATACACCCAATTTTCACACTTTCCAGAAGCACAGGTCCTCGAAACTGCAAGAGAACTGAAAGATTTTCTATTCTTTCCCCATTCACCATTCTATTCAATCTTCTGATTGAATTAATTTCTCCTCCACTTATACTCCTTTTTAACTTCTCCAGATCTTCCTCCACAGGTATCCTCGTTATAATCAGGATAATCTTATATTCTTCCTCCATTACCTTTCTCCACACTGCTCTAATCCCTTCATCTGAGCTACTTCCTTCTGTTTTACTAGTATCTTTTTTTCTTCAACAACATGAAAGCATGGATCCATCCTGCCTTGGATCAACGGTTCAGGCTGGTGGTGGTGGTGTAATGCTGTGGGGAATATTTTCTTGGCACTCTTTGGGCCCCTTGGTACCAATTGAGCATCGTTGCAACGCCACAGCCTACCTGAGTATTGTTGCTGACCATGTCCATCCCTTTATGACCACAATGTACCCAACTTCTGATGGCTACTTTCAGCAGGATAATGCACCATGTCATAAAGCTGGAATCATCTCAGACTGGTTTCTTGAACATGACAATGAGTTCACTGTACTCAAATGGCCTCCACAGTCACCAGATCTCAATCCAATAGAGCATCTTTGGGATGTGGTGGAACGGGAGATTCGCATCATGGATGTGCAGCCGACAAATCTGCACCAACTGTGTGATGCCATCATGTCAATATGGACCAAACTCTCTGAGGAATGCTTCCAGCACCTTGTTGAATCTATGCCACGAAGAATTGAGGCAGTCCTGAAGGCAAAAGGGGGTCCAACCCGTTACTAGCATGGGGTACCTAATAAAGTGGCCGGTGAGTGTATATTGCCTTGCAGAGGCAGGGAAATATTTTGGAAATTAAAATAGACGTGACATTTTAAGATAAATATCCAAGTAGATAAAATGTATCCTGTTTAGTATTTGCCCTCTTAATTTATAAAATCAACCATTTTGCAGAATAACAATATAAGTCATACAGCTTTCTGACCTAAAGATCACCAGCATGAGTCTTCCACTTGACAGGTCCCTTGGACTTCAGTGCACAGTGGGTCCCAGGCTCAGAGCACCCCAGCACTTATCAACTTAAAATCAGTAATAGAAACAGTAAGTACCGAACCAAAAAAATTGTATTCTTCTTATGTTCTTATGTTCTTATTCTTATGTTCTTTTTATGGCTACCAATGTATATAAAATTGTTATTGTCATGTTAAATATTGAAATATTAATGTTAAACATCTGTTTTTATAACAATCAGATGAAGCAACCACATCCAGATGTAGATGTGACAGATGGATTTTTTAGGCTCAAACATTTACATTTAACTGATTTTGATTAATCATTTTGATATTCAGTGATTGATGAACATATATACATACATGTCTTTTTCATTTACCTCTCAATAAAACTCAGTTAAACCATACAAATGCATTTCACGCATTTATTTCCATGAATTATCTAATGTATGGTATTATGTGGTAATACATGGTATTATATCGGACTGACCACAACTGGATAGTGGATTGTACATGGACAACTGCTTGTATAATAAATAATTACATCAGGTGGCATGTCAGCATAATGACATCAGTGAGACTTTTTGTACAGACTCAAATGAATGGATGTATATATAGATACTGTGCTCAGAGGATTAGTGAGATGGCAATAGCCTCTTACCTGGAACAACACAGATGACCGCTCTACACATGCACGCATGCTTGGTTGCTTGTACATCCATACAGACACTCACACTCAGATAATAATTACCAAATAATACCAAATAATTACCAAACTGACTGACCAATCTACAGAACTGTTTTCAGTTCACCTCTTCTTGCTTCTTCTTGAATAATGCTCTGAGAGTAAAACCACTGTTTTGGACTGTGATAATTCGATCCTTTGTCTGGATGTTAGAGTGTCCTAAAGCAAGATAACCTCAAAGCCACTGTGCATCATAATAGCCTCTACAGCCACAGTGAATCAGTGAACTGGACGAGTGTGACTTATGCAGTAAATAGACTTTGAATAGTGACCAAGACTTGAAAGATGTTATATAACATAGTCAATATAGAGTGCAAAAGATGTTAGTAATTGCAATGATAGTAGGTGCACTATTTCTTAATGAGGGTGTTTATGTTTAAGCATTTTATAATTATTAATGTGGCCGAAGTGCTTCTTTAATATTTAAGTTATTCAATTAAATTTCGTGTTTGTAGAATTCCTAAGCCAAGTTTAACAATCTACTCATGCATTCCCACTCCGACAATTCATGTGTTGCCTTCTGTGTCTTCAGCTCAGAAAACCAGCACAGTGACTGCTCCTCAAGAGGGATGGTATCCCATTAAGATCCACTTAGTGCTGACGTCACTAAGCTTCTTACTGCAATAGGTGAATGAAGCCGCAAACTGTTAAGGATCTGTTTACATTGTTTTGGTCTAAATGCCTGGTGTCATAGACTCCAGCATGTTAACATATTTCAGGAGAAGCTAGAATTCATTGACCTGAGTAATTATTGTTTGTTTATTATTGGGACCCTGGAGTGATCCAAGCCATAAGGATGGAGAGCAGCAGCAAGGTAACTGTTTTGTGATCAGTTCATATAACTAGTCCACTGGCTAGTTTGCTGGTATATGTCCAGTCTCTCGTGTTATGAGGCAGGTACTTATGGAGGAGTTATTGTTTTATTTATTAAACTGGCTGATATCCAACAGTTGACAGGTGTTTTACACAGTTCTTAGAAATTAGACTTCATTGATCTGTGTCTGAGTATATTTTATTCTTACTGTATTGTTTACATTATTGATGCATTATTGAAAACATATTAGGTTTTTGCAGTTCCAAACAAGGAATCAATATAGTTTGTCGCATTATAATTATTACAATTGTTATAATGATTGCAGCATAGTGGTTAGTGCTGCTGCCTCACAGCAAGAAAGTTGTGAGTTTGTGTCCTGGCCATATGTGGAGTTTGCATGTCCCCCATATGTATGCATGGGTTTCCTCCCACAGTCCAAAAACATCCAATAGGATATATCCCCAGGAATGAGAGTGAGTAGAATGATTAGAAGCATGGCTGGCATGGTAGCTTGGTAGATAAGAATTGACATGTTTTCATTTTGTCTGCATGGGTTGCATGTGTAGGCCAACTGGAGATCTACCCATCACAGATTTTAAACCTTGAGTCAATGCGTGTTTTAGATGCCTTGGAAACTGACATGATCTGTGTTTCCCCTTCATTTCAGCTGACACCTCACTTGCTGATGGCAGCCGGTACCGCTGTCATTGGCTCTTTCCAGTTCGGCTACAACACTGGTGTCATCAATGCTCCCCAAAATGTGATTATTTTGTTGTTTTTTAAAGATGAGTGAACTGTGACTAATTATAGAAATACAAATATGTGTTAATAATTATTGTAGTAGATAAAACCTTTTGCACTGAGCAAATGATTTATTATGCTTCTTGAAAGTGACCTGAAAAGTCACTTGATTTGTTTTACATTTACATAGCAATGTCCGCTAGAGATTGCAGAGACTGCAGCCAAATTATTTCTTTTAATTTGACACAAGATGGTACAGTGCTGTTGTATCTCAGCTAGAACTTTGTGGGTTCAGTCCCTGCTCCTGCTGGCCTTTTTTGTGTGGAGTTTGTATGATCTCCCCTGTGTGCATGTCCTGGAGTCCAAAAACATCCATGAAGGTCAATCGGAGACCCTGAATTGTCCTATGGTGTGAATGTGCCCACAGTTTCCCAAAACCACACATAAAAAAGAGCTTCAGAGGACTATTTTTGAACATCTAACTCATAGTTAAATGAATTAAGCAAACTGAAACTTGTAAACTGAAAGTTCCATTTTGTATTGTATCATATTCTCATTATTGTATACATAAAATACGATGAAGCAAGGAAATCAGGTTGCATTAGATACAGTTTTCAACCTTTGCTTTGGTTAAGGATTCTTCTCTTTTTGTTAAAGATACAATGCAATGCAAATGCATGAGTTTCTTCATTATTATTCTTTTTTCATCTCACACATTTACACAAATGCATTTTGTTTTGTCTTCTAGATCATTGAGAGCTTCTATAATGAAACATGGACCCAGAGGTTTTCAGAACCCATATCATGGACCACTTTAACAGCCCTGTGGTCACTCTCTGTGGCCATCTTTTCGGTAGGAGGAATGATCGGCTCCTTTTCTATCGGACTCTTTGTCAATCGCTTTGGCAGGTATGAACTCCATTACAGGCAACAGAATTGATTGCACCTACCTTTATATGACATACTTTTATTTTCTCTAAAGGAGGAACTCAATGCTAATGTCCAATGTGGTCGTCTGTATTGCTGCTGCATTTATGGCCACTTCCAAGTTGGCTGGTTCCTTTGAGATGCTTATCATTGGACGCTTCATAGTTGGTCTCTATTCTGGACTTTCAACTGGCTTTGTGCCTATTTATGTTGAAGAAATTTCCCCAACATCTCTCCGTGGAGCATTAGGCACTCTGCATCAACTTGGTGTGGTGATCGGCATTCTCGTGGCACAGGTGAGGTCTTCAGTTCTCAAAGATTTACCTCTTCCCTCTTATCTTTCCTACAGTACTTTTCAGTAGGTTCAGAGTCAGAAAAAATATTTTGGTGACATCACATCTGAAGCTGTACCCTGTTGACTGTTGAGAATGACTCATTTGCACAATTGTCTTACTACCCTTCAGGATTGGCCAGCCAACAGTCTTTTAGAATTAAAGGTTTATTTCAACTGTTTATTCTTTCAAGGTCTCTTTCCTGATTATTCATTTCATTTTTATAGTAAAACACTTACATACAACTAAAATACCAACATGACGATCAGATATTGTATCAATGACAAGCAAAGTAAGGAAAGGAATGCAAATAGGGATATTACACAGGATTTTTCAAGAATTGAAAGGAATTTCACATGCTGTTTTAGAACCTACAGCTTAATTTGAAAATTATATTATTAGTACCAGTTTCTACCAATTTTTATTAATTACCATGATAAACTAGAACAGTGGTAACAATTGATGAGAATTGAATTTGAACACATTTAATGCTTAGTGCTTTTAAGAATGTCATATATAGCTTGTGCAAGCACTGTGTTTTATGCATTTCTAGATTTTTGGGATTGAATCAATCATGGGAAATGCCTCCCTCTGGCCCCTCCTGTTGGGTTTTACTCTGTTGCCAGCTGTCCTGCAGTGCATCCTGCTGCCCTTTTGTCCTGAGAGCCCTCGGTACCTCCTCATAAACTGCAATGAGGAGAGCAAAGCTCAAAGTGGTGACGTACATACCCTTGAACACACAATTTCCATCCAGATATGCATATTTCACAAAAACACAAGTAGAAACAATGCAATATAATGTATGCCATCTACCCTCAAGGCACCAATGGTTAGAATATATTGTTCCTACCCCTCCTTTTATTGTAAGCATACTGCAGACTGACATAGAACTGAATTATTGTCTTTCAGTCTTGATGAAGCTATGGGGGACTGATGATGTGAGTGAAGACATACAGGAGATGAAGGAGGAGAGTCAGCAGATGATGAGAGAGAAGAAGGTTACCATCCCTGAACTGTTTCGTTCCCCCGTCTACCGCCAGCCTATCATTGTTGCGATTGTATTGCAGCTCTCACAGCAGCTGTCTGGAATCAATGCTGTAAGTCAAACAGCCAGAAGGCAGCCATTATACCCTATTTAAGGTCAATGGATGTGGTCTTGCAAAATGTGAGGTACATCTGGCCATTTCTGAGTGGAGTTTGCTTGTTCTTCCTTTGTGTGCACTGTATATGGGTCTCCACATACAGTCCCAAAACATGCGGTAAGGTCAAATGGAGACTCTAACTTGTCCAAAGGTGTGAATGTGAGAATGAATGTGTGCCCTGTAATAGACTTGCAAACCCCTCCAGGGTGTATTCTCTGCCTCTCGCCCTATGTGAGCTAGAGATAGACACCAGCTGACCCCTGGAACACAAGCAGGTATGAAGATGAATGAAAAGCTTTCATTTATTATGGAGGCATGGGTAGGGTTTGTGCAGGGTAGCCCAGACACTCCTCTTCCTGACTACTTCCAAAATTTCTCTGAGTGGATCCCATGTTAGCTGAGGATTAAACTCATAAATTAAATGTTGCTGAAAATGTTTTGCAAGCACATAAATTATTTGAAAATAAATTATATTCAAGCAACAAATAAATTTGTTTGAGTGAGCAATGAGCACTCAGTTTTAGTAAAATTTTCATTGCAAACTGGTGCTCAGAGATAATACACAAAAATAAATAATACATAAAAATACATACATCTGTAACCTGATACTGTAGCATATTAATATTTTCACATTTGAAAATGTATATTTGTATCTGAATTTATTGATAGCTGGAAATTTATTAGTATAAATAAAGAAGCTTTAGATCTCTTTACAACTACTCACAACTGTTTTTGCAGCACTTTCCCTTATTCACACACATTAATATATTAGCCAACCTTTACATATGCAGACACAATCACTCCAGCCAATGGGCCATTCTGAAAATCACTTTGAATATCACACTAATGAATGTTCTAGCACATATAAAATAACAGCTCACTGTATTATGATACGGTTTTCAGGTGTTTTACTACTCAACTGGGATCTTTGAACGAGCAGGGGTGTCCCAACCTGTATATGCAACCATTGGTGCAGGAGTGGTGAACACTGCCTTCACAGTGGTTTCTGTAAGTCACAAAAAATGCTTGGCTCAATGAAGTTGGCACTCTTATATCATCATCTTACAGTAAAATACATTTTATCCTCCTATGCAGTTGTTTGTGGTAGAGCGTATGGGGAGGAGACCACTTCACCTCATTGGTTTGATGGGAATGGCAGTTTCAGCAGTTTGTTTAACTGTTGCCATGGTATTGTTGGTAAGTGTTTGAGATCACCTTTGCAGAGATCATTAGGCTTTTCAAATGATTGACTTTGATTGACGGGTATTTTGTCTTCCTCAGGACCAGCTCAAGTGGATGTCATATGTCAGCATAGTGGCCATCTTCAGTTTTGTAGCCTTTTTTGAAATTGGCCCTGGCCCTATTCCTTGGTTCATTGTGGCAGAGCTTTTCAGCCAAGGCCCTCGTCCTGCTGCTATTGCAGTTGCAGGGTTCTCCAACTGGACTGCAAACTTCGTAGTTGGGATGTGTTTCCAGTATATTGAGGTAAGATAGTGTTTGATGATAAAAATACATAAATAAATACTATATTAAATAGTCGACTAGATATACTAAATAGTTTAACATACTAAATATGTTGACTACATGCAATAAAATTAACAGTAAGTCATGTTGTGCATCTGATGTCCCTACAGCAACTCTGTGGGCCCTATGTCTTCATAATCTTCACTGTTTTGCTGCTCGGCTTCTTCGTCTTCACATACTTCAAGGTGCCAGAGACCAAAGGCCGAACCTTTGATGAGATTGCAGCGGGATTCTGCCAGCGTGGTGGTCATAGTTTTGACAAGTATTCAGCACCGGAAGAGTTTAACACTCTCAGAGGGGATGACCATGACCTTTGAAAGTTGCATGCATGGACAAACTAAAACAACTTTAAACTTACAGAATAGGTGTAGCCTTTCCTTACACTGAAATAAATAGAATGACTGCCATGGGACAGATAGGTTTGGGCTCTGCAGCCCAGCTGACAGTGTTTAGCAGCCTATTGAAGTCTGGTATGTTGGTAAACTGAGTGCCTAAAATGCCAGGATGGTGAAATTAGACTGTACACAAATATCAACTAATTTATTGGTCCCCTTCAATGAAAAAGAGGATTTCCGAAATAATTTGTAACTAATAAAAGGCATCCATGATTGTTTATTCTGTTTACATTTTTCTCAGTCACTTTTGTGCTTTTCTCACACCTTTATTGCTATTGCAGAGGCATGTCACTTGCTAAGAATGAATAGTTCATCCCTCAAAAGCTAGTAGTCATGTCAATGAAACTGTCATTGTCATCATATAAGAAGCGTTGGCCAGAATGCAAAAAATATACAGATTAGACTGTTCATCTCAATAGAAAGCCACCAGAGCACTCAAAATATCACTATGCTATGAATCGAAATGCAAGAGACCTTCACTCCTCCAGTCATTCACATTACCCTGCACACCCCAAAAAACTAAAAGCAAAGACCATTAGATTTCTTATCTCTGCTACAACACACAGCAGTTGCTTACCGTATTATCGTGAAATAGTTCAATGATGCTCCTGATCCAAAACAATTAGAATCCACAACTAAGCAAGTCCTTATCAGCGTCAACAAGCTTATTGTATCTTCTGCCTGGCAAACAATGATGTCCTTCAACTCATTCAGAATTTACGATGGTAGACTACGACATTATCAGGTCCATGAAAACAGCAATACAGGATGTGTTCAAATAAAATATGTCCCTAATGCAATGAATCACAAACCCAATAATGTACAGTATTTTATAGATTCAAAAAAATACACAAAATCTTTTTGATTTAGAGGTTGTCTGGGTACTGCTTGAACACAGGGCCCAGAATTTGGTGCGATGCCCTTGGTCTTGAAGCAATTGTGTGTCTATCTATGGATGAGATAGTAAAATGGCTTTGTCATGTTTTCATCATGACAGTTTACTCTCCGTTTTCCAATGCGAAAAAGTCAGAACTTGGTGAGACTACCTGAAAATGCTCAAGACAACAGCACACACTACTTGTACAGATATTTGAAAACCGTAAAGTTCAATGTTACTATGATTATGGGAGTAACTGTGTACAAGACAGTAAATGTATGTATGTAAAGTATGTATGTTTTACACTTTTACTGCATAAACTCTTTACAATTCTACAGCATTGTGCAAAAGAAAAATACGCCAGTCACTTAATCAAAAATATGAAATACCCTTTAGGTAGAGCTGTGCACAATGTGAACAATATACAGTTTTTCTCAGTCATTTCAGATTCAAATAAAAATTCTCATGACTTTTAGTTTCGTCATTTATGCACATCATAGTAGCTGTTTCTCATTCCTCTGAACACATCTTTAATGCTTTTTAACATGTAACACTGGTTTTCATACAATTCTCTGTTTTATAAATGATCATTTGCTCATGGTCTGTCAGTCAAAATGAACTATACTTGTGAATGCTGAATAGTCATTCTAATCCTCATTTCACTGCTTGAATCATTACATACAAAACTGTTGAACCAGTTATCAAAATCTTTCAAGCAAATTTTATACCGCTCTTAATCTTTCCTTAATCCAACAGAGGAGTTTTTCTCTGCCTGGAGGTGAAGGGTTTATGACCATATAGCCCTTGAGCATTTTCAGGTAGTGCCACCAAGTTCCGACTTGTTTTACATTGAAAAACCCTTACAGAGTAAAATTTAGCGATGAAAAAATGACAGCCATCTTATTCAAAAACAATGGCGTCAAGACTTCTCATTTTGATGACACCAACAGTTTAACTGATACTTGCTTTTGAGGGATGAACTATCCATTGTGAGCAAGTGATGCGCTTTTGCAGGTTAGCCATTAATTTTTGCAGTTCGTAATAACTTTTGAGAAGTGCTCCGACTGTTGTGCAAATGTTTATCAGTCCCTCCAGTGCTCCCTTGCTTGCGCTCTCTCTCCCTCCCTCTCTCTCTCTGGGACACTTTCGGGGACAGCTTTAACGGGGGGACAGGGTGGCCGAATCGGGAATCCGACACATTTCACCCTAGGTTACCGGCACTTATCCTTGAAGGACCATATCACAGTGACTTTGAATTAATTTTACAGTAACGACTAAATATTTTAAAAGTTACTTAATTTTGATTACAAAAAGGGAAAATCGCAACTATTTAGCTTTCACCTCCTCCCATAATGTAATCACAACAAAAAGCTAAGAAGCGCCGCAACTTTCATCACAACTTTTTAGAAAAGCTTATGCAACATCTGACATTTTAGGCTGCATCAACTTCTCAAAAGGCCCGCGAAATCCTGGAGGGACTGATAGTTTCGCAATGCTGCACATTTACTACTATGTCACAAAATTGTCGCAGAATAATCAAACATGCTGCCCTTTCCCCATGACGTGTTTTCCACCACAGATCAAATAAACAGCTTTGCCATGGATGTGTCAAGGGGAGCTGTGTCACATGGCTTTGTTGTGTGTGTGTCAAACTCGTGTCAGGCTTAGAAAAAAATGGTAGTGATGGCCAAAGAAGCTTCCTGAAGTGTTGAAGCTTTCCACCTAATTGGTTTGGCAAAGGGTTCATTTCTTGAGGCTTCATGTGCACACAAAACCCCCTGCTGGTCAAAACTGTCATTGTCATTTGAATTCTTGGCTGTCTGGCAGCAGTGTCACCGTGGGTATAATTACATCCATAAAACGTTTTTTGATCAATGTGTAGGTAGTGTGAACGGAGGTCTATTAATGTCAAAAAAGGCTGTTCAATTTCAGCCAGTGTTTAAATAAATCCAGCAGGTGATGAGGTATGTTATGCAAAAATTGCTGTATTGGTTTCAAATCTGTGCTTGTGAATATTGTGGTGAAATACGACAATGCTTTTGAATACTGTGGTGAAAAAGGACAATGGTACACCATTAAAAACCGTACTAACACATTTAATTATGTACAGGCTATTTCTATGTAATAAGCTGTTACAAGAAGGCATTACTAATATCAGATCAAATGTTGCCAAAAAGGCGAATTCCTTTTCCTCTTGGCCGACCCCATCAAAAAAACACTCTCTCAAACACAAACCCACAATAATCCACCAAACAACTCAAACAAACTTTCTGCATATACATCAGGCTTATATAGTACTTTCAAAAGCCCCGGCAAAACGAACCTCTTCATGAACCACGACGTCATCCGTGCCGTCACTCGCCCCTAAAGAAGCAAGCCTCGATCCCTGTAACCCTAACCCCCGATACACGCTTCGCTAAAAACTTCCGGGATTACCCGGCACAAGCTCCGAGGCTTCGGCGCAGTGCGTCATTAGAAAAGGGTTGGCTCAGCATTCCATCGATACCGATTCAGCTCCGGCTACGGTTCCGAGCGCCAAGGAGGGGTGAGGCTCGGCAGGGAGACAATACACAACCTCCCCGTTAGCTCCCAGGCTCACTTTACTACAGATGTACCACATGATAGAGGCCCCTGCCAGCCGTCCTGCTGCATCCTTACCGGGGGAGAGAGCTCAATGCCTCGGTGTGTGGCATTGAAATGTAAATGGGAGTCTTTTTTTGTAGTTTTGCAGCAAAACAACAATGTGTGAAACACATTACATTGCGGGGTGGCAGGACCGGACTATTGGGGGGGTGTCAAGCTGATCAGTGGGAGGTGGGGGGTACACCTGCAGTGTGTTTATACTGCTCGGGACTTTACTTAAGGGGTAACAGGTGGGATTCCACCCATATTCGATCTGTCCCCCTGCTGACAGCTTTGTCCCACCCAGTGTGTGTGTGTGTGTGTGTGTGTGTGTGTGTGTGTGTGTGGCTCTGGGGCATTGGACCCCCAAGATCTGGCACCAGTGCATGACATAAATGCGTGAGTCGAAGCTTGCCCATAAAGCACAAATTAACGGGGTAACGGTCGCGCGCAGTGGGGGGTTGAGCACCACCGGGGGGACACTGTTGACGTCCACTGTTCCAATGGCATTTGGAAAAGCTATTAAAGTAAAATCAGACCGCTTTGCCCTAAGATTAATTTATGACGGAATGAAAAGCAAAAGTGTTTCATTTTATAATTAAATCCTATTTTTGGTGGCATTCCCCTGTGTCCAGGATAGGTTATAAAAACAAAATGACTTTGCAAAGCCAAGTAGACTATGTTCACAGCGTGGCACACTGTTACTTTTCCATTAAATTCAATACACAACCATGGGGTTGCTTGGCTGGACCCTAGTTACGCCAATAAGGGAACCATGCCTTTGTTTACTTTATTAGCCATTATTTTAACTATAATATTTCATATTATATACAGAAACAATAGTCTTTAAAAGAGCATCTCATTATGTATTTTATTCAATACTTTATTGATGTGATTAATGTAGTCACATAAAATAGTTTATATGCATTTTCTTTCAGATAAGTGTAATGGATAAACTGCAACTCAGGCTAAGCCTGACCTTTAGCCTGGTCCAGGCCCGGCTAGCCTGCCAGTGTAAGTTGCCGTGAGTTTGAACTAGGCTAAGGCTGCTTTGTGGAACCAAATTCCCTGGAAAATAAGCCTGGCTTAACTGGTAAGCCTGCTTTATGGAACAGGGCCCAGGACTGTGTGCGTGTGCCTGTAAGACTATTTTTGTGTGTTCGCATGTTAGTTTGCTCACCTCTGTCCTTGGGTCAGTGCTAAGATGTTTGCCTGACAAGGCATAAGCAAATGATAGTTATAAAACAGCAGAGATTTTAATGAAAGCTATTGATACATGGTCAAAAGCATTTGCAATTTGTTCAGAGGAATAAGAAACTGCTACTATAATGTGCACTAATGACTAAATGCTGTGGAGTCTTTTTTTCATTCTAATCTGAGAAAAACACCCAAACAACTGACAAAGCAGTTACACAAATAAGGGATTGCTTTTAAGTTTTAATACAACTGATTATTTCATGTATCAAAAAAAAAATGCACACAAAACTGCACTTACCATCCTGACCCACTCTTCCTGAGCATACTGCTCCACCTGTCTCACAGGTATCTTCAAACTGCATTTTTCACAGCTTTCAATAGATAATCAATATCAGAATGTATCAATTGGCATTGTAGCACATTGTACCATGAAATGAACATGGAGAAAAGTGGTGGAAATTAAGACAGTCAAGATGAATATGCAAAAAATATGCTAAAAACTTTAACAATAGCCCAGAGCCATTGGCATTCTTTAGCATTGGCATTCTCATTGGCATTTCACCTGACTCCATTCTCCTCCTCCTGTCCTCTGACTCTGTTGCACTGGAGATGCAACTGACCGGGCGGGGCAGTTTCAAACCTGCTAGAGCTAGACGTTCAGCAGAAAGTTCATCCTGCTTTCAGGGTGAAAAGCCACATAGAGCATAAACAACACTTGCACAGCCTTAGATCAACTTTTGTTGGCATAGTTTCTGCAGCTGCAGGGTCAACCCGTTGTCTCTCTCCCGTATCCTGCCGTCCATTCCTATCTTACAAGGGCACCCTATCCTGTCACCCTATACACAGATTTACAGTCTCCTCCAGAATTAAGTATTTACAGCATTTTGAATTTCGCTTTCATGTGAACAATTGGGAGTCGATGCAAAAATTGTATTTTTAAACATCTTTTTTTTAACTTATGAATTTATACTGTATTGTGCTATACCTACTGTACAAGTTAAAGAAGTGTCCGAGTTCATGACGTCCAGAGACACAGTGAGCTGGGGGAGTTTAACACAGAGAGAGAGGGGAGAGAGGGAGAGGGGGGGAGAGAGAGCGAGAGAGAGAGTAGCGAAACACTTCCAGGCAGAGGTTCCCCAGTTCTCAGGTGAGATTGTCACTCATGCCGTGCAGACGTAAGTGTATTTACATAGACGTCAATTGATAACCCATAGCATGTTTTACAGATGCAGAAAGAATACCACGTGCATCAGTATGAGACGTTTAGGGGCATCCTTGGAGCCTCTGCCCTGGGCGTCTCTAACTGTCACAAGCGGTTTCCATAAGACACAATTCAGAACCGGGAGAGTCGATTAACAGAGGCTGAAGGGAGCCTAGTACGTCAGTATGAGACATTCAGGGGTATGACAAATCGGTTGGTATCTTGCATGCTGGGACAACAACAGGTTGATATATATGTACAGTGCACAGCAATAATGTGTACACCCACCTGAAAAAGGACATTTTTACAGTTTTAAAATAGAAACAAACAATATATCCCAAATAGTTCTTTGATTATGTTTACTGCACTATGTTCTTTCATTATAACTCAAGCAGAAAGGTGAAAAGATATGTTTTTCTGTCCGTGAAAGTGGCGTGGAGCAAAAATGAGTACACCCCACAACAAACACAACTACATCCAGTACATTTAGCACTTTGCATGGCCTCTATTATTTGCAATGACAGCCCCAAGTCTCTTTGGCATGGAGTGCACAAGTTGACAACATTTGGCTACACAAATCTTCTTCCATTCTTCAAGGATGATCTCTTTCACAGCCTGGATGTTGGATGGAATGATACTCAACCTGCCTCTTCAGCATTCCCCAAAGATGCTCTATAGGGTTCAGATCAGGTGACATACTTGGCCATGGAATCACTCTCACCCCGTTCCTCCTCAGAAAGTCAGCAGTGGCCTTAGATGTGCGTTTTGGGTCATTGTCATGTTGAAAAATGGCACGATGACCACCGGCCCAAAGTAATCAAGCAGGAAGCATCATAGCTGTCAGTATAAAGCAGTACATTTGAGAATTCATGATGCCGTCAATGAAATGCAGTTCTCCAACACCCGCAGCACTCATGCAACCCCACATAAGAACACCACCTTTCCTTGTACTCCTCACTCTTGCAATGCCAGACTGTTTTGAAGCCATCAGTAACAAAAACGTTGATTTTGGTCTCATCGCTCCAGAGTATAGCGTCTCAGTAGTCTTCATCCTTTTCAGCATGGACCCTGGCAAACTCCAGGTGGGCTTTTTTTGTGACTGGGCTTTAGGCGAGGCTTCCTTTGGGGATGACACCCATGCACTCACGGCATTCCGCTGCACTGTATGGCGTATTGTGTCACGTGATACAGTCACTCCAATTTCAGTCTCTACTTCCTTAGACAACTGTCGTGTACTTGCATTCCGACAACTGACTTGAATCTTTGGATGCCTTTTGCGAACATGTTCTTACTGATAAGTTAGGCTTTACCGATCCTCTTGTAGCCCTCACTTCTCTTGTGTAAGGAAATAGTCCGCTTTCTCAGATCCAGAGACATTTTCTTGCCATGAGGTGCCATTGCTGACAGCAGGAAATGGGAGAGGGTGGTTTGCTTTAGGTAACTGCCTTTTGTAGACTATTGCCTAATTAACACCTGTGTGATGAGTAATTAGACCTGTCGTTAAAGGTTTGTTCAGGTCCACATTGGGAGCCTAAAAAGTTGCTTTACTCAGAGACTGCTCCACACTAATTTTACTAAAACTGAAAAACACATTTCGGTTATATAGTTAACCTTTGTTTTAAGTTCAAAAGCTCAACAGATCCTATGTTGAACTTAGTCTGTGAACATTTTGGAAATATATTTTTGTGTTCAACATGTATGAAATGCAATTTCAAAGAGGGTGTACTCATTATTGCTGTGCACCGTATATGTGACACATGCATGGACAGTAAATCGCACTGTCCCATTCTGCATGGAAGTGCCTACACTACCCAGTTCTCTTGAGTGTGTAAAGGAAGGCCTCTTGAAACAAAAAATGCAGAGACAATTTGCATTTCTTTCCGTTTATTCATCAGAAGACTCAACGTTCTTCCATGGCATTAGGGAAATGAAAATGGCCAAAAATAGAAAAATGCCCTTGTCTGTTTTAAGAGACAAAAGACTGAGAATTTTACTATGGAACCTTACGGAGGACAGATGGTCACAATTTTCAGGGCTGACTGGTAAATAAAATCTGATGACATACGTAGAACAAGAAAAATATTTGATGCAAGAATAATGTCTGTCACATGAAATCTGTGTGAGATAAAGACAATGTCCATGAAAATAACACTGTAGAGCATACACTCTAGTTTGCACAATGTACACCTAATGTAAACTCAGGATTTGGCAAAAATTTGTACATTATGTCAAGGTGGTTATAATCGTCAAAATTCCATTTTTCCCCAAGGATAGGTTACAAGTCATGGTGCCCATATCAATTTAAACCATCAATGCATGAAAGTATGACAGAACCACAGGGCTCCAAACAATATTGGTTGCGACCACTTTTTCATCACGTGTCATCGTGACAGTCGTACATTTCAGGAGAAAATAATTGAGAATAAAGTCATTTATAATGAGAATATAGTCGTAGATTAAAGTCGTACTTAACAGAAGTCGAGACGAGAAAAGGTGGGCAGGCAAGGCTGATGAAGACTACATGTTAAAGGTTTATTAAATTGTTCAGTTCAGTTTAGTACCTGCTTTCTCATCTTGACCCACTTTCACTTTGAGTACGACTTCATTCTTGTAATATGACTTTAATCTACGACTTTATTCGTTATCGACCTTTTCCTTGAAATTAGTTTTGTTATTCTGTAAATTAATTATTTTCCTCTAACTTTATTCTCATTTTAACTGACTTTATTCTCTGAATATATACACATATTTCAAAATGTGGCCCTAATGCTCCATTGTAAGAATGAGAATTCAAGAGTAATCTGTTGATCTCCCAAGCTATCTATGTCATAAAACAACTACACTAACTGATTACAGTCCACAGAGGCCTAAAGCCAAAAGTCTCCCAGCATGTGTGGTACCTAGTCTCATCTCTCAGTTCCCCTAGTGTTGTAATGTTCTATGGCCTGGACCTTTTACCTGACATATCACCTTATGCTTCTTTCTGAATTCCTAAAGACATCTCAATAGTTGTAGAAACACTCCACCGGCACAGGGTACGGATGCATCTTTCCATAAGGCACTTATTCAGGTACAAAAATAACTATGATAAGCTTCAGAGGTCAGGCTGAAAAAAGGTTGTGAAAAGCTAAAAAAAAAAATCCCACTCAGAGCATGCCACAAGGTCAACAAATTCTTAGCAAGTGAGTGCTTTATGTAAGATGTATGAATGGGGCATCCTCCAAAGAGTCTGTCATTTACAAGCAATAATGGGGCAAGGTTAACCACTTTGAAACACATAAAGACGAAACGTTCAATATTATTTGAGGAGTTTTGTCTGTAGAAACTGTACATAGAAACTGTCACATGACTGATTGCTTTTAGTTAGATTATTGACAGCAGTGGACTGGTAATCTGGCACGACTAGTATTTTCAAAGTAGGCTGGCACATTGAGGTCAATTGATATATCTATTTCCCCCCCATTCGGCGTGGCAGGATACCAGTTAAAGCACGGGTAAGTGGTCTGTTGGTTCATTTCCTATACTGACAATACCAACCTCTTGTCCGTGTATAAAATAACTATCACGTCTCTGACCAACTCTCCTCCTGCTCCCTAGGCCTACTTTCTCTCTTCTTTTGCTTAAAGTAACCACTATGGAAGAAGCTGACCGCTGGTGTGAAAACGGATTAAGTGAAGCAGAAGGGAAGTGCAGAGAAAATACAGGTCAAAAAGAGACAAAAAGAAATCAGGCGGACACCCTTAAATGTTCTTAATTGTGGCCGTGTTTGCTGCAGAGGTAGGCACCTCATACAATGTTCCTGTTGACAAGTTGTCATGTTCAGTCACATAAACACTCGCTGTAACATAAACGCTGTAACATAAACAATCACTGTATCAACGTTCAGAGTCAACGTTGCTTCGTAGAGCGCAACCATTCATGTAATTTGAAAAAGGCCACATAACTTGAATAGAATGGAATAAAACACGCTTTTAGATGTCCACCAATGGGAAACCTGGGGGCACAGAGTGGGGGTGTCTTGAAATAATCTAATGTACTCCCAATTTTTATTATGGGTCATTTCATGTCAATTCAACCAGGGCACACACACTTAGGTCTCAAAAAAATCTGAAAAAAATACCAAGTGTACCTATGGAACCGAGGAGAGACAAATTTTTACGTGAAGATCAATCCTTTCCAAGATACAGTCAGTTAAACCAGTTCTCTCAAGTTCACAAGCCCGAGAACGAAACCATGCAGGGGGCTCAAATATTGCATGCGGGTACACGAACAGGAATAGTATGTACATAAATTGATTGTAACATTTGGTCTGGATAGTCTTGCATGGTCACAGCTGTCCCTCAAAGTTGATCAAAGTTTTTTGGGGAGATTTTGGCTGGGCTCTGTTCAGTCCTTCAGAAGACACATTTTTACTCAACATAGGCTCTTGACTTTTTTTCCCTTATTGAGATAAGTAGTAACACTCTCACAAAAAACAACTAACAGAAAGTAATTCCCATCAAAGTCTGAAAAATCATTTTGCATCTCATTTTCAGAGCGGCGCAAGACCTCGTGGCAATGTACAAAGACTTCTTTCTATATTTTTGTCTTTATTCTCCATGAGCTCTTCTTTTAAAAAACACACATTTGTTCTCCATGACATTGATGTTAAGAGTAAATAATCAAGGGGAAACCCGAGTACCTGAGCGGGTGTGTGGGGGGGGTGGGGTATCCGTGATTTCAGTGGTACCTGCAATTACTCTTAAGAGCTATGAGCCAATTATCTTAACATGGCCTGATGAAGGAAACATGAACACCTGAAGTTGAGTAGGGTAATCGAGGTCCTATTTAAGTTCAGTGATTTCAGTGGCACCTTTGGTCACTGTGCAAAGTTGCCACTGTGAACCTCCACAATCTTAAAATGGCCACAAATCTTCCAAGGTGCACTTTTGGTCCTTCTGAAAGTGAATGCCATCTGTCTGAGTGATCTGCCAGAAAGTGACGTTGAACTGCTCATTCTCAGATCACGGAATGAAGCTGGACCAGATGGAACCATATGCACTCACCATGGGATGCTCTACATTCAAAAATGTGAATTCCTACAAAAAAATGTATTGACCCTCTGAGGCAACATTTGAAGGTAATAACAAAAAGCCTCAAAACATGAAACAAGGAGGATACTGACCAACTGAGTGTGCTTCACAACATTTCAGTGAGCCTTATCCCTGGTCAAAAAGTTTGTTACAATTGTTGGTCAAAGCTCGAGGCCCTGCACACCACTCCAATGGACCCAACAGAAGAGGTCAATGAAATGGGACTTCCAACCCTCAGAGGTATCAACACTGAACACCAGCCGCCACGGACTTGGGAGTGTCTCCTGTCCGGCCTTCTCAAATACACAGCAATACAAACATTCAGGGACGATTCTTCCGGGACGCTCAGTGTCCCGAGAGAATTGAATGTTTTTTTTCCCCCGGGACAGTCCGTGAAAATCGGGACAGGTGACAACACAACACTAGGATCAGAGTTGTTTACATCTCGTTTCTTTTTCGTGTACTCCGGGGGGCAGGACAGGGGGGCCTGTGTATAGATTGGTACGCCCCCCCTTGTGGTGGCCAAGAACATTACAGAGCTCGGAAGAAGGTGCCATAGGTATATACCGTACCGTTGGTATATTTTTTCAGATTTCTTTAGACCCAAGTGCGTGGGCCCTGGTTGAATTGACATGCAATGACCCCAGTGAGCATTAAGAATGAAACAAAAGGTGATTATTTACCGTGCTGTGTATTTTTTATTTTGTTGCAATAGCCATCAGTATCTTGGTAGCCTTGTTAAATCCGTGTGCAGTAAAAGTCAGAAGGATCATGAATATCTAAACCAACTGCTTGTGGCTGCCGATCACGTCTTTCAATCTTTTGTCAAGGAAATACCACAACCAATTGGTGCAAGTGCAATCCCCTCTCTCACTGGTCAAGCCAAGTTGTTGAGGTAGAAATAGTCTGTAGTGTGTCTTTCGAAGGTTGCCTTGTTGGAGGAAATCTTTGTCAATTGGTGTGGGTCATTGGTCCAGTATAGTACAAAGGCATGTTTAAATAGACCTCCAGGCTTGGTGCCTGACAGTGGCCACCTTGGCCAAAAATGCTAGGGCAGATCTTTTAGTCCCAGTCCAGCCCTGGCTATAAACCGTGTTACAACTTCTCTGGCAGCAATATTGTAAATACAATGTATATTCAATACATGTCAAGGCAGCAGATGGATACTGTTACCTTCATTCCGTGACAGCTCCGTCGTTGAGTGCTCCTGGATGTGCATCTAGAAGCTCAAACATATCATCAATGACCTGCCATAGACAATTGTCCAGAGGAAAATCATTGTCCACCAGATTGACTAGAAAGTAATTGTCATGGATATATTTGATGATCATCCGTGATGGAGACTCGTCTTCATAGAGTTTAGCCCACTGCTCAATCCATAGGGCAAAAGCCTCATCCTGAGGAAAAATGGTTACGAGGTTTAGTGAAGGGAACATCTGATTGACAAGAACAAAGTCCTTCTGGTCATCTTGGGGAGAAGGGCATATATGTTCCATTTATGTTTGTATGCTGCCCATACGCCTACATTTCCGATATTAATGTTTGCTGTGCAATAGTAATAGCTTACAATAAGGATGCATTTCCATTACCAAAATTAATATTTCTGTGTACTGGCTGTTTTAATTGAACCAAAGTTCATGACAACTGGCAGCAACCTGCTCAATACCAGACCACTTGCAAAACATGTGGCTACTCCATCAAACACTTGTTTGATTCTTTGTTCCTTTTTTCTCAACAACAATCACAAAACACCAACCATGTCCATTTTATGTTTCAATGCAACATTCTTCTTGTCCATGTTTTCAGCACAGCCACAATAAGCAAAGTTGCATTTATCAGTTTTACTGCTCTTAAAGAAGACATATTATGCTCATTTCTGCTTCTTTGACATGGTTCCTTGAGGTTTAACATGGTTGGGCACACTAGTTTCTCTAAACACCTGGTTTTAGTGCCTTTCCCTTTAAATACTAATGAGCCCCTGCATGGCTTGCACACCTGGACAGCTATTTTCGCATCGGGAGTTGAGAGTCTGTGTTTGTGCGTGTGTGTGTGTGTGTATGTGTATATGCGTTTGTGTGTGTGCATGCGCACGTAGGCTCATCACCTCTGCTATATATGTGTGCGGGAAGCAATGATCTTTATTGTTTGTGAAGCAACACGTGCATTCATTTGTTTACTGCACAAGAGCTGAGCATGAATGAACTGCAAAATTCAGTTAGAAAAAAAGAAAAGGCAGTGGAACTTAAAAAAGGCTTTCCCGTTCATGGGATCCGGGCTCTACCAACTGGGCTGTACTATGTTGCAGCAGAAAAGGTGTAGAATCCAATTAAAGAGGAGGTAATCGCGGATCACCCATCTGGCAGCTGAGGTATGGGGAGCCAGGGTGGAACTATTATATTACTACCAGTTGGGGGCGGGTGTCGAGGACTAGCTTTGGTCCATCTTGATTGGACTGTAAAATCTGATGTCAGGTTTTGCACAAATCCCGCAGAGATCTCAAAACCAGGTGTTCAGGGAGACATGAAATATTGTTGGTGGGTTTCAGCCCCTATATCTCGTGTCATGCAACTTTGCAGTGGTTCAGCATGGACATTGTAAGGATGTTCTGAAATATGGAGGAGCATAATATGCCTCCTTTAAAGCAGTACAACAAATCATATCTGTGATGTACATGTACCTGGCACAAGATTGTCCTTTGAAACCAGGAGGAGGCCTCAATCTTACCTTCCAATACATAAAGCTGACTGGATCCACAACGGTGGGCTGAACAATCTCTCTGCCAGGAAAGATTCCCCATGTCACAGCATTGGGCTGCATCTCATGGGCATTGGTCAGGTTACGGCCCTACACAGAAAATATCATTGTGACGATAACATCTACAGCACACTCTGAACCACCTCATGAAGCCATGCTCATGTTGCTCTCACTTACATGCACATTAACAATGTGGTAGTTGACACGAGGCTCGTACTTCTTTAGTACTTGGAGGAGAGCGGTAACGTTTTCACTAGAGGTGAAGAACTCCAGATACGCCTGAGGAGTGGATGAAGGCAAGAAATCAAGACTAGAAAACACCTTAGAGCCACCAACCAATACAAAGGCACAGCAGAAACTGTTCCTACCTTCTGAAAGACATAGCCTCCTGCTGGTCCCCACCCTACGATGGGATCTGAAGAGGGTTTTCCATTGATACTTGGCTGAGAATTGATGGTGAGGACACCTCGTCTGTTGACCCTCTCCAGCTCATCTTTTAGGAGGTTGGTCTCTGGGGCCAGAGGTTCATCATTCCATGGCAAACACATCACCTAGCAGAACACAGAATCTTACCCTATGACTATATTCAGGGCCTGAGCAATAAAATGTGAGAAACCTAGAGTTTTTTTTTTTAGGTTTTTTTTTATTAGGGTCTGAGCAAAAAACTTGTGAGAGTCTTTAGAGCAGCAAAGTTTCAAGAACCCTAATGTAACTCTACTGTTTCTGTTAATTAGGTCCCGAGCAACAAGGTTGCAAGAACGATGATGGCTCTGCCCTGAACAGCCTGATGTACTAACTTCCCACCTTACTCGTAGCGCCCCCCAGTGGCAACGCGATGTAATCCTACATAATTGACTCCATCAACGTCATTCCACTTATAATACATGCAGAACAAGTTGGTAAAGCTACATAATGAACGCTGTGAAGCTAGCACCAATCACGTCCGTGTGGTGGGCATGAAGAGGTGATGGCTTTAAGGAACTCGTATCATCATGAAAATTAGTACAGTGGGAGATGCACTTGATAGGGGCGTTGCCCATGGGTGGGGCCAAATGTAAAAGCAGCATCCCCCAGAAGTTTTGACCAATCCCCATGAGGATTTCTTTTTTAACTCTGTCATAGGCAAATTAAATGTAGTATGCAAATGCATCATCAAGTCTCATCCAACTGGCTTCGAAATTGGTACAGATCATCTATGGACCAAGCTGAGAAAATTTTACAAAGAGAATTTCTGTAGGTCAAGGCTGTGGCCACTAGCACATTACAAATTTTGGCTATTGTCATCAAAATTTAGATGGTACATCTTCTGTGGACGTACTTCATCATAGCAGCTTCAAAATTGCTGGACACTGTCTTAACAGCAGAAAATGGCCTTGTCCATAGGGGGGGCTAAAGGTCTCTATAGCACCACCTTGAAATAAGGTTTTTTTGGAGTAGAAAGAGGAAAATTTGTACATAACCAGTTCATCCAGACCCCAACACCAATGGTCAGAACTTAACAGGAAATCAGCCGGTTTAATTTCAATGGTCATTGAGGAGTGCAGACCAGTCTTCCGTTCATTCTGAACCTCATCAGAATGAACAAGGTTAACAATGAATGTGTGTGAGAGGAAGTGAAAGAGAAAAGAGGCAGACCGGCAAGAAAGAGAGAGAAAGTGTATGTTATCTTGCTGTCCGAGTCTCCAGTTTGGCCCCGCAGGGGCCAAAAGGTGTCCCAAAAGAGCAAAAAATCCCATAGGAAAAAAAACAAAAAAAATCACCCTCAAACAAACATTCGCTGTAAAGCCATATGTTGACCTACAAACTTCATTTGAACTTCAAAGCGCAGGAAAACTTCTCCTCTGTGGCTGGACCCGACAGCATGTTGACACCTTGTATCGTTTTCATCCATGCCCTCTCAAAAGACCCGTGGGTTTGGCATTTTTAATGCAGCTTGAGTGGGCAGAGACCAACTGTCAGAGTTTGGGGTTGCTAAAAGAAAAAAAAAATCAGCTCTCATTTTTCTCTTTTCACTCTGCTCCAAGCCACACCGTAAGCAGTACGAAAATCCTTTTTTCCACTTTTGTAGGAAAATTTAGGCTCCTTCATATGCGGGCCATAAACCTGTGCCTATAAAATTTAAACGGTGAGCCTCAGAGTCAGTCTCTCCATAAGCCTCCATTCATTTTTCAACCACTGCGATCAAAGTTAAAATTTACTCTACTCATGACTGTGGCCTCAGTTTTCATAGTACGCACACCAAATCGCCTCAGGGTGCTCCTGAGACTCTCCCCTTGTTGACGGTGTGCTTATACTCCAGAGAGGTTCAAGCTTTGGCTCCCTAGAGCCAAGTGTTTAGCACTTAAGCAATTTCGGGAAAAATCCCTCAAACAAGCATACGCTACGTCACAATACTTAGAAACTTCATTTTGATTTCAAAAATTAAAAAAAAACTTGTGGTGTCTTTGTGTACCAAGTTGCATGTTGATAAGTTGTATCGTTTTTCAGCAGCACCTTCTCAAAGACCATGTGGTCAAGTGCCTTGTGTCTGCTCCTCTGCTGAGAGCCTCCTGCTGCAGCAGGCTCACAGATGACCTCACAGACACATAGACACATAGACTCACTCACTCACTCACTCACTCACTCACTCACTCACTCACTCACTCACTCACTCACTCACTCACTCACTCACTCACTCACTCACTCACTCACTCACTCACTCACTCACTCACTCACTCACTCACTCACTCACTCACTCACTCACTCACTCACTCACTCACTCACTCACTCACTCACTCACTCACTCACTCACTCACAGAATGCTGTCTTGTGAGCAATCCAAAGGCAGAGTGCTGCAAACCAACGGGCACACATCCCGGAGCACTCTCGAAATTTCAGCGCGCTGGAATTTTCTAGTTATTATTATTAGTGCTGTGGGAGGGAGCAATCTTGTTCTCCTGCGTTTATTCTACACCACTTCTTGCATGTTTTGTAAGTGCCCCAGTGCTTGACGCAACTTGTGTTTCTTATTATTACTGCCCTGGGAGAGAGTATTTCGGGGCTGTCCTAAGTATCTACCCCAGAGCAAGAACTCAGTTCAGCCCTGTAAAAGTTTGTGTAATTGGCCCTGCAAAGGAAATTTCTGCAGTGGAGCCATGCACCAACGGCCCGGCCCCTGTAAAATTACCCCAAAGTTCCCACAGTGGAAATGCCGTTGGATGTGGATTTCAGGTTTGATGTTGTATGTTTTATTGTTCTAAGCCTTAACCGAGGGTGATTTTCTGATGTTTCTGAGAGTGATTTTCTGAATTGCATTGATATTGCTAGTTGGCATTGTGTGGTTACAAGAGGAGCTGTGATCTTAAATATGAATTTTCTAAGTCAAAAGTCAACTTGTCATAAGTGCATGTGAAACTCAGGCTAATTAATCTGCAATTATTTCACAACAAGGACATGGAAAAGACAATATGTACACCACTCCCAGGAGCCTAAATACTGACAACCAATTAAATTCAACACTTTTTAACTTTGGTTTTGAACTCCTTAACGTTGCTAAGGACTTTGAAGTTACTCTAATAACTCAGGGCACACTGGGAGGATATCTGAACACCTTATATTATTTATTTAAACTTATTCTACTCTAATTATATGTTTTAAATAATAAATTATAAAATAATCAAATACTGCGTGCTGGAATACTTTAAGCCCTGCATTACATTTAAAGCTGCACAATTATAGCCTATACTTCTGTATACTTCAAAAGATTTGTTCAGATGGATATCAGTCTAATATACATCTCTGCGCTTTCAAAACCCAACAAATTAGACTACTACTTCAAGTAAAACTGAACTGAAATGATTCAGATAAAAGTTGAATTTGCTGGTCATGCAACTCTTCTCTTCCAGTTTTTCCAAATCTCAAATTCAACACAACTTTATGCTACATTAGGAAATTTCCAATTTTCCTTACGTGAAAAGAATTAATTTATACTATCATCAATTTGATAGACAAAATAATCTGAGGCAAAACATAACGTGAATAAGAATTCTATGGAATGAATTAAGTTAAAGTAATTTTAGTGACAAAGACAAAAAAACACAAGGTTTACAGTTTCAAATGACCAAGGTTATCATCAGGTCAAAGCGAGACTATTCACAATTCAATTTTGTCTACCTTATGTCCCTTGCAGTTTGGTTGGGCTGTGATGTAGCATGTGAAGACTTCATAGACACTCTCTTCATTCATCAGCTCCTCGCCCCACATCTGCAGCAGTGCATCTTTAGATGATTTGCTCTTCAAGTAGAACAAGTAGTAGTCATTTAACTCGCCAAAAGCTGGAGACGAGGAGTTCCCCCTTTGGATATTGACAACAGGATCACAAATTATTTGTCTTGCTGCGATTGAGTAAAATTAAAAATTATGATATATGTCATAAAAATGTCAAATTACATTTACCATCTTCCGTTGGGGAAGTCATCCCAGTCTTGGGTTCTGTAGATGTAGCTTTTGGGCCTGGAGGCCCAGAAAATGGGTCGAACATCTTCTACCTTCCGCTTTGGATGGGCACTCACTGCCCAGGGAAGAGGACGCCTGGAAAGGTAAGCAAGTTATGAAACCTTAGGATATTTTCAGCTGCAAAGGCCTGGTCACAAAAAAACTGTATAGGTAAATATACCTGGCTTTCCTTGAAATTATTATGATGTTCATTTTGGAAGCAGTATTTCTAATACATATGAATAATAACCAACATATAATTGATATACATTAAATATATATATTTTTTCAAGTAAACAGCCTGCTTTGGACTGGAGACCTGTCCTGTATTCCCCGTCTCAGCCCTTTGTGAGCTGGAAATAGGCATCAATAGACCCCTGTGACACAAATATCTGGTGGTTAAGTTGATGAATGGAACCTAACCACAATGCCTAAACCATAAATCAAAGTTATTTAAAGCAAATGTCATGAGCCGGAGCGCTGGCTATGCTACCATCTATCAGTACAGAAAAAAATCATCTGACCCAAGGCAGATCTTCTGTGAATTAAACCTCAGATGAGCACAATATATTACACCTGAATATTTATTAGATAAAATTTAAGCATAAAATGCAAGAGCATTTTTATTCATAGAAAGGTGGACCCAATGAAGACATTGTAAACTGTATGACTTCTTCATTATTCACTTCAAAGAGGAATTACAGCCCACTCTTTATATCAGTGCGATTGAAATAATAGGCCTATATCGATGGCTGAAATGCAAAACCTATCCACAACTTTTACACAACTTCTTTTTCAGAAATGTAATTCTCTTTTTAAGTTTTCTTGCAGGATGGAATACCATAATATAGTGTTTTAGTAATACAATTTGGGTACTAGGAGTCCAATGTGAAATCAGAAAATCCTGCAGATGGATATGCCGTCCCACCCGAACAGAACTCTGTGCACTCCATTAACCCACTTTAAAATTGTTTTAGACTTTCAGGGAAAGACGCAAGTGCAACAGATATGAAAAAAGAGGGTTGGTAATTTTGACCATCAATCATATTTCACTGAGTTTTAGGCGTTATCGCATCACAGCAAGTTCCAGGTATCTGTGAATACCTAGGGGAAAGCATATAAGCAGGAAGGAGGAAGGCAGCCGTGATTGTTCCCAGTAGCGACATGGCGAGAGGTCCAGAAGACATCCATGAACGACTGGCTTTTATATTTTGGAAAATCCATTCTCAAGGTTGCCTTTTCACTTGGATTAATCCAAAAGGGTCGACCATCACCAGGATTGGTGCAAACTAGCAAGAGCTACCAGTGCATTTTCAGACTAGCAGCTACAGTTGCTATAAGTGGCTAACCAGCCAACAAACTGTACTGCTGGGACTGTTTGCTGTTTAATCCAGACAAGGGACCCTGGTCCAGCACCGGACTTTTGTTAAGCAATTTATCTTGCTTAACAAAAGCAGCATCAAAGCACAAGCGTGCCCATGGACACCTGCGTGCTGCTGTGAATGTGAAAACACGCAGACCTGCAGTTGAGTGAGCAAAGGTGAAGAGAGACAATTGCACACAACGAAAAGGTGAGTGGGGCAGAAACATATTGTTGAACTGAATATTAATCATGACGCCACTGGTTTGTCAGAGGGAGAGAGTGACAGGCTGGCAGCCTATGGCTTTATAACTGTGCCAGGTGTTGGTGCATTATGATTGTGTGATTATGCGTGTGCGTGCATGCATGTGTGAGACGTGCTGAGACGCGCTGCCATCCTTCTCCTTCTCCTGTGCAGGCAATAACGATTTGAAGTGAATGTGTGATTAGCTTGTTTCATGTTGTTGTTTATATGTGTGTATTGTGTTGTGAAGCCAGTTAGTTGTTGTTAGTCAGTTACAACTGGTCCTACTGAAGGCCCAGGGTCCAGGTCAGTGGTTCGCCACTGTTGAACACTGTTATTAAGCTGATGTGGCTATTTGTTTAGTTATTATTTTCATAGCAATTTTATTTTGAAATTCGCTGTAAGTGACGTGTACAGCGCCAGGTCCGTCTCTTGGCAGTCCGCCTAGTCCATGGCTGCGAGAGGTATGCATCCAGGGTTACTGGAAGAAAAAGTTAATTTCCAAGTTTTGATAATAATGGTTTCATGTAGTACGGTTGAAGTGTTGTTTGGTGACATGCTGTGGAGTTTTTTTTGTCACGTAGCATACCTTTGTGGCTGTGCGGCTGTTTCGAGTGCGTAATGGTGTGTTTATGCAAACATGCTAATTGGTTTCTCCTGAAATTTTTGTGTTGCTGTAGGCATCGTGGAGATCATGGGAAAAATACACACTTTACTTTCATTTTGTCACACTAGAGGTATGTGTGCAGCTGTTTGTGTTCCGTGACTGTATTTCATTTAAAATTTGATTTTAAAGTTAATGCCAATATATGTGTTAGTGTGATAAATGACTTTTCTTTGATATGTGTGAGAGTTCATGGCTGTGAGAGGCATCATGAAGAGCGTGGGAAACAAACAAACAAACACTTCATTTTCTTTTGTCACACTACAGGAATAAATGAGAACAACTACTTCCGTGTCCAGTGTTCTATTGTGCACCTGAACACAACGCAGTGTAGTCAGGGCCTGCAGTCTGCCCTGGCCACACAACACCTGTTGTCGAATTTGACAGAACAGACAGCTAAATAAACAGATCTGAACCCAGGACATTTTTGAAGGGGTAAACACTCATTTCCATCCACATAAATACTGCTGCTTTTCCACTGTCAGTGAGTCAGCTGTGACCTCAACAAACAACTTATTGACCTTACAAGCCTGCTAGTACTCAGCCAGAACCATACTGATTCTTAGGAAAAGGGGCTAACAACTGGGACGACTTCACAGTGTATTTAATGACAATTAACTGTGAGTAGCATGAAGATGTATCAGAGTCATGATTTAAATCCCATTCCCTGCAGCCTATATTTAGAGGTATGCAAGGGCAAACTATTGAACTACTAGTCAATGTGATTCTTGGTTATTTTCCCCTTAGTGAGTTTGATTGACATATCCCCCTGCTTTATCTCAAAATTACACTTGATACTGAAGGTCAGCAAAATAACATTTTCAAACTACAATGTACATGGTTCTTAAAAATAAATAAATAAATAAAAATTCTGTCCACGTGGGCTGGAATACAGAACCAGCATTAGACTTTCCTTCTGGTCAGCAACTACTACTGTGCTGTACAAGTGTCAGGCAATGGATGGACAATGTTTCTGAGTATGGATCAAGTAGTGACAAGTGGTTAATAATAAATAAGGGTTGCAGATCATAACCTGTGTTCCAATGAAAATACCTTTCCATGTCACAAGTGGCCTAAAGTTGGTGACCCCTAGGCAAGGTAAGTCAAGCTGCCCATCTGATTAATTTGTGTATTTACGTGACGATATTCAGCATAATGGGGTCTTTAAGTATTGGTGAATATTGGTAAACACCAATTGCATACACAAGACGGGACAGTGACTGAGAGGTAAATTCTTTTTAGAAAATATTTAGTAGGGAGAAAGATGACTGACCTTGGATCTTCTATCCACAGTCCCAGCTGTCGGAGCACTTCCATGGTGGCGACCTCACGATTCAGTGTGTAGAAATGGAGGCCTGAAACCATGCCACTTTCCAGCAACACACGGCACATGTCCACCGCCTGCTGTATTCCATAGTTACGGATAGCAGCATCATTGTCTTTGATAGGCTCGATGACTTTTGTGATCTCCTCTGGTACCTCAAGCTTTGACAGCTTGACGAGCTGACGTAGAGACTGGTAACCCTGGAGATAAACCAGTTATGGTTAGGGATGTCCTGGGTAGGGTGTCAATTAGCATAATGGTTCGCGTACTGCCTGATTTCAGATTCTCAAATTTCCTATGGCACCTTACTGCCTTCATCTGCAGTAACTACCTCACTGTCTTCTTCATCTTCTTACTGCCTTCTTCAAAAACATATAAAACAAGGTCATAAAACAGTGGAGAGCCGCTCCACCTCACCACAGTAGTGTTTCACTGCCAGGCTGCAGTGTTTCCTGTCTTTGTCTGGTACCTTCTTTCCTTTGTCATTTTGGGTTATTTGTTGTTTTTAGCCTCTGTGAGGCACTTTGTATTGCTTTTATGCATGAAAAGTGCCATTAAAATAAAATAAAATTTGATTTGATTTGACTACCTAACTAGCAGGCCACAGTATGGGCGCCCACAGTACCGTGTGCCTGGTAGATTGGTGTGTCTAATAGATGTGGGGATACCAGTTGACGCCAACATCAGAAAGAAAGAACACGAACAACTCAAACCACCCGCTCAAATCACTCGCTCGAAGAGTTTCTCCGCGGAGATTATTTTTCTGTAGAACTCATCAGCCTCTCTGTATATTAAAGAGTTTGGTTTAGTCCTTATTTGGGGAGTTACCCTTCCCTTCCATCTCATTTGCAGTGTGTCTGCAGTCCTGCTGCAGCTCTGCTGCAAACTAGGCTGAAGACAAGTTCCACTGCCACCATTGAGCTGCAGCTCTGACGAGGTCCCCTGAGATCTTGCAAATCCACACATAATCACGTTATATAGCAGAATGTATTTCTACAAAGAGATCCACTAAAGTAGTAGGACAGAGCCCTCAATTTTCCCACACTGTCCCCGGTTAAAAGAAGTTGAAAAAGACAGAGAGAGAGAGGAGTTCAAACATCTCTGGTAGAGGTTTGGACGCCCGCCTTGACGATCAAGCACCTGCTCTGTGCTGCATTGCGCTACAGCATCCACCAGAAATGGGCTGCAGCCAAGTGGTACCAGTGGAAGCCAAAACATTGCCTTAAATACTATGGAACAGGTCCACAGGACTGCTAGAACGCAGATGCACTGCAAACGCAAGCGGCGGAAGTGAGGTGTGAGTGTAACATGGTACGTGTTCTGAATCAAATGTAATTGTTGTGTGTGTCCAACCAAAAATAAAACTCCCCAACATGCATTGATTGATTGATCAACCGTATGTTTGTGATAATAAGAATTAGGACTATATGTGGAAGCAGAAGTGACTCACCTGAATGGGGAAAATTCCAGGTAGGATTGGACAAGTGATACCGATAGCCCTGCAGTCATCCACAAACTTAAGAAAAGTTTCAGCCCGGAAGAACAGTTGAGTGATGACAAAATCTGCTCCGGCATCCACTTTCTCTTTGAGGTGTCTGAGATCATCCTCATAGCTCTCTGCCTCAGGATGGCCTGTGGGGTATCCTGAACATAAAAACATATTTAAAACACTGAGAGTCAGATAAATCAAAAGGAGTTCTATTCAAAATTGTCCACTGCTGCTCTCTAGGTAGAATACATACCAGCAACACAGATGTCAAAGTAATCATCAAACTCTGAATGAATGTGTTTGACAAGGTCAATGGCAAAGTTGAAGCCGTCTTCTTCTTCCTCCCAGTCTGTTCCCACTGGGTCTGCAGAGATAATACATTATCACACCTCGGCTGAATGCCATTTTTATCCTGGCCAGGGGGGATAAAAGGGGTCTTAGAAGGGGTGTAAAAACATTGTGACGCTGCTCTGATTTGTCTTACAATACATGGTTGGTGATGATTGGACAGGGAGCTGAGAGGGCAGCGTGTCCTTGGATGTTTTGTGGGCTGTGCAGTGAATTTTAATAGTGTTTGTTGCCTGGGGACTGGGACAGGTTAAATCACATTTTTGTAACAAGTGCTCATGTTTGAGTTACCTTTGCAGCTTTGCCAGGTTTAAGGGTGCTGTTTTTAAACTTTTTTCATTCATTCTTGATTGTAGTTAGATTAGCAAATACTTGATGTAGTTTTCCTTAGATTGAACTTTGATCTATCTATCTATCTATCTATCTATCTATCTATCTATCTATCTATCTATCTATCTATCTATCTATCTATCTATCTACAACACACCTGTTGGTTCTCTCCCAAACTTCTAGCTTTGTCCCTTTGTTCATTGTCTGCTGTTTGTGCTCGAAGCCAATAAGCATCTTTCATTTAGCCAATTCTGACAAAATTCTGGCCAATAACAGGTTTTTGTTCCCTGTTTTTATGTTACTTCATTTTTCCTACGAGCTGATGTTGTATTAGCACACACACACACATATATATATATATATACATATATATATATACATATTTAATACATATATATATATACATAAAGACTGCATAAAGACGTTCTACTCGCACATCAATGAAACAGTGTTCTTATGGGGAGAGGTTTGAAAATTTTGAGGTGGCGCTATAGAGACATTTAAGCCATTGACTAGGCCAGCACCTGGCTGTTCAGGCCTACAATTCAATTATATCCCACAGTTTTGAGCCTGCTACGATGAAGCACCTGCCCTGAAGACCATTTTGTAATTTTGATGCCAAACATTTTGTCATGCGCTAGTGGCCACACCCTTTAACCTACAGAAATCCTATACATAAAATTTTCTCAGCTTGGTCCATAGATAATCTGTGCCAAATCTGAGGCCTCCATTGGCGGCGGCGCTTTCAAAATAAAAAAAAAAAATCGGATTAAAAATGGCAGACTTCCTGTCGGGTTACGGTTATCATGCCAAGAGACTTCTTTGTACATCTCCATATGACACGTTTCGGTAATAATTTTCATTTGCTTATGACAAAGTTGAAAAAATCCTGATAGGGATTGGTAAAAACGTCTATGCCCCTATCAAGTGTCAGAGCTCTCCATCCAACCAAGTGTCATGATGATATGAGTTCCTTAAAGCCATCACAAAGCCAGACATAACACACGCTCGTCAACACTTAATTTCTAATCAGCCAATCACATGGCGGCAACTCAGTGCATTTAGGCATGTAGACATGGTCAAGACAATCTCCTGCAGTTCAAACCGAGCATCAGTATGGGGAAGAAAGGTGATTTGAGTGACTTTGAACGTGGCATGGTTGTTGGTGCCAGAAGGGCTGGTCTGAGTATTTCAGAAACTGCTGATCTACTGGGATTTTCACGCACAACCATCTCTAGGGTTTACAGAGAATGGTCCGAAAAATAAAAAATATGCAGTGAGCGGCAGTTCTGTGGGCGGAAATGCCTTGTGCGTGGCTCGCGGCGCGGCGTGCCACGCACCCTGCTCCCCGCACACTTCCGCAACTGTTATTCCGAGCTCTGTATTGCTCTCCGCCGCCACAAGGGGACAGTACAAATCTGTACACAGGCCTGTCCTGACCCCGGAGTACACAAAGAAGAATGTGATGTGAACAACACTGATGCTAGTATTTCGGCGACACAAACGCTCCTCCCGCCGTAGCATCTGTGCCATCTCACGCCATGAGTTTGCACAGCGAAAACCGTCTTCGTACTCTGGCGGACTTCCTCAGACTTTCGTCTGAAGTGTCCGTCACAACAACAACACTTCTTCTTCGTGACTAAAAGCCCTGGCCTTTAGACTCCACCTACTGGTGTGGCAAGTTCGACAGGGCACATGTGCGACCGACGCAACCGAAGTCTCACATTTTGGGCTGCACAAAACGTGCCACGTGCCTATGTGTCTCCATTGGTCTGTTATAGTACAAACATGCTATGGACAAAACCGGACTCACTGCTGTCGAGCTACAATTTTATACACGTGTGATTCTGGAATCACACAGGTGCCATTAAAACAATGCATGGAGCTCCACCGTATTCCCACAGTACAGACTGCTTATTTGATTTTGTGCTTTGTGAAAATATTAGTCTCTCCTCAGTCTGCAGTTTGGATTGCGCAATTGCTGCGTCTGCAAATATTGCATTATTTGACCTATTCAAATGATGTAGCCAGATTATTAGTGTTCTTAACTTACTTGATGTGTAACTCTTGACATAACCTTAATAAGATTAACAACAACAGTAATTAAATTAAACTAAGGGCAATGCTGTAATGGAATTGGAAATAAGGTGATAACAAGGTGGATCAGTGCATCTTTGAAATGAAAAGTCAACTCTCTTACCTCCCCTTAGGGCCATAATGTTCTTAAGGCCCAGGTGCTTTGCTTTAGCCAGGTAACCAGTGATTTTGTCTTTGCTCTGGTGGCAGCAGGTAAGGTGTAGGATGCTTTCTAAGCCACAGTAGTTGACTGCTGTGCTGGCAATCATCATTGATGAGGTTTCCTTGTCTGAGCCTGGGTCACCTGCTGGATGCCAGGTAATGTCAATAAACAAGGGTCCTCCAGAGCCCATGCGGTCAAATCTTGAGAAATGTGGAAAATAAAGTGAATAAATAGGGTTTTAGTAAAGGCTAAGTACTTTAAATGAACAAAACACATATAAAAACACAAACCAAATCGCCCCATTTAGACACATTAATCCAATTATGTCGAGTCACTGTGTGTTATCGATTTATACACAAATGGCACAGCAGAATTTATTTAGGTTTCCATAATTGACTGGAAGATGAAAGTTTGCCATTTATACTGGTTGTAAATGTGTATATTCCTCCTAGTTGCCTTATGTGCCCTATTGCCTTCAAAGCGTTATTCTAGTTATGACATTAATTAATTAATTAACTGCCAAGTTTTCGAAGGGTGTGCCTTCAAGGAAGACCAAAGTTTGTTTTGGCCTCTCAAAGTTTAATGTCTCATCATGAACAGGAAGTTGCATTGGAACTTGCTGTAATTCCGCATGTAATTGGCATAGTTTGCCCAAACTGCATCAAACCTTACAATATTATGGGCAGGTTTGATACAATTCACTTCAAATTAAGCTTTGAGGCCTTCATAATGACTTTCTGTGAAAATTGTGCGTTTTCATTGAAGCTTGTGCCTGTCCTGGCCCGCCGAAGTCTGATGACTGCCAGTCTTTATGAATTGCATTACCATTTGAAGTACTGCTTGATCCAGCAGATTGACACTCTGATGAGGTAAAGCTAATAGGGAAAAGTTTTTTTTAATGAAAAAAAATAGTAAAAATGGATGTTGTATTGGTAAGCCACTTTAATATTGTGTGCCATTAGTGTATCTGTCCATCAGTGTTCATGTATGCGTTTGAGTTATTGGTGACATCACACTGAAAAGTTAGTTAGTATCTCTCAATGTTTCTTGGTCCTTTACTAAGGTGTATTTTTAAGACCAACTAAATACACATTTCTAACATTTTCCAGCTTCACAGAGCATACTACTGCATTTTTTGGAATGGCGACGCACCCCACGGTTGCAAGAACCTGACGGGTGCAGACAGCAAGGGCCTGTTCAACACTGCCAACATTTCTAGTGTTCCATGGTTGCTGGACTGAACTGCCATTGGAGTAGAGTTTGCAATGAGATCCTTTCGATAAATAATGAATAGGCAGCAAAAATTCATGTTTAAACAACTCAATGTTATATTTTGAATTGCAATACCTTGAAATAAGGTTGACTGCTCCACTAGCTGTACGGGGAGGAAAGAATTCAAGAGAAAACCAGTGGTCTCCAGATTCTATCCTCCTCCGCATCTTGTCCCGCAGCCGATCCGCCCGGTCTGCATCCAGCACAGGGGTGGAACATCTGGAGCTCTCCTTGGAGCTCTCCTTGGAACTCTCCCCACCACTGTTGCTCGCGCCACTTGAGTCATTCTTGCCCGACTGCCAGCCACCATCCCCTCGCTGAACCTGGTTCACCATGATGGCTCTGTGAGAAATGGTACACGATTATACTTGAGGTTGCTTTCAGCCTGTTGTTCTTGGGCTGTGCTCGTTTCGGGCAATAACCCTTAAGTGGACAGCTGTTTCAACTGCATGGCGTTCTCAAGGCAGACCATGGTCCTCCTTTAAAAGTGACTCGTGAAAGCTCGGGACTTAACGATTAAGTGAAATTTTTTCACTTACTCGAACTACTACTCGAACCATCCTGGTGTGAGAGTACCCTACAAGCACTCTATTCAGTCTACAAGGTCTGAATAGCTTAGTACAGGAGAGAGTCGCAGAGGGTGACATGGAATGCCCCCAACACTTTTTGTCATTAAAACCCTTCTCGTAACCACTTAAAATGACCTATTATCCAACGATATAAATAATGAAATAACGTCGCTGCCGCGCGAGGTGCGTTCAGGTACCATCGGATAAAAGAGAGAAAAGAAAAGAAACCCCGTCTTTAGCAATGACCAGCCAAACTAGACTACGGACCAACTCCAAACTGGGCCAAGGAAAGGCTTCGATCTGGACCGATGATCAGATAAGTACTTTGTCAAGTGTAGTTAGTGTTTATGACAACGTTACCCATGTGCGCACGTGTCGTGGTTGCAAACACCTGCTAGCTCGGCTAGCTAAACTCGTATGCAACAGAGAGCTCATTATTTAGAACAATAAGTTACAATCCAAAGTGCCTCAACAAGCACAGGCTGTACCCGCGAACGAGAACATGAAAGGAACATATCTTCACCCACCTCAGCCAGTCCTCCTAAGTACTCTGAGCGCTTTCCAACCGTACCATTAATTCAGACGAAGAGGAAACTCCTCTGTGCGTCTGGGGATGTTTACAGCGTGATGAACGACGCACACGATGATGCATTCAAATGCCACTCGGAAAATAGTAAGTCTCCCATCCCCTCCCATCGTAAATTCAAAGGCGCTTGTAGTTTTCATGAACCACTGTTCAAAAATGTGCGCAAAATTAAAAAATATATATATGAAATTGGTTCTGTTAAAGTAAACTTGACTTTTAAGCTGTAAACTGTTAACTATTTCTAGTTAAACCTTGCCTACATCAATACAGACTCTTGCTGATGAATTCTAATGTTTGCAACTTGGAACGGTGAACAAGCCTTTAATGTCAGTCAACTGAAATATTAAAAAGATACATTTGCGTCTCTGCAATGCCGTTTTCCCTGAAACAGCCCTTTCACGATGCATCATGGAATATCCTTTTGGTGGAAATTTTCTACACTAAATAAAATCAGCTGTGTTCTGCACCAACCAGTTTTATTACAGTTCCACAATGTTCCATTCTTGACCAACTTCCCTTGCAATATTACATGACAATGTATGAAGCATTCACAAACTCATGCAGTTTAATTTCATCTCCCTCTGTATAATTTAGCTGGGACATTTTAGAAGAACTTGCTTTGTTTGAGAGGTTTATCAAAAACGACAACAATCAACAACAATCAAAACAAGCAAAAATGAATTAACAAACAGATGGCAATCCACCACAGATACACTTTAGACTTTGGACAATATTGTCACCATGGGGGAGGTTCTTTTTGACCGCACAGCTTCACACTGCTTGTTTGGCCACCACAGAGTACATAAACATCATCATAGGCACACACATTGTACAAGACATTTTGGCAGAGACAGGACAGAACATTACAAGACATCACATAATATTACATCACCTCAGTTTGGCAAGCCTGTTGTTCAAGGCCAATATGACTACCAGGATTTAAATTTTTGATAGGCAAGCCACAAGCCCTTTAACATTGCATTGTCCTTTATCCAAGTCTGGATGAGGTGATGGTTGAGTGAGTTTAAAGAGTTTAATGGACACTTGAGTTGATCTGTATATCTGTGAGGCTGGATTTGGATAAAGCGATATCTTACTGGCTTTGTTACTCATGCATGTACATTTTGAAGAGGTTTTTGACAACTGGGGCCTGTTTCAGGAATCAGGTTCAACAAGACCTGAGTTTAATTTTGAACCTTGAGTTGAATCACTCTGAGATTGGAAACTCTGGGTTTCTGGTTTCAAAATGGTGCATTTCAATAAGTTAAATCAAATCAGTTTGTTCAGCTTTAGTTCAGTGTGTGCATTGCCACTTTACCATGGCAACTAATGAGGGACAAAAGTGTATTTTGCTCTTCTAAAGTTAAACATTTTAATGTACTCTTACAGCAACTTTCAAGAGAAATTCAGATCTTGATGACACAATTCTAGTCAAAATAAATATTTTTGCATTTGAAATAATAATCCCCTAAAAAGAGACTTTTATTTAGACAATTCTCACTTGTTTCAAGCACATTTGCAATTGCAAATACTAGAAAATACACACTTGCTCCACTAATAGAATTTCATACTTATTTCAAGTGAAATAAGTTAAATAAAAAAGTTACTTTTAAGGTGATGCATCTTGTAAGCGTAAAGTAATGGTCAGAAATACTTTTCTTGGTCTGAGTTTGAATTTTGGCCTTTTTGCCTTTTTTGCCTTTTTTGTCTGGTGCAGTATTTGACAATCTGAGGCAATAGTCAATTTAATGCTTTGAATGGATTTCCCATTTACACAATCTGCCTCATTTTGTGAGGGAGCAGTGATGGGAATGTGTTCCATCTGTGTAGCTAATCATGCCAGGAAATCTTAAAGGAAGTTCAAAGCTGTTATCCCAGTATGAGCTTGCAGCACAATGTCATTAAAAGAATATGAGTTGAACAGTAATAAATTTTAACTGATTACATAATTTACCTGCAATTCTACATCTTTACCTGATGTTGTGATGTTGCAAACCTTTACGAGTTATCAAGCTTTGTGAATTACTAATTACAATTAACTATGAGTAGTCAAAATTAAATTGCTGATGTCTACAATCTGAAGTCCAATTTAGTATATATATATATATATATATATATATATATATATATATATATATATATATATATATATAGAAAAAAAAACAGCAAAACAAATGTCACAGCAGCTCCAGGGAGTCTGGTCCAGCGTTCACATGTTTTCTGTCATATATATATATATATATATATATATATATATATATATATAGCCTTGTATGTGGTAAATTAACATATCACACTCACCTCGTCAACTGTTGTGTGTGAACCTGCAGTGCCATCATCAGTGGAGGGAGGGTTCTGAAAACATTTGAAAAACTTGTTTAGGCAAGACAGAAAATACTTACTATACTATAAAACAAAACGAGCCTGGGACCCTACGATCTCCGCAAGACAAAAAATACTAACTATGCTATAAAACAAAATGAGCCTGGGACCCTATGGTCTCCACAGGACAAACTATCTCCTCTGGAAAACAAATAAACCTGGGACTCTACAGTCTCCGCAAGTGAAAACAAACAGAAATCAGAAAAGAACCTGAGCTATAACTGGAACAGAAAAACAAGGATTTATCAGGAAAAACCAAGAACCCACTGAGCTAACTACAACAAAACAAAACCTCAACTCTGACTAGAAAGTATCAAAGAAACAAACCCTGGGCAAACTGGAAGCAGGATCTAGGCAAGAGCAGGATCAGGAACAAGGCATGGAGCGTAGAACCACGTTCTGGCAACTGGCTTCTCACACAGGTGAGTACATATACCTGGCTGATGAACCAGCTGCCAGCCAGTTGGGAGAGAAACCCTATCATTGGTCCGTAAGACAAAAGGTGGAGCTCCGGGGCAGATAACAGGCATGCAGATATGGGAATCAGGGCAAACAGACAGACAGGCTGAATCTTGACTAAAGCAGGGTGTTGAATTTATGGTTTGGAATCCAACACTGATATGAAGTGTTTCATTCAATCTATTGCGCAGCATAGTTCTTCCATGATTTATTGCTACTACTGCTACTACTATTACTACTACTAATAATAATAATATTAATATATCGGCACACAAGGCAGACGACTGCACAGCTGCTGAATGACTGGCTATCTGCCTGTTACTGGTGACAGGTATAGGGATATGATAGGCTTTCTGCACCAAGCAGAGAGCATGCTGGGTCCCAGCTGCTGGGATTGGCTCTTTAAACCATTAGATGAAAAAACGGCAGAATGTTTGCCTATGTTAAGTATGTTGAGGATGGAGTTAAAGAAGTTCTTCAAACTTCAAATATAAAGGACTTTGACAAGAACTCTGTCTACAAAGATAGGACATACTGGGTGCTGTGGAAAGACTGCTACGACTCAAGATGCTCATAAAGTAGAAAAATCAAGCTCTTCCAGTCCTTACCATTTAGCCAGTGTTTTTCATCATTACTTCTAGAGACCAAAGAAGCAGTAGAGGAAGAGCTGGCAAAGGGGAAGTACTGCAGTATGTACGTGCAACGTCACTGACATATTGCTCCTGGCAAAAAGGATTAATGCCAGGTGACTGGTGTGATACTGCAACCTTGCCACCATATTTCTGGTGGCATAAAAGAACTGACTGTGTGCTGTATTAACTGAAAACCAAATGAAAACTTAAACTTTCACAAGAAACAATTGATTGCAGTATTCCACATTCATATAAATTTCAACAGGACTATTTGATAGGCTTAAAACTTTTACGCAGAACAAAACAGTCTGTCAAGTTTTCTTTCACTGATAAAATGTTTTGGATGGATGTACAGGATTACATGAACAGGAAAACGTGAGAAGCAGTTTAAGTGAACGCTATTAAGACATGCCTCTTTTTTCCCTCAAACAACATACACTCACCGGCCACTTTATTAGGTACACCATGCTAGTAACGGGTTGGACCCCCTTTTGCCTTCAGAACTGCCTCAATTCTTCGTGGCATAGATTCAACAAGGTGCTGGAAGCATTCCTCAGAGAGTTTGGTCCATATTGACATGATGGCATCACACAGTTGGCGCAGGTTTGTCGGCTGCACATCCATGATGCAAATCTTCCGTTCCACCACATCCCAAAGATGCGTTATTGGATTGAGATCTGGTGACTGTGGAGGCCATTTGAGTACAGTGAACTCATTGTCATGTTCAAGAAACCAGTCTGAGATGATTCCAGCTTAATGACATGGCGCATTATCCTGCTGAAAGTAGCCATCAGAAGTTGGGTACATTGTGGTCATAAAGGGATGGACATGGTCAGCAACAATACCCAGGTATCCTGTGGCGTTGCAATGATGCTCAATTGGTACCAAGGGGCCCAAAGAGTGCCAAGAAAATATTCCCCACACCATTACACCACCACCACCAGCCTGAACCATTGATACAAGGCAGGATGGATCCATGCTTTCATGTTGTTGGCACCAAATTCTGACAGAGATGCTCTTCTGCCTACCTTGGTTGTAACGGATGGTTATTTGAGTCACTGTTGCCTTTCTATCAGCTCGAACCAGTCTGGCCATTCTCCTCTGACCTCTGGCATCAACAAGGCATTTCCGCCCACAGAACTGCCACTCACTGGATATTTTTTCTTTTTCGGACCATTCTCTGTAAACCCTAGAGATGGTTGTGCGTGAAAATCCCAGTAGATCAGCAGTTTCTGAAATACTCAGACCAGCCCTTCTGGCACCAACAACCACGCCACGTTCAAAGTCACTCAAATCACCTTTCTTCCCCATACTGATGCTCGGTTTGAACTGCAGGAGATTGTCTTGACCATGTCTACATGCCTAAATGCACTGAGTTGCCGCCATGTGATTGGCTGATTAGAAATTAAGTGTTAGCGAGTAGTTGGACAGGTGTACCTAATAAAGTGGCCAGTGAGTGGACATGCGCCATAGTGGTAAGCTTTCAAGGGTGATGTATCATAATTTACCTGTCTTCATGCTCCTTCTTGCACAACTTTGAGGCAAGGATTCTTGTTCTGACATCAATTGTACGGTTGTAAAGGAGGGTATTACCACCTGCTTGGCATTGCTTTCTGTCGCACCTCTTCCAGTTCCCATGGGTCAGCTGCGGGGTCATCAGCCAGAAACCACCATTCACCAACGTTTCGCTTCTTTAACTCTGGAACGTCTCCTGGTGACAGAGCAGTGAAAAGCACTTCTCCTTGTCACCCCCTGAAGCTGATATGTATTTTACCTTGCAGCTCCTGTTTGGGGCTAGGTATTCTTCTCCCAGCTCCTATCCTTCCTTCTCAGCCAGATTGAAAAGCTCCCTTTCTCAGTCTTCTCTGCCAGGCCCTATGTTGCCTTCCTGAGCTGTCCTCTGGTCATTCCTGCATCCCTCAACAGGCGTATGGTTAAGAGCCCCACAAAGCCTCGGCATCTGACCTCCACTGGGTAAATGGATGTCTTCCAGCCAGCCTCCTGGCACTCAGCAGCCAGCTCTGAGTACTTGACCTTCTTGCGTTCAAAGGTGGGGCTTCAAGGCTTCAATCCCCCCCTCCATTGGTACTGTGAGCTCAATTAGGTGCATGGCTTTTGCCTTGACTGACCACACCACTATATCTGGCCAGAGAGATGTGGTGGTATTCTCCGTGGGGAATTGGAGCTGCCTGTCAAGGTCGACCCTCATGCTCCATTCCTGGTCAGGAAAGAAAGAAGGGCCTTGTTGTTCCTTTCGCTCTGGTGCTTCTCATGCCCCCCCCCCACTTCTGAGACAAAGATGGTGGGGTCCTCTGCTGGTGGTATTTTGCTGTCCTGTCAACACTCCTCCACTACCTTGGCTAGCTTTCTCAAGACCTGGTCATGGTGCCATCTGTAGCGCCCCGTAAGAGCGCAATCTTGCAGCCTGACAAAATGTGCTGGCGACTTGCGTTGGACCACTGTTGAAGGTTTTTTTTTTTCACTTTGATTCATTGTTGATTGAAGACAGGTAATTGAATGGATTGTGTATCACTTCCACAAACACGTCTAGCATCAAATCATTATCAGACCTTTTTTTAAATGAAGTATAGTTAATATTATTAATATATATTAATGTGAACCAGGGAGGGAGAAGGGGTGCGCAAGAAAGAGGGGGAAGAAAGGAGTGCAAGTAAGAGGGAGAGAGAAGAGATAACAGGAGACAAAAGACACAAAGGAAACAAACAATGACAGACAATAGACAGCAACAAAACAGACATAACATAGCATCAGCAGGAGCAGCTGCAGTCACGTTGGGCAACAGCTGAGTTCCTTTTGTAGTAGCAACAGTGGGAGTGAGAGCAACAGAAATTGTTGTTCCCATTCTCACTGGTGCCAGTAGCTGCAATGGCTTGGCAGCAACGTCTCAGCAGCTGCAGATTTGCACATCTGGATTTGGTCCCAGATCATAGTGGAGTGCTCTATACATCCTGGGAAACCTGGGACTCCTGCCTTCTGGCAGTTGGTGTCGATGTGTCGAAAACAGTAGAAGACACAATTAAAGCTAATGTGTATACACTATATATTCAGCATTTTCTTAGTTTTATAGCAAAATGAGACAACATAAGAAAACAAACCACAGAAATGTAATATTTTATTTTGTTCTCTGCTCACTCTCTCTGCGCAACACTTTGTCAGTACACAAAAGCGAAGTAGTAACACAAATGGCAGTACGCATTGCTCATTGGGCGCGCATGTGTACCTGCATACTAGTTATGTGCACCCCTGTCTACAAGAATCTAAGGTTATCACAAAACCACAACACAACTGGACTTGCCACACGGCACATCATTTGGGAACCACTGTTCTAGAGCACTAAGTCTCTACAGTGAAATGACATTGTGGTGGTAGTGGTGCATGTCAATTTCGGTCCGACATAGCCTTTTAGCTCCATATAATATTTTTGCTTTAAATTTCTTTCTTTGGTTTATTTATTTTTATTCAATGTTTTAATGATAAATTATGCTTTCATCTTTGTCCCCAGATGAATCCTAAAAAAGCAGCAGAGGAAGCAAAAGGAAAACAACCTCTTGGCCATACTCAGTGACTGAAAGAAAAGAAAAATTATCTGATACCTCTCTCAAACCTAAGTCGATAGATTCATCTTCACCTGCTCACTCAGTTATATTTATTATCTCTGATAATGTCAATTAGTAATGGTGAATTTCTTTTCTACATAGATTGGGGGAGCATGAGAAGTGTAATGGCGAACTGGAGGCGGAAAATAAGACCATTCAACAACTTAACATTGAGTTGTAGCAACAACTGCTGAAGATTGTCAGCCCAAGACGTAGAGAGCAGTCTTCTGGCCAAATAAACTAAACAAAAAGAACTCCCAAAGGAGGAAAACTATATTACTATCTCTCTAAACTCAACTCAACTTTACAGCAGTTATCTCAGGGCAATTTACATAGAGAGCAACAATGTGTATGTAAGGCAGTTATATGGTGCGCCACAAGGTGCCGCTATAACGCCAAGTTTAAATAAGTTTGCTAAATTTTTTTTTGTCCCTCCAGGACACCGTAGGGTTGATGACATCAGTGGAAGTCAGTTCACCATTTTCTTCAGTTTACTGCTATCAATCCTATAGTCTGTGTTGGTGAAACAACAAATAAAGCAAGGATTTTCGCCACAATCCCGAACACCTCAGTGTCAGTGTCAACCTTCATGACGGCTGCACCCCCTGCCACCCTTTCCCACAACAAACACAATGCAGAGTAGCCAAGCTGTGGAGGTGCAGAGAGAGGGCTTAATGTACATAATGAGAAACCCTTGTCCTTAGACCCTCGCAAAGGCTGAGGAACGACTCCCAAGAAAAACCCAGACAGGGAAAAGGAGGCGGGGATCCTCACCCAGGACGGCCAAGCGGGGAGCATCAAAACAGTACTGATGGCTTAGAGTTCAGAATATAAATAAATCAAAAGTTGAATTAGTCCAGAGTAGAAAGCTGGAGGAACCACAGTGAGAAGAGCCGGGTAGAGGGACGGAGTCCTGGATCCAGCTCAGCCTTTATGGAATCTGAGAGGGAAAAAAGGCACAGACACTCCGGGGACACGCAGTCCCCGGTCCATATGATAGTCCTGCTTAGTCACGGAATTGGAAAGGAGAGGAAGAAGTGGTGGAGGAGAAGGAGGACGAGGAGGAGGAGGTGGAGAACAGACGGGGAGAGACCAAGAGGAGAGTGAGAAGCTAGAGGGAGCGTCAACCCGATTCACACCCACAGAGAGAGCGGAGAAGATAGAGCTCAATGTGCCGGGGACCCCCGGCAGATTCAACCAATAGCAGCTTATCTATGATTCATCTGTAACCCTAGGCTCCACGTTTCAAATGATTTTGCAAATTGCAGCACACTGAGCTGCCATTTTTCTTGGATTTGGAGTACATGATAAGTGACGCTACTTGTCCAGTTTTAATTAAATTGTTCTATAAAGTATAATATCATGTTTGTGATGTTTGTCTCCCTAATTTGTTATCTGTCAAATGGAGCGTTTCCACTGATTTACAGGTGACGTGTCATGAATACCATGTAGGCTGAATCAAATAGGACACTCAATCACTGGATAGCTAAGCTAGCTAATAACATCACATTACACATGCAGGAGGAAGGGCAAGTGACCTGAAACAAGAGGAGGGTTAGGATTTTGAAATAAAACAGAAAATTACACTAGACAGAAAAGAGACAACCTCACCACAGCGTGACAAAGGTAATGAATAATGAGAAAATACTGTTTACTTGACCCTTTAGTTGACAATGTAGCTTAAACAAAAATTGCATTTGGTGTTTGTTTCTGACCAAAGACTGATAATCATCCAAAGTGTAGAGTTTTACCCTCTTGTAACCATTCATTATTTCACTGGGGAAACTACTTTCTGTTACAACAGAGATTACTGAATTGTATAGGGATATGTCCATCCATCTTCTTATGCTTATCTGGGGCTGGGTCGCGGGGGCAGCAGTCTGAGTAGGGATGCCCAGACCTCCCTATTTATTACATTATATTATTTAGATAACTTAGATGAGTGTCTCACACCATCTAAGTTATGGACACTTCCTCCAGCTCTTACGGGAGGATCCCAAGGCGTTTCCAAGCCAGCTGGGTGACATAGTCACACAAGAATTCAGTGTAACTTCATATTATACTGTATGTTCCAAATACTAGAATGTGGTGTAGTGGAAGGTTACTCCAATTGGCATGCAGAAGTTTGGGGTTCAATTCTCATTGGGTGATACATTTTTTTGTTTGGTCTTTGTTTTTCTGCACTGCAATCTATAATAATATATGAAAAATCTAACGAATGAAGCATTGTCTTGTGTGGTGCATACAACTTAATATGACTAATGGCTGAGGATCTGATGTTGTAGTTTTGCTACCTGGTGCCCAACTTTTAACCCATTGAAGTCTTAAGGTGTTTCATCATTTCGTCATTACAGGTTCTTGAATCAGGGTACCAAAGCATCAATTTTCCCCTGAAAACAAAGAAGCTACAAGTATAAAATAAAATGCACTATCAATTGTGAAGCATCGATTGAAATGTTGCTTCACACTTGAGTTATAATGACTTGTGTGTGAGTGGTTTTCTGTTTTTTGGTCCACATTTCCATAATTTTATATATTCTCTGTCATTCACAGCCTGAACTAGAGAGCCAATAATAGAATATGGTCATTAGGTGGAATTGGGTAAGGGTACCAAAGAAAACAGCCACAACTTATTTAATTTTAAACCTAAAACCTCATTTTAAAAAATCCAATAACAGCCCACCTGTTTTTGCGAATTCATTTTTTTGTTTTTTCTTTATACTGTACATCTGACAGATGTGGCAGGAAGTCAAATGTAACAGCGTTAAAACAAAACAGTTGTTAACACTGCTAACTCATTATCAAATGTATAATTATTACTATTGTAGTTGTTATTATTATACTGTTCTATTCATGCTTTGTAGAACATTTATTTTAGTCATGTGAAAGTTGGTAGGTGAACAGCTGGTTGGTAGGAGAACGTAATATATAATTATTACTTTATCTGCCCTGCTAGAATATGCTGGTGACCAGCAAAACCAGCATTTGTTGTGTTTTGATGCTGGGATGCTGGTGACCAGCATGAGTTGCTGGTCACCAGCATAGGCTAACCCTAACCACAGCAGCAAGCAAGCATATTGACATTGACATTGTGTGAATGTCAAAACAGTTGCAGGAAAATATTAATTAAGCGAAGATTCACTAGCAAAAAATTTTAATGAAGGATTTCACAACAGTCTTTCAATGAATAAACAATAACAATATAACGAAATATTATTTATAATAATAGTAACAACAACCATAATGATAATATCATCAACAGCCACAAATTATATTAGAACAGATAGATTGAATCGATGTAACAGATTAACATTAACATTAACATGATGTAACACGTTTATTAATGTACATGATTTTTTCTGTAATGTATCTCCCAGCCTTTCCTTATCTTGTCTGCAGTTCTGCCTCAGGCAGGTTTTCGTTTGCCAGACATTCCTTGAAGAAGACTGAAAAGGAAGACAGAAACAATTAAGTCAGTATAAAAAGAAAAAAATGACTTAATAATAGTATTACATTTAAGACCAAATCCCCCACAGGAATGAGGTCCTTTGGTTTCATAAACAAATACAACATAATAAGAGTATGTGAATAGGGTGTCAAAGCAGAACAGAACACGCAGAGTTTTCACTTATGGCACGGTGACACCTACATAGCAGATTCCTGATGAAAACAGTAACCTGTGAATGCAAAACAGACATACGAGAGAGATGAGTTAATCGTTATTTTTACTTGAATTCATCAGAAAACTCACTCATCAAGTGTGACGGTTGGCGTTAGACGAGACTAAAAACGGGGGATGCTAGTGTAACAGATCTGGCACCCCTTGCGACCGGTCTGCTCAGAATTGACTGGGGAACATGGTGGAGCTGGCGAAGGCAGCGTGTTCAGAACTCCGTCCTCCACACTCAGACATTAACAGGCCTGCCTCTTCCTACAACTTCATACACACAATGGGGACAACAACATCTAGCACATGCTCCCAACATCTGATCTCAGGGACATTTTAACACTCTTATTCCAGGGGCGGAAAGAGCGTGGTCCGGCTGCCGCTAGCCTAGCCAGAGTGTGGAAAGTCCTCAAGGAGCATCTGGGGGAACTTTTCACCCAGGGAAGACACTGATTTGTCTTCCATATCTCTGTCATTGGTGTCTGGAGTTCCGAATCCCGGAACCCCGGACCACGCCTGGACGGAGGGAGCGAGACCGCGGCTAAGTGTAGTTGCTAATCCGGGCTAACAGTTGAGCAGCGAGTCGCTCCGACATGCCGCGGAACAAGAAAGGGAGACGAGGCTCCGGGAAGCCGGGTGAGTACAATCAGTTTCTGGCCTCTCTTACCATCGAGCTGTTGCCAGGTGGTGACCTCAGTGGATCTTATATTAATGCAGCGGCATCCCCGGCACTCCTCAAACAAGTTGATAAAAGTCTTAAACGTCTGTCCTGATAGATTTGAGCCTTGAAATCAGTTTTCAGTGGTAATATGAAATGTGATGAGTGATACTAGTCGGAGGCTGATTTCGTTGCAGGGATAAGATGAAGCGCATGTTATTTAGAGCTGCAGTTTCACGCTATTTTTGGAGTGGTGGGGAGGAACATGCATGTTCCTCCCCATGCAACAAGTGCAGCATGGTTTACATGATGCATATCCGCCCTGATCAAAGTTGACTGTATTTTACAAGCCCTCATTCTCTATAACTTTTTTTTACTGATATATTGTAAATTAATCGTTATTGCAATACACATATCGCAAAGTTGCCTGAACTGTGACAAATGGTGTGTTACCATGCGCGATATATTCATGCTCTGCATGTCAATATATTTGGCAAGTCAGAGAAGCCCTACTGCCCTAAATGCAACACCCCTGTTTTTCACTGGCTAACGTGCTACTAAAGTGTGGCGTCAGCCGTGTCCTGATCACTGATTGGTCAGACTGTTTTACTACCGACTTTGTTTGTATATAAATGGCAGGTGATGTCGTGCAATGGCGATACTTGAAAGCATCAGTCATTAGATCAGAATTGGGTGGAAAAGATCCGGATCACTAGATACTTCCACAGTGTCTAATGCTCAAACTTCCTTTGGTACCTGAACATACCTGATGTGTCTCTCTTGCCCTCTCTCTCTTAAAGTTTTATTTATAATCAACTTTATGGATGTTTTCTCTGTCTTTTGATAGAACACACACACACACTGGCTCTTACATTCTTGTGTGGTTGGAAGATACTCACAATGAAATTATATGGACTCTGAGACAGGAAAATTTGTGATCAGAACATCTCTAAATTATCACCTTTCATAGGTTTCCCTAATAACGTGCAGCCCCTATTGTTTATGTGGACTGAGAAGTTACAATGTTGCATGCATGAAGAGGGAAATGGAGCTCATGTTTACATTCACATTTTCTACTCCATTGTGGTCATTTCTGCGTTCCATCTCTCACTATCATACATCCATTCATGTCCCCATTGTGTCATCCATCCACCCATTCCCTCATCCATACTTTCCAGGATCTCTTTGTCAAGAGGTTCTTCAGCTACATCTGTCCACTAAAGCCTCGCAGAAAGGTAACTCTGTTACTCTGTTGACCTTCTTCTTGTTGACCTCTTCTCCATGCCCTGCTCAAGGCTTTTTCAAAAGCTCCTGAACCTCACTACAGTGCAGGGAAACCATGCAAGGCTTTAAAGGTGGGGTAGGTGACTTAATTCTGGAGCACTTTTTATTGATTTGCTAGAAATCCTCCTCCTCCCAACTGCAACTGAGTAAATAAATGTTTTCAACAAAAATTAAATCGTATGGGTCAGGAGTAATCCTGGAAAAACACCATTCAGTCGCATTGAGCATCACACAATTGGTCAATCCATCTGTCCCTCCCTCTGTCCCTCCATGACAGTCCAGTAAGGGCCTGCTGCTAAACTGGCTGCACAAATGCACAAAAAGCTGTGCCGGTTCACAACGTGATGGCGACACCACTGTTTGTTTCTGTGCTCTGGAGGCGTGGCTTTAGAGAGAAGTCTGTGGGGCTGGACTCAAAGTGTTCAATGTGTGGCATGCACAGGCTATTTTTTACAAATTGCCTACCCCGCCTTTAACTTTTCCCTGCCTCACGCATTACCTGCAAGAGGCTGTGTCCCTACCTTGGTTTCCACATGCATACTTGTTGCACCATCTGCATTCAGAATGTCAGCTGTGCTCAAATTCTTAATCATCGTCTACTTTGTCCAAGTTTGAGAGTGTTGCCATCATGCCGTTAATTAGGCCAAAATCTATCATTGAGACATTAATTTAGATTAAGACATTAGTTTCTCCATGGATTGACTCCTCTGCATACGTGTTTGTAACCCCACCCCCAAATACACACACACACACACACACACGTACACACACACGTACACACACACGTACACACACACAACAGCTTTTGTTTTTTCAATTATTATTTTCAGTGTTAAAATCTCCAATTTCCAACAAATTTGACAAGCAAGGGCTCTAGGTTTGCTAGTTTAGATGGCTATTATTAAGGTTTTTACTTGGACATCAAGTTCTAACATTGAACAGTAGCTTTAAGCATGTTTCCTCTACGCTAGTTCTGGTACTTTTTGGGGGGTGGTACTTTTGACCGGGCCGCGACTTGGCCCGGTCTCTCAGGCGTCGTGTCTCCATTACGCTAATGGCCCTGTAAGAACCTAGCGATGGCGTCATCATATCCCGCCCGAAAAGCTAAAAAACTATGCCTGATCTGTCCATAGTACACAGATTGACCAATCAACTGTCTGAAGAAAGAGATATCCATCTCTCTGTATCTAAATATCTTTTTATTCTAAATCAGGTTTTCTTGTGCTTTCAGCCAGTGCTTCACTGATTTTGAAACTTAGCTCACCTCAGTGCAACAGCCTGTCTTTCCAAGGGCTCTATGGCGTCTCTGTAGGTTGCTGTTTGTCTGGTGATTTCAGGCCCAATTCATTTGCTCAGCACGCATACGGACTACTTCAGTATGATGCCGCTGAATGTCCAGCCGCAGTTCAGCAACAAGATGATGAAAATCACTTTTTTCAATGGATGGATCCAGTGAAATCTGCTTCCCATGTAAATTAGATGCTGCCAGGTAGACAGTGTTGGCAATGGCAATGTGAGGGGGTAGCATGTTCCTACCTATAAATGCAAATTTTTACATAGGAAGGATTTAGTGATGTGATGTGTAGCGACTGAAACTGACCAATGTTTTGTTCTAGCCACTTCCTGAGTGGAAAGACACTGAGAAACAACAATATCACAAATATTAATATGACAAACTATATGTCAATATTGGAAAACTAGATGCATAGTCAGATGTATAGAGGGGAAGAGACAGAAAGATTTCAAGACAGAATTCTGGATGGATGGATAGAGAGAGAGAAAGAGAGAATATGAGGTTAAAAATAAACTAAATTAAGTCTTTGTTCTAAATAAATATACAGGTAGAGAGACAGTGAAAGAGACAAAAACAATTTTAAAAAGGTTGATTAAAAAAGACATTGAGAGTGACAATAAAAAATTGAGTGACAATATTTCAAAATATGTAGCTATATAGATAGGAAAACAGATAAAATGAAAAATAATCAGAATAGATACTTGTATTCCAGCCATTTATGTGAAGAAATAAAAAGCATACACAAAACACATTAAAAATATATATTGAAATGGCCTTTGATAGCAACAGGGAAGAGACAATAAATTATGTCCTTACCACAAATCGTGTACTTGCACATTAAAAGCAGAAGAAGTAACCTTATGAATTAACTTGAAAAATCCTAATCTCGTGGCTTCAGTGGTCTATATACATGGAAATGTGGGATTTTATGGAGTGCAGTTGAAGCTGCTGTAATGTGTACATCTACGATGACTTTGAGGATTTTGTCAAAGTTACCAGCTCAGCTCTACGAGCACTTACAAGTGACAGTAATTGTTCTGTTTTATTTCATACATGATGTGAAAAGTTAAGGATTCAGGAAACCCTTCAGCTGTTCATCAGCATAGTTCATCCAAAAGCAGCGTTGGATGTAGTCCGCTACTCATGTAGCTGCAGTTATTATTTTCTAGATGGTAGCAGTAGGGAAAACTACTAATTCCACGTCGCATTTCTGCAACGGCTGCATTGACCACTGGGTTATGCCCTGGTTGACCTACACATAAACACATGCACACACTCATGCTTAGTCTGACCCTTCTGGACGCCACACACTAGATGAATGACCAAATGAATGGCCTCTCTGGTCTCCAGTAATCCCACAAACAGAGGAAAGCCCTGAGCCAGCAGGAACCTGAGGGTTAGCTTAGCTTAGCTTTCCTGGCTCTTACTCCCTTTTCTGTTCATGCGCTGAACAAATGGCCACACTCCTTCCTACAGTCATACAACAGTCATACACCAATAACTAACTTGTAGCTAGTCAATAATTCACAATTATCCAGCTAGCATGGGCTGAGATTGGTAACGATCTCTTGCAGAGAGCCTGTTGATCTTGCTGTGTTTCTGTCAGAGAGAAGAGCTTTGCCGGTTTACAGTTACTGACAAAGGAAAACAGCTGTGCCGAGTATGCCAGCAGTCAGCTCGTCTAAACCTGCCCGTAGTGACTGCTGGGACTTCTGCCTGGTTTTGCTTTATTTTGGGATGCTTCTTGTTGGTGTCGGATTCTAACGTTTGCAGACAACCTACACTGATTGTGAGATTAAGTAGAAGGTAAAGGGTGTGTTCTTGTACACAATGGCATCCAAGAGGCAATTGTGGTCCAGCTAGCATCACTGACAAAGTGGGTAACATCATTAAAGAGTATATTGCACTCCGATTTACAAATTGCGAGATCCTAGCCTCGTTTGAAGAATTATACAACATTGAATTAATAGATATTTTGATTTCCAAAAGAAGAGGACACTCGGCTCGGCCGGGCCTCGAGATACTGCAACAGTACAACAATGCTAAAAATAGTGAGTTATCATGGACTGTGCATTCATGTCAATATATTTGGTAGTAGGTAAGGTAAGGTACCAGTAAGCCCTAAATGCCTGCTTTTTACCTGCTTGGCTGAGCTTCTGAGCAACCAGAGTGCCACTCAGGCATGACATCACCTAAATCCCAGCCACCGATTGGTTCGTCTTGTCAGTACAGACTCTGCGACGTGTCTTGCCATATGTAGACAATCACGATATTTGATATTTCCAGTGTTCCAGATTCTCCCTTCCAGATTTTCCCTCGTAGTCCTACAAACTCTCTGCTCATACTCTTGTTCCAAGTGTCTGCCGGTGGGGCCTCGCGACTTTTCTCAACTCCTATCAGGACTCGAATGCTGATGCGTTTTCTTCATTAATCGGACGTCTCGCTTTCTCCATGTCCGCCTTTCCCCGTTGTTTAGGTATTAAAAATGGAGCCAAGGGCGAGTCAGGAGCCAGTGACGACGAACTGACGTCAGACGTTCTCAGCCACTACAGCAGTGCAAGTGAAAGCACCTCGGTGCTTGAGGAGGCAACAGGTTTGCTCAAATATAGATAATGTCCAGAAATCCTCCTAAGAATCGGAGTTGTTTTGGGAAATAACAGCCAAGATGAAGAATGAAGATGCTCATAATTAATCGAATGTGTGCTGTGACTGATTTGTACCCATTAGGAGAGCAGGTGGATGAGCAGACTGCACAAGAGGAGACGGAAGATAAACTCAAACAGTGTATAGACAATTTGATGGACAAGAGGCAAGTTCTTTTCCATCTGGTCGGTTAAAGTCGGCCCTGTCATAGCAGATTAGATTATTCCAAAATGGTCTTATTTTTGCCCTTCTGTCTTGTCTGACTTGAACTTTGGACGCGTTCCTCAGTGCCAAGACACGTCTGGCAGGCCTGGAGTCATTACGTCTGGCCTTCTCCTCCAAGTTGCTGTGTGATTTTCTGTCGGAGAGACGCATCACCATCAGCGACTGCCTGGAGCGGAGCCTTAAGAAAGGTCGGACTGGACAGATCATTCCATTGTGTTACATGTTTAGCGTCGCCGGCTCATGAAGATGTGGTCATTTTGCAAGAATCCACACACATTTATCTTGTCTGCTATTAATTGCTAGCAGAAGAACACAGTGCATATTCTTGATCTTGATTCAAGTATCTGAATATTTTAGCTAGGCATGAATGAATGATTTTGGTGGTCAGTCTGTTAATCAGTCCCTCCGGGATTTCGCGGGTCTTTTTTGAGATTGTTGTGGCCTAAGATAGTGGTGATTCTACCTTTTTTGTCATCAAAGTTAAGTAAAATGTTAAACATTACTGGAAAATTGGTACAAAGTCACTTGACTGTGGTTCTTTAACGATAAGTGCCGGCATCCTAGAGTGATGCATCCTAGTCGTCACTTGGTTTGCAGTGTTGCTCTCATGTCGTTACTTGCCTGGCTGCTTCGAGTTCTTGAAAACAAGTTTAAATGTCTTTGGGACCCGGGAATGCTCATTGCAGGCAATGAGGAGGAGCAGGCAGCGGCAGCCACAGTCTTCGCCCTGCTCTGCATCCAGCTCGGGGGTGGGGATGAAACGGAGGAGGGCTTCAAGATGCTGCGGCCCATCCTCACGTCCATTCTCATCGACAGCAGCGCGAGCACAGTTGCCCGCCAGAGTGTGAGTTCTCTCTCATTTTGTTGCAAATTTAACTTAAAAATAAGAGGAAAAAAAATGTAGAAAATGAAATCTGTAAAGACTTCAGTTTAGTCTGAGCTCAGACACGCACCTATTGTTACCTCCCTTTACCACAATGTACAAGGTATTGGTGACTTTAAGTTGCACCATTGATATTTTGTCTCAAAAAGTCCCAGTCTTGAAGCTGCTGTTTCATCAAGGCAGAAATGTTGTACTTGGTTATATAACCATTGTAAGAATCTCTCTCTCCACAAGTTTGGAGTTCTGTCAAAGTCTCAGCATCAACAAGTTGGCTTGGTAGCACTAGGATCGTGCTATTCCTGTCATTTGAATACTCTGAGTTTTAACACTGAGTTTCTATCTCTCTCGTCACCTCTCTCTCTCTCTCCATCACATGTGTGTTGTACTTACATCTGTCTTGCATCTGTCTCCCTCAGTGTGCCAGGGCCTTGGGGATGTGTTGCTATGTCTCTGCTGCAGGGGACGGAGAGGTGAGAAGAACTTATTCTTGAACGGGTGGCTTTAATTACTTATTTATTTACAATGCTACTGTTCATGACTCTTAGCTCCAAAAACGTCTTAGTTTTTGAAGCCCACCACTTCCGTAAATGCTTCATTTTGGCCTCTTATTGGCTTGCTCAGTGCGGGATTGAGGGACAGGAAGCTGGTGGGGTGTGGGCCTCTTCGACTTGCTTTGGTCCATCCTGACTGGATGGTAAAAATCTCACAGAGATCTTGTTACCTCGTATTCAGGGAGACTGAAGAACACCAGAAATCTGGTGGGTGGGCTACGGCCAGACCTCTATAGCTCATGTTTACACAACTTGCAGAGGTTCGCCATGGACATATGACTTTAGAACACTGTGATGATGACGGAGTCATCTTTACACCTGACGGAATTGTGCTCCACCACACATCTTTAGAAGGAGGTCAGGACTGAGCTCCCCAGTCCGTAGCACCTCAGCCTTCTGAGAAAGTAGAGGTGCTGATGTGCCTTCCGAATCAGACTGGAAGAGTTGGTCCTCCAGGTGAGGTCGGCAGAGATGTGAACGCCCAGGTTCTTCAAGCTCAAGAAGCTCTTCCACTGCAGCCCCTTCTTTGTAGAGCGGAGGAAGGAGAAATCTGCTCCTCCTGAGGTCCATGATCATATCCTTGGTGGTCTTCACAATGATACAGAGGTTGTTTTTCTGCACTAACCGTCCAGACGTTCCACCTGCCCGCCTGTAGTTGTTGGTGATGCATGCGTGCGTCAGCAATGAACACACGCTCTCCACAAGAGATCTAAACAAAGATAGCACAGGAGACCGTTTGTGTGGCCTTTAAATAGATTGCAGTATGTAGAGGTCGATCCTCTTCCTGTTCATACTCTTGTCGTTCTTGTCCATTCCCTTCCTGGTCACCGTGAGCGACAGCGCCCCCGCAGTTTCTGATGTGGTAGCTCCCGTTTCATCATCTATAAGCCTGCCGAGAACCAAAGGGACCAAATAAAATATGAAAGGTACTCATGAAACCACAGGAAAAGCTGTAAAAGTATGCATGTAACGCATCAAAGAAGCGTGTAGCATAGACAGCTGGAGATACTCCAGCAGCGGCAAACTGCAGGACCTGATGGCATCAGCCTGTGGATCTGTACCAGCCATCTGTCCTTAGTTCTCCAACAACTCTACAGCCTGAACCCGAGTCAGGAGTCCCGGTGTTGTGAACATCCTGGCTGGTTCCTGTCTCAAAGAAGTCAGACCTCAATGACTACCGACCAGCAGCCCTCACACCCCATCCGATGAAGGCGCTGGAGAAGCTGGTCTAAGCCCCAACAAAGCCCCACTCATGTTGTCCTGTACCTGTGTCCCCGGTTCCTCTCCAACAGTGAGTGGCCACCTTACCTTCTATAATGCCAACATTGCCACTGAGAGAGGATTGCGTGAGGTCAACAGGGCTGATGCGCCACCACTTCAGTCAGTGAGAGAAAGTCCGCATGCTCTGTGACAGCCCCTTGACAGCCCTGTCCCAGTTGTGCATCGCGCACGTGATGGATCAGTTTCTATACTGACGGATCGTGGAGCACTGTCGAGCAAATTCCACAGCATGCAGTGCAGCGTCGCCGGAAGAAACGTGTCAAAACAACACGGGCGTTCCACCAGGTGAAGCCAGAGTTGTCCTGAGTCCTGTAGAGTCCAGAGAGCACCCAGAGCGTTTGAAAGGACACTTTGGACAATTATGCAACCCTCAAAACAACAAAACCAGAGAGACATGAGTTCTATTCAAGAAATCAGAAGCAAGGTGAGACAATTGAGTCATTCATCAGTGATTTTAAGATAAAAGCAAAAAAAATGTCAGTTTAGAGATCTGATAGATGAGCCGATTTGTGACATCATAAGGAAAACTCAATCCAGTGCCCTTTCTGTGTGCGGAATAAGTGAGATGACTAAGAAAATGCAAAGACTCTAGCCAAGGAACAGACGGACACTGCTGTGGATGGTGTTCCCCGAGGCTCCAACAGAGAAATGTACTGGACTCTCTCTTTTCCTCATCTGAAATGGGGATTTTTATTTCAGATGGGGAGAAGAGAGAGAGAGACAGAGAGAGCAACCCGTTCTCATCCCAACGCGTCAAATACCGACTATTTGTCACGCCCCTAAGCGTTGCATATGGACGCCGAGGGTACCCTTCCGCGTCTGTTTATTGACGCTCCGGGTTTTCCATTCACTCTCATGCAAACCCCAGCTCGGCAGGACGGGACGCTGAGAGCAGAGGCTCCAGCCAAAGCCCCTAAACGTCAAATAGAAACGCGGAGGGTAAAAATCCGCGTCCGGATTTGACGCTGCGAGTTCTGCATTGACTCTCATGCAGACCCCGGCTCGGCAGGACGGGACGCTGAGAGCAGAGGCTCCAGCCAAAGCCCCTAAACGTCAAATAGAAACGCGGAGGGTAGAAATCCGCGTCCGGATTTGACGCTGCGAGTTCTGCATTGACTCTCATGCAGACCCCGGCTCGGCAGGACGGGACGCTGAGAGCAGAGGCTCCAGCCAAAGCCCCTAAACGTCAAATAGAAATGCGGAGGGTAGAAATCCGCGTCCGGATTTGACGCTGCGAGTTCTGCATTGACTCTCATGCAGACCCCGGCTCGGCAGGACGGGACGCTGAGAGCAGAGGCTCCAGCCAAAGCCCCTAAACGTCAAATAGAAACGCGGAGGGTAGAAATCCGCGTCCGGATTTGACGCTGTGAGTTCTGCATTGACTCTCATGCAGACCCCGGCTCGGCAGGACGGGACGCTGAGAGCAGAGGCTCCAGCCAAAGCCCCTAAACGTCAAATAGAAATGCGGAGGGTAGAAATCCGCGTCGGGATTTGACGCTGCGAGTTCTGCATTGACTCTCATGCAGACCCCAGCTCGGCAGGACGGGACGCTGAGAGCAGAGGCTCCAGCCAAAGCCCCTAAACGTCAAATAGAACCGCGGAGGGTAGAAATCCGCGTCCGGAATTGACGCTGCGAGTTCTGCATTGACTCTCATGCAGACCCCGGCTCGGCAGGACGGGACGCTGAGAGCAGAGGCTCCAGCCAAAGCCCCTAAACGTCAAATAGAGCCGCGGAGGGTAGAAATCCGCGTCCGGATTTGACGCTGCGAGTTCTGCATTGACTCTCATGCAGACCCCGGCTCGGCAGGACGGGACGCTGAGAGCAGAGGCTCCAGCCAAAGCCCCTAAACGTCAAATAGAAACGCGGAGGGTAGAAATCCGCGTCCGGATTTGACGCTGCGAGTTCTGCATTGACTCTCATGCAGACCCCAGCTCGGCAGGACGGGACGCTGAGAGCAGAGGCTCCAGCCAAAGCCCCTAAACGTCAAATAGAACCGCGGAGGGTAGAAATCCGCGTCCGGATTTGACGCTGCGAGTTCTGCATTGACTCTCATGCAGAACCCGGCTCGGCAGGACGGGACGCTGAGAGCAGAGGCTCCAGCCAAAGCCCCTAAACGTCAAATAGAACCGCGGAGGGTAGAAATCCGCGTCCGGATTTGACGCTGCGAGTTAACTACATAAATAATGTGAATTTATACTAAAACAACAATGATAGCAGTGGATAAATTGGATTTCAACAGACTGTTTACATTTACTTAGGACCCGCCCCCCTCGCGTGTGTGGCGTGTTACCATGGAAACGAAAGGGTTGTTTCGCTTCGCATTTGTGCCGACATAATTCGCTTCCTTATAGTCTCCTTTTATTCCTTCAGTGAGTGGATATGATCTTTTGTTTGTTAGTTCTTACAAATAAACAAAAAAGCACAGGAAGTGGTTTTCAAACGTTGCTGAAGCAATTTTGACTTTGAATGCACCCTCTTCAGTCTGCGACACAAAGTGAGTGTTTACTATTTGCAGACTGAGGCAGGAATCGAAACTAAACTAATGAAGCGTCCGAGGTGTAGGGTTTCTTGAACTGCTCTTATGACTGCCAAAAACTCAGGAACCGAGACTATTGGAGAGGTAACCCCACAAACTACGTTTTCACTCTGACACAACTCCAACTCCCAGCAGCCACCACGCCGCACTTTTTCATGACGTCATAGCCGCGCCGTACATGACAAGCTGGCTATGCAGTGTCTACTAGTTCTACACTAGTTCTAATAAATGTAAATGTTTATGATTCATAATGTACTGTGTCACATGAAATAAATATATATGTTGTAGTTATATATATTTCTTAGAAAGAGGTTTTCTGAACCCCCTGAAGCCTTAACCAAAAATGAACTACATTGCAATACACACTCATGTGCTCCGCCATTTTGTTTGTAGTCCTAATGTGTCTGAGTCAAAAGGGAGGAGGGGAGAGAAAAATACCTTCCCCTTGGAATTTCCTCCTGGTTTTTGTTTATGTTACTTGTCAGAAGGTCTTGTATTAGGATCTGCTGCCTCCAAGTTAATAGCACCTTCCTAGAGCAACTTTGCGTCCCCAAGGGCCCCCAAGGGTCTATGGAGGCAGGGCTCGGAGGGTCTGTTCCAGGTCCACTATGGGGTCTGCAGACTGAGTTTCAGGCCATTTGGTGTATTTTTGAGACCGTGGCAAGTCCTCAAAGGTGGGAAATGGCGAACGTTCAAAGCCCCGCCCTTTGAAAAGTATGGCTCCAATCAGGACCAAACCAACACATATCATCTTGTCCAGGGGCCCCCTACAACATACTAAAATGTCAGATTCACAGCACCTTTAGAAAGAGATCTCCTCCAGATTGGCCTTCAGAATCTGATGGTCTAGTTTGCTATAGCTTTTAGACCCTCTCATTGTTCAATCAGGGACTCCACCTCAACACTTTGAGCTAAATGGCTGAAATTTTACTATGTTCAATAGTAGGTCAAGAGCATCCATCGTGCTGAGTTTCAGGCTCCTACTACCTCAGAAAGTGTCCGAGAGGGCCATACACAATTGAAGGACATGCCAAGGGTGACATGACAGCACCCCTCCAGCAGATGGCGCTCCATGTGACTGCCCATAACACTTATGGCAAGAACCAGCCCTCCATAGATTTTTTGAGCAATGAGGATGACATTTTAGAATGTTTATGGGGAGGTCAGAAGCAACACCGTTCAAGCAGGCCCCAAAATCTATAATAAGCTTCCAAGGTTCCTGACCACAATTTCTTCTTCTCATCAATCTTTCAATCTTCTCATCAGAGCTCAGAGATTCTCATATACCAAGTCAATATTCAAAGAAATATGTATAAACATGACATATTTCTGTCTCTCTCTGTCTGTCTCTCTCTGTGAGACGGAGAGCGACCAAATAATAATAATAATAATAATAATCATAATCAATAATTTAATCCAGTCACTGCTGACAATGTGGATTGCACACAATTCTCTATTTGCATATTTCACTTTCAGTAGCTGCAATTAATTCGGTGACTTTTGTAGGTCTCATGGCATAGACTTTAGATGATAAAAAATCAAATAAAATAATGTTTAGAAATGTTTAATGTTGTGTAATGAAAATGTGTAATGTTTAGAAATTCCATTACAGAAAATTAAATGCATTTTAATTGACGTTTACTTTACAATAATTTAAAGTCTGTATACATTTTTTTGGGGAAACCCTGACTAGACTACCTGAAGCAACGCCGTCCTTTCGTTTCCATGGTAACACGCCGCACACGCGAGGGGGGTGGGTCCTAAGTAAATGTAAACAGTCTGTTGAAATCCAATTTATCCACTGTTATCATTGTTGTTTTAGTATAAATTCACATTATTTACGTAGTTATTTAGCCAGGTATCTCACATTTTGGCCTTGTTTAACGTGTCAGTGGATATATTCTCGGGACAAAGGGTACAAATAGTGAGAAAATAGTGAGAAAAACACTTCCGGGCAGAGGATACTCGGTTCTTCAATGAGACAGTAGTAAGCGGCATCATGCTTCGCGTGACCGGGTTATTATGGGAGTGAATGGACGGCTGGAGCCTCTGCTCTCAGCGTCCCGTCCTGCCGAGCCGGGGTCTGCATGAGAGTCAATGCAGAACTCGCAGCGTCAAATCCGGACGCGGATTTCTACCCTCCGCGGTTCTATTTGACGTTTAGGGGCTTTGGCTGGAGCCTCTGCTCTCAGCGTCCCGTCCTGCCGAGCCGGGGTCTGCATGAGAGTCAATGCAGAACTCGCAGCGTCAAATCCGGACGCGGATTTCTACCCTCCGCGGTTCTATTTGACGTTTAGGGGCTTTGGCTGGAGCCTCTGCTCTCAGCGTCCCGTCCTGCCGAGCCGGGGTCTGCATGAGAGTCAATGCAGAACTCGCAGCGTCAAATCCGGACGCGGATTTCTACCCTCCGCGGTTCTATTTGACGTTTAGGGGCTTTGGCTGGAGCCTCTGCTCTCAGCGTCCCGTCCTGCCGAGCCGGGGTCTGCATGAGAGTCAATGCAGAACTCGCAGCGTCAAATCCGGACGCGGATTTCTACCCTCCGCGGTTCTATTTGACGTTTAGGGGCTTTGGCTGGAGCCTCTGCTCTCAGCGTCCCGTCCTGCCGAGCCGGGGTCTGCATGAGAGTCAATGCAGAACTCGCAGCGTCAAATCCGGACGCGGATTTCTACCCTCCGCGGTTCTATTTGACGTTTAGGGGCTTTGGCTGGAGCCTCTGCTCTCAGCGTCCCGTCCTGCCGAGCCGGGGTCTGCATGAGAGTCAATGCAGAACTCGCAGCGTCAAATCCGGACGCGGATTTCTACCCTCCACGTTTCTATTTGACGTTTAGGGGCTTTGGCTGGAGCCTCTGCTCTCAGCGTCCCGTCCTGCCGAGCCGGGGTCTGCATGAGAGTCAATGCAGAACTCGCAGCGTCAAATCCGGACGCGGATTTCTACCCTCCGCGGTTCTATTTGACGTTTAGGGGCTTTGGCTGGAGCCTCTGCTCTCAGCGTCCCGTCCTGCCGAGCCGGGGTCTGCATGAGAGTCAATGCAGAACTCGCAGCGTCAAATCCGGACGCGGATTTCTACCCTCCGCGTTTCTATTTGACGTTTAGGGGCTTTGGCTGGAGCCTCTGCTCTCAGCGTCCCGTCCTGCCGAGCCGGGGTCTGCATGAGAGTCAATGCAGAACTCGCAGCGTCAAATCCGGACGCGGATTTCTACCCTCCACGTTTCTATTTGACGTTTAGGGGCTTTGGCTGGAGCCTCTGCTCTCAGCGTCCCGTCCTGCCGAGCCGGGGTCTGCATGAGAGTCAATGCAGAACTCGCAGCGTCAAATCCGGACGCGGATTTCTACCCTCCGCGGTTCTATTTGACGTTTAGGGGCTTTGGCTGGAGCCTCTGCTCTCAGCGTCCCGTCCTGCCGAGCCGGGGTCTGCATGAGAGTCAATGCAGAACTCGCAGCGTCAAATCCGGACGCGGATTTCTACCCTCCGCGTTTCTATTTGACGTTTAGGGGCTTTGGCTGGAGCCTCTGCTCTCAGCGTCCCGTCCTGCCGAGCCGGGGTCTGCATGAGAGTCAATGCAGAACTCGCAGTGTCAAATCCGGACGCGGATTTCTACCCTCCGCGGTTCTATTTGACGTTTAGGGGCTTTGGCTGGAGCCTCTGCTCTCAGCGTCCCGTCCTGCCGAGCTGGGGTCTGCATGAGAGTCAATGCAGAACTCGCAGCGTCAAATCCGGACGCGGATTTTTACCCTCCGTGTCTCTATTTGACGTTTAGGGGCTTTGGCTGGATCCTCTGCTCTCAGCGTCCCGTCCTGCCGAGCTGGGGTTTGCATGAGAGTGAATGGAAAACCCGGAGCGTCAATAAACAGACGCGGAAGGGTACCCTCGGCATCCATATGCAACGCTTAGAGGCGTGACAAATAGTCGGTATTTGACGCGTTGGGATGAGAACGGGTTGGAGAGAGAGCTGTTTACGCTGGGGGGGGGGGGGGACTTTGAAAAGATGTTTTCTGTGATGGTACGTGAAATATTCACAATCCCTGGTGTATTCAATTTCAGGTTAATCTAAGGAAACATCAGTTGATTATTAACTTAATGGGTTTCTCCATTTGTGACATTTATTTGTCCTGAGTGTGTATCAGTTAACATATATCAATATTTAGTTCCACTTAATGGACAGATGTAGCATTATGACTCACTTTAACATTCATGTCTCTCTGTATTGTGTTTAAGTCTTGATAATGGTCCGTTGCAGACATGAATATACCGTTTCCTTTTTTCATGAATAAATGTGGCTGCATGAGACGTATGGTGAAAACTGGCACGTTTAAAATGATAAACACAAAGCAAAACAAAAGACAGTGTTGTTATGACGATGAAGTTTTTGTTAATTTTTGAACTATTATAGACCCGACCGTTCCGACTTCCCTCCACACACACACACACGCACACACATACGCATGCACGCACACACACGCATGCACGCACACACACGTCACCTCATGTCACAGAGGCTCCAAGAGTTGTCTGCAAAATAACATCTTACTAGGTGTAGCAAGAACAATGTTGCCCAATGTAACAGACTAAGAGTGCCACTTCTTTTTCATAAACGTAGTCAAGTAAAGGTACAATTTACATAAACATGACTCAAGTCAGTGTAACGGGGTAAATGTGGGGGCGTTACTATCTACTTCCGTCAGCATCTACCTCGACTGGTTTAGTTTGAGAAGAGAAAGAAGGCGGTTGCGGAGGGGAGAGGCTGCTCGTCGTCACTGAATCGCAGGGATTGCGCTCAGCCCAGAGCGGAGTCCTCCTCAAAGTGTGCTAAAAAAAGAGTAGAGTCTCGGGATAGCCTATGACCTGCATTCACCCCGCGGTTGCCAGTACCTCCTCGGGTGCAGATTGCGAGGACCAGCTTGCTGCTGCTTGCAGCTTTAATTATTATTATCATAATGATTGCGCATTTTATTATTATTATTATTATTATTATACATGTTTACTGATTTTTATAGGAATGTAGGATTCTGATATATGAATATACAATATGAATATACATTTAATCGAGTGGCTGGTGAGAGTATAGCAAGCAGTATAACCAGGTAATTGAGTTCCCGAATGAAACTTTATCAGTTGCGTTATCTTTCAAGATCTTACGTCATATACCTATAACTATGTAATTGCTCGTACCTGTATGGTTCAGTTTGCCTATTCAGCTTGCCCTCGTGATCTCTCCTTCCCAATTCTCCCCAGGACCTGATCAAGTCATTGACCCTTCTGGAGAGTGTATTCATGTCTTCCTACCCCAACAGAGATGGGACGCTACACACACCCAAACCCGGCAGCTCAGGCCTCCACGGCGCATCTCTACAGGCCTGGTCGCTACTGGTCACCCTCTGTCCTGCATCTCGGCTGGTTGTGCTGCTCGACCAGTGAGTGAAACGAATGCGGTGTTCAGATCAGATCTTCCTCAACATGGTGTAGATGATTACGCTGAAGTTCAAAGGCCTCAATGGTGAAACAGTGATTCAATGATTCCCTGTCTTTGTCCCCCTCTCTACAGTCACCTCCCCAAACTGCAGACGTGTCTGCAGAGCAGTGATGTCAACTACAGGATAACAGTGGGAGAAACCATAGCCTTGCTGGTGGAGCTAGGGAGAGATATAGACGAGGTAAAATGCACACACTCAGACACTTGTGTATACCTCTGGCTGTTTTTTGTCCTGACTTTAATGACATATTTCTGTGCTGTGACCGCGTTGGTTTGTGTAGGAATTTGAGGTGGAGGACAGTGAAAGCCTATGTCACTGTCTGAAGAGTCTGGCCACAGATGGAAACAAGCACACAGCCAAGAACGACAGGCGGAGGCAGCGCTCCGTGTTCAGAGATGTGCTGCATTACATCGAGGTTGGTTTTTTTTTTGCTGATGCCACAATATTTTGAAGAATTCGTCTTTAATGATGATGTAGTTATTGCAAATTTTGTCTTTCATATTCTTGACTTCATGCAGAACGAAGACTTTCCTGAAGAGAAGATCAGGTTTGGTACAGAGAGCATTTACATCGACAGCTGGATGAGGAGAAGAATCTACGATACCTTCAAAGAGATCATGGAGTCTGGAGTCAGACACCACCTACAGGTCAGGAGAATGTGTTTAAGCCAGTGATTTATGTAAAAGTTGATTTGCCTATAACGGCAATGCTTTCGAGCCGGAAAAGCTGCACATTACTTTTGTCTGTGTGTCACATCGCCATGCTCTTCAGTATTTTGTGTGTGTTAGTAACATTCAGGACTCAGGACTTCAGGACCCGCAAACTAGTCCCCTTTTGGCAAAATTAACTTTAAATGCTTTGTGAGATCCTGAGTTTACACGTAATTCAATTATTGGTGTTTGGACATGTAGCTACTAGTCTGAATTGATTGGTTTCTTTTTTTTTTGTTTTTTTTTTACTTTTGTACAGTTCAATACACTATTGAGAGACATTTTTGGTCTTGGGCCGCCCCTCATACTGGATGCTGCTGTAAAAGGCAACAAGATCTCTCGCTTTGAGAAGGTAACTGCTTGGATTACCCATAAATCTCAATTCATACACTCTATAATCAACCCTGGAGCACGTGAACTGCCGTTTCAGAGAAAGATTGATCGTGTACAAGCTGTTAATATCGCACTCATCTTCTTTTTTTTTTTTTACCAGCATCTCTTCAACTCGGCTGCCTTCAAGGCCCGGACGAAACAGAGGAGCAAAGTCAGGGACAAACGGGCTGATGTTATGTGAGAGAAGAATGTGCAAGTGAATGGTAGAGAAAGCAAGGAAATGCCTGGCAGGATCGCAAATTATACCTTTACTTAGCACACACATAGACTCCACTGACTTTGAACAAGTCTTTTTCAAAAGTGCTCTTCATGTGCAAATGAATTCCACAAGATGCAAGGATGGCCAGCATGTGTTTTTAGATCCCAGAGGTGAAGATAACATACCAGAGGAGCACGTAGACTTCCTCCATGCAGACTTGCGCTTTTAAATCATTTTTACATTGAAATGGGCACCAAATGCACAGTGACGTTTGTATGTGGTTTAATGATCGACTTCATTACCCAGAGGAGTAAATTCTCTTTGCTCATATGAAATGTGATTTCAGAGAGGTCTTATATTCATCTTATCAGTATGCTTTGATCCATTTCAGAGCTAGAATGATCCAATTCTTGCTCCCCCCCCCCCCCCCCCCCCCCCTCCCCGTGTTCAGACGGTAAAAACCCCAGTCCAAACTCCATGTATAAACCACCTGTTCTCTCATTGGCCAGAAATTTTACAATATAAGATAAGTTGGAGTTAATTGGGGAATAACAAACGTGCAGCATCAGCTGTTGTGTTGCACTGGTTAATGTGATGTGTTTTTAAAATGAAGAAAATCTCAACAAAAGAAACTAGTATCAAAGCGCTTCAGTAGCCAACGAGCCAATTAGTTGCTGATGCACTCATGCGTGATCATGATAAGTGACGATTATACGACATGGCAAAATCGTACGTGATTAAGCCTATCCAATTAGCCGTGATTAGAGGTTACTGTTCTCGTAACAAACTCGTCACTCCGAGTCTCGAATGGAGGACAGCGGAGACCACCTCTTCTTGGCGCCTGCTTGTTTTGTTTGGGGCAAACACTCCCTGTCTTGGAACAGCTGCTCCGACAGTGCTCGGTCTGAGTAAATCTCATCATGAGGGTCAAACACTTGAGAGCGTTATTGTCTTTTGAGAATGTGTGGAAACCTTCAATGTAACACTCACAGAATTTCTCCTTGGTGCTTATGGGCATTGTTTTTGATACTCAGAACAATACCTTGATTGACCTTGACCTTGATTTAATATGCTTGATCTGGTGGCTTGACAGTCAAGTCTCTGTAATACATACATGGTAATGCATGGTTTTAGTTTCTACATAAAGCCACTTTATCAGGACATAAACAGGGCTGCTTAAGCTCAGATTTTTTAATGTTCTACTACTATCTACTGGTAAAAGTTGGAGCCATTTAAATGCTCTGGAAGAACTTTTGTCTGCTCTGGATGGAGAACCCCTCAGTGTCCTCCTGTCACTCTCTGCTTCTTCACTGAGAGACTTCTCGCGCTGCCAAACCAGAAAGTAGTTTTACAATGCAAAAGAAGACATGGGTGGTGGTTTTGTGTGCATGTGTTTTATTTGAATATTATTTAACACTGTGGAAAAAAACTGTATAATTAAGATGCCTAATGAATGCCTTCAGAAATCAAAGAAATCCAAGTGTCATCTTTTGAAAATGCATTTTAACTAATTCTGGTGAAAATCTGTATTTTCTAATTTATTACAACAGCAGTACTGTGTGATTTATCTTTTTTTTGTGATAGGATGACAGATTTTTTTCATGTGCTTTCATTGGGTCATTCGATCTTTCTATCATAGGGATCATTGGGTCATTCTATCCATGTACTTTAGATGTGCCCCCCGCACAAACACCCCCCCCCCCCCCAAAAAAAAAAAAAAAAAAAAAAAAGCAGTGGTTTCTTCAGACCCAAATTTCCTGTGGCCTCCCATCTTACAGGCTCATTTAATTCTGGTAATAATGGTTCTGGGGTGGAACATGGATAGAATAAAGATTTAATAAAATTATTGAAAGGATTTATTTGTCTCATCTAATTACTAAAACTAGTCACATGAATGGAATGTGCCTGCCTGGGGAAGATTAGATTTGGAGGAACAGTGAATTGAGAAAAGTATTCATAGACACATGAACTAGCCAAATTAAACCTGTGACACAATCATGACGAATTGCTCATTTGTAAAGAATGATTATGATAAACGATTGCTGAAGCACAAAGATGATTATTCTACTCCTAAAACATGCTATGAACGTGACAGACAACGTGTCAGGTACTTGTTGCGTTTTATCAAGGCACGGCAAAACTGGTGTTGCTCCCCAGGCTGGCATAGCTACAACTACACTCACAGAGTTGGGGGTCAAATGCAGAGGACAAATTGTCACACTTATTTCAGTCAAGTGCATCTTCATAATAATGGTATTTTTAAGTTTATTGGAAATTAAACTATTGAAATGTTAAGCAAAATCTCACAAAACATTGCAACTGAACAACTGGATCCCTCTTTCCCTCTTAAATCCAATGTCCCTCGGTTTACGCTGCCCTTGTTACTTGGCCTTGCTGCTCATATCATATCACACGCAACACAGGTTTTCATTTTTCTTTCATCTTTGCATGCATGCTTGCCCACAGTATTTTTCTCAATATAAATACATTTGAATAGTAGTAATATTTCCAAACTCATTGTTAAAATTACCCAAGGCCGTTTTTATTTTAGGATGGATGCCAACTCCTCTTCATTTGAGCACTGCCTAGGGGTTACTTGGGGCGTATTCTGACTTGGCACATTTGAAGCAGTTGTTCCTGGAGCCTCACAATAAGGGTTGCTTTGCTGAAGCCCAGAATAAGATGTTTAACACTCCATGTTATTGCAACAAATGCTTCAAACCAGCCAGGTCTGAATATGCCCTTAAAGTCTGCACCCAGTCCACACTTGCTTTGGACGATGAGAAGAAACCCTGTATGGGGAGAACACACAAACTCCAAGTTGAATCCAGGTCTCTGAGGCTCTCTCTCTAGTCTTTCCTTTAGTATTGCACTTTATTTTGCTTGCTATTGTTGACTGTGTGCAAACTAAATGGCCCCCATGTGGACAAATGGAGTGTTGTGAATCGTGAATCATCCATTTCCACCCCTTCCATCTGACGAGGAATATGGGTAAGTGAAAGGAACATCAGAGACATGAACAGCTTGGTTATGAGAGTTCAGGTTTTGCCGATGCTATGTGATAACATTTCTTTATTACAAGACTGCTCATGATAACGCGTTATCTGGGGATGAAGTTTGTTTTCTTGTCTTAATGCATTTATATATTTCATTCAGTGTAACATACGTTTCCATGTATGTAGACCCTTTGACCATTGGAATGGTCATGCCTTGTCGTGCCTTGGAATGGTCATGTCTGAAATCAATAAATACCGTTTATTGCTGATGTCAGCAATGCTGGTTACTAATTGGATCCTGATTATCCAGTCACAATCATGTCATGACTTTGAGCATGCACTGAGAGAGTGACATCTGACGATACAAGCATCTCCGAGACAGTAGAGCATTGTCCCCAAGAATTAAAATACAGTTGCAGAGTGGTTTGGAGTTGACAAAATGGCTCCATTAGCTGTTTGATGGTAGAAAAGGCTACAAGACGTTCCTGCAATAAATTTGAAGTTCAAATGGAATCATGACTCACACAATACCCAAGGGTTTGCCAAGGTTTGATTAAGTCCAAGCTCATTTTACAGTTCTAACATTTTTTTAGCCAAATGGAACAAAATCAAATTGAGAACTCTTGGCCACGTTCATCTCGTGAAATGCAAATATATTCTGTGTTTATATTTCAAAGGCACAGTACATTAACATGGAGTAAGTGACCATTTTCTGTCAAAAATAAACATTATGCTCATACTGGTCAAAAAAATTTGCTGTCAGTATAATGTTAAGTGTTCCAAGTGACAATATTTAAAGTTATTCTCTTGCCTCTAACCATCCGGTCCCACAAGTCCCACCCACCCATCCAGACACAGGCATCCCAAGAGCAGGGTGCGCGGACAGGGAAGCTAGAGCGCCACTTCCTGTCTCCCACCCCCAGCTCCAGATCCAGTGGGACTGCCAGTGAGGGGGCCGGCGCCACCCCTGCTAGGGCATGAGCATAGCCACCCCAAACCCCCCAGAGGGCGGGCCGGGAGGCGGGGGGCAAGGCGGCACCCACCGCTGCAGGATGACGTGCAGCTCCAGGGGCACAGGACCGAGCGTCAGCGACAGGAGGGCACCCGACCCCACCCGCCCCCCCAGCAGCCCCGCAGGGCAGTCCCACGGTGTCCCGAAGTACCCTGCATCGGGCCCATCGTGTCAGCTAGGCTGGTGTGCGTCCACACAGCACCAGACACTGCCCCACCATCGCTTCGGGAAAGCACACAACCCGGTCACAGTCCCCCACCACAGTCGAATTCTAAAATTCAGTCATCTGGTTTCTGATAGAGGCGGCTATTCTCTCCATAGAGATATATTCTTGAATGTAGTCATTGCTTAATTAGTGCTCCGGGAGCGAGCACTATTGTTCTCCACCGTGTTTGCTCTTCTTCTTGTCATTACAGTAAAATTTCGGCGTGGTGTATCTCGAAAACCACTGATTGCACACACACACATGATACATCAAAACGTGCGTCTCGGCCCCGGCAAATGTGCTTTGCATTTTCACGACAAAAGTCCAGTTTTTGCTCTCAGAAAGGGCAAAAAAATCCCATAAGAAATGAATGGGACAAACCAGCCACGCAAAAAATCACCCTCAAACAAACAGTTTTGTAGGAAAATTTGTGCTCACTCATGCGATGGAGGCCATAAACCCATGCGCCTTGTAATATTTAAACTGCGAGCCTCAGAATCCCTAACCCTTCTCTCCATAAGCCCCCATTCATTTTCCCACCACTGCAATCAAAGTTAAACTTTACACTTCTACTCGCGACTGTGGCCACAGTTTTCATAGTACACACTCCAAATCGCATCAGGGTGTTCCTGAGACTCTCCCCCGCCTGACGGTGTGCTCATATTCCAGATAGGTGCAAGCATTGTCTCCGTAGAGCCAAATGTTTAGCACTTGGGAAATTTAGCTTTTTCCCATAAGAATGAATGGGAAAAACAGAGCCCCTCAAACAAAAATCCGCTATGTCGCTATACTTTGAGGTAGAAACTTCATTTTAATTTCAAAAATTCAAGACACTTGTGGTCTGTTTGTGTATCGAGTTGCATGTTGATAGGTTGTATCGTTTTTCAGCAGCACCTTCTCAAAGACCATGTGGTCAAGTCCCTGCTGATGTTTCTCCTCTGCTGACAGTGTCCTGCTGCAGCAGGCTCACAGATGACCTCACACACACACACAAACACTTGTGAGTTAAAAAGAAGACAAAGTTAAAAAGAAGAATTGTTCGGGACGCTCTCCCGCACGCGTTGGTATATAGCAGGCTAAAAATTGACAAAGATTGACGAAAAAAACCCACTTTGTGCTCAGAAAGAGCAAAAAATCCCATAAGAAATGAGTGGGAAAAACCAGAAAATTAAAAAAATCGCCCTCAAACAAACATTCGCTGCGAAGCCATACGTTGACGTAGAAACTTCATTCAAACTTCAAAACGCAGGATAACTTGTCATCTCTGCCCATACTCAACAGCGTGTTGATACCTTGTGTCGTTTTTCATCCAGGCTCAAAAACACGTGGGTTTGGCGTTTTTTGAAAAGTTAGAGACCAACTGTCAACTGCGGGATCGCTGAAAAATCACCTCTTATTTTGCTCTTTTCACGCTGCTCCCGGCCAAACCGTAAGCAGTAGACAAATTCTTTTTTCCAGTTTTGTAGGCAAATTTGTGCTCTCTTGTGCGATGCCGGCCATAAACCTGTGCGCTTTGTAAAATTTAAACGGCAAGCCTCAGAGTCAGGCCAGCGCGGCCTCTTCTCTCCATAAGCCCCCATTCATTTTGCAGATAGGTGCAAGCGTTGTCTCCCTAGAGCGAAATGTTTAGCACTTGGCCAATTTCGCTTTTTTACTCTCATCAGGTTGTACTGTTTTTCTTTTCACTTGGTTTAGTGCTTTGAGTCTTGATGATGGCTTGACGCAAACATTATGGATATGAAGTGTCCTTTCTTTCATGAAAAAATGTGCCAGTGTGTAGCACCCTCAAGTCGCTGTGTGAGGCACGTAAGTAGACATATTGATCTACTGGGCGCCCTGAGTCCGTAAAATATTAACAATTAAAATACAAATGTGTATCAGTGGGGTTTTGCTGTATTGGCACACACTAACAATATTCTTACGCACATCAAAAATTCCCACACATTGAATTGGAATCAAGTCTTTTGTTTTCCCGTTTTTTAAATTGCCCCTCTTCAATAAAAGAAAATAAAAGTACTTCAGTACCTTCAGTACTTGAAATACATGTTCAATTCACAAACAATCTTCTAACACCAGTTTAGATAAACCCTCTATGCCTGCAAATGTATATTAAAACAAAATGTCACCCTCGGTGCAGGCCTGTAGATGTGGCTCGTGTGTGGTGAAACTGGAACCAGAGTGGCTGCTACACTCCAAGAGCAGACCAAACTGCAGACAAGGTACCCGTGGTTCTGGAAAGCAGCACAAATCTGTGGAGCTCCCACGCTCCTCACAATTCCGGCAGCGCTGCCGCTGAGTTTCTCTTGTGTTCAACTTGTCCAGCTGAACGGCAAGACCTCTTTGTTTTAGCAAAATCAGTCCAGAAAGTCCGCAGTACAAACTGGACTCAACTTACACAGCAGCTGAAAGTAAAATGCAGTTCTCAGTCCGAAAACTCCCATCAGATTAGGCTCCACTTCCATAAACTACAAATGGGAGACAGACTAACCACCTGCTTCCCATGCTGCTTCCACCACCTTCACCTGTCTGTCAAGTGTCACCAGACATCAACCAATCAAAATTAGAGAAATTAAAGAAATATTCAAAAAATGTAAGTATTTATACAGGCTTTGATTTGAAAATAAAGCATTTCGGAATGTACATTGAAAATTTACATTTTACTTTTGAAACAAACCCAGAAAAAAAAAAAAACACTGGACTACATGTGTTTTTGCTAAATATGTTAGGGCATTCCAGTACAATTGAATAGAGATTAATTTAAAAATTAATCACCCGATTAATTAAGTAAGAGTAAAAAGGAGTAAGTAAAAAAAACTATTCAAGTACTTAGTAACAGCTGAGTAATTTCTGTTTACTGACATCAATTAAACAACACCAATATATAAATATGTTAGTGTTGCATAATAATTAAATGCCTTTTTAAATTTCCTCTGTATTTATGCTAGTCCAGTGTGTATTTGTGTTCACTGTTGTGTAGAATCAATCATGACCTACACATGCTGGACATAGAAACACAGACATACATGCACACTCACACGTTCTAAATTGGCCAATTAATACAAATACTAAATGTTTTTAATGTAAGGACAACAATAGTGATAATCAATAATACATTAATTTTAATGTTGGACTATTGGCTGCACAGGTGGTTCATTTTACACTGCACATTTTAAAATTGTCAGGCAGATGCTGTTTCAGAAATGGTCAGAGGAGACCTATTACATTTTATTACATTGATTCAACACAAAAATATGAACAACAATCCTTATCATCTATGAAAACACAATGAAATGCCATTGCTTGCTTTTTCTTAGTTTTGTGAGTGATTAACCAGATGTTTGTAACTATTTAAAATGTAGTTTGAAAGCTGAGTCTCTGGTTCACACTCCAGAGCAGCTGGGGGCGGTAATTCCCCAAAAACTGGATGCCAACTCCCATCTAACAAACAGTGGAAGAAAAAGAGGAACCAGACGCCTCAACAACATAGAGTCCCTGCTCCAATTACCTCAGGGGTGGGACAGACCGATTGACACATTGATGTGGAGGCGTGCACGCGACTCCTGGTACCTTGCAAGCTACTGCTTCAACCACCGCTTCATCTGAGTCATGGAGCCTCGACAGATCACCGGGACACACAGGGAAGTGAGCGGGCTCCCCACACCCGTCTCGGCCCATGTTAGAGAGGAGCAACTCTCAGAACTCCGGCTCCTCACTGTGGCTGCAGGTCTCACACACACACGCACGCACGCACGCACGCACGCACACACGCTTTTCCATGTTTCCACCAACGGCACTTGTACAAGCAAAAAGAAATCAATGACTTGACAAATTTTATAAGCAAGAATATAAAAATATAATATAGAATTGTGGTGAAATTCGCCTAAGGTATAAACATCCATCCAGTAGAAAAAGAAAATAGAAGTAAACAAGAAAGAGTTAAAAAGAAATGTTTTCGAAGTAAGGTGTAGAGGTGTAAGTTGAGGTGTAAAGTAAGGTAAGGCCACACAGATTCACTTAGTATTAAGACCTGAATTAAGACCTGTAAAGCTCTGCCCGCATCATCTGTCGGCCATGCTGCTTTGTTATTTTCCGGTTTCTTCTTCGCAAGCAACAATAACTCCACCAATGACGAGTGGATGAGAGTGCTGTCAGCTAATTGGTCACAGAGCAGGAGAGGCAGGAACGTTTACTGTAGATTTTCAGATAAAGCGCCATGTATTCATTCAGTCTATTGACATTTTACACACTATTTTTGATTCTTACAGTAATACGGGACAAAGTGTTTCCCTTTTCAGCTCAATGCAGGACGCAAACTTTTGTGTCTGAATATGGGACCCTTCCGTTTTTCAAGGGGCGGGTGGCAACCCTAGTTCTGCATGAGAAGTTTGGCTTACCCTGAAACTCCACATGCAGTGGAACGTCAACAGAGCTTGAAGGTGGTGCCACACTGGCTCTGAGAAAATGTGTGCGTTGCACTTTGTGGCTGCCATTCAGAATACATTGGGTCGTGCTGTTGGGGCGTTGCAGTCGCTCTGATAAGCATGTTGCGATACCACACAACGTATGTATGTTCTCAATGGGAGCAACACAGTGTGACAAGACCATCTGCGATTTTGTCAGAGCCAGTGTGGCAGCTCCTTGACTGATGGTGGAGTGACAGTGTTGGTAACGTGCTGTTTAGGTGGTGCTGCAAATATGCTCATTGACCATTAAAGTGGTTGCCTACAGTGCAGTTACTTGAGCAGTGTAATTTCAAGGTGGGTACTCAAATATGATGTGTTTCTATCTTTGGCGGACTATGGAGCTTTCACAAGCAAATTTAACTGCATTCAGTGTTGACAAAGCAACAAAAGGGATCAGGTCATTATGCAAAATAAAAGCACCTGACTTGACACCACAACATATTTAACGTAACTGAGATGTCATAACTTCACAAACACTTGGAAGTTATGCTCTCCCAGGTGAAGTGACAGGCCTTTCGTGTCTTTCATGTCTTACCTGACCCCTTTAGGCCAAATGTTTTTATCCTAGGCCGGTGGATGCTTTTAGCACAGAGGGGACAGCTGGCACACCTCATGTGTTTGAAAAGTTTATTGGTGGGTTGATGGTGACTAGTATGTGAGTCAATATGTGCTTCATTAGTCGAGTGTTTTTGTGCTCATTTATTCAAATAGTCCTTGGTACTCATTATGTCCCCAAAATGAAAATGTTAATAACAGAAGAACGTAGTACTGAATTGATGACTATGTATGTAACCAGGTTGCTACTTGCCCAATGTGTGTCTGTGCAAATATGTTTTATGCCAATTAACTTTATTTGTGACTTAATGCACTCAGAGTGGAGTCAGAGTGACTTGGTGCGGGGCTCGAGACATCACTACTGGCAGCAGTGGACCCTGATCACAGACAGCAACGACCCCAAGAGCATCAGGACTGTGCTTCCACCAGCACCCTGTACCCCTGTCTCCCGAGAGTGAGCAGACACACACGCATACATATGCACACAAACGCATACATGCACACACGCACGCACATACACGCACACATACCGGCTATTATGGTTCATGGTTACTGAGTTTTCAATCCTCACTTGCGGGGATCACCCTTTCTACATGCCCTGGAGGTCTGAAAAAAATCACACGCACCAACTAAAGCTTGGTTAGCTTGTACATGCCTTGAAACATTTGAAAAGGTGATGTTTTGAACAGGTGATGTTTTGAACATGCTACCTGGGGGTTTATCGGGTGGACATGGCTGATGAGGACCTAATTAACATAATTTACATATTTTAAACATCGTAATGGGCACCTTGTGATCGTAATTTGCATATTTTACTTTTTAATTCAAATGTGTTAAGTGGGGACAAACAACAAGGGTATTACTTATGACGTTTAACATGTAAACACACAATATGAATGCTAAGATTTTGTTTGTGAAAATGTTCAATTCAACCTGTATTTAAAGCCCCACTATGTAGGATTAGTGGTCCTGGCACTCAGAAGAGCTGTCTGCTATCTGTCACTCCTGGAGAAGCACAGTGGCCTATGTGCATTTGTTGTTGCTACCGTTACCATCGCTGTTGATGGTACTGGTGCTCCTGCTGATATCTATCCGGTTTCCGGCACTGGACTATAAAAATAAACTTGCATTGCCTTATTGAAGACCAATAAAATCTTTATTGCACTTAATTGCAGAAAATTTACTCTTGGTTGGGACAGAAAGCAAGACGTCCAAAAAAGAAATAAGGCATTGATCATGCTTTTAAGCAATTATCATATCCAAATATAATAATTATTTTCCTATTTAGCTTTTGTGTTTTCAGTTGTTGTGTAGGTATTAAGGCTGCAATATTTGAAGCATCCATTTTTGATTTGTTGTACTTAATTGGTTAACTGAAAGTAGACAAACTGGAGAAGTATATTGCAGTTACAGCCTTTTTTTGTTGAACAAATTTATGTGGGCTGTCTTTTAATTTGTGGTGAACAAATGCTCTAGCCGTTGTCTTTTCCGAAAGAGTTGAGAAAGACATTTGTTTTTTAACACTGAAGGACAAGTATGTATAAGCAAGTGTGTACTTCCAATCAGAATGTCCTTGTGAAAGAGAAGTATGAGAGGCCATTTGAGAAATAAGTTTGTCTTATTCCAGTCAAGAATAAGGGGACTTTCTTTTTTAATGACACGATCAGCCCTTCTAATCACTTGATTACTACTGTCAGCCTATCAATTGAAGCATCACTAAAAATGATTTATGTCCACATCTGAAAAGTAACATCATGAATATAATTAGCTCTCACGAATCTCAGTGACCACTATCAAATTTCAGTTTTAAGATTGTTCAGAATGTTGAAATACATTTTCCACTGTTCAACCATAGTAATGAGAAAAAATGAATCTTGAGGACTGATAATGCTCCAGCTGTATAGAGCTCACTGGTAAACGAAGGCGGAAGGCAGGAGGAAGTGATTCCTCCGCTAAGGGTTCTGGAAAAAAAAAATCAGCTTTTACCTCAAAATATGAATTGCACTTGCAAAGCACTATATACTGTTGACAACAATGCATGTCAGTTTGTGTTGCTCTAATGACTTTTAATTGGTGCACTGAAACAAGTTGGTACAGTTAATAAATCTATTTATTGAGAGTTATTAAACTTTCTACCAGAGAAAAATGTAAACCTTTTTTCTTGAGCAAGCTACAGATTACAAAAGTGATTTTTATTTTTTTTTATTTTATGTGAATATAGCCAGCAGTAAGCCAAAAACTTAACATGTCTCAGAATAGAGGCAAAATACATTTTGACAATAACTTACAATACTTACCATCAACAGCTGACAGGTAGTCCTGTTGAGTCTGACCATCATCATCACTTTCCATATATATTTCCATATATGGTGAATACAAACAAAAAAAAGTCTACACACCATCTGGATCAATTGAGATTACATCCAAATTTTTTCCTTGAAATTCAGCTATCCTCCGCTGTTCGAGAGCCATGAGAACTTTGCTTATTTTGGCAAGTTGCAATGTCTTTTCTGACATCAATTTAAAGAGCTTACTACAAGTGTGACAAAAAGAAATTATGAAGCTCAATAGGCAAAAGACGAAAGCAAAACACCAAAGCTCCCATAATAGATGACTCGGGCTTGGACACCTGACAGGAGACCTGACAGGTGAAAACTGCAAGGTAGAACAGGAAAAAAATAGTGTCTACTGACACAACGAAACTGCCTCGGTATGAATGTGTCTCACACACTGAGTGAAGGTGTGTTGTGGGGATGCCGCAAGTGTCCAGAATAGAGCAAAAACTAGCAGAGAAAATAACCCAAGAGAAGACTAAATTGTGCACTCCACTGATTGGCTAATGTTTCAACTTAAAAATTCTCTTGCTTATAAAATCCTTTGGCATGAGGACTCAAAACTAAGTATCTTTACTTGAATTTAACTGTACTAAGCCTAAATTTGCCACATAAAAAATCACATTTGCATTTATTCAGTAAACTAGAATTCGAAGCAAACACTAGAGCTGGAAAAAAGTATATTGCATTTACTCCCTGATCATCACCACCAGATATTAATCAATTAGCAATAACCTGAACCAGTCGGCAAAATACACTCATGTAAACAAACGTGCTTGCCTGACATTTCAGTTTTACTCCACAACATAAAAAAGTTCACTTGCCAGCTGGCATCTTCTGCAAATTAAAGCCATCTAGTTTCTTCTCCTCCGTGGATTAGATATCGAACTGAAAATGGGTGATAAACCCATAGGTGATAAAGTGGGTGATTCTGCATGGGGACTCGGAAGTGGGCGGGCTCCACCACATATGGTCAAAGTGTCTGAGCACAGCAATGTCTGCAGTACTGTCCCTCAAAAGACGGGGTGATACAGAGCTCTCTCATACACAGGCACACATGCGTAAAACCATGTGTTTTGGGCCATTGCTAAAAACTTCACAGACAGCTTAGAATTGCTCCTTTAGTGATCTAGGTTTCCCTCATGGGGACCTGATTTTGTGTCCCCAAAGGGCAAGAGGTCCCCATCCCGGGACTGTGTTAACGGCTCGATTTAAGTGCCATTTCATAACAGCCGTTATCTCAAGGCACTTTACAAAGAGAGCAACAATATGCAGAAAGTGAAAAACCCCTGTCCTTAGACCCTTGCAAAGGCTGAGGAACAACTCCCACGAAAAAACCCTGGGTAAGGCAAAAACCTCAGGGTGAGAGACAGAGGAGGGGATCCTCACCCAGGAGGGACACAAGCAAAACAGTACTGATGGCTACACAGTTTAGAATAAAGGTAAATCAGAAGTTGAATCAGTCCAGTGTAGGAAGCGGGAAGAACCGCAGCAGGAAAAGCCAGGTTAAGGGGCGGAGTTCTGGTTGAGGGACGGAGTTCTGGTTGAGGGACGGAGTCTGGGATCCAGCTCAGCATCTATGGATTCTGGGAGGGAAAGAGGCACAGACACTCTGGGGACATGCAGTCCCCGGTCCATATGTTAGTCCTGCATAGTCACGGAATGGGAACCTACTCTTGAAGGTAGAGAGGGTGTCTGCCTCCCGGACTTAAACTGGTAGATGGTTCCACAGCAGAGGGCCTTGGTAGCTGAAGGCTCTGGCTCCAAATCTGGACTTAGGGATTCTTGGAACCACAAGTAGGCCTGCATTCAGAGAAGGAAGTGTCCTAGTGAGGCAATAGGGTTTTATCAGGTCTGAGATATAAGACGGTGCCAAACCATGAAGACCTTTATAGACAAGGAGAGGGAACTGAATCCTGAATAGGAAGCCAGTGCAATGAGGCCAGAACATTAGAGATTTGATCTCTCTTTCTGGTTTTAGTCAGGACACGAGCTTCCGCGTTCTGAATGAGCTGCAGAGTTTTCGGCGATCTGTTGGAGCTTCCAGCCAGTAAGGAGTTGCAGTAGTCCAGCCTGGAGTAGGTGCCTAATTTTAGCGATATTGCGGAGGTGGAAGTAGGCAGTCTGTGAGATTAACGTTACGTGGTAGCTAAAAGACAGGTCTTGATCAAAGCTAACACCTTGGTTCTTTATGGAGGTGGCAGAGGCAGTAGCAAATATACTTTGTAGAGCTATGGCGTCAGATATAATGTCACATAGGTGTTTTGGACCCATGAACAGGAACTCTGAGTTCAGAGTTCAGAAGGAGGAAATTATTAGTCATCCAGGCTTTAATGTCAACAGGGCAGGATTGAAGCCGCTGTAGACCATTGTGCTCGCCGGGCTTGATAGATAGATATAATTGAGTGTCGTCAGCGTAACAGTGGAAATCTATACTATGACTCCTGATGATATCACCTAGAGGGAGCAGAGAAAAGAACTGGGCGAAGCACAGATCCTTGTGGAAGCCCGTGGCTGACTTATGTGCATGGAGATTATCATTGACACATACAAAATGATATCAGTCTGAAAGATATGACCGGAACCAGTCTAAAGCTTCTGATTCAACGTTGATATTCCAGTCTTAAGATCTGGTGGTCAATTGTATCAAAAGCAGCACAAAGATCTAACAAGACAAGCACTGAAACAAAACCATGGTCAGACGCCATTACGAGGTCATTAGCGACTTTAACCAGTGCAGTCTCAGTGCTATGATTCATTCTAAAACCAGAGTGGAAGGACTCAAATAAACAATTGTTATTAAGGTGTTCTCAGAGCTGGTTGGCAATGATTTTCTCAAGGATTTTTGAGATGAAGATAAGGCTGGAGATCGGCCTGTAGTTCGCTAGGGTTCCTGGATCGAGGGACGGTTTCTTAAGGAGCTGATGGTGTGACTTCTTTCAGGGTTTGCATGTGAGTGAGAGTGTTACTCTCCAGTTGGCTTGAAAGAAACTGCAGTTTTCTCATGCAAGCCTTCACCAAGCTGTGCATTTGATGAACAAAAAGGCCCTTGCCTTGCAGTTTGGTGTTCAGTTCATTCATCAGTGCAGTCACATCGACAGTAAATGCAAAATCTGACATCCAGTCCTCTTCTGAGAGCTCTGGGATGTCCTTGCCTTTTTTTCTCACAGAAATCTCGAATCTCTGCTTTCAGGTCCCAAACTCTTTTTAGCACTTTGCCCAGGCTGAGCCATCTGACAGCTGTATGGTAGCCGATGTCACTATGCTCAGACTCATGCTCCTCTAGAAGTGCCACAAACTGTCTGCGATTCACTGCCCGTGCCCTGATGAAGTTTACTATTTTACTGACAACATCAATAACATGGGTAATTTTTAGCACTGACTTGCACAACACATGTTGGTGTATAACACAATGCAAAAATACCAACTTCTGATCTGTCAATTTCAGTCACTTTATCTTGCATACGAACATTTTTACTTGTAAGATTTGTGACACCTGCTGGTGTGTCCCACTTGTCTATACAGGCGTCTACCTCTGTAAACAAATCACTCCCTGTTGTTGTCCCTTTCATTGGCCACATTGCTGCAAGCTCCTCCATAATCCTGAAGTCTGTTATCCCACGAACAAGTATCAGTCGCTGGGCTGTGTCACGGACATCACAGCTCTCATTCAAAGCCAAGGAGAAGAAGTCAAAACTTGCCACTTCCAATTGCAGTTGAAGCTCCAAATTTCCCGCAATTTGCTTGACCCTTCTTGTCACGGTTCGCCTGGACAGCGGGGCTTGTTCAAATGCGACTTTTTTTATCAGGGCATGTTAGTGCTGCAGACTCCACCAAACACACTTTGACAAATTCCCCCTCCGAGAATGGCTTACTGTTTTTAGTGATTTTGTGGGATGTCAGAAAACTGGTCTTGGTTGCAGCTTCCCAGGATCCATGAAGCTTGGTAGAAAAAACTTGCTGCTTTTGTAGCTTAGCTTGCAACACTTCCGATATTCTGTCCCCTTTCAGCATCACCCAAGTTGTTGTATTTCTCTGCATGTTTCGTCTCGTAATACCAGCTGAAGTTATAGTCCTTAAACACACCGATCTGCTCCCCACAAAGAAAACACACAGCTTTACCTACCTTTTTGTTGAAAAGCCTGCATTCGGCATCAACCTTTCTTTTTTTTTAGCAGAATCGGACATCATTGAGGGCTAAAGTCGTCTCGTCACTTGCTGTAACAAGGAGCTAATCGTCTTGATATACGCATGCGTCATTATGTGTGTGAATAAAGACAACTGCCATTTCAGTCCATGCATGAGGTGAAATGAGAAAACATGTTTATTTGGTAATTTCCAGTTAACCTTACGCGCGCCAGTCAGAGTCAACCAAAGTGCCATATGTGGTCCGCGGGCCGTACAATGCCCAGGTCTGCAGTAGACGCTATGTGTTTCTTAATTGCTTGTCTGATCTTTATAATTTTGTTATTGAAAAAAATCATGAAGTCGCCACTGCTGAGATGTGTGGGAACACACTGCTCAGTGGAATTATGACCGAGTCAGCCTGGCTACAGTGCTGCACAGAAACCTGGGGTTATGCTTATTTTCCTCAATTAGAGAGGAGTAGTATCTGGCTCTTTCATTACACAGAACCAGCCTGTACGTTTTCAGACTATCTTTCCAGGTCTGAAAAATAGTCGTTTTTAGTCAAGCACCATTTCCTCTCTAACTTATGTGCTAGCTGTTTTAGGTGGCGAGTTTCTGGTGTATACCAGGGGGCTGATCTTGGTCAAGATATCATCTTTTTTGTTAGGGATGCAACCGAGTCAAGAGTTTCATGAAGGGAGGTAACAAAGCTATCGGCAAGGTGATCAATGAAAGAGGGACTTGGGCTTTCATAGCAAAGAGGAGATGTAGCACCGAGAGAACAAGGGAATCGCTTCCTTAAAGTTTGCTAAGATACTGTCAGTTAAACGTTGTGCATGTATACTGCTTTTCTTTCTCACGTGACCAGCTAGAAGGAAGTTAAAAGTGATTAAAGAGTGGTCAGATATAACTGGGTTAGGGGGAGAAACGGTCAGGTGTTTAATTTCAACACCATAAGAACAAGGTCCAGGGTGTGTGTATCTGTGCTTAGCCTTAGCCAGCAGCTTCAATTTAGACTCAATGTCGCCTGCTCTGGCCCCCGGGATGCAGTCTATGGCCGCTGGACTCGTTAACTTCACATTCCGTAAGATAGAGTCGCCAATGACCAGACGTTTATCCTCGGTGGGTGTGTCGCCGAGCGGGGAGAACCTGTTGGAAGTGGGAAATGGTAGGTGGGCCTCGGTGGACTTTGGCCGAGAACGACGCTTCCCTCTGACAGTCACCCAACGTCCCTTTGTTCCCGGCTGCTCGGGAGAAGCCGGAGGGGAGCTAAGGGGAGTTTCCAGATCGCTAAGCCTGGCCTCCAACCTGACCAATAGACTACAGTGCTTACACATATCACCCTCGCCAAAGGAGACAGGGGAATAACTAAACATATGGCACACTGAGCAGGAGACAGGAGAAGCAGAAGGGGCCATTGCTAACCGGGCTTTGTGGGCCTTTAGAGACTGAGACACAGGCTGAGGAATCTTTCTGTAGTTCTTGAATATCAAATTCCTCTGTTTTTAGGCACAATACCCTTGACAGTTTCTTTGAGACCCATCCGGTGGAAACACGCTTGATCTGTATCTTCAGCTTCCTTCCAATTGTTCTGCCAATTTTTAATTGTCATGTTTAGCTTTTTCAAATGAGATGTCTTTTGTTATAAGAACATCAGGCTCCCTAATTTCTGGTTCGATGTTGAATCCATAATACGTTAGCTGCCTCATTTTGTCCCTAACTGCCTTCAGGTGGGGTTTTGCCTGCCCTGTGTAAAACTTTGGCTCTGCATGGAGCCTATTCATCATTTCTCATAAAGGTTACAGTCTGTCTGTTTGCATCACATTGGTTTGGGTTTGACAAGAGTGCTTCTTCAGTATGTCTTGCTTTCATTGTCCTGTTCATTGTCACCGTTTATGTCCTGTTCACTATTTGCTACAGAATTCGGTGCCTTTCTCACCTTTTGTTTCAATGCCAGTATCATCATTTTGTTTTTCCTGTTCTTGCGTCGCTACCTTATTAAACCTTAAGTGATGCACTCTAACAAAATTTCCACCAAGACTTCCACAAATCCAACATCTCCTTCTTGATCAATACCTTGGTCCCTTCCATTCTGCACTGTCAGCAGGTTTGTAATAGACCTTGTCTCATATTTTTCATCATTGGATCTGAGTTAAGCGTGAAACAGGTGGATCACTCGAACTCCTTGGGTTCCTCCCGGAAGAGCAAGAGGAAGTGTCCAGGGAGAGGGATGTCTGGGCGTCCCTGCTCAGGCTGCTGCTCCCACGTCCCATATTTTACTCCACAATGTGGAGTAATACATTTCCCTCCAACTCCACCTGTGCTTGTGTCCTTCCCACTCAGGGCAGAGTCACCTTTCCTCCACATAAGAACCACATGCAACAAAAGAGAATACTAAGTTAACACATGCTGGTTGCATTGTGTGTAGGATTAACAATGACCCATTAATAGATTCACTATGAACAATGTCCCCGCAATGTCAACTCAACTCCTTATCCTCCTTCTCAGACTGCTGAGTGGACTCTCTCCTGTCCAAGGCCTGAGAGCGGTAGTCAGAGAAATGGTTGACGGCCAGCAGCTCCTGGAGGTGAGCGCAGTGTGGTGCCAACAGTATCCTGTGTGTGTGTGTATGTGTGTAGCTCTGATTGGTTCATGCTGTTTGTGACTGCTGGTGCTCAGGTGTGGGATGTCCATGGCCTTAAGAACTGTCTCAACTTGACTGCTCTCAACAAACATGGCAGGCTGTACAACGATGGTGAGATGCACCAGTCACAGCTGCAACATGTGACTTGCTTGGTTTTACATCAGTGTCACTGATCTCTTTTTCTTTTCTCTGTATTTCCAGCCCAGTTTGGTTGTCTGTCATGGTCAGAATGTGAAAAAAAGCTGCTGTACGTGGCTGAGAGGAACAAGAACTCGTCAATGGAAACAGTTGATGGGGATTCAGCATCTGGGAGGGTATTACCACACATACACATACACACACACACTGAATACGTGTGTATTTTATTTTTATTTTCCTTTTGGGTATTTGTTTGCTGAAACAGGACAAGAATGTGTACTGTGAGGACTGGGGCGAGGCTATGACTGATAAGAGCCTTCCTGCAATTTGTGTGGTCAACCTACTGAGTGGCTCAGTCAGTGTTTTGTCAGGCGTCCCACCTGATGTCTCACCTGGCCAGGTAAGGACTGCCAGGCCCCTAAGCTCCGTAACACATGCTTAACATTGGTTCTCTTCTTACTGTGTGTGCATATGCGTGTCTACATGGGTGTGTGTGTGTGTTTGATCCCACAGGCTTTGTGGGCTCCGGGAGCTGAGTCTGTGCTTTTTGTGGGTTGGTACCATGAACCGTTCAGACTGGGACTTAAGTTTTGCTCCAACCGCAGGTCAGAGGGTTTCTTTCTTTTCAGCCTATGAAAACCAGCCACTGCATTGTTTTCATGATTAGCTGATTTTGTTGGACTGGTAAATGAAATGAAATCACTGAAAAGATCTGTCAAAGAAAGGCATTAGGTCCTCAAATATCTTGTTTTGTCTGCACCTGAAAAGATATTCAGTTTTCTGTCTTTGAGGAAATAGTCACTACTGACCCCGATATTTCACTAGATCAGGAATCTGCAACCTGTGGCTCTTTCATACCTCTGTTGTGGCTCCCTGTGACTTTGGAAAAAAAGTACCGCAATTTCCGGACTATGGACACTTTTACAGCATACGTCATCAAAAAGCTGCCTGCGCATTGTGACAATGGAAGTGCTGTTGTTCCCCATTCATTCTGAATGAGACAGACAAGACAAAAAGAGAAAAGTTGAGGTAGCAAAAGGTTTCCAGCATTAAAATGTCTGGTTGTTGGGTTAATGGTTGACAGAATCAATATTCTACCAGCGGAGGAAAGTTTTATAGGATTCTGAGAGGATCGTGACCATTGAGGGTTGGAGCTATTTGAAAGCAATTTGAAATCAATCAAGTGTCTTTTTTTCATAGTTCAAAATGTTTTTGTTACATGCAGAAATAAAATTCTGCGTTCTCTGTAGCAGGTCATTGATTTCATCTATACAACACATTTATTATATTTTTGGTGGGGGTGTGCTACTGCCTCGGACCTGATCTCTGTCAGGGATGTTTCTGCTTTGCTTGCTTTCTCTCTGACTCTCTCTCTCTCTCTCTCTCTCTCTCTCTCTCTCTCTCTCTCTCTCTCTCTCTCTCTCTCTCTCTCTCTCTCTATCTATCTGCACTCTGTGCAACTTTTTTCCCTCCCATTCAAATCGGAGACATTTTTGGGGGAAGTTTTAACCGGGACCATGGCGGTTACCATGTCGCAGCTGTCAGGTGGCGCTCACGCATCTAGTGGAATATGGGGGTTAAAAAAATTATTTAAAAGAATAATCAATTGTTGGCATTCATATTTTAAAAGCATATTGAAATAGATGCATATTATTCCATTTGTTGATGTTTAGACAAATCTTTAAGTGGTTTGCAGCTTTAAGTTGTTTGCAGCTGTTGTATACTACAACAGGCCTGAGAGCAAGTGGAGGAAATTACAGATTCAGTTTTTCATCTCTTCCGTGTAATATTGTATTTCAGATCAGCATTATTCAGACTCCATCTCAATGGAAAGCTTGGTGAGCATTTGCTGTGTCTTTTTGTTGTTGACTTGCACTTTTAATCCGTTACCACTGAGCTAATCTGATCCTGTGTGCGTCCTCCTCCTTCAACACCAGAGCGTCTCACAGAGGATAATCTGTCTGTCTCCTGTCCCCGGCTCAGTCCCGATGGCTCCATGCTTGTCTACCTGCAGGGACAAGTGTTTGGCCCTCACAGCCAGTGCCTCAGTCTGCAGCAGGTATAAAACATATTACATTACTAGTTTAGACACAGAGAGTTGCTCAGGAGTCTGCTTTGTATTTTGTGTTTCCTGCTTATAAAAGGGACTCTCTGTCCTCCACAGTTGGATCTGCAGATTGGGAAGACATCCTCGCTGTTGGATGTTGTTCATAGGCCACAGCAGGGTACGTTAGTATGGCGGTATTTTTGTTACTTTATTATTTGCAAATATGTATCTCGTTTTGTGTGTGTGTACTCAGATTTACAAATGTGTATCTCAATCTGTGTGTTACATTTGTTTTACATAAATATGTAAAACAAATCCTTGTCTGTATTCAGCAAGTGAAGACAAATCTACAAATGTGTAAGAGTGAACATAAACCTGTAAATATGTACATAACAGGGTTCCCACACATCCTGGAAAATGATTGACCAATTTTCCAATCATAGAAAACATATGGAAAATAAGAAAAAATAAGGAAATTCTTAAGTTGTCCTGGGAAATTATCTATCCTCCCCCGGCCTGGTGGGAGAAAAGATATGCATGTGCATGTCTGGGCAACATACGGCACAGACCCGTCTGGGTCACTTCGAAGGAACTTTATAACTTCAGCAAACATGTTACTGGATAATGAGTTACAATGTGGGCTGCGGGAGATCTGATAAAAGGTGATATGACTTCTGTTTTTACCAACATTTTTCCTGATGGAAGGTTGTAATGTAGTGAGAGAAGAAGAGGTGAATTACACTTGAAGAAAGTGAACGAGTGAATTCTCTGTGTCTCAGGTGAGTTTGCTGGTATATATGAAGCCCTGGCACCTTGCTGCTGGTCTGCAGACAGTCAAAGAGTGGTGTTCAGCAGTGCCCGCGGAAACTGGAGGGTAACCTCTCATTATTATCATTTATTATCTTCTTTGAGCTTTTCTTCATTTCATGTGAATGTTTTCTTCTCCCTCCCTCTCCTATCTCTATCTCTCAGGATCTCTATATGGTCGACATCAGTTCAAACAAAGTGACCTTCCTCTCTGATAGTAAGTGTCTGTCCTCTTATTGCTGCTCCTTCACCACCTTGGCACACTTCTCTGTTTTCCTCTCAATCATCCACCTCCTCCTAGTCACTCACCTGTCTCACCCCTGTCCCCCATTAGCCTTCCTTTCTCCTCCATCTCCTGCCCCCCAAACTCTTCCTACCTTCCTCCCTTGCCCCCTCCTCCTGCCCCAACTCTCCTATTCTTCAACCTCCTTTTTTCACCACTTCTAGATCCTCCCTAAATGTCTTGATTGACTTTGACTGAGGTGTGTGACTGACTGGGGTGCAGGGAGGCCTGATCATATTAATCTATAGATAAATTGTCGTTCTCTCCCATGCACACTTTTAATACACCAATAGCTCTAAATACATTCTCTAACTTGAAAATCATTGCAAGGGTAATATTTGTATTGCAACCACGAGACATTTATGCACACAGGCACACAAAACAATACTGATATGTTGCCTGTTGTACTCAAACCAAAACCCCAAAAAATACACAGGTCTTTGTAATTCAATTATGGCACAACATTGTTGGCATGTAGGTTGGAGCTCATCCGATTTTGTGATACTCACTTATTCGAAGTGGTCCTCACCAACCCATTTACACACAAGAACTGTTAGTGGCCGTCTCCTCAAACCTTCTGGTTTTGCAAGAACTGTGAAATATGATGGATGAAATCAGACCCGGAGATGGCAGGTCTGTCAGCAGTGGGAAGCTCTGAGCTCCTTCCACAACAGCAGCCACAGCCTTCATAGCCACGGGTCTCTGTAGGATGCAGACCAGCATGTAGCTTTTCAGGCACACTATGCAGAAATGTACAACACTCATAAACTCTCCATTCACTCATAAAATTCACATCATTACCAGTGAGTTGTTCTGTGAGAACAGAAATTCTTATTCCCACTCTCACTGTCGCCAGAAGCAGCAACGGCTCAGCATCATCTCAGCAGCTACGGAAAGGGTAGGGGAGAAGAGAGGGACAGCAGCAACAGTAGACAGTTGACAGTTAGTAGATCCCCCTCTCGGTGTCCTCTCCTTCAATGCCGAGTCCTGTGTATTGTGAGTTAGTCTAACGTGCCATTAAAATCGGAAGGGCTGGGAGTCTGCTGCCACAGGCTCCCACACCCCCCCCACTCTAGTGTGTGTTGGGAGTGCTGTGTGTGTGGTGGGTGTGAGCGCTGGTCCCCCATGCGTCCTTGCCACATACCCCAGCCCAGAGGAGGTCAGGGCTGCCATACCCAGGGGCATTCCCAGTTATCCTCATAGCCCCAGAAGCCACCTCTAGACCCTGTGCCTGAGTGCGCCAGTGCGTATCCACACAGCAGCGGACGCTGCCCAATCACTGCCCTGAGAAAGTGCACAGCCTAGCCACAACCTCCCACACTAGTCAGTGGAGGTACTGAAAGGGGCCCCACATCATCTCAAATTCAGCCATCTGGTTTCTGGAAGAGGCAGACATTCTCTCCATGAAGACATAGTCTTGAATGTTTATTTTTGTCTTTCCAATTCATGAGGATAGTTTTCTTTGCGATGCTTAGAGCAGTCAGCAGTAGCTGGGTTTGGTGGGATTCCAGATCAGTGTTGCTCAGGTCCCCTACCACAGAGTGATGGTAAGCTGGTATGGGGTGCCCAAGCCACACAGATAGGTCTTTGCAAACCTGCCAGAATTGATGAACTGATGTGCATTGCCGCATTGCATGAAGGTAGTGGTGTGGTGTGCTGTCTTCACAGTGTGTGCAGGTATCAGATTGCACAAGTCCTATTTTCAAGATTTCGTCTTGCTTATTGTGTTCTGTGGAGAATTTTATATTGTATGAGCTGCAAATTTGGATGGGTCACTTTGAAGGTGTGAATGCAGATCTGCTCTCAGAATTCATAGTTTAGAGTAATGGCCATGTTTGTCCCATTTAGAGGATGGCAGAGCAACTGAGCAGTCAGTCTTTCTTAGTAGTGTCTATATTTTGGATAGTAGTTTTGGAGGTGATAGGTTGAGGAAATGTTCCACTACGGGGAGGATGTGTGAATCTACTTGGGTGGATCTAATTTGGTCTGGATTATGGATTTGAGCTGTAAATATTCCAAACTATTTTTGGTGATGCCATATTCTATCACAAGGTCATGGTCATTCTTGTCTTTAGTTCCTGTCTTAAGTTTAGTTGTTTAATGACATCTGACATATGTGTTATATTCCCTTTGTCTTCCATGAGGAGCAGTTTAGTAGTTGCGCAACCTGAGGGATGTCTGGGTTGTTCCAGATGGGTGCCAGTCCACACAGAATAATTGAAGAACCTGAGATTTTGAGGAATTCCCACCTGGCTGTCAGAGAGATGGCTATGTGTTGGTTTCCCTACAATTGTGCCGTTTAAGAGTATTACTGCTAAATGGTAAGTCAGAGATTTGAATTTCTCTATAGTGTGTTTGTTCAATATCTAGCCAGGCCTGATCCAATGGGTCATGTTTGGTACGTTTTATGATATACTGGATTCTGTTGGCTAAGAAATATTGGTAGAAATTTGGCAGATCTAACCTGCCAAATTATTTGGGTTTTTGTCATGTCTTTAAGCTAATCCAAGGTTTTTTCTTCCCTGACAAGAACTTTGTGATGCTTGAGTCCAGAGATCTGAACCAAGCAGGCGAGGGATGCATTGGAATCAAGGAAAACTGGTAGTTCACTTTGGAAAGGACCATCATTTTTATTGTTGGTATTTTTCCCATTAGTGCAGAGGGAACTTCCAGTTAAATCTATCAGATCCTTTTTCTGCACCTAAGGAGACTATTATTGAGTTCAGGTTGTAAGTATTTGAATAGTCCATTAAGTTAAAAAATTTGCACGTGTTTGATGATTGTCTGCTCTTGATAAAGCCAGTCTGATCTATGTGTATTATGTAGGGGCCCAGCTAAAACTTTGCAAATCAGCTAAAGATCGACATTAATGAGTGAGATGGGACACTGATGGCAATTTGAGATCTTTGTCTGTTTTAAGGAGGATGCTGATGTTTGCAGAATTCATACTGGAGGGAAATGTACCTTTTGTTTTAATGTCTGGTAAAATCTTAAAAAAGGGTAGGTGCGACTATTGGCAGTAACTCTTTGTAGAATTCTTCTGGGAAGCTATCTGCTAGAGATCTGTTCTTTATTGAGCATTGGAAGATTTACAGTATTTAGAAAGCCCTCTATAGCAGTACCTGGTGGGTCTATTTGAGAGGAATATGAGTTCTACTAGAAGTCACTGAAGGCGTTATTAATTTCTTCAGGGGAGTGGATTGTTATTCCCGCTGAGGTTCTGATGGAATCAATTGTTGTTTTCTTTTTGTTTTGTTTAAGTTGGTTTGCTAGTTGGTTTGCTGGTTTGTTTTTCTCTTGTGTGATGAGTGTCGCGTCAACACAGAACATTCATTCAAACATTCACTTAAGGCACAGCCACGTGGCCTAGGCTCCGAGCCTGCAGGGGGCGGAGAGAGAGCTGGTGTTCTTAGGGTGACCAGGAAGTCAATCTGTGCTTCCTGTTGCGGCCATATCACCTGCATGCCTGCATGGAGAAAGGGGTTTTTGTGAACAAGGGAGAAGCATCTAGGACAAGGAGGTGCAGAAGAATCACGCAACTGGACGGGGAAGATTACTCAGCTCACAGTCAAGACGCAACTGGTTATCAACCTAATCAACCTGATCAATCTATCTACCAAACTCAATAAACAAAAAGAAAAGGAAGATTTGAGTTGTACCTCTGCGTCCTTCAGACTAGGCTCTTCTCAAGTTTGAGCAGGAACTGAGTAAAATCTCAATAACTTGACAGTTGATAACCAGCGTGGCAGTGAAGACAAGGATTAAAGGCCTAAAGTCCAATAAGCTGTCGACGCAGAGGAAGACTTAACTGCAAGAATGGCGAAGGAAGTTTGAGAACAGAGAAGCAACTCAAGAAAGAGCCAGAATGGAGAGTGGCATATGGCGCTCAAGTCCATGAGATGGTGGAAAGGAGAGCAGCGAAGAAACTCACCAAAGAGATGATTGCCAACTGGAGGGGGCCAGTATGGTACGTCAGCCACCTGGTGGCGCCAAACCCACATTCCGTCACCACGCCCGTGAGTCTGGTATGGAACAGCAGCCAGAAGTTCAAGGGAATCAGCATGAACGACCTCCTGCTGAAGGGGCCTGATGTGCTCAACCCCATCCGAGCAGTGCTACTCAGGTTCAGAAGAGGTGTGCATGCTGCACTCGGTGACATCAAGAAGATGTATAATTCTGTGTGGTTAGAAGACCTGGAAATGCACCTCCACAGATTTCTCTGGAGAGATGCAGAAGATGGAGAGATTGAAGAATATGCCATCACCAGAGTGAACATTGGCGATCGACCAGCAGGGTGCATCGCACAGCTGGCCATGAGAGAGACCGCAAAGCTGTCTATGTTTGCTCACCTGGAGGAGGAATGTAGGATCCTAGAAGAGGACTCTTATGTCGATGATGTCCTAACCTCCCGCAATGACCTGGAAAAGCTGGATGAAAACACCAAAAGAGTAGAGGAAATTCTGAAGGCAGGCGGATTCTTCCTCAAGCCCTGGGTCCGGTCAGGCCAGAGTGGGAGGCAGGAGCATGTGTCAGGGGAGCCACAGCCATCATCAGACAGAGTGCTTGTCCTTCCAAACCAAATGAGAGAAGAAGACAACAAAGCTCTGGGGGTCGGTTACCTTGTTGAAAGTGACAGACTGTACCCAATGACCTCAATCAACTTCTCAAAGAGGAGGAAGAAAATGAGAGTGAGTCAAAATCTCCTGGAAGAAGAGGTGAGAGGAAAAACTCCAAAGCCACTGACTAGAAGACAGTTGCTAAGCCAAGTAGCTAGCCTGTATGACCCAATAGGCCTTGTCACACCGGCTAAACAAAAGGGTGCCATTCTAGTCAGGAGAGCATTCCAAGAAGCTGGAAGCAGCGCCACCCGAGACACCTGGGACAAGCCACTGTCTGACAAGTTAAGGGAAGAAGCCATCCAGCTGTTTGAAGAATACACACGTCTCAGCCAGATCACCTTCCACAGGAGCCTTACACCAGGTAACAGGATTGGGAAACCATGGGGAGTAACATTCTCTGATGGAAGTGACCAGAGCTATGGCGCCGTGGTATACTTCAGATGGGAGACGACACAAGGCGTTGAAGTCAGACTGGTTGAATCCAAAGCAAAGCTCACACCACTCGACTAGAAGGGAGAGCCAGTGAAAGCTGAGATCTGTGGTGCTGTCTACGCAGTTCGTCTCAGAAGATACATTGAGAAGCACAGTCGAATGGAGATTGGGAAATGGCTCCATCTGCTCGACAGTCAAACTGTGTTGGGAGCAATCCAAAGAGACAGCTATGGATATCAAACATTCTTTGCTAACAGAGTTGGAGAAATCCAGAAATCCACATCTGTCAATGACTGGTGGTGGATCTCGGGTGACCTCAATGTTGCAGACATCATAACAAGAGGTGCAGCTCCAGCGGACCTCCAAGAGAACTCTGTGTGGCAGAATGGACCTGAGTTTCTAAATCAACCTGTGGAAGAGTGGCCGAAAAAGTCTGCCAAAGAAATCGTAGCCTACGCCAAAAAAGGCATAGACAGACTCCAAAGGAAGTCCTTCTCAGCAGCACTGACCAGGTCACAGGTCAAGAAGAACAGAGGTGCTGTTCCATGTGGTGCAGCCACGCCAAGTTCCCCAGTCACAGTCAAAGACGAAAAGGACGATGATGTACTGCAAAGCAGTCCAGAGGGGAGCAAACACAAGATTCCAGCCCGAAGACCACCTGCTGGTTCTGCAGTAAGACAATTGATTGACATGAAGAAGTTCAGCAGCTTAACCAAGTTGAACAGAGTCATTGCCTGGGTATGGAGAGCTGCAATGAAGTGGAAGATGGTGCTAAAAAAGAGCTCAGTCAATGCCTCAAGTAGACCAAAGTGGGAGGAAATTTCTTCAGCAGAAGTGAAGTCCAGAGCCAAAGAAGTTGTACTTACCGTCAGTGAGTGTGAAGATGCACAAAGAGACCTCTTCCTCGCAGCTCAAGAGGATGCAGTCTTCCATGACACCACCCTCAACAGACTTGCTGTGTACAAAGATGCTGACACTGGCCTCTTAGTCTGTGGAGGAAGATTTCAGATCTTTAATGATGAGCAAACCACTGTACCGATCTTACCTTATGATTCCTGGTTATCCACTCTGCTAGCTCAAGAAGCCCACAATGCCAACCATGAAGAAATTGCGGGCACACTACTTCGGATGAGAAAGAAAGCCTGGGTGGTAAAAGGCAGAAAAGTGGCTCAGAAGATTGTTGACAGCTGTGTGACATGCAGAAAGGCCAGAGCCAAGAAATGCCAACAGATCATGAGTGACCTCCCGTCTGAGCGAATAACACCTGCCAGGCCATTTGAATATACAACTGTGGATCTATTTGGACCTTATGAAGTGAAGGACGAGGTCAAAAAGAAAGTAAGGCTCAAGGTTTGGGGAACTGTTTTCTGCTGTATGGCATCCCGAGCTCTGCACACAGATGTTGTCAGTGACCAGTCATCTGAAGGTTTCCTGCTGGCCTACAAGAGGTTCACTGCGCTCAGAGGGCATCCGAAGAAACTGTGGTCAGACCCTGGAAAAAACTTTGTGGGAGCCAGACCTGCCCTAAGAGAACTGTACCTCTTCCTGGACCAGCTGAAAAAGTCTAAGATTGAAAATGAAGCCTCCAAGCATGGAACAGAATGGAGCTGGAAATTTCACCCTGCTGATTCCCCTCATAGGAATGGAGCTGCAGAGGCGGCTGTTCGTACGGTGAAACGCGCTCTACACAACCTAGGAGGAGATGGATGCTTTACATGGAGTGAGTTCCAAACCTTTCTATACATGGCTGCTAATCTTGCCAATGAGAGACCCATAGATGCCAGAACCCAGAGTCGGGAGGACTGTGTAGACTACATCAGCCCAAATTCCCTTCTGCTTGGAAGATCTGGACCCAGAGGAGATCTGGGTAGCTTTGAGTTTGGAGGCTATGCCTATAAAAGATTAAAAACGATCCAAACTGAAGTTAACCGGTTCTGGAGGAAGTGGAGTCAGTTAGCAGGGCCTAATCTATTCATTAGAAGTAAGTGGCACACAGCACACAGGAACGTGGCTATTGGAGATGTGGTCTGGCTGGCCGACCAGAACGCTTTAAGGGGTCAGTATAAACTTGCCAGAGTCATCAGTGTCAACACTGACAAGAAGGGCATCGTCAGAGATGTTCATGTCCGAACCTTCCCCAGTTATCCAGTCCCGACCATGAAATCAGCTCAAAAAGAGAAAAAGAAACTCTCAACCAAAATCCCCTCTACAGTTCTTCATAGGGACGTCAGACGTGTCATCATCCTACTACCTGTAGAAGAACAGAAGCAAAACCATGACTGAATCTGACACTGTGCATCCATGACTGGTGTGACCTCCCTGGGTTCAAGAACCAGGAGGTCAAGTGGGAGGTGGCGCGTCAACACAGAACATTCATTCAAACATTCACTCAAGGCACAGCCACGTGGCTTAGGCTCCGAGCCTGCAGGGGGCGGAGAGAGAGTTGGTGTTCTTAGGGTGACCAGGAAGTCAATCTGTGCTTCCTGTTGCGGCCATATCACCTGCATGCCTGCATGGAGAAAGGGGTTTTTGTGAACAAGGGAGAAGCATCTAGGACAAGGAGGTGCAGAAGAATCACGCAACTGGACGGGGAAGATTACTCAGCTCACAGTCAAGACGCAACTGGTTATCAACCTAATCAACCTAATCAACCTGATCAATCTATCTACCAAACTCAATAAACAAAAAGAAAAGGAAGATTTGAGTTGTACCTCTGCGTCCTTCAGACTAGGCTCTTCTCAAGTTTGAGCAGGAACTGAGTAAAATCTCAATAACTTGACAATGAGTGAGGAGTAATGTTATTTTACCAGGCATAACTGCTTTTGCCGTCTCCCAGAGGATACAAGGTGAGACTCCTGGCAGGTCATTGAATTCAAGAAATGCTGTCCACTCTGTGGATAGAGAGTGGACTCTCTAGGGGCTAGGGTGGTAAGGTGGCATTCAAAGTATATGAATTACGTTACCTGTGGTCTGATGTAAATTGAGGGTTTATTAAAACAACCAGGGGATGGAGTCATGGTCACGATTAAGATGCCTCTTGAATAATAGTTCATCCACCGCGATTACAGCCTGGGATCCAGCTTTTAGGAACCCCTTCCTGGTCGGGAACAGGATGCTGCGCCACTGGTTGTTCAGCCCGAAGTCAGCCCCCTGAAGCTCATGGCCTTTGCGCTTCACCTGCTCCTTCACCTTGAAGCACTCGAACTTGGCTACGACGGGAAAGGACGGTGGCTGTCAGGCTTCCTCCCTCCAGGGCAATGCACCTGGTGAAACTTGATGGTTTCCACACTGTGTGTCAGGATCTTGAGGTGTTGCTGGAGGAACTGTCTTCATTCGGGCACTCTGGAATCCCAGAGAACACAAGGTTGTCCCTCATGCTCCAGGCCTGCAGATCGAGGATGGCCTCCTTGATGGGCCTGTTTTCTTTAGTAATCTGGGTCACCTCCATGGTAAGTGAGGTCACCGACTCACAGAGCAATTTATTTTCTGTGGCAAGTTTGACCACCTGTTGCTGGCTGAATTCCAGTCACTCTTGCAGGGCTTCAAAATCCTTATGGAGGATTTCCACAAGGTTGAGGTGCACACGTTTGCTGGACATGAGGGCTCCATCCTGAACAACCTGATATATTAACTTCCTACCTCACTCATAGCGGTCCCCAGTGGTGACGGGAAGTATCAAGGTTTTAAGCTTGTATTAATCCTACATAATTGACAACATCAACCTCCTTCCACTTTTAATACATGCAGAACAACTCGACAAAGCTACATTATGAATGCTGTGTCCTTGTGGCGGGCACGAATAGCGATCCCTCACCATGTATTATGGGTGTTTTTTTCAAGGTTTAAGAAACTCTTTTCATCATCATAATTGTTATACTGATTGAGGAGGGAGTGTTTTGGCATTTGATTGGGGCAGAGCCCATGGCGGGCCCAAATTCAAAAGTAGCACCCCCTAGGAATTTTGACCAATCCCCTTAAAGATTTTTGTTTACTCTGTCATCGGCAAATGAAAATTGGTATTCAAATGCATCCTAAAGAGATATACGAAAAAGTCTCTTGACATGGTGACCGAAACCCGAGTTGGCCATTTTGATTTGAATTTTTGAATTTTGAAACCTCTCCTCTGATCGGGTTACCCAACTGGCTTCAAATTTGGTCATCGATGGACCAAGCTGAGAAAATGTTAATAACAGATTTTTTTTAAGTCGAAGGGCTACTAGCGCATAACTAATTTTCGTCATTCCTCATCAATATTTCAAAATTTGTGCTGAGCAGGCAATTCATCATAGAAGCTTCAAAATTGCTGGACATATTTGTATTAAAAGCCTGAACAGCCAGGAAATGCCCTTGTCAACGGGCATGGCTAAATGTCTCTATAGCGCCACCTTGAATTTTTTCAAAACCCCTTCTCATGAAATTTTTGCGGAGTAGAAAGAATATTTATGGGCATATAGACTTTGTCCAGATGCACAAAAAATCACTTGCACCCCCCCCATACCACCCAGTGGTAAAGGGGGCACCCCAGGCCAAGAAGGAGATAGGGCTGCAACAACACTATATATAGGACTATCATCAGTGACTTTGTCAGCTGGAGCAAGCTCAACCACTTCCAGCTCAACACCAGCAAGCAAAGGAGATGATTGTTAGCTTCCAGAGGAAAGCATCCCAGTTCGCTCCACTAAACATCCAGGGATCAGACATTGAGGTAGTGGTAAGCTACAAATTCTTGGGTGTTCACCTTAACAATTAACTGAACTGGACTGATAACACGTGTGCAATGAAGTGTGCAAGACCCCCTTAAGGACTTTTTATGACTCTGCATTGGCGGGAGGCAGCATCGACAGGGACAGGAGCCAGCTCAATAGACTAATCAAAAGAGCGAGCTCGGTCCTGGACTGTCCCCTGGACTGTATAGAGGAAATGAGGGAGAGAAGGATGTAAGCGATAACACCCCCCTACATGACACTGTGCTGTGCCCGAGCAGCTCCTTCAGCAGCAGATTGTTACACCCACAGTGTAAGAAGGAGAGGCTCCGCCGGTCCTTCATCCCAACTGCTGTCAGGCTCTACAACATATACAACACCTGATTATTTTTGTAGACACTGGGATCACTTCACGCACGTTAATATATTATTGGTCATCTCTTTAACTCTGTGGAATAATTTATTGAACAATAGGGAATAAATTTTGTCCCTTTGTCACTTTACCCTACACTGTATTTTTTAAATTTGTATCTTTTTAACTTATTTTCTTTAGTAGTGCTATTCTTTTCTGTTTTTAAATGACTGTATGTACATTATGTTTTTTTGTCTCTTTTTCTCACTTTTTTTGCTGCTGTAACATGAATTTCCCTGTTGTGTAATCTATTCTGATCTAATCTAATCTTCATCTAAAATATCCTAGAGAAAATCATTGCCAACCAGCTGTGTGAATGCCTTAATAACAATATCTTATTTCAGATCTTCCAGCCCAGTTTTAGAATTAATCATAGTACTGAGACTGCACTGGTTAAAGTCACTAACAACCTCTTCATGGCGTCCAACCAAAGTCTTGTTTCAGTGCTTTTCTTGTTATATCTTAGTGCTACTTTTGATACAGTTGACCACTAGATCTTACGAAGGAGACTGGAAAGTCGACTTGAAATCAGAGGCACTGCTTTAGATTGGTTCCTGTACTATCTTTTAGATGGTTATCAATCTATTTGTGTCAATATTAAGCAATCTCCACACTTAAGTCTGTCATGGGGGTCCACAAGGATCTGGACAAGAATCTGCATTTCCCTCTTGGCAATGTCATGAGGAATCATTCAATAGATTTACACAGTTACGCTGATGACACCCAGTTATACCAATTAAGGTGAGTGAAGGTAATTGTCTACTGCAGCTTCAATCCTGTCTTGATGACATAAAGGTCTGGATGAGCCATAATTTACTTCTTCTGAACTCCAAAAAAGCAGAGTTACTGCTCATGGGTCCAAAATACCAACGTAATACTGTATCCGATGTCATAGCCTGTCACAGTCATTTAGTTCCCATGTAAATATATCTCACAGACTGCCTACTTCCACCCCTGAAATATTGCTAAAATTAGGCATGTACTCCCACTTCATGCAGCAGAACAGCTGGTCCATGCCTTTTTTACTTTGTTGCTGGATTATTGCATCTCTGTATTGGCTGGATGCTCCAACTGGTCGCTGAGAACTTTGCAGCTCATTCAGAACACGGCAGCTTGTGTCCTGACTAAAACTAGAAAGTCATATCTCTCCTGTCTGGCCTCTTTGCACTGGCTTCCTGTATAATTCAGGATTTAGTTCAAAATCCTTCTCCATCCTAAATAAAGCTCTTTGTGGTCTGGCACCCTCTTATATTTCAGACCTGATAAAATCCTTTAAAGGTAAAGCCGTGCGCTTAATTTGTGGTAATTAGGTCACTTTTTAAATGTTGCATATTAACCATTTTAGTAACATATGTTGCTGTCACGTGAAATGTGTTCAGATACCCTCAGAAAGGCAACGTGCATTCAGGTGTCACTTTATAATCTGTAGATTATGATTATTTATCTGTAGATAAAATGTCTTCCACTATATACATACCATCGCCAGCTTTAACTGCTCAAAAAATGGAAAATTAATATGGCACTACTGGTATCCATCGCTTACTTTTGTAAAAGTTTGTGTCACTGTGTGTCACCATGCACACTGTGTGATGACTTCTTTGCCACTGTTCTGCGCATGTGTGTCTGTTCTGAGCCATGAACCATTTACACAGGAGTCATATGTAGGTCACATATGAAAAGTGATATGAACAAAAAAATCTGTGTAGAAAAACAGAACTGGACATTTAGACCTGCAGTGTGAACACCTTAATGGGAGGACATTTCTCAAATCCTGAATGTTGTCAGCCATGATTCGATAACTGCGTCATTTTAAATGTTCTCTCTTCAAGTCTCCTCTGCCTTTCTCTCTCTATTGCCTCCTTTGCAGATCTCTGTGATTGTCCCAAACCTTATGGCAGCTGGAAGTTTCTAGCTATCCACAGGGACTTGATGGTCATATGCTGCTCTAGCCCCAACACACCACCTACTCTGGTCAGACCACACTCACTTAAATGGCCACTAAACAAGCAATTTGCTAAAATATCCCAACTGTTCTATTGTCAGTTAATTGTACAGTTAATTAGACTGAATATTCAGTGTTGTATATATGTATGTATGTATGTGTGTGTGTGTGTGTGTGTGTGTGTGTGTGTGTGTGTGTGCGCACATGCACAGAGGGTGGGTTTCCTCCCCACTGCAGGTGAGGCAGTGACCTGGCGAACCCTGCAACAGCCATCCATGACCTTTGACTTCCAGTGGACAGTTCTAAATGTTAGGCCTCCACCAGAGGAGGACAACACACTGTACTGTGAGCACTAATGTGATAAACACACACACACACAAGCTTAGAGTGTAAACTGTGTTGCGTGTATAATCCTTCTTTTGTGCATGTTTTCAGCGGGGTTGGACTTTGGGGCTATTCTGGTAAAACCAGCTCAGGAGCAGAATAATGCCAAGACCCCGCTGGTGGTCTTCATCCATGGTAACATTACTTTTTTTTGAAGGCTATTGTATGTCTGTTTCCTGGGTGGAAATGTGTTGAAACAGTTTTTTTAATATGATGATTTCATTAAACTGTTGTTTTTTGTTTCCTTCCCAGGGGGGCCTCACTCCCAGTTCTCAACAGAATGGAACTGCACCACAGCTGGACTCATTCAACTTGGCTTTGCTGTGCTCATGGGTTAGATGACATATTCACATGCCCAACATACACTAACACTGGCCTGCTTTAACTATTTGTTTGTTTGTTTCTCCTTTATAAGTCAAATTGGACTTATCCAGGTTTTATCTGATGTGTGTATTCAAACTGATCTTAATTAAATGTGTCTTTGTGTTTTGTCTTTTCAGTGAATTACCGTGGCTCCACAGGGTTTGGCCAGGACAGCATTTTGTCCCTGATCGGTCAGATCGGCAGCCAGGACGTAAAGGATGTGCAGGTACTGGGTAGCTCAGATTCCTAGATTGAGGCTGGCAAGAAACCTCAGAGTCAAAAAAGACACTCAGTCTTGTGCTCATCCATAAACAACTTGGTATTAGACAGCAGCTGGAAGTGGTTTGATATAACTGTCTTTATACCCAGAGGGCCGTGCTCACTGCACTGCAGATGGACATCACTCTCGACCCTAAACGCTTAGCAGTAATTGGTGGCTCTCATGGAGGGTTCCTGTCTTGTCATCTGGTTGGTCAGTACCCAGACTTCTACAAAGCATGTGTGGCCAGGAACCCAGTCATCAATGCTGCCACTTTACTGGGCACCAGCGACATAGTGGACTGGTGAGACACTTTAGAAATGCCACAAGGCGTCATGCACTGCTTCAAATCCACAGCTCTCATCCTCTGATCCCATCACTTTCTCACCCTGTGTTTGCAGGCGCTACAGCAGCGTGGGCTTCCAGTACTCGTATGACCTGATTCCCACTGCTGAAGCCTTGGTTGCCATGTTAGAGAGGTCACCAATTACACATGCTGCCCAGGTCAGAAATGCAAAACTCACATGATAAACTACAGTTTTCATGTTCTTAAGCCAGAATGCATATCTATCTGGAATAATCCACCTGTGCACAAAATGGATGCTTAAATCCAGGTGAAAAGCACAGTTTGTCATACCAAATCAGTATTGGTACTATTGGCATTAATGTAGTCCTCACTGGACTACATTAATGCTGCACCATTAAGGTTCTACCTACCACATTCATGTGATCTTTACTCATTTATCCACCATCCAAAAAGCCAACTGCTGATCCAGAAGCAAAAAGAGGATTCACACAATATTCTCGCACAACATCAGACACATTAGTGGTTGCCCATTAAGACCGCATTGGCAGGGGCTTGAACCCCTGACAAACAAAGTGGAGACCCGCTGTATATCCTGAGCTTGGTGCAAATTTTGTTACTAGAACAAAGTCCATTTTATTAAGAAACTAATGGCGTGCATGTAAGTATTTCTTGTATTCATTACAAAACAAGACGCCAAAGGCAAAAATGGTATCAACATGTGTACTTTATGTGTCTTTATGTGCAGATCAAGGCTCCAGTGCTGCTGATGCTTGGAAACAGAGACAGGCGAGTGTCTCCTCACCAGGGTCTAGAGCTCTACAGAGCTCTGAAGAGCAGAGCGCTGCCTGTCAGGTTGAGTATGGCTTTCATTATAGCTCTTTGCTGCCTCTGACTTGTTCCTCATTGTGTTAGGACTAAAAATTATTGTTATTTTTTTACATATGTTTAGCGATGTTACGTGTTCTGTGTTCCAGATTATTGTGGTTTCCTGGAGATGGACACTCTCTGTCCAGGGTTGACACACAGGCTGACTGCTTCCTCAACACGGTGCTCTGGCTGCAGCAACATCTCTGAAAAACTCCCCCTCAAATTCTGCTGCAGCAGAACATTCTCACAAAACTGTGCTTCTTGTAATGATGTTTACAATTAGTGCATAATAGAGAGCATCTTGCAAACAATGTTGATTCTGCCATGGTTAAAAATACCCCAAATTTTCTTTGTCGTTCAAATGAAATTAAAAATCTTTTTTTATCTATTAATACTGTCAATCCTTTTCAAATGACATTCTGTAAAAGTTGTCTGCATTATGTCCAGCAGATGGCAGCAGTTGTCTGCATTGTGTCCAGCAGATGGCAGCTGTTGTAACAGATTATCTTCCCTATTCAGTTAGAAAGGTCCATTTTTATCTTGGTGGTTAATAAGGGGTGCTGACATCTAGTTAATTAATCTCAATTCATGAAATCAATTGTTTTTCAAATCATGAAAAATGAAAATCCCCCCCCCCCCCAAAAAAACAGTCATATAAAGTGTAAATATATCACTGTTTGTAATAATATAGTATTCAAATAGACGGTTTATAGGACTGTGACAAGCTGGTTATTATGTCATTAGCCATGTATTAAAACATTTGACACTGTAATAACTGGAGACATTAATGGCTTAGTTGCCTGGTATATGTTCGGGTTTATTTCATGAAATAGCCACACAGCTACTTAAACACAGGTGTGGAACATTTGAAAAAGCAAACCCCTACCACACTTCATGAAAAATACAATTTGCCCTTTCTCGCATATGTTTGGAAAAGGAGGAAATTAAGCATTGTAGACTATCAACAACCACAAAAACAAAATTGAACTTGTGTGTTGAATGGTGTAATTTGGCAGTACAAAGGTAAGGACATGTATTGGAGAAACAAGTGCAGGTCATAACTTTGTATTAGAAATAGAGCACAAGTGTCATAATATTAATATTGTAATACCAAATAATATCTATTATGTATGGGATTATTAGTGCTCTGGGTAGGAGCATGTTCTTCTGCATGTTTTTTCTTCTTATTACAGCGAAATTTCGGTCGTCTGTACACAAATGATATATCAAAACGTGTGGCTCGGCCCCGGCAAGTGTGCTTTGCTTTGTCCCCAACAAAAATGAGCTTTGACTTGCGATCATTTGCGTTGGCAAATGATCCAGAATCTGGACAAGTTATATAGAAGTCTTGTGAGATTCTTCTGGGCATGTTGATGTATTGCAATCCAAATTTTGACCAAGATCCTCAAAGTTATTACAATTTTTAGGTTCCAAAGGGACCAAAAACTGGCCCAAAAGAGAAAAATATCCCGTAAGAAACTAGAAAATTCCAACGTGCTATGGGATGTGTGCCCAATGGTTTGCAGCACTTTGTCTGCCTTTGAATTGCTCACAAGCATTCTGTGAATGTGTGTGTATGAGAGAGAGAAAAAGTGAGTGTATGTATGTGTGTGCATGGTGTAAACAGCACACATAGACCACAAGTTTATGACCATATCAAATTTTGAATGAAGCTGTTACCTGGATGAGAAAGTAGCTCATTCGGTCATCTTCCCATTCATTCCTTATGAGGACCATTACAGGGCCATTCATTTCTTACGGTGAGGCTTCCTACACAGGCCTCCTATATAGCTGCAGCAGTGGAGTCAGCCAAGGTTACCATGACGACAGCGCCCGTCTGCACACCCACAGTCTGTGTCTTTTTGACCAAAGTGTGTTTGAGAAGGTGCTGCTGAAAAACTATAGCTATCGACATGCAATTTGGTACACAGACAAAACACAAGTTTCTTTAATTTTTGAAATTAAAATGAAGTTTCTAAGCCAAAGTATGGTGACATAGCAGATTATGGGAAAAATAAGTGCTACACACTTGGCTCTAGGGAGACAATGCTTGCATCTATCTGGAATATAAGCACACCATCACGCAGGAGAGAGTGTTAGGAATGCCCTGATAAGATTTGGTGCGTGTACTATGAAAACGAAGGGCCACAGTCGTGAGTAGAATTATAAATTTTAACTTTGATCGCAGTGGTCGGAAAATGAATGGAGCCTCATGGAGAGAAGAGGCTGTGTTGGGCTGACTCTGAAGCTCGCTGGAAGTGCCTAGGGCTCGTATCGTTTTTTATCCAGGCCCTCTCAAAAACATGTGGGTTTGGCAGCTTTGATGCAGCTCTTTGTAGGAAAATTTGTGCTCTTTCATACGATGCGGGCCATAAACCTGTGCGCCTTATAAGATTTAAACGGCGAGCCTCAGAGTCAGCCCAACGCAACCTCTTCTCTCCATAAGCCTCCATTCATTTTCCGACCACTGCGATCGAAGTTCAAATTTACAATTGTCCTCATGATGATGGCCTCAGTTTCGTTTTTCCATTAAGAAAGAATGGGAAAAAAGTAATTCCTCAAACAAACATCTGCTACGTCACCATACTTTTGACATGGTAGCTTTTGGTCTGTTTGTGTTCCAAATTGCATGTTGATAGGTTCAATCATTTTTCAGCGGCACCTTCTCAAACACACTTTAGTCAAAAAGACACAGACTGTGGGTCTGCAGACAGGACATGTCATCATGGCAACCTTGGCTCACTTCACTGCTGCAGTTATGTGGGGGCTCTCCCCCTCAATAGGCCCCAACCAAACAATTGAAATTAATGGGAAAAAGTCCAAAGGCAGACAAAAAGACGCAAACCAACAGGCCCACATCCGGGAGCACTCTTGGAATTTCAGTGTGCTGGAATTTAATATGTTTTAATATGTCTTTAAGGTAAAGAGTGAATAGTTTCAACAGTTTTCTTCAGAAAAGAGGGAAAATGTTTTTTGTTGACACCTCAATATCAGAGACACTAATTTCATGGTGTGTACATGGTACACACAAGAAACAGTCTGTTTATGTAAGAATAATGTCTAAAGCGTAGAAAGAGAAGTTTAAGAGTAATTTGCCTGCTGAAGTCATTGTACTGCAGAGGTTGGGTGAGGTCACCAGTTCTTGGGATGGAAGGAAGAAAGATGGAGAGTGTGGTGAGGAGGAAGCAACAGATAACGAAAAGAGGAATGAGACAAAGGCCACTTGATGCCATATAGAGGGAGAAGTTCACAGTACTCTGCTGTGATACTTTGGTGTGTGGGCTGCAACACAGAGATGAGGCTTTGTTGAAAGCTGTAACTGGGGAAAGACCCATGCGGATGCCGGGTGGATGTAGGAGGTAGCACACAAAAGAAAGAAGAGAAGAGTGCATAGTGTGCTTTCTGAAGTTGACAAAGAGTCTTTTAGAGATTGTTTGTTCTGGTGGCTTCACACTGCAAAATAAGACAGAATTGCAAGACACTGGGAAACAGCTGAACAGAATATAAGACAGGATGTCTGGGTCTGACTTAACTGTTAAACAAACACTTGGTGAGGATACCATTCTCAACACAGCAGTTAGCAAATTGATTGAAACATTTTTTCATTGTTATTTGATTTACCCAAATTCATTATTCACCACTTAAATGTCATATATAGATATGTGTAGATGTGTGAGACAGATGGCGAGATTGAAGCCAGACTTAAGTCTGCAGTAAAACTAACATTTAATTCATTTCATACATACATACACATACATTTCATTCATTTCATACGTTTTTTTTATAGCTCACACCGGCTTCAACAGCTTAAGTCTCACATGCCAGCGTGTAATATGGTGGTCGATTTGCAAATAATTCCATGATTAATAAGATATCAGAGCTTAAAGAAATGAATGAATATGGGCACGTCCATTTGGCTGACAGGTGAGCCTCACAGAGGAGAAAGCATCAGTTACATTAATTGGACGAACAGACTGTTTACCTCATTCGTATGGCCGTGTTATTCTCCGATATCCAGTACGGATCGTATGGATCAGAGGGTGTGTTGAGGAAGACAGAGGTGAGAAGTTATATCCGTCTCTCGAACCCCACCTTTTGGTTTCTGCTGGCTCCATTAGGAGGAATGGCAAACCCTTTGCAAACCAATGGATGACATCACAGAGGGTTAGGGCTTGTGCAAGACCTGTGTAGAGCATTGTCTAGCCAAATTCTTCAGCTCTGGAGGTTGCTAATATTAAGGATATCTATTGATGGTTATGTGGCATTAAGCGTGATATTGTATCCTTTTTATCTTTTTGTGCTTGTGTGATTAGTATTGACATGAACAAACTGATATCTGTCTGATAGCACTGGAATCAAAGCAGTGCCTTTGGAGATAAGCTGAGTCTTTGGTGAGTCTCCTCTCAGTGTTACAAAGACTTGGCAAAACTGCTTTCATAGGAGCTTGAAGAGTGATGGAGTTGGCTTGGCAAAGCAGCAGTGTAGCATATCATCAACATTGAGCCTGACAGTAGATGTGTAGACGTGTAGAAGTGTTGAGGCTTGTTATATTGGTGTGACCTTGGAATGACTGACCTTAGTATGGACAGCGATGGGCCCCCCTTAAGGTCCCAGATGCACCGACTCTATGGGTGTCAGGAGGCATGTTGGATCCAATGAGCAGCAAGGGTTGTCTTCACTGGATGAGAATGTTCTGAGAGTCCCGGGTTTTCAGCGGTGAATGCCTGACATATATGATCCTTTGGGTTTTGGCAGGGAAGACATTTAGAAGGCAACTGATGCATCATGAAACTGCACTAAATCTTGGTGAACAGTTTAAAGTTTAAGTGTTTGTGATGATTATGAATGAAAACTTTCACAGCCTTTAACATCACCTTGGGGGATCTGTTTGGTCCAATACCTTTACACAGGCAATTTTCAGCAAAGCCATCTTGATAGCTGTTGCTCAACATGAGATCCATATCATATTTTGTGGCCGTTCTGTCTCTCCAGGGTCCTAAGCATGCCTACCAGTGACTGGATGGACAAGGCGAATGTGTTAAAAGCCTCAGAATCACCAAAATTGAGGACTGGATTATCTAGGATGGCATCCTGTTCACTTCAGACAAGCTGACGGACAATACTTGTCACCACTCGTTTAGGTGCAGATGGCTGTTTAACAGGTCGTCCAGTACCATCTTCAGTAGGGCAATAGGGTGCACTAGATGAGCTGAATATGGAGTAGGGGCCAGGTTGTAGTTTAAGGCAGGGATGCAGGAGGAAGAGCAAACAGCAAAAGTGGGGTAAGGGATAGATATTGTTCAGAAGGCCAAGCTATAATCTTTGGAGGCTGGGCCACAGAACACAAAGTCATGGGTTGGTTAGCTAAAAATGACCATAGTGACTGGAGGGGGAGCTGGGATTGCTGGATGTGGAGCCACGTGGAGCACTGAATGTCGAGATAGAACATAATGAGAATCTGGAGCTACCAGGGTCCTGTGCTTTCTCTTTGTGGAGAAAACTAGCTCCAGCTCATTCACCCTTTTCTTTAAGTATAATCACTTCTCCAGTTGTCTGGTTAGCAACTCTTGTGTTCTAATGGCTTCTTCTCTGGCTTGAGTTTTAAGACGCTGACACTCATGGTCAATGTAGCTTTTAGGCCTAGAGTTATAATTAAATGTTCTAATTGGAAACCACATTGCTTCTCCCTTGTCCCCTTGATACTGAAACATAGATTGTTTGTCAGGCATGGTTTGTAATAATATCAGGGTGTAACAATTTTCACCATCCCTTGTTACCACCATACCATCATCATCATTCTCAGTTGTATATATTGTGCAACTACCCTTGTGACACTGATATGCAGGACAATTAAATGTCTGAAAACCCTCCTTCAATTCTCTACTTAAACAGAGTTGGGAATCTTCTCCAGTATGCTTCAATCCCATGATGACAAAAGGATCTTCCCAAAGTCAATAACGGGTAGGCCTGAACACTCCTTTAGAGTCAGTCCCAGTCTCTTGTGGGGGTTATCCGCTAAGAGCTCCGTTGAGAGCTTGGCACGCTACTGATGGAGGCAGGCACTACACCCCACTACCCCTCTGATCCTGAAATTCGCTTACAATGGCTGGCATGAATCCAAGGCACCCTGCTCTCCACCTTCACTGCTATCTCTGGAAGGGCCCGATGTAGCATCGCATTTTTTATGCCATTAGATTGGGGTCTCCCCAAGGGGGGGGTTTTCCCCAATCTACCCTCTCAAAAGGAACAAGACCATTTTTATTCCTAATTCTCATGAGCATATGGAAAAGCACCAATGGGAGAACATTTATCCATGTCAGCCTGGTATCTTCACAACATTTTGCTGGTTTAGGGTTTATGATTCCACCTTCTCACTCAAATACACCTACAGACTGTGGATGCTGAGAACAATGATGTCTGATGTTAAAGCCCAAATTTAATCAAGAGCACGGTTAACAAATCGAGGTCCATTACCACTGCTCATGAACCTATGAGCTTTTCATCTCCACATTTATATCCAATCAAATTCATAGTTGCCCCTACAGCAAAAAAAATATTATTTGCTATCTAGTTGTCAGTTACTAACTAAACGCTACTGTCAACCCTGACTAGTGATGACAGATGAGCAGCAGTCATAATGGCAATATACTATATATACCAACAAGAGGATTAAAACATGCAATTATTTCAAAGAGTGGAAAACAGAATTTTGTTTCACGAATGTGAATGTGAACGACAAGTGTGGTAATCTACACTTCTACTGTGTCAGCTGGTAAAAGGTGTTAAGTGCCATTTCAATGAAGTCCACAGACAATTTTAATTGTCTGAAAAATAAAGATAGTGGATTCTTGCACAATCCTTTCAAGACAACAGTCTTAGCCCTCTATTTCCTCATTATGCACCCATTCAATCAAATCACTCTTATCCAACTCTTCTTCATCTACAACACACCAATCATTGGTCATTCTCCACTCTCTCCACTATTACAGTTTTTCTGAATTTTTAAAGTGCTAAATGTTAGTGACTGAAAACCTTAAACCTGTTTAACCTAATAGAGCACATTTTGCAAAACTTGCTGGCTTCTCTTTGCAAAACTAAATACATTCTCATTGTCAAAACATGCAGTACAGTGGGACACATGTCTTTCAAAACATTCTTCCCACCCATTAATCACAAATAAAACACAAATGCCACAAGGCCTTGACATACAGTAGGCCTAGAACAGTGCCAGGCCTGGATAAGACTTCAGGAACTTCACTCGTTGCCTTGCTCAGGAGATTATAGCCTGCGATGCTGACGAAGTGCTATGGCCGGACAAAGGCAGGATGAAGCACCGTACATTTGTTTGCAAAATTTCAAACTACATGAGCAGTTCTATGTATTGTGATTTTTTAATTTTTGTTTGAAGTGTTGTACATATTCACAGTGACAATGTGGAGCAATAGTATGTTTTTGTTTACATATCTGAATGTTGTGCTTTTCATTGTGTAGTGTTTATTGGATGTCTCTGTGACTTCATTTTGACTGCATTGGTTCTGTTTTGAGGCAATAATTTACTTTTGCAACAAGAGTTTGGGGTTTTGGGAAATGCAACTGGACAATTGAAGGTTGTTGTCAGAGTTCTGAGAAAATAGTTTGATTTTGGTTTTGGAAATTGTGTTTTAGCATTTGTGAAAAACTCTATTACAAATTATCAGAGGTCCCCAGGGAATAATAATCCCTTGTGAATAGGACTCCCATTATTGTTTCCCTTCCACAGGAATCTTGTTTTTATAGTTAATGGCCATTTCTAGTTAATGCCCTTAAATCCATACATTTATGTTTTCCTTACTGGTATGATTTCCTTCCATTTCTCTCTATTTTTTCTCCCTTTCCTCTGGCCCCACCAGAAAAGTTCCCTCCCACCACCCTCCTCATCTTTCCGTCTCCATTCTCTGTTTGTTCAAGGTCTCCTTCAATGGAAATAGTCTCCTCCCGTGTCTCAACGAGTTCTTGTCAATACTACACACACACACACACACACACACACACACACACACACACACACACACACACACACACACACACACACACACACACACACACACACACACACATTGATTCAGAGACTCTGAGTGAGGGCACAAAGGAATTGCAGCTGATACCTGGAAAGGGGGGTTTGAACCCCTTCCCCTCTTCCTCCATGGAGCCAGGGGTCCAGCAACAGCCCCCCCTCCCCATCAGAGCAGTGTGAGCTGCCCCAGCCAATCACCTGAGCTCCTGACTGAGAAGGTGGGACAAGCAACGCCACAGTGCATGCGCAGGACCCAACCTGCCCAGGTTCCTGCCTCTGAACCGCTTTAAACTAAGAAACACACCAGAGTTCACCCTCTTTCCACCGCCACTCTTTCCATCACATCTCTCTTTCACTGCTTATCTTGACCAGAGAGGACACCATACATGATCTGGAAGAGATTACGCTGCCTCCACACCCAGACCTTGAGGAGCAACACCGCTCCTCAGCCAGCAGTCCTTCCTACAGGCCCTAAATGGAGCAGCAACCGCAGCTTCATCTCTCCTCCACTCCCTTTCTCTTCCCCACCTCTTCTGTCCCTCTACTTCTCAGGAGTGCCACAGGAAGTCTGGACAAAGCTGCAAATAAGTGCGCCCGAGACGCCATTACCACTGCAGCACCGGGTCCTGAAGGCTACCGGCTGTAGCAGCCGCGCCGCACTGATCCACAAAAGGGATCATAAAACAGACCACAAGGACAATGTGGTCCAGCACTGCGTGGTAGGGGACAGAGGAGATTCCGCACGAGAAGTGCTTGCAGAGCAGAGCAACGGGAGACATTGCATCAGCTGCTGGACGCGCAACAACAGCGTGTTGCGACGGAGACCCAGGACGCTGAGGCACAGAGGGAGACAAACTGCACTGGAGAAATCCAAGAAAATCACATGACACATGAGGCTGGGCAGCGAAGCTAATAACAGCTAATAACATAGAGCGAACACTATAACCTGCACCGATCTCCAGAATAGCTCCAGCTTCCTTTCAGTGTATGCCAATTTACAAACTATTCCATTACCCATTGTACCCTGTCTTGTCGCCATTTTGTGTTACATCTAGCACATCCTGATGCTTAGGTACACACATAGGCCCATAGGTGTTAGGGTTTGGTGGGCGTGCGTGTCTGTCTCTGTGTTGTTTCCTGTCCATGCACCGCAGCAGTGGCTGTTCGATTGGACAGGAGAGGAGCACAACTGCAACTCATTGATGCCACTACTTAGAGCCACCTGTGACTCCTCTCCGACGCCAGATTATTCCACCACCTTGGTGCGAACAGTCAAGACCTTCGTGTCCTGTTTCTGGTTCCAGTCATGAGTTTCTGCTGTGCCTAAACCTGTTGTCTCTGCTTCTTGTTTCACTTCCTCCCCGATCCACTCCGACTCCCGTTCTCCAGCGACCGCTGAGATTTTGTATTGTTTTCCTCTTCCCCCTGCGCCTCCTCCAGCTCTTTTGGCTGAGAGTGATTTTTTTGTTCCTGCCTTTTTCCAGCCCAGGCTGTGATTTTGTGTTTTCCCCCCCTGCCTGTTCCTCCAGTCTTTTGCTGTGAGTGACTTTTTCTTCCCGTTTGTTTTTTCCGGCCTTTGCCGAGGATTTTGTGTTTTCTCTCCTCCTCCACTACGGAGGGACTCTCTACCCGGAAGTACCCGGCAATAAAGTTGCTCTCCTGCCAGTTTTGTCTCCAGTCTCTCTCTGTTCTGCATCTGGGTCTGACCCCTCGGTCGGAGGGCCTAACAATAGGCACACAAACCATGTGGTCGTATGTTCGCATGCATGTGCAGCAATGCACGTGACTCTGTTCTTCCTGGTTCTTCTTGTTCTTCTTTGTGTTTTCTTGTATTTCAGTTTAGTATATTTGTATTTCATGTCTGTTAAGTTCTCACTCTGGTTTCTTTTTTAGTTTCTTTAATAAATTCCCCTGTCACTCATATAATTTGTGTTTTGAGCTGTGCATTTGGGTCCTCATTTAATCACGATCTAACTCAGATCGTAACAGAATGCACTGGCCAGAACTGGAACCAGCCGACTGACAGCCCCATTTCTTCCCTTTAGCCTTGGTTGCTTCCTTTGCCCTCTAGTTTTTCCCCTCCTGCATTGTCTCCGTCTTCACCACCTGAGAGCAATTCACCCTTTTGTTATCCAGTACCTTGTCTTGTTGTCCCCAAGCCTGTAGTCTGTCCACCTCCTTTTGTCTGTACTTCATCTTTTCTGCGTCTTGTGTTGTCTGTCCTTTTGCCTGTCTTATGTCTGCTGCACCCCGGTCTGCAGCAATGATTACACGGGACCCCTGCCATTTGCCTGCTGTTTCTCCAGACTCTCTGTTTTCATCAGAGTTTTTATCAATGGGAGATTCTCTGGCCGAGACTCCTTCAATTCACTCCACACTGGCTCGTATGAGACAAAATGCTGGAGTTGTGCTGTGACTTTACCATCAGTCCTTTCCCGACTCTAAGCACCTATCCAGTCACCAGCCAGTCACCGAGCCTTCAGTACCATTCATCCACAGTCCCGAGTGGCCGGACCAGCCTGACCAGTTCCCCGAGCCTGACCAGCCCGGCCAGTCCCCTGAGCCTGACCAGTTTGACCAGTTGGTGGGATCGGCTCCACCAGTTCCACCAGTTCCCCGACCGGCTCAACCAGTTCCCCGAGCGGCCCGAGCGGTTAGACCAGTTCCCAGAGTGGCCTGACTGGCTCCTCTAGTTTCCGCAGTGGTCCGACCACCTTCCCCAGTTCCAAGAGCGGTCTGATTGGCTCCTCCTGTTCCTGGAGCGATGCGACCGGCTCCTCCAATTCCCGAAGCGACCCGACCGGCTCCACCAGTTTCTGGAGCGGTCCAACCGGCTTCCCCAGTTCCCAGAGCAGTCTGATTGGCTCCTCCAGTTTCATGAGTGGTCCAACTGGATCCTCCAGTTCCTAGAGTGGTCTGACCGGCTCCTCCAGTTGCCAGAGCGGTCTGACTGGCTTCCCCAGTTCCCAGAGCAGTCTGATTGGCTCCTCCAGTTCCACGAGCGGTCCAACTGGCTCCTCTAGTTCCTGGAGCGGTTCGACAGGTTCCTCCAGTTCCCGGAGCGGTCCGACCAGCTCTTCCCGTTTCCGGAGCAGTCCGTCCGGCTCCTCCAGTTCTCGGAGTGGTCCAACCAGCTCCGCCAAAGTTCTCAGAGTCCCAGAGTATCCAATGTTGCAAGCAGCTTTCACCTCTCTTCTTGTCCCCTGGGCTGTCTCCAGAGCAGCCTCTTCCACCTCCGGAGCCGCCTCCCCAGCATTCGAAGTGACCTCTGGAGCCTTTTCCCAAGTCCCCAGTGGCTGGTGTCCTTCCTTCAGAGCTCCCTGCAACTGGTGTCGTTCCTGCAGATCTCCCAGTGGTTGGTGTTGTACCTCCAGAGCTCCCGGCGGCGTGTGTCGTTCCTCCTGCGTCCAGGGTCGCGGCTGGAGCTGCTCCTCCTGTGTCCAATGCCGTGGGACCCGTTCCTCCTGTGTCCGGAGCCATGGGTGCCACTCTTCCTGGGACCTGACGAGCCACCTGACTGCCCCCTGTGCCTGTTAAGCCTGTTCTACTGGTCTCCTGGTCTTTTGTTTGGTCCTTCTGCCCCCAGCCTCCCCTCCTGTTTCCTTCCACCTCCCTCGGATGGATGGTCTGGCAGTGGATGGTTTGGCTGTCAGGAGCTGGCCTTTGGGGGGGGGTACTGTCATGGTCCTGTCTGCTTCTGTCACTGTGGTGAGTTTTGTCCTGTGCTGGGGTTTTGTCTTGTCAGTTTCCTGTTTTATTTTGAAAGCCTGACCTTCCTTGTGTCTGCTCACTTGCCCTTCCCTTATGTTACACTTGAGTCTCGTTCTCCTCTAATCACTGGTGCTTAAAGTCTGCGTCTGCCCTTTGTCTTGTTGCCAGTGCATTTTGATTAGTTTACTTGTATCGTAGCTCTCTCTTGTGCTCTTTGTTGCTCCTGGTTCTTCTTGTTCTTTGTGTTTTCTTGTATTTCAGTTTAGTATATTTGTATTTAAAGTTCCTAGTGTTTGTATTTCGAGTTCCTAGTGTTTCAAGCTCCTTTGTGATCCTTTTCCTCGTGTTTTCCCTGGGGTAAGCTCACATCCTCATGTCTCGTCTGTGTACTTTTTCACCTTTTCTCCTTGTGTTTTTCCATCGTTGTATGTTTTATGTATGTTTTGCCCCTCCTATTATCTAAGTTCTTAGTCTGGTTTCTTTTTTAGTTTCTTTAATAAATTCCCCTGTCACTCATATAATTTGTGTTTTGAGTTGTGCATCCTCATTTAATCACGATCTAACTCAAATTGTAACAGTTTCCTTCTTTTGTCCCTGGACCACATGGTGAGTACATAACTTAAAACTTATTTCAACCAAAATCTTCCTTTACCTTCATTGAACTCAACCAAACTCAGGATAGACTGTGTCTGCATTTATGGAAAAAGAAATGAATACTGGCTAACCAAACAATTATGAACTGGATGGGGACAAATGGTGTGTCTCACCCACTTTGTCACAATGACAATGCATGTTTTAACTGATTTTAATTATAAAATATTGGAAACAATAGTTTCTAATTGTTTATTAAAGTGATTATTGTAAACATCTGAGTCTGTTCCTTTTGAATATGTGTGTTAACTTGCCAGAAAGCAGCCAGTGCTCGGATCTCACCTCCTTTCAGAATGAGACTGATTAGGCTAATTGGTTAACTTGATTATTGGTCCCTGTTTTACAGGGTGGTGCCCCTATTCAAAATTGATAAATAATACACTAATAATTTAGGTTTTTCTCTACTAGGGCCCAGTAGTTGGCACCCTGAGTCAGCTGCATTACAGCTGTCTCATCTCCCGCGGTGAAAGGCCAACTTACAGGGGACCCTGTTTGAGTACGTCCCACATTGGCAGACTGGACCGGCCAAATATTATATTATGATTGTGGTCGTAGTCACAACAGGAAGCTATGAGCATGGAGGCAGGAACATTAAGAGCAGGAGCAGCACACTGAGAAACAGCTGGGTCTCATCCCCTCTGCGTGATGAGTTATTACATTATTTTGGTGTAGCTGAGTGCTTTCTTTTGCTGCTTTGACGTTAGCATGTTATAGCTGAGTGTTTCCTTGCTGCTGCAATGGCATTCTTATTCTAGCCAGGTCTTTTCTGTTACTACATCTCTAAGGCGCCAAAGGTGGTTCGACTGTATTCAGAGCTGAGTACATTGTTGGTGTTTTTCTGAGTGACCATAGTTGGGTCTTACTCACCCTGCTGCTAGATCACCAGCTTTTGCAGTTGCTGGTTTAGTCGGATATCGACAGCCTCTCTGACCATGCTCTCACGGCCCCTCTCAGTCCTGAGGATAACAGACAAACAGACAGATGCCCCTCATGCACCATGTCTTAGTCAGGCAGGCACTGACTAAAGATGCCTATATTAATTGCTCTTGCATACCATTGGCAGAAACAATTGCAAAGCTGTTTGAACTTAATAACTTTGTTGAGGCTTATGTAACAGTGCCACAAAGTAAGGGACACTTTGCCTGCTTTCCCCGCTTTATTCTCCCCTCTTTATAGCACTTGAGTACCCCAAATAAAGGGTCAGAACAATGGAGGCGTGGTCTTTCGTATCCACAAATATTTTATTGGCTATTCTTCTTATGACAACACATCAGTAAAAGACTAAGGCCTTAGTAGAACACAATCATGCACACTGCCTATACATGGTACGCTGGGTTAGCTATTAGTAACATGCCAAGACGAGCAGTGCAGATTCCCTGAACCCAAACCCAAAAAAATCACATTAAAGCACACAAGTTTATACACGCCAAGCAAAGCCATGCACTGCAAGCCAAAAATCACACTCCAAACAAATTAGTAGAAAACAGAATCTGCTACCACTAGAGGCAGTAGTTGCGACACAGCCACCAGCATACAGCAGATATAGGACTATGGGCCACCACCAATAGAAATAAAACAAAATAAACAAATTAAACAAAACAATGGATTACAGACAGTACACAATTACCCAACAGCAATCGACGGTTAATTGGGCAGACCAACAAACGAGCACACAGACAGGCAGACAAAGGGTTTCACAGAAAGCACAAACTGCAAGCACACCCACATGCACATCGAGACAGCAGCCGCACACGCACACCTGCATGCACACGCCATGCACATCCAGACCACAGCCGAGCGCTATAGCAAGCGGCCTGTCGGTCGGATAGCTGAAGCTAGCAGCAGCGTAGCAGGACGGGAATACCTCCAGAGGACAAAACAGCAACGGCGACCACCCGGCCAGACGCCAGTCGGCCCTAGGGGAGACATGAGAGTTATTTGCAATGCTACACACCATTACAATGACGAAGAGAGCGGAGGGAAGGCAGGACCTACCGAGAAGCAGTTAACAAAAGCTACAGGAAGCTCGGCTGGCAAAGCACTTCGTGCCGGTTAGATGCTGCAATCCACACACAGCGTCAGCATGTTGCCTCACCTATTCACGCGTGCAGTGAATACATAAATGACCAAGACATACCTGAGCCGAGGATAGTGGAAGCACCGGAGGGAATAGAACAGCGCTGCTAGCCAGTTAGCTTTAGCAGCGAACCTACGGCTAGAATGTAAACAACAGTAAGTCTCCTTACTGTGTCAGAACATACATGTCAGAACGTACGAAACTGGACAGGAAAGGGACTATACCGGTAAGCCAGTAGAACCAAGGATACCCTCTGGAGCTACAGCGAGTGCTGGGCAGCATGAACACTCAACCTTGCGTCTTCCCCTGGGACAGGCAGATGTTTCCTGCACAGCCCTGCCGGCGTTTATAAGGGCGTGGCTAGCAACCACCTGACCACACGTGGGGTGGGGTGAGTGTGTAGGCACCCTCACGAATTTCCAGGCACTGTCCTGCCACACTTAGTTACCACCTTCAGGGACCCCAGCGTATAACCCCTCTCCAGGCTCCAGAGAAATGGGAGGGTGTTCAGAGCTTTTGGCTCCTAAAGTAAACACTCCTGCCTCTAAATTTGCCCAGATTAGGCCCTTATCCTTAACCTGCAGCCTGGTGGTCCTCCCAGTGCTGCTGGTTCTGCTGCCTTGGAGGCACCACTCAGAAGCCAGGTTAAGAGTGATAAACTAGCCCTCTTGCACAACATTAGCCAGTTTGATGAGTACACTCATCAGTGTCAATTGCTGCCAAAATTTGCCATTTTGTGGCAAAATAGATGTATATATGGACCACAGCATTACTCCTGTTTGGCAATCCACTCAATCCACTGGCAATATGGCAGCAAGGTTGACATATTTTGGCCCACTCTGGGAGTCTATTCATAGACAGAGACAAGAATTACCAATTAACTGATGTAGCGTCCAAGAGGGCTTCTAGAACTGAGCTTGTGACTGACAAAAAATCAGGAACCGGCACTCTTGGAGGTGTCCACTCAAACTGTTGATTACACATTTTTTCTCTCTGACACAACTCCCAGCAGCCAATGTGCCACACTTTGTCATGGCATCATAGCTGCAAAACACACATATTGTTTGTAGTGTGCCTTCAAGTCAGAGGGGAGGAGGTGAGAGATAAATAGAAGAATAAGAATAAGAAGTTTCCTCCTGGTTTTTCACTATGTTGCTTGTCAGAAGGTCTTGTATTATGATCTGCTGCTGTGATGTTGATAGCACCTTCCTACGGCAATGCTGTTTCACCAAGGGTCCCCACGGGTCTATGGAGGTGGGGCTCAGAGGGTGTATTCCAGGTCTCCTATGGGGTCTGACCCAAATACTAAAATTTTATATTCACAGCATCTTTATAAAGAGACCTGGGGCCTGTTGAACAAAAGTAAGATTAAGACATCCAGGATAAGTGACTGAGCCAGGCTCAATGAATCCAAAACAAGAGAATCCAGGTTTAATTGTTTGCACAAAGACCAAACCAGGATGAGCAGGCACGGATTCATCAAGCCAGGTGAAACCAATCCTGGATATGTTCTCACTCACAGCTGCCTCAAATAGACCCCACCAACCGATCACAGATCCAGTGATTTACCATGGCCGGTAGAGCAACTTACTTTACCCAGACGGAGGCAGAAATCCTCATGAAGGCTTAAGAGGAGGCGAAAGACATCATTAAGAATTATTTTGATTTATATAGCGCTTTCAAAGGACTTATGGTTGCTTGTTCACTGACTTGACTGAATGTTGGAATAAATAAAGTTTTTCTTTTCTTATGTCTACTGTGTGTGTGTGATGTCGATTAAACATTTGTCCTACATTTATTTCAGTGTGCACACATGTACGGTGTATTATATACAGACTTTGTGAATGTGTATTTATCCTTGTGTTGTATAATGTGCTTTGATTTTGTGCTTTCTATCTATCTATCAGATCAGTTGATTAAATAAGCCAAATCAGGTGTGCTGCTGCCTGGTTGGAACAAAAACCTGCAGCCACAGCGGCTCTTTGTGGAACAGGTTGCGTACCCCCAGTCTATGGGAAAGTACATTATCTAATGATTGCAACATCATCTAAAATTATGTATCCTAAATGATTGAAAATTTTGATCACAGACGTTTAAATAATGACAGTGAGTCTCGTTATATGTGATAACAATGTGTAGTGGGCAGTGAAATAACTACTGGTTTCCGTTTGTGGTGACTGTTGACTGAGATAAGGGATAGAATTGAATAGATCCTGGAACATAGCCTGGTCTGGAGCAGGCTAGCTCCACAGAATAAATCTCCATAGTAACTTATACCATAACATATCCTACTGGGTTTTGTGCAACTGGATCACAGATAAGTTGAGCCAGGATAACCAACATAACCAACAATCCCTTATCCTAGTTTTGTGCAACGGGCCCCTGCTCTGGAATGGCCTCCAGAATCTGATGGTCTAGTTTGCTATAGCTTTTACAGCCCTGATTGCTGAACCAGGCCCTTCAATTTTTTTTTTTTGGTAACACTTTATAATAACTACCCATTATAATTAGTTCATAGATCATTCGTAAGCTGTTAATTAATAAGTTATTAATGGCTTGTTAAGCATTTGTTAACAGTTTGCAAAGGATTTATAACGATGCTAGTAGATAGTTAATAGGCAACTTACAAGCTGTTAATTAACAAGTTATACATGACTTAACCGTATGTTAATGATTTGTAACTATAAATTGTAAAATAGTAATAGATCAGGAACAAGCTATTAGCGAATTACTTACTAATGACTTGTTAAGTATCAGCTAATAGTTTATATATGTTATCTGGACGTTATTCTAAAGTAGCAACTATTCCTCATTTATTGCTTGTTAGTAAATTAAGAATAGTTGCAAATAATATCTCAATTGCAAACATAAGCTATTAACTAATACTTGACTAATATATTAACTCACATGTTACAGATCAGTTGATAGTAGTTTGTTAACCATCTACTACTACTAGTGAATCTTCATACAATGGCAAATGGGTGGAACAAGTTAAAGGTACAGAAATTTAAAATATCAAATTTTTGTACCTAAACCTTGTTCCACCCATAGGCTGTCATACTGTATATTAACAAAGAAACACCACAGATGAAATTTTGAACATTGTGTTTAATGTATAGAAACACACATACTGAGCCATCACATGGCAGAACAGAAGTTTGAAAACCCATGAGGTTTGGACACTGGATAAGCTAAATTTCTGAGGCACATGTAACATCACAGCAATGTATTTGGCCATGGACCCCATCTGAACATATTTTGTGCCAGGAACCCCTATCATTTTTCATCTTTCATTTTTCAGTAATTTTTTCTGATGATAAGCTCACATTTGACCTTGTGGATAAGTATTAGTATTATGTCGTGCAGTGTACAGATTGTGTATTTCTAAAAATGAATGTTAACATGTATTAAGATACAATGGGCTCACAATCAAATTGATTTCATTTTCACAAGAATTCTGGACCAAAATACCCATGTATGTTGTCATTTCATGCAATAACAGTTAACTTGCCATGCATAGTTGTCCATACAAACTGATTTATTTACTTTCATCTTGTGTTTGCATTTGTGGCATCTCATACCTCTTCATAGAAGCTTTTTTTTCTGCATCCAGCTAACTGGTAAAAATAAGTCTAGAATAACTTTATTCGCTGCAAAATAGTCAAATAAGTTTAGTCAAAAAACTTTAATTCAAGGCTTAGGCTTAAGCCCAGCCCTATGTGTGTCCATATCCATGTTCACTGATGAATGGTGAATGATAGTTATACAGTTATGTTGGCTCATTCATGGATCCAGTGCATATAGCTAGAGCCAGCTGCTCATTATTTTATTTTATCTTCACATGGCTTTTATGATTAGAGCTTTTTAAAATCTCTATCCTATCATTCCAGATACTGAGGCAGCTGTAGCTCCAATAGCATTTTTACATTTTAAGAAGGAGCAGCATAAACCTTGTAAAGCCAAGAAGAAGCAACAGAAAAAGAAAAAGAAAAGTCAGTGATCTGACTGAGGAGAGAGACTCCCTCCGCCAACAAGTTGGTCAAAGTGAGTAGGCCTAACACTTTCTTGGTAAAATATGCTTGCACACCTGACAATGATACTTGACACACCTGACAATTTTACAGTATTTTGTAAAATATATATGCAATTGAGTGGAAGAAAGGCCAACATTTCATGGTGACAAGACCTTCATCAGAGCATGGACATGCTATTACCTAAACAATACACCTATAATACGTGGAAGATAATATCTGTAGCATTGATTGACCACAGACACATCTGTCCAACTGATGAGATCACAATTTGATGAATCAGTGGAACTAAAAGTGTTAAGAAATACAGATGTTGATAAGAATGTATGAGTTGACTTGCATCATAGTTAGTGATGCATTCAGTAATGTATTTTCCATTATGTTGTAGACATAGATGATGGTGGGACAACTGACACATCTTTCTTAGCCACCTCGTCTCCTGATGCATCTTCTTTCTCTTCATCCTCTAGTCCATCCAGGTCCTCTTCATCCTCTGTATCCAGCTCCTCGAAAGTCGTACAAGGCGTACAAGAAAGGAAGAAAGCTTAGTGTGCAATATCAAAAGGTTGGTGTCAACCGAAACACTGTTATCACCAATGCCCTGATATGTGAGCTGGCTGTTGTAGCCACGAAGAAATGCAAGGAGTTGCTGGTTGCTCATACACCACAGCAACGACTGCAGGACTTTGCAATAAATGTCTGTCAGTGTTGATTAACGATCCAAACCTTTTGAGGGATGTTGAACATCAAAAGAAAAGGGGGAAACAGATTCCTCTGTCAAAGAAAGCATAGGTATTGTGTCACTGTGGGATGGTGCCCTAGAGCAGCTCGGATGTAGCTTGGGGCTGATTCGCCAAGTAAAGAGGGTCCAAGTTGTGCTATGACATGTTCATATTGATAATGCCAACGGCTTCATTTTGATTTATTTCAATTTTAAGTATCCAAACACCAAGGGTTTGTATACTGACGCTGATAAATTTTGTTTATGCAGTGCCCAAACTTCATGTAAACTACTGTATTCTGCCATGTGATGACTCAGTATGTGTGATTGTATACATTAAACACAATGTTCAAAATTTCATCTGTGGTGTTTCTTTGTTAATATACAGGACACAGAAAAGCCTATGGGTGGAACAAGGTTTAGGTACAAAAATTTGATATTTTAAATTTCTGTACCTTGAACTTGTTCTACCCATTTACCATTGTACAAAGTTTCACTAGTAGTAGTAGATTAACAAACTATTATCAACTGATCTGTGACGTGACTTAATATATTAGGTAAGTATTAGTTATTACCTTATGTTTGCGATTGGGACGTTATTCTAAAGATGCAACTATTCTTAATTTACCAACAGTCAATAAATGAGGAACAGTTGCTACCTTAGAACAACATCCTAATTACATATATAAACTATTAGCTGATACTTAACAAGTCATTAGTAAGTAATTCACTAATAGCTTGTTCATGATCTATTACTACTTTACAATATAGTTATAAATCATTAACATTCAGTTAACAAGTCATTTATAACTTGTTAACTAACAACTTATAAGCTACTGTTGAATAAAATTTTTACCTTTCCTAGATCTTATCAATTTAATTAGATTTGATCCCTCTTGCTAACTCATCATTAACCCCCTCTATGCAGATTTAAACAGACATCCTGAAACCACCTTCAACACCACATGCTTCTCGTCCAGAGCACCACACCAGAGAGGAAAGTTCCACCTCTCCTGAAACTGCTCTGCAATGAACTTCCATTCATCTGTCGTTGGCACAGCCATAAATTCTGCCACCAGGCAGTCCCTAATGACAACTGCCACCTCCGAGGATAGAAACAGGAGGGAAAATGCAAATTGTATTAATAACAATTCCAAATTCGTGCTTGCCAACCAGGCAAGTTTGAAGAGGTTCTACTGGCCAGCCTGTTATTTTTACTTGCCCCGGGCAATTTGGCAACTGCATGACCTGTGTGCAACACATCCCCCAGCAGATCGTTGCAACACTGTTGCTTTAAAGGATTTTGAACCTAAGGACTCGAAACTTTTTTTATTCTCACATATGCTTATTGTCTCTTACCTTGTGGGATTTCTCTTGGTCACTGTTCATTGGCTTTTGTCAATCTCTCCTCACCAGCAGATCCATGCATCTTTTTCAACCAATCTACTCTCATTCAGAGAATAGGGTGGAGGTCTTTCGTTGGGAGTCCCAGACTTCCTTGTGCACAGCTTGAAGAGGAGACAAGGTTGTGACATATCAATATGACAGTCAATATGACAGTGATGTGTATATGGATTTTGTACATCTTGTCCTGTTGGTAGTTATAGGGTACTTTGTTGTGTGGTGAAAATGTTTTAAATGTGACCTCATAGTTTAGTCCAGAAACTGAGTATGTTTCTGTCTTATAAGCTTATAGGCTGAGTTTTTGTCCTGTCTCCTCCCGTCTCATGGTGGTAGCTATACACAGACGTACTAGCAGAAATCTGCATGCACAAGCAGCTCTACTGCATTAAATGCTTTGCATACCCTTTGTGACAATCACTCTCTCTTTCTCTAACAAGCACTCACCCTATGATCAGATACCTGCTGAACTTGGGCTGTGATCTTGTTTTTCAAAATTGTGTGTTGCCTGTGTCTGTTTTAACATTCAGAAGGCAGCATGTGCGCATTAGCTCTGGTGTTAATACACTGCAGGTATGCTTGTGTGAGCGTGTTGCATTAATGCCTTTCCTTATGTTTATTTATCAGCCGTTCAAACTTTACTGCAGTGTTTGTTGAAATCCATATGCTTTGATCACTGGATCAGTCGAACAGCTGAGTCAGGGAAAAAACACACTAACACACACACTCACACTCACATACACACCAGCAAATACAGGCTCAGAATATGAATATGGACACACTATTGATATAAAAAACTTGATACACTGCACCAGCGCATGTTAAAGTGATGGGAGCAATCCAGCCCAACTGAACACATCTCTTTGCAAACTTTTCAGGCACGTGTCGCACAACCACCAGCTGTCTGACAATGGGCGCACATCTGGGTTGTCTGCTAGCCCCTCAAGGTGGTTGGAAAACCCATAAATGACTCAATCAATCAATCAATCTTTATTTAAAGAGCACACTTCCTGGACAAAGCAAACTCAATGTGCTTTACAGTGGTTACTGCACTAAGGTTATGTGGAAAGATAGACACCCCTGCCTTATATGCCCTCAGAAAGGCTGAGGAACAACTCCCAAGAAAACCCAGTGAGGGGAAAAAAAGGAAGAAACCTCAGGGTGACAGACAGATGAGGGGATCCTCACCCAGGACCAGGGGCACAAACAGAGCAGTTTATAATTTGCAGAGTACACATTACAGACAGAGGACAGATAAACAGACTAATTTCAAGCACAGAAGTAGCAGGTAACGCATCTAGGATGGGCAGGCATAGACAAACATGGCAGACAGACAGGTAGGTAGCAGGTAACACATTTAGGATGGGCAGGCATGCACAGATATGACAGAGAGACAGGTAGGTAGCAGGAGGCACTTTTAGGATGGGCATGCATACACAGTCATGACAGACAAACGTAGCAGTTACAGCACATAGGTTACAAGTAACAACAAGACCGACAAGACAGACGGGGACCCATGTTATTCTCATACAGTCGGGGCAACACAGAGAACATCACAGCACCATGACACTAAGAAAGGGCTAGGTGGAATTACTGATACACAGTTGAAAAAAGGTATGTTTTTAGCTGATTCTTGTTACTGATGTGGCCTGTATAACTGTGTCAGGCAGGTTGTTTCAGAGGCATGGTGCATAGGTACTGAAGGCAGCCTCTCCCTGCCTCATGTTACTCCGAGGGATGATTAGGCTCTCACTGATTGTGGATCTGAGCGGTCTCGGTGGGGTGTAGTTTACTAGCATGTCTATTAAGTACTGGGTTGCGAGGCCATGTAAAGATTTGTAGACCAGGAGCAGGATTTTAAAGTAAATCCTGGTTTTTACAGGTAGCCAGTGCAGTGATTTAAGGACTGGTGTGATGTGGAGAGATCTCCTAGTTTTGGTGAGAACACATGCTGCTGCATTTTGAATTAATTGTAATCTATGTATAATTGATTTTGGGAGTCCAGTGAACAGGCCATTGCAGTAATTTATTCTGCTCGATATCAATGCGTGAATCAGCTTCTCTGGGTCCGCGGTTGACAGGAAGCCTCTTTATTCAGATATATTTTTCAGATTGTAGAATGCTGATCTTGTAATGTAGTTGATATGATTTTTCAAGTCCAGACTACTGTCAATTATCACACTTAGATTATTTGCTTCCATTTTACCGCTAAGGGAAAGGGATTTTACGTGAGTTTCAATATTATTCCTATGAGCCTGAGCACCAAAGACAAGTATTTGGGTTTTATCATTATTAAGCTGTAAAAAGTTGTCTGTAATCCATTGGTTGATATCCTTAATGCAAAGGTGGAGGGACTGTATGGGAGACGGGTCATTAGGAAGTAGAGAGATGTAAAGCTGTGTGTCATCTGCATAGTTATGGTAATTTATTTTATGTCTGCCTATGATGTCAGCAAGAGGGAGCATGTAAAGATTAAATAGAAGTGGGCCGAGAATTGATCCTTGCGGGACCCTACAAGTCACTTCCTTCTTCTGTGATATAGACTCTCCAACTGATACAAAGAACTGCCTTTCCTGTAAAAAGGATTTAAGTCAGCATAAAACTGAGCTAGAAAGGCCGACCCACATCTCAAGCTTCTCCAGTAGTATTTCATGATCTACTGTATCAAAAGCAGCACTAAGGTCAAGCAATACAAGAATGGATAATTTTTTTTAATATGTATTTATGTGCAGGTCATTGACTACTTTAATGAGTGCTGTCTCCGTGCTATGGCGGGGGCGAAAGTCAGAATGAAATTTGTCTAAAAGTGAGTTTGAAGTTTTATATTTGACAGAATGCAAACTATTTTTTTTTTTGAAAAAAATTAGATTTTGGTTTGAAATAGGCCTGTAATTAGTGATAACACATGGACCCATATTATTCTTTTTTCGGAGTGGTTTGATGACAGCTGTCGGGAAGGGATGTCCCAATTTGGGATAGGATAATCCGGTTTCCTATAACAATCCAGCAGATATTCTGATTTAACTGAATTTGAATGTGTTGGGAAAAAAAAGGATTAAGGTGTTTCCACATAGACCGCGGCAAGCGCAAGCGGCGTGCGGCAAACCCCATTCATTGTGTTTGTGGTTGGGTCGGCGCCTGCCGCTGTTGCACACCAAAAGAAAAATGTAAAAATGTTCAAAATCGGGCGGTGACGTGACGTCATCCCAGCGCGTCCAATAGGAGAGAGGTAGTAAAAATTTGGAAATACCAGGTTTGTAGAGTGGTAGAAAGATGTGATTTTAGCAAGAAAAATGCTTAAAATACAATATAGCATAGGTCCCCTTGTATCAGTTAACACATGAAAACCTCATTATTCACACATTTTATTTAAAAACTTTTTGTTCATACATTATCAGTCACAGCTCATTGTTAAATAGTTTTTAAAACATGTATTTGACTATTTACAGTGGAGGAGTTAAAAGAAAAGATGGAAAAATCTCAGGGACCACTAAATAAAAGAGCAAAAGGCAGAAGAAAAAGAAAAAAAGAAAAAGCGGGTCAGCTGCTGAGCAAAAGCCAATCTGGAGGTACTACCGAATTATGACTTCCTTGGATCAGAGTGTGGAGGAAAGGGAGACCTCTACAAACTACTCACAACCATCCAGCTCCATTTCCCACACCCCGACCCCTGGTTCAAGCCCTGGCAACCCCCTGGATCATGGTGAAGCCACCTTCACCCTCGATTTGTCTGTGGCTCATCCTTTGATGAGGTGCCTGGACCAGGCACCTCATGGTCCAGGCACCTCATGGTCCACACCAGACACCTCATCCTTTGATGAGGTGCCTGGTCCACTATCAGGAGCCAGTCAGCCTCCCCCTACTCTCCCAGAAAATCGTAGTGGTAGAAGGGCAAGAAGGAGGCAGAGGATCGATGATGATTTTGAGAGGGAGGTGATAGGTGTCCTCAGCCAGACAGCCAGATGCTAAGGAGCTCTTCCTCCTAAGCTTGGCACCTCGCCTCCGCAACCTGTTGGAGGAAAAAAGTAAGGGTAGAAGAAGGAAGAGTAAGGTGAAGATCGAAATGATGATGTCCCTTCACAGTGCTGAATTTGAGTAGATTGTTTTGTCTTTTAAGTTCTTTAAGTCATTCAGCATTTGTTCCCACACCAGCACACACAAACACACACACACACCGTTCCAAGATTGCACACATACAAGTTCACACATTCAATAAAAGTTATTTTGCAGACAGTAGTATTTGTGTTCACTAATCTTTTTTATGTACACTAAAAAAATTAGTTCAATTACTTTTTGGTTTCCATTATTATTTTTCCTTGCATTAACTGAACTACTAATCAAAACCAGGAGGAACTCTTCAGCAGTAAATGGTTGGCTCTTAAAAGAGCCTTTTTTGTAGTAGCAGGTAAAGAGGGTGTGGGTCAGTTGGGCAGGTCTCGGGGAGACTGTTCTGCCAGGGCACTTCCCCATTAGCAGAGAGGAAGAACCCCCTGCAGGCTCTGGATAGGCGGTAATTAAAAATGCTTGTAGATCTGGAGAGGCTTCTGCCAGGGTAACAAATTTAGCAACACCCCCTGCAAAAAATACACAATGTAATTGGAGAATTATTGTGTGGCATATTAAGATATAATAATAATGCACTGCTTTGTCAGCAATCAATTTCCCATTAATAGAAATGTACTCACCTGAGAGGAAAAGCCTCATCTGCCACTAAATTGTGAGGCATGGGGCCCAGGTCATCTGCACCTGGGAGAGGTGCATCCTCTGGCAGATCCAGAGAGCCCTCTCGCAGAGCACGCCCAAAGGCTGAGGCAGAGAAGATGCCTTCATCACTGCTGCGGCCAAAAGCACCCACATCCACCACTCTAAACCTGTAATTTGCATCTGCAAGGGAATTAGGATGACTGAATTGTAATTAATAATAATTAATAATAATTAATTATAATTAAAAAATTGGAAGCCTGACTTGCTGCTGGTGCCTTGATGGCAGCATGTTTGCCATCCAAGGCACCCAAGCAGTTGGGGAAGTTCCACCTCTCCCTGAACCCCTTGGCTATTTCCCTCCAGTCAGCAGCCTTAGGGACAGGAAAGAACTCCTCCACCAGGTTCTCCCAGATGACCTGGCAGACCTCTGGGATGATGTCTGCCACAGTGGAGATGCCCATCCTGTAACTGGAGGCAATAGTGGTGATGGAGTCTCCAGTTGCAAGGAATCTGAAAATAAATTTGTCTTGATTTATATAGATACATACATGTGAATGTATGGGTGTATATCTATCTATCTATCTACACACACAAATGATCTTTTCCTTATAGGCACCCACCTCAAACAAATGGCCAGGCACTCAGTTGGAGAGATGGGCCTGAAGTTTGTTGTCAGTCTGCTGAGGCTTGGTCCAGCTCTCTCCAACAGGCGGTCAAACTGCTCCCCGCTCAGCCTGAAGTACACTTCAAAGCGGCCGTTATGGAAGTGCAGTTCCCGGACCAGCCTATATTCCCCCAATTCTTGCCTTCCCAAAAGAACTGGGTGGACCCAAATCCTCCTCTTTTTTGCTGCTCATCTCGTCCTCCTTATCAGCATTAAAGCCAGGGCTTTTTGCTGAGAATTTGACAAATACATATCGCACACAGGATCACAGGATCGCGCTCAAACCAACGCAAAAAGTTGTATTGGTTGCTAAGCAACCTTGCCGCGTGGCACAGCGGCAGCACTGTGCCCGGCTGCGCCGTACCCAGCATTGTCATGCTTGCTGCGGTCTATGTGGAGGCACCTTTAGTCGAGGATCATGTCTCAAACCCATTAGCTGTACATGCTGTTTACATATGACAGCATGTATATCCTTCTCGCTTCTGCTTACAACATAAATGACTGTAACAATTTAGGTTTCAGGTGGAGAAACAAAACGTCGTCCTAGAGCTAAATTAGTTACCTTAGCGAAACTGTTTGCTAACAGACACAACTTTCAGTTAATATTGAATACTTTCAGAGGCATTGCCGACTGAAGAGTAACTAAAATATCAAGTTGAACTTCCACATAAATTGCAGATAACCGCGGCTATTTGTTAAAGAAGCAACTTAAACAAAGAAAAGCACATACAGAAAGTTGGCCCGACTTACCTGAGCCACGACATTATAGCCAAGGCGCATGGTATCTTGATTGGTCAATAAGGTCAGGGGTCATATGATGTAACGACATAAAGACATGATAATGATATAACATAATGCCAACCTAAAATATAAAGATAAAAAAAACATAAAGATGAGCTGCCGCTAGTGCCTCTGGCGGCGGCTAGTGGCACTGAAACATAACACTGGGTAATTTGGGTGTCTAAAAAATGACAACTGTGCTTGATTTGGAGAGGAGGACAGTCTGTGAGGCCAGGGGTGGCTGGGAATAGGCAGTGGATGTAGAAAACTGGAACTGGGCTTCGTGGAGGCCTTGCTTCATGCACAGACAGAGCAAGCAGCAAAAGAACGCACAGACGTCAGAGTTCAGGGCTTGCCACCAAAAACAATGTCTCAGGAAGGAAGTTGTTTGATGGACCCCACGGTGGCATGTGAGGTTGGAGGATTGGGCCCACTGAAGAATCTGAGAGCGCACAGAGTCTGGTACAAACAGACGATTAGAAGGTCCATTATCTGCGTGAGGCTGGAGTGACTGGGCCTGGCGGACCATGGTTTCAATTCCCCAGGTAAGGGTAGCAATGACTCGGGAGGGTGACGCAATGGACTCAGACCTGGAAGGGGCTTAGTTGCCCAAAAAACTGTGTGTTTTTGGCCCCTGGGCGGTAGGTGATGGTGAAGTCAAACCTTCCCAGAAAAAGAGCCCACCTTGGCTGCTGTGAGTTCAAATGCTTGGCCATCTGGATGTAGGCTGATGGTCAGTCTAAACAATGAATAGGTGCGCTGACCCCTCCAGCCAGTGACGCAGCTCCTCCACAGCTAAGACCACTGCCAGCAGCTCCTTCCACAATGTCAATGAGATTCACAATGTTCATAATTTCTCTCTGGGGGGGCCAACTTGTGGGAGAAAAAAACACAAGAATGCAGCTTGTTATCAATCTCCCAAGGTTGAGACAGGATGGCACCTATCCCAATGTTGGATACATCCACTTCCACAATGAACTGCTAAGTCAGGTCCGAATGAGGTGATAGAGCCAAGAAATGCGGTAGAGGCACAAAACGTGATTGGCCGAGGATGATCCAGACAGAAGGGTGAGTGTGGAGAGTTGCAGGGAAGCAGACTGATACAGGGCTGACTGGTTCAGCCCTTGGGAGGGGCTTGGGAGGATGTGACTAGGCAGAGATGAGTCGATCGTCTGACACCGACTGCTGGGGCTCTGGGGCCAAAATAGGCAGTCAGATGAGCAACTCCTAAGCTGCACGCGCACATGTGCGTACACTCCTGATATAAAGGTTCAGAAGGGATTTCAGACCAGATTGGTGATATATTCTGTGTCCTGTCTGTATGCAGAAACCAAGATAACACCCATGCAACATTACATTTAACAGTTGTGTTTGCCACTTCCTTTCCATCTTGATTCCTAAATCATCCACTCACAAAGCATTCATATTTTGCCTCTCAATGTATGTTATAATTTGTCAGGGCATCCTCCTCTACTGCCTGAATCTTAAAATACACATTGTATTCTATTTGTCACCTCCAATTCTCAAATAAGTATGTATCTTTTGGGAACCATACAATAATCTATACCTAAGATCACACATGGGTTGGTGAAAAAACCTTGGTACATCTTTTGTTTGTTCTGAACTTTTCTTCACCACAAATTTGTCTCTGGTACTCTGCACACTTTGTAGAATTGTATTTCTCTGGGATCACTGTGGGTCTCATTCCACGTGCTTTTGAACACACTAGACACTGATCTGTCATCATATCTTTCAGGAGGAGACATATTTTACTGCTTTTTGCTTACCGTTGACAGAGAGAGCGTGGGACAAAGTGGACAAATAAATGACACTTGTCAAGTGATTACATGTTTCTCTCTGCCATTTCATGTCTACACCTTGTTTAGTTTAGTTCTTTGTTAAGTTAGCCATGAGTCTCACATTAGTACAATACACATAACTATCCCGTGTCTGTTTCTGTTTGGCACTATATTTGTTGAGATGGTTATCACCTTTAAAACCTGGTTAAAAAGTAATGACAAACAAACATGGTTGATATTTCAGTTACTTTTATTCATGCTACTTGAAGCAGTTTTCCTGAGTATTAATTAAAATGATTTCCTTAGTCTGAGTTACTTACCTCCTTACGTGTGCAGGTAGCCATTGTGAGGGAAAGGGTATTGCCCATATTTCCCAGTGTTTTATACACTGGATGACATCATCATTGATGTCATGGGTGCTACCATATTGTAGGGGGTAATGTGTAGGTGTGATGATCTATATTATATGTAGCTCTCTGATGATCAATAGAGATTTTGCATGTGGCAGGATGTTAGACCGTAGAAAATACGGTAGGAAATATGAATTACTGGCAGTGGGGATTCTCTATGTCTGTTGTATTGGGGTGTTGAATTGTTTAATGTATTGACCTCTGCACATAAGTATGGTAAGGTCCTAAGGAGCTCTGCTGAGAGACAGGTAGGGATATAGTCAGTGGCCTTGAGGGATTCTAGGAGAGAAGACCGTGAGCACAGCAGCGACCAGTAATTACAAGTAAGTCGTGAGTTGGTTGAGCCTCAGTTAATTATGTTCATACTTTGCTGAATTTTTCTTTTTTTCCCCATTTTTTAAATTTTTTTTCACATTTCCTGGAAGCACTATAAATAAAGTGTCCACCAACAGGACCTGTGATTGAGCCTTTTGAGTCTGCCTTCCGTAAAGACCCCAGGTGATACTATCTTACAACTATCGTCATTATTTTAGCTCACCTATAACCAAGTGTAGTTCAAAGCTCACAAAATTAATGGGCTCATACAGACAACTTAACACTTTGTCCAATCAATGTTTCAGCGAAGAAAAGTAAAACTTCGGGATCACAATGATATGGAAGTGTGCTCCATTCTGACACAATGTCAATTCGATATGTCAATACATAACGTTGGCCAATTTAAATGGCTACCGTAATAACTTGAGATTCAGTCTGTGCACAACCTTTTTTCCTCGACCACTGAAATTGGGGACATTTTCGGGGAATTGTCCCTGGAAATCCAGGACATCTGGTCACCCTATCTTAGAACCATCAGTAATTCATTAGTTTTAGCAAACATGCAAGCAATGTTTTTCCAGGCGTAAAATTACAATAAAAGAGAACACAAAATAGTCAAAAGTTACAGAGAAACATTGGATAGCATCTTATAACTTGTGAGATAACCAACTTGTACCAAAGTAATAGTACCCTTTTACATTCATTACATTCTCTCCATGGCAGAGTATATATATATATATATATATATATATATATATATTATGGCATGCCGTTATATATATATATATATATATATATACCAAACTCCTGAATATATGGACCGAAATCCATTCTGGAAATGAATCCCTGATTATATGGACCAACCTCTCGAAAACATGGACCAAACCCTCCAATATATGGATCGAACTCTTGAATTTATGGATCAAACTCTCAAATATATGGGCCAAACTTTCGAATATATGTACCAAACTCTCGAATATATGGACCAAACTCTAATGTATGGATCGAACTCTTGAATACATGGGTCAAACTCTCGAATTTATGGATCAAACTCTTGAATACATGGGTCAAACTCTCGAATTTATGGATCAAACTCTCAAATATATGGACCAAACTCTTGAATATATGGATCAAACTCTAGAATATATGGATCAAACTCTCAAATTTATGGATCAAACTCTCGAATATATGGATCAAACTTCCCGTAAATATGGACCAAACTTGAGTGACGTTACCACGGCACCGCCTCCATCTTCTGCTCAACTGTGGATTTTAGAGAAAAAGTGAGCGAGTTGGCTTGTTCTGTCATAACCAGGCGTCTGCTTGCGCTCTGTGCTCTGTCTGTCCTGCATCTCCTACTGCCTGCTTACTGCCTGCCTCGTGTCTTGTCTGCCTCCTGTCCAACACGAAATGGCGTTGCAAAAGACATGCAGCTTCACCTGAGACCTGAGATAGGTACACTTTAAAATGTACTCCCCTCTTCATACAGGAGGTGCACTACAGTCATCTAAACAGGGTTAGTAACCAGATTTTTCATGCAGGTTACAAATGAATGTTTGCATTCTGCACAATGTCATCATCAGATCTTCAGGAAACAGCTGCATAAAGAAATCTCTTGGTTCTGTTCCCTCAACATTCACTTTACACTCTCAAATCTCCCTCAAACTGGTTGTCTTTGATTTTTCAGGTCTGCCTGCTTTTACCTCTGTTCATTGGTACATCCTCCTCAAGTCTTTCATTCTCAGCTCCCGCTTCCTCAGCTTTCTCATCTTCCATATCCTTGGCTCCCTCATCATCCTCAGGTCCACTGTCACTGCTGCTAGCATTATCTACTTTTTGTGGAAGCCATTATCATTGCCGCCACTAGCATCATCCTTTCTTGACAAAGATGTCAGATATCCACAGATATCCTTTAGGCCTTCCTATCATGCCCTTCTCTTGACCAGTACAAAATATAATGCTTGTTACAATCTAATGATATAAATGCATTTATTAAGAATTAAGTAATAAGTATTTTCAAGAACAACAGTCACAGTGATAGCATGAATTGTAGTCAAAGCATAGCCAGTGAGGCATGCTGTCCACTCTTCTCACAATCCTGCAAGATTTTCCTAGAATAGAAGGATTGGACAGAAAAGCCACAAGAAGTAGGCAGTTTTTCCTGATCATCAGCCATTTTGTTTTGGAGGAAAAATAACAGCATGTACAATAGTTATCCACTAGGTGTCAGTGTATACTATGATGCAATAGTGTCTACTGTCATGGCTGATGGGCATCTCTGCCATTAAATCCTAAGAGGTGGTGGTATTGTTACCACCTGTCCTGGTTTTCCCTGATTGACCCTGATTTTCGTGGATTGTCCCGGGGAAAAAAAGAAATTCTATATGGCGCATAAAATTTGTATTTTTGTGTATTTGATTGTAGTTCATGTACGTGGATGCACCGTTGTTAATCTGGGGAGTGTGCGTGCAGATGTACCACAAGGAGGGTGTGTGCGGATGAGGGGTGTGTTGGGGGGCAGCAGGATTATCCACGAACAAACTATTGGCTGGCACAACATGTCAGGCATGTAAAGGAAGGTATTTGATTGTAATGTGGGATGTTGTTCCACCTAGGACCAATCAAATCCACCTACATTCTGGGACATCCGCTTCCATTCCCCCAGAACTACAGCAGCGCAAACACCCCCCCCCATGAAATGTCCCGGTTTTTTGTCTGACACAGGTGGCAACCCTAGGTGGTGGTGATGCGAGAGTGAGTGAGTTGAGCAGAGGTAAAATTCAACATGGTGGCACTCAGAGATAAAAAAAATGCTAGGGTTGGCATGGAATTGGCTGACAACACTAGAAAATGGACGGCGCCGCCACCATCTTATGTGGGTGAACCTGTGTGAATGTGATGCTGACAATGATGATAATATTGTTCTGCCAAAGTGGACAACATTAATGCGAAAGGATTTTCAATGCCATGTTGAATGTTGATGACATGGTTGCCCAACAACAGTACATCCTGATGACCAACAAGCTCCCTAACACGAAGTAACACATGACCAAATGAGCATGTGTTTTTGATGGAATTAATGTTTAATTAATGAATTCATCAATTCATTAATGAATTCCTCAAGGAAGACCCAAAAGCACACTCAGGTAGATTGAAGTAACAAGGCTTTATTTAAAGTACTAAACAAATGAACCTGGAGCAATGCTTCCACAGGTGAAAAACCAAATACTCCTCAGATACTCCTCAGAGTTCGACCTTCTCTATATCTTACGCTGATGTCTCAGCGACCCTGAAGAGTCCTCCACGGGTCGACGAAGCCCCCTCCTGGACCCCTCCACAAAGTCAACTCCATGTAAGGTAATACATTCAACAGGGTTGAATTTGGGGTAGAACTGTTGAAAAAGAATATGGATAATGGTCAGCTGAAATCAGGTGACCTTGGGCGTCAGTAACCATAAAACTATATAATGTGTGAGCTTGGAGCTACCAGTCAGAGCACATCTTAAACAGGATTATGTTCTCTTAGCCAGGGATCACCAAGAATAAGGGGAGCTTGAGAAGAGGAAATGACATGGAATCTGATAAATTCCCCATGATCACCCCATATAATGAGACTCAACACCTCTTTCTGCTCAGAAACCTTTGCTGGTAAAGTAGTATTCTAATGCTTGGGCTGGAACAGTGCCATCTAGATACTTGAGACAAACCCCTAACTGAGTTATTAACTCTATCAATGAAGTTAGCCAGAGTCTACTGACATGGACAACACCAGTTTAGATGCTAGGGACTCAAGTACCCCATGGAGTGAGACATGGTAAGAGACAAAGGGACTTTTACATGTTTGCTCATCAGTCCACTCTGGACTACCGATGAGCCCTGTCTTTTAACGGACATGTGGCTGCAAAATGTCCTGAACCTCCACAATAGAGACACAGGCCAGCTTTACGTCTACCGCTTCCGGAACTCCAGATCTGACCTGGAAGGATATCCGAATGGCACTGCAAGCATATGAGCATCTATTCTTACCATTAATTCAATGACTTTGTCAAGGGAGTCAGGCACATCATGGGAAAACAACTCAACTTGGATATAATCACTCAACCTAGTCAAATAATGTTCAACTAAAGCGGCCTTATTTCACCCTGAACACCCTGGTCCGGAACCCTATGGAGTGCCTGCTTGATCCGAGTTAGCCCACTAACTAGCCCACAGGTGGTTGTCTCAAAGCCAAAGACCTTGCGTAACTCAGCAGAGAAACTCTCAAACTAGGCACAGGCTGGAGAGCCACGATCCCACTCTGCAGTACCCCACGCACATGCTTGTCCTGCTAGGTGGCTAATCACATAGGCTACCTTGGTAGCCTCAGAAGTAAAAGGGATTGGCTGCAAAGTGAATAGCAAGGAGCAGTTAGTTAAGAAAGGACCAACAGCCTCCTGATCCCCCCTAAAACTCCAGCAGCCTGATCATTTGACAGCATAAAGCCATCTAGCCTGAGCTAACGTGCCGAGACACTGCTTGAGGAGCTCAAATCTTTCCTGAGTTGCTGGGTTGGACATGGCCAGACCGTACTATTGGACTTCCTCCCAAAATCACACTCAAATAGATTGAAGGTTTTATTCAAGGCTTTATTCAAAGTACAAAACAAATGAACCTGGAACAATATGCTTCTGCATGTGATAAACAAAATGAACCCGGAGCAATGCTTCCATAGGTGAAAAAACAAATACAAAAACCATCTGGACTATAAACTGAAGTCCTTTATCTGCTGCATGCAGATAAACTAAATAACTGAACCAAATCTGTCTACAAATAAAAGGTTTTCACGGGAAATAACCAAGAACCCAAAACTAACTAGAGCACAAAAGAAACCTGATACTAGAATACAAATACAAAGTGAGGGGAAACCAACCCAAGATTGCTTTCTGGGACAACAGGTGCCATTAAAGCAGTCCTACATGTCGCACACTTGACTCTTGGCATCACATTTCGTACAACCCATCCTGCAATATATCCCGGTGCTGCATATCCACCCAACCAGCATAATCATGATAACTAAGCACACTGGGCCTCATTCACGTGTGATAGCCTCCCATGCTTCTTTATTGTTTGTGCTAGTATAGCTTGAACTGACAACCGAATATAATTTAAGTTTAAGTACAATTTAAATTTAAGTTTGAATTAAGTTTAGGTTTTCTCTCTTTAAGTTTTTCTCCTCTTCACCTGCTGTGCTCCATCTGATCTCTGCTTTGCTTTACGTATTTTGTTGTTGTTTGCTTCGTTTTGTTGCTGTTTCCTTGTTGCCGTTTACTCGCTACTGTCCATCACCAACTTGGTAAAAGCAGATCTAAACTGTTGCACATGGGGTTGTTATTCCATCCTCCTGCAATATTTTTCATCATGTTTTCATTCATTCATACCTTACTATTACATACACATTTATATCCCCATTCAGAATGTAGACATGATCATAAAAGGGTTTTTCAATTTCATATATCCTGAAACTTATATCCTTGGAATATGACAAGAAACTCCTTGTTCTGTTGAACTTATACCGTTACTTCATTGCTAAGATGTCATGCTGACTGAAACCTAACAAAATGATTTCGTACATATCAAACCTGCTCGTCTTACAACCCTAAAAAACACCTCAAGGTGGTCCTGAGACATCTTGTATGACAAAACCGCCTATAAAAATTAGCGAGCCCGAGAAAACACTGCAACTCCTTGCGATTTCCAGGCACAGGCCAGTTCACGACCGCAGACACCTTGGCTGGATCCATACTAATGTTGCCTTGAGAAATAATACTCCCTAGGAATGATTCGCATTTCTCGGCTTTCACAAAGAATTTTCCAGCAACCTCTGGAGAACCGTCTGGACATGTTTCACATCCTCGTCACGAGAGCGGGAAAAAATCTGAATGTCGTCTAAACAGACAAACACATACTTATTCAGCATGTCTCTTTTAGTGAAGTTTAGTGAAGACAGTAGAGCTTTGCAGGAGTTCGAAGGTAGAGGAAAGAAGACCCCGATAATCTATGCAGGGACGGAGACTCCCATCTTTCTTCTCAACAAAAAAGAACCCTGCACCAGCGGGAGAAGAGGACGGACAAATTATTCCTGAAGCCAGAGATTCCTTGATGTAAGTGTCCATTGCTTTGCGCTCAGGTCCTGACAGACCTTCCCTCTAGGAAGGGTGGAACCAGGCCGAAGCTCAATAGCGCAATCATAAGGTCTATGTGGAGGAAGAGAGATGGCTTCAGCTTTGCTGAACACCAGAGTTCCACCAGAGTCTTGGTACTCTGGTGGAACTCCTGGTACTTCCTGCCTAGGACCTAATGCTTCTCCCACGGAGCCAGGCATGAGACATTGTTTGTCACAACCAGAGCGCCATCCTAGAATGGATCTGTTCACCCAGTCAATCTGTGGGTTGTGAAGATAGAGCCACGGATATCCTAGAATAATAGGTAGTAGAGGTGATGGCAAAAGGAGAAACTCAACAGATTCCGAATTGGTAACTGCGATATGGAGAACTGCTGCAGGAGTCTGATGCATTACTCTGCCCAATATATGTCCATCGAGGGCCCTAGCGGGAATAGCCACAGGTAATGGTAAACGCTCCAGTCCAAGCTGATCTGCTAAACCTTCATCCATAAAGCAGGCATCAGCCCCCGAGTCAATAAAAACTGCCATTGTGTGCACCCCAGAGGGAATTATGAGTTGACACTGAATCAGAGGATGAGATGGAAATAGAGAGCTTTGTGAGGCAGCACTTACCAGTAACTCTCCTCCTATTGGTCAGCCTTAGCTTGAAACGGGCAGGTGGAAATAAAGTGACCAGCTCCACCGCAGTACAAGCAGAGCCTGGATCAATGCCGCCGCCCCGTCTCTTCAGGAGAAAGAGAGGTTTAACTCAACTCCATTGGCTCTTCTTCTGAAATTACCACCCGAGCTGGAACACTGGTAGAGGCTCCCCCGGTCGATGGAGAACTGAATCTTGGCAAAAAGGAAGTCTGCCTTCCTCTACGACAGGAGCCAGAAGATCAATTTGAATTGATGGTTCAATTAATCTGTGGTGGGGTGGTGGGGAGATCATGAGCCACCACTTCATCTTTAATATAGTCTGCAAGACCATGGTATTAAACTTGGAGTGCAGTCTCTTCCCACCCGCTCCGATTTGCATGTCTGCGGAAGTCAATAGAATAGTCAGATACCTCACGTCTTCCCTGCTTCAAGGAAAGCAATCCATCTGCCGCTTCAGGACCACATGCCTCAAAACCAAAAACCTTCCGAAGCTCTGAGGAAAAGGCTGAGAAGGAACGACAACATGGAGACTGTCCCACTCAGTTGTTCCCCACAAACGAGCCCTGCCACTTTAGAGGCCTCGATAGAAAAGGTGCGAGGCTGAAGTGCAAACGGCAGAGAACAGTTGGACAAAAATGGAGCACAGGACTCCCTATTGCCACCAAAACGCTCCAGTTCACCAATTCGAGGCTCAGGCTGATCCAGGAGCTCTACTCCAGCTGGAGGTGACACAGCAGGAAAAGTTGGTGCAACAGCGACACTCGTGGGAACTGCAGCTGTCATTGCACTCCAGCAGCGGAGAGACCCTGCAGTTGCGCCATGAGCTGCTCCAGCAGCTGGGAGTGTCTATCAGCCATCTCGTTTTCTGCTGTGGTAGCCTGGATGCCTCGTGGCACTCCATGGCAGCCTCTAACAGATCTAAACAATCCAGAGAGTCATCTGTGCCGCAAGCTAAGTCCATAGCTGGCCAGATCGTACTGACACAAGCGGATCTGGAGGACTTAATCACACGCGACACAGGTCACAAAAGTTCTTTCAGTCTGAGTCTTCAGTAAAGAACCAAGAGTTCAGTCTTTAATGCTGGAGCACACCACTGATGGAGCGACCCGCAGGAAGGGAGCGGGGAATGACCGGTGCACTGGATATGTGATCGGCTCTGAGGATGGCGGGGGATGATTGGCACACTGGGGTGGAAATGCTGTCAGCTCCGCGGACGGCAGGGAAGTGGGATACCTGGGACTGGAGCACGGGGCCGAGGCGAGAGCAGCGGCAGATCAAGGCGCTGAGGAGTGGGAAGGGGGCAGGAGTAGCTGGCGAGGTGCAGAGAATCTCCAGAACCAGCATAGGAGAACTGGAACAGGGATCGGTGGTGAGGACAACCCGAACAGGCAACCGGAGCAAGGCAGGACGGAGTTGGAACAGGATAACACTGGCAGAACAGAACTGGAACACATGCTGGAAGGTCAGGAAACAAACACTGACAATCTGGCAAGGAGGTGGGTCTGAGAGGAGTAAATGAACCCAGATAATGAGGGCAGCAAAGAGTGTGAATGGATGAAGAGAAAGAACCAGGAGGCAGGACTAGGAGAAAGTAATTGAGAGAAAAGAACCAGTGAGAGTGACTGAAAGTGTCCAGAATGTGACAGCCTCTTGGACTTCTTTTGCTTCAGCAGATTAGATGGAAAATCTGCCATCGATTCCAAGGAGATATCATTACCTTGTGTTCAAAGAGACTGCAAAAGCATGTGAAACCTCATTGGTGGTTTACAGAGACCCCTATAGCTCATGCTTTGTAACTGCTCTTCCGTTTGCTCTTCCTGTTAGATTGGTGGACAGTTGGTGGAGAAGATAAAGAAGACACCTTTTTCAGGATTGCTACAATGCAGTGGGCCTAACTATCTTTGGGGGGAAACACCTCCATCCACTTAATAAAGTGATCCTCAACCACTACAAGGAACAAATTTCCATTTTTAGTGAGTGAAATGGACCCATGAGAGCTACACCCAGCTTTTTCTGAGATTCCTCCATTGGGGTGGCCTGCATGAACCCAGCTGGTTTTGGTTCTCCACCTTGTATATCTGGATGTTGTGGCAACACCATGCCACCGTGAGCAACCTCAGCATTGTTTTCAAATAGCCATGGTGCTTCTTTTATTTCTGATCGTCTGAGGGCGGACCAGTACAGTGCTATATGGTGGGAGGATGTTATAGCCACATATCCGACTCTAGTTTGAGATTGTTTGACTGGTCTAGGGAGAGCATTGGGCACTATGTGGTGGAGGTCTTAACTTTACTGGGTTCATAAGTAAAATTGTTGCCATTGAAGGAATGTCTCAATAGAGGGGATGTTTTAGGGCAATTAAAAGACCAGGTGAGCCGCATAAAATCTATGCCTTTGAGGCGATAGATGTCTCCATTTTATCACAGCCAACATGTATTGTTTCTTGCCCTCCCTGATCTCCCACCTCAGCTCCTTCTCCACCATCTTCAACCTCCCCTTGTCACCAGACTGAAAAGCCCTTCAGGAGGGTCTTTATGTCTTTGTTAATCCAAGGTTTGTTGTTGGAGAAACAGCGTATGGTCCTGGTTGGTACAGTGTCCTCCACACAGAGTTGATGTAGTCAGTGATGTAGTGGGTGAGGCTGTCATATCTTCACCTTGAGGATCACAGAGTCCTTCCCACACAGTTGACTCAAAACAGTCCTTCAGAGCCTCTTCAGTCTCCTCAGTCCATCTTTTCACTGTGTGGGTCACAACCGGTTGCCTGTGCACAAAGGGTTCATACACACAAAGGAGATGAACCAGGTTGTGGTCTGATCTCCTCAGGGGTGGGTGGGGTGTTGAATTGTATGCCTCCTTGGAGTTGGCATAAAACAAATCCAGTATTTTATTGTCTCTCGTGTGGCAATTGACATACTGAATGAACTTGGGCAATGTGGAGGAAGGAGAGACATGATTAAAGTCCCAGAGATGAGAAAGAGGGCTTGTGGGTTCTGGGTCTGTAGCCTGCTCACAGCTCCAGCAGTACCTCACAGGATATTTCACCATTAGCTGAGGGGGGAACATACACCACTATCACAACAATGTCTGAAAATTCCCTAGGTAAATAGTATGAGACACTGGTCACTGATAATGGGCCACAGTTAAGTCAGTTGATCCATACCTTGCTCTGCTTGCATACAGGTCTACTCCACTCCAAAATGGTTACAGCCCAGCTCAACCTCTCATGGGGAGGAGGCTTCACACCACAGTCCCTATTCTGCTCGCACTGTTTGAGCTTGCTCTTCCTGATGGAGACACTGTACTGCTGAAGGAAAAGAAGGTGAAGAGGAAAAATGCTACAATCTACTGTATGACAGTACATGGAACCTCAACAGCCTCACTCCTGGCCAGGGCGTGTGGGTCATAGACTAAAGAACAACTGAGAGCTGTCATTAAATGCCACATCACACCTTGTTCAGACCTACTCTCAGAACCAGGTCTAGCAGAGCTCTGGCAAGACTGACTTGATTTATGTGCTAAATCACAGACTGAGCAAACTTAAAAACTGAACAGAAACTGACAAAGAAAAAAAACAGATATATTGATACTGTGATTGAGCCATTTCTTTTTTTGTTGCACTGTTTGAATGTAAATTGTTTCAGGGTTAGAGTGAGGGTAGACAGTACAAGGTGTTTTGTGTTTTATTTTGTAATTTGTTGTTCCAAGCTAAACTTAAATTGCTGTGTGTCTGTTGTGAGTGTGAATGGCTCATATTCAGATAGGAGCAGACCTTCCAGTCACAGGGGCAAAATAGCCCCCTTAGGTCCTGCTGAATCAATGGTAGTCTACCCATAGATTCTAGAAAGGGAAGATGTCGTGCAGCTGTCTTGAATAGAACTTGAATGACGTCAGATGCAGAATGTCTGTGGGATACATAGGTTTCATAGGTTGTGACGGATTTTTAACAGACATTCAGAATCTTTCGCACTAAACTTACAATCTAACTCAACACAAGTTATTTTAATAACATGACACCCATCAGCGTTTGGTAACTGCAGAGAACGCAAAGTGTAGGGGATATTATGCTTTTGGCCTGACCACCGCCACTACCGCGTCCGCCACATGTTTAACTCAAACACTGCTTGGATTTGAATTTTCATATTTGGCAGAGAGATTCATCACTCATACGGGAAGAACTGGTTTGATTTTCATGCAATTCAAATTTCAAAATTCAAATTTGGCCACAAAGGGCAGCACTTTGGTTGACAAATTACATTTGTGCTTATCCACTTTATTCCTAGCCCCCATGAGTCTTTGGGTGAATTATGGACTCGACAGGAGCAGGCATTTATCACACACAAAGTGTAGATGGTTTCACTTTCTGCAAAGGTTTAAATCCATAAAAGATGTGTAGTAGTCTTATATGTCATAAATAAGAGAGTACGTTTTACAGAGCTGATCCAAGAGCCAGGAGCAATGTTTTTAGACCTTTGATTTCATTGCATTATGTCTTTAATCTATTTGCGATTCAGGTTGAGAATGCAGTCATACAGGGAAAGATAGGGAAAAAGTGAAAAGAGCACACAGGTTTTAGGTGGTCTTTTTAAATTAAACTTTTTCAACCACATCTCTCTTACTTCCTCATCCCTCAATAATTGACGGAAACTGTAGCGAATCTCACAAGAGCATTCTCTTTTTGTCAGGGTTGCATGTTCAAAATATTTCTCCTGAAGCCACTGATTCAGTTTGGTCTGCTTATGATAACAACCATGACGAACAGTGCAACAGGTCCCATGAAAACCGCTAGCAACCAATGGCTTGCGGTGTCTCACAGAAAGTTGGACTTAATCGTTTCTACATCAGTGCCTCCAGGAAAAAGGTGGATATGGTGGATTTTATTGTTGGCATAATCTTCTCAATGAGAAGCCTGGGTTCAGGGGAGCCTGACTGTCCTGCCAGAACGTTTGCAGCTGGCTACACGATGGATGGCTGGGAGAGGTTGCAGGTCATGTGTCAGGCTACTCTTTTCGTGGAGAACATAGAAGACATCTACTTATTACGAACCTTGATATTAGGTCTGCTACTGATTGGATTAGGTACTGCCCTGTTTCTGGAACACAAAAGATACGGCAACAGCTATCCAAAGCCCCATGAAGCTGCCTGGAATGATTGAGGTGGTGGGCAGAGCTGTGAGCCGTCAGACTGTAGCTACTTATCGTGTTACGGAGAGTAATGGTACCACCTTGGTTGACAAGTATGCAGTCTCGGAACATGGAAATCATCTTGGAGAGGCTCACAAAAGAATTTGGACTGACTCGGAGACCAGAATGGACATAGAGAGCTGTGAAAATGGAATGTGGCTACTTGCCCTAACCCCAAACATCTCCTAATTTTATCTGTTTTCGGCCTCCCTAAACAGCACTGGGCTTGACCAAGGCTGATGCTGGAACCACAACTCCCCTGGAGAACATGGCAGCGTGATGCTCTCACATCCCTTTCCCCGACTTCCAAAGACACTGGTTGTTGTTGACTGTCTGGGACCTGACCAAGGCTGTCTCAATGGCTACCTGCTGTGTTATCACAATGCCATCCTGCAGACTGAGGCACATGATTGGGAAGCAGCGGAACGACTCTTATGCCTGCACACTTGGACTTACACATGACACCGGCGGATTGTTGACTGTTTTGACCTGCGGAACGACTCCCATGCCTGTGGAGATTTTATACTTGCAATGATATACTATCACCACTTCCCCACCACCCCACGTCTTTGCAGCTTCTTACAGTAGCTTCATGGCCCTCAGTCCCCCAGTGTGAGAAGGCTGCCTACCCACGCTGGTTGATCCCCCCATCCCCCATCCCCCTATTTCCCTTCCCTCATTGTTGAATGTTATGTTCTTATGTTGTATGTGCTCATGTTGCTGAAGTTTTTTTTAAAGTTATTTTTGCTCTAACACTGTGCTTTCCCTAAATAGCACAGTCTGGAATGCCTTTTATTCTCTCCTCCCTTCCATGTAATGCTGTATCGTATCTTTCCATCTCCCAAATAGTAATTTCCCAATGGAAACTTCCCACATCAATAAATTTGATCTAAATCTGAATCTGAATCACAAGGAATAGAAGGCCCTTCAAGTTTCCCTCTGGATGGAATGGAACTATGGAACTTTTACAGGACAGCAGGGCATCTTTGTGGTGCTGCTGTCGTGATGGGGAAAACAAAATTACATCATCAATGTAAACGAAAAATTCCTTCCCTCAGCTCACCCAGGACCTTCAGCCTCTGGAAAGCAATGCCAGCACTCTTCAAGCCAAATGGCATCAATTTTAACTGGTAGGATCGCATAGGAGTGATCACAACTGTTTTGGCCTTACTGTTCTCCGATACTACTAAGTGCCAGACTTTAGATCCAGCATGTCAAGCCAAATGGCATCGATTTTAACTGGTACGATCCCATAGGAGTGATCACAATTGTTTTGGCCTTTGACCTCCGACATTACTCCCTGCCAGACTTGCTGAACATAGCTGCTCTATGCATGGATTATAACCAGTCATTGATTAGAATCATAAAATCAGGCAAGGTTTTGTAATTTAATTTGTGGTAATCTACACAAAAACCTCACTGATACATTTGGCTTGGTTACCAGAACCACTGGAGCAATCCATGCAGACCCATGGGGTGAGGAAAGAATGTGTAGCCTCTAACCCCATATGTATGGTGTCCCACTTAAAATAATGGGGAAGGTTAGATTGTCATCAGACATGGCATACGTTTCCATTGACCTCATGATATTCTGCCAGCAATACAGCAATTGAACCTTCCTTCTCCCCTGTTGCCAATTCCAGCCAGTGACTTTGACTCATAAAAGAGTATGTACAACCTGTTACTAATTCTGCCTGGCACTGTCTCTCCCTCTCTGTAATTGGAACACGCAAAAGAGCTAAAGGGGTTTTCTTTCCCGGCTTCACCACATCCACTGCATCATCTGGTTAGTTAGTGGAGACTTTTTGCTGAGATCCTTTCCTCAAACTTGTCTTCAGCTGATCAACCTTGTATTCTTTTGCTGTCATGCAATCCCGCTCCTCCACCTTTTTTAAAAAAAAAAAAAAGTCATACTTCACTTGTTTTAAAGACGGGTGTATCTAAAGGGATCATGCCACAGTTTAGGTGGCAATTGTGGAGATCAGGGGGTTGAGGGTTGCTTGAGGCAGAAAAATAGACAGGGATAAAAGGTATTCTCGCTTCAGTTTTATTCTGGGCAGATCACAGTGTTGTACAGGAGGTGGTTTTAAGTGCCTATAAAAACATATTTTGTGTGTAAGCCACATGGGTACCAAACCCATTTATGTGATTTAAAGAAAAAGAGTTCATCATGCCACCACATGGGCGTGCACAGCCCATGTTCTCTGTCATGGTCACACATGTGCACATGTGTATGGTCACATGTGCACTTCGTCCGAGATTCATAAACTGGAGCTGGGTGAACGGACACTGTTTCAGACGTTCGTCGATAGTTGGGGACAGGACCAAACGAGACAAGCCCTTGAATTACCTCACAGGCTGGTACCCACCTTATCGGAAGGGACAAAAGACACCTAGCCCTGGTGGGTACTTCAACCCCAAAGAACCCTTTAATGAGCGATGGACGCCTGAATGTCAAAAGGCTTTTGACATGATCATTGAAAAACTTACATCTGCACCAATCCTTGGTTTTGCTGACTCAAAAATACCATATGTGCTATGATGCCAGCACTTCAGGTTTAGGGGCTGCCCTGAATCAAAAGCAGGATGGTGAGATGCGAGTCATTGCTTATGCGAGCTGAGGTCTTTCACCTAGCAAAAAGCGATATCCCGCCCATAAGCTTGAATTTCTTGCTCTTAAGTGGTCTCTCGTGGAGAGGTTTCATGATTACCTCTATGGAAATGAATTCACCGTTGTGACAGACAATCCCTTGACGTTAGGTTCTGAAGTCAGCCAAACTAGATGCTGCTAGTTATCGCTGGCTCGCTGCTCTTTTGCCCTTCGACTTCAACATTAGAAGGGCATATCATATCATATCATCATCATATCATCATGCTGGGAAGAGCAATCAGGACACTGACGGTCTTTCTAGACGGCCACATGACAGTATGGCTGATGACCATGCCTCTCTTGAAGAAGAGGAGTGAATCAAAAGATTCACTTCTCACCATCTTTCTTCATCTTCTGACGAACAAGACTTACCTGTAGACGCAGTCGCTGTTTAGTGTCAACACCACCTTTTAACCAAGGCAGACCACGACTTGCCTACCATAACTATAATAATAATTAGTCGAATCCCTTGCCATCCACCCTGATGCCATTCCCGACACCTATGTGGATGATGTGTTAGGTTGTTCTACCATACTTACCTACAGTCCAGAAGAGCTTGAAGAACATCAAAGGTCCGATCCTATTATTGGAAAGGTTGTCAAAGTCCTGGAGGGTGAAGATAAAGCTGACCTCATAACAGACTCTGTGGAGCTCAAGCTGATGCTCATGGAAAGGAAGAGGTTGGAGATAAGAGATGGTCATTCTCAGGTCCTTACATGAGGATATGGGACATATGGGTCTGGAGAGGACACTGGACTTGGTTAGATCTAATGGCCGAAAATGACTACAGATGTGGAGAAAAAGATTGAGACATGTGGGCGCTGAGTCAGAAGAAAGACACAACCAGAAAGATCAATGCCTCTTGTGAACATCCATACAACGCACCCCATGGAATTTGTCTCTAGAGCCCGACAGTCACAATACTAAAGACATCTAGGTCATCACCGACCATTTTACCAAATATGCTGTTGTCATACCAACCAAAGACCAGAAGGCAAAAACGGTTGCCAAAACTCTTTGGGAGCAGTTCTTGGTACACTACGGGTTTGCTGAGTGATCAGGGCAGGGATCTCGAATTCCAGCTCATCAAAGAACTCTGTGTTGGTATCACTAAGGTGCGCACAACGCCTTATCATCTAAGACGATATCCCATAGAGAGGTTTAATTGAACCCTGCTAGGCACATTGGGAACCTTAAAGGACATAGAGAAAAGTCATTGGCGAGACTATGTGAAACCATTCACCCATGCCTATAACTGTACCAAGAACGATGTCACAGGTTTCAGCCCATATGAACTGATGTTTGGGCGCCAACCTCAATTACCTGTAGACATTGCTTTCGGTTTACCTGTGAAAGATGGCTCTCCCAAATCCCATTCCCAGTATGTAAAACTCTCAAATGGTTGCTGACCGGAACAAGCGTCGTTTTGACAAGACAGTGCGAGAATCCACTCTTGAAAAAGGAGGTTAAAAATCAGAGATTCCGAGGTAAGCACAAGCTTGCGGATAAGTGGGAGTGTGCTGTGTACAGGGTTCTGGGAAAGATGGGAGATCTACCTGTGTACAAAGTACAGTGCATCAACGAGGTTAGTCCCATCCGAACCCTACATAGAGACTTGCTGCTTCCTTGTGGTGACTTATCTGAAGCAGAGGAAACTGAACCAGTGAAACCCAAGGAACACAAGCCCAGAACCAGACAAAGACACCCTTAATTCTTAGAGGAACTCTCAGAATCCGAGGATGACTTGCTCATTCCTCCCGTCCAGTTCTCAGTTCCTCCTGAGCAAAGATTCACTCAGATGTGTGAGATTCCAAGGAAACAGAAACCCAATGAAAACCCAGAAGATAAAAGTTTGCCAGCCATGCCATCAGGTCCTTTGATCTCCCAGGCTCCTGGTGGTCCTGATGACAGCAATTCCCCCGCTGAACTTGTTCAAATGCCTCCCGAGTTGGTAGGAGAGATGCCTAAGATAAGAGCTGACCACCTTTCTGCAGGAGAGGACACTACAGAAATGGAAATGGCAAATGAAATTGAACCGGATTTGACAAATGAAACGGACATGGCAGATGAAAATGAGCTAGACATGACAAATGAAGTTGAGGAGAAGTAGAACTCTGCAAGTGGAGAAACTGTAGAGATTCCACAAGATGCTGAGCCATCCCACACTCAAGCATCTAAGACATCTGACAGACAAAGGGAAAGTGACAGATGGAAACACAAATGACTCCATGCGGAGGTGCAGCCTTTAATGTCCTTTGTACAGAGTATGTTACAGAGCTTTAACCAAGCAGTAGATACTGTCAGTAACTATGATAGACCAGAGAACCAGAGACCCTCTCATGAAGGGAATCATGCAGATTCAAGGGGGGAGGGTGTAATCCACATGGGTACCAAACGCATTTATGTGATTTAAAGAAAAAGAGTTTACCATGCCACCACATGGGCATGCACAGTCTGTGTTCTCTGTCATGGTCACATAGCACATGCATGCTTCATCCAAGACACGTAAGCTGGAGCTGGGTGAACTGACACCCAGATGTCCGTCGACAGTTGGGGACAGGACCAAACGAGAAACTGATCAATTGCGCTGTGGAGTTAGCTGACAAACCTGAGAGAGAGCTTTTTTGGATTTTCGAGAGAGAGAGGAGTTGTTTAAACCAAGGACTCCGATTGTTTTTTTTTTATTACTGGATCAGGAATTGAGATGCCGAGCCTCGGGACAGCTTGATGGTGAGCTACAAGGGGCGAGTGATTTGGACAGAAGGGTGCACGGTGTGGCCAGCCGTGGGACCTACTCCAAAGAACCTCACAGATCATCGATCTTCACTTGGAGCATAGATAAGAACTTACACACAAATCTACACGGGTAGTAAAGTGAATAGGCTAGAACAGAGTTGAACGCAAAACCTTATAGCAAAGGAGGGACACTTTTATTTGATTTTTTAAAATTTTATTTCAAAGTTATATGAAAGAGCTCTACCTTTGTCAATTCTCCTTTACTGTTAAATTTTACCTGTGAAAAGCAATAAATGGTCAACTGTTAACTTCACGTTCTCACAGTGATTAATACATCCAGATCTCTGAACCTAGAAGTCACTGGTTAGTTATCTTAAGAACTAAGGACGCTACGTGTGCAACTGTATGCACCAGCTTGGACAAGCATCTTCATGCTAGAATCACCAAATATACTGCAGAGGAAGCAATGTCATCCTACCTACAGAATGCGATCACAACTAGTTATCTACTATTTCCAACCGCATGGATGAATCTGGAGTGCTTTTTCGAATGTGGATGGTGTGCAGGTGTATTAAGGGAAAATTGCAGAAAGGTTGATTTAACTGTACTTAAACTCTTGCTTTCTACTCTCAATAAGTGTCCAGAATGAAATGGAGACAAATGTCTATATTCTTTTCATTATTATAAACATTATGTTTTTTTTGTTCTTTTTTTTGCTAAATGTATTGAGAATAATTTAAGATAAGCACCCTAATCAACTTTCACTAAGAACACCAACAAGAAGGGGGTCTGCCAAGGTAAGCTATATTAAGTTGGTGGCTTGAAAGGTTAGTTGCACTGGATGCAGCAAGAGTAGCTGGAGGACAAGGGCTGGACATTTCCACTGCAGGAGCAGGTAGTGACAGGAAGGTTGGGCAAAAGAGCAGAGCTGACCATGATAGTTAAGCTAACTGACAACATGGTGCACTTATATACTAAAGAAAGGGTTAAACACACAAAAAAAACTTTAGATACATGTTCCCCCTGGTAATTGGAGACTTAAATTATAACAAGACTTAAAGAAAACACATCCATAAAAGCAAGATTCAACGTTCATATTGTATCTGAATATTTTACACCTACAACATAGACTGCAGGGGCCCAGTAGAGGGCGTGGCACTCATATGTATGCATAAAATACCAAACACAATACAGAGCATAGAGCCAGTAATACATTAAAATAGAATATTAGAATAATGAAAAAAATAAACAGTCAGACAAGTCCCCTTCACCTGCACCGTATCCCTCCTCATGACCCTGCAGTGCATAGTGGGAATAGCCCCCCCCCCCCCACAAAGTCTCCATGCTAGAACCAGCAAACTACAAGACAGCTTCGTCCACCAGGCTGTCAGGAAGCTCAACTTCCTCCCTGCTCTGCCTCCATTCACGCAAACTGCCTGTTCACCTTAGCCTCCCCTTTAGCATCCAAGATCCAATCTCCAGGGAAGTTTACTTTCAACATGCCATCCCCCACCATGCACCAGACTCACACACACTGGACTCAAGACTGCACCCTGTACCCTGCATCAGCCACCTTGACCTTCTACCTAAGGGGCTGCACCAGCCACTTTACTACCTCACCTACGTGTGATGTGCCCTATGTCATTGCAGTCTGGTTTATACTTATATATTTGTCCAGATTTTTCTCTTTGTGTTGGGTCTGTGAGGATCAAAATCGAATTTTGTTATGTGTCCTGGGCATATAGCAATTGGCAATTGGCTGTTGTGAATCTTGAAACTTGAATATTCATAGGAATATGCACAAAAATTGGCTGAGTTATTGGTCGACAAAAAGATAGTAATCTCAGTCTTACTTAAATAGAAGCCACATGAACATGTATGTATCCTGTTAATGTGTATTACATAATGTATAATTAATAATAATATATTTCTTTTCCCCACTGCCACAAGGAGGGAGCAGCTTGTTAATCAGTCAGGGGGTCCTAGGACACCATGGATGAAAAATTAAAGTTTTCCCTCATTATCTACATGAATGTTGCAGTGATAGCTTGTAGTTCTCCTGTGATATTGGGTCTTCAGTTAATCTAGCCACCAGACACGGACTCAAAACCCCACACATGCAGGGAACTAAACCGCAACAGAATCAGAAATATGTCCGAACCGAGTTTGAGTGGAGAGAGTCTGTAGCATTCACTATATATATAATGTCTTACACACATATGGTCTCCAGTCTTTTTCTTTCTGTCAAGCTGCCTAGTTACCTTTGGCTACAATTTGGCCTGTCCATATGCAAAAATATGTTGCCACATCTCTCTGTCTGATCACCACAAATAATAATCACCACAAACCAGTCCATGTTTAGTGGGTGAAGGAGCTTAGTCTACTACTGAAGCTACTGAAGTGTTTAACTCGGAATAACCAGGTTGATGCGCCTTGGCTTGGTTTCTCCCCCTCTTATTCTATCAGTCATTAAAGCTTTAGAGACATGTCTGTCTGTCATTTTCAAGTATTTACTTTTCACTAAATACAACCTGGTTGCTGTGCAGGTGATAGTCTGTAGACGAAGACACTGCTTCAATGATACATTTTGTTGATAGCAATTTGTTAATTCATTTTTCATAATAGAATGAAAAAAAACCCAAAAAACCAAACCATAGTAATTACTTATTTCAAAACTAGAACAAAATGAAAAAAGAGTTATGACATTTTTCTATTATCTGATCTTGTGCACAACTTGAAAGAGGACAAAACAGATAACAGATGTTTAATCCAACTGATATCCCAATTGGATAAAATGGGACTGTCAGTCGTGACCAGAGAACTGCTGTGTGTGATATTAGAGTACTTTTATGCAGACACAAACAAGAAAAATAAAACTTTATATTGTGGAGTCACTCTGGTGGAAGGAGTGCCTCATCATTAACTCACTGTTTGTGAGCGGAACGGAGCTGAGGGGTAAATTCCTCCATCCAGAGTGGAGGGAAAATATTGTAGAGCTGTATTAAGTGACACATGTATTTGAATGTCAGAGGATTTCTGAGTAACTTTGACTTGTAAAGAATAGCATCGATCGACTCATATTGAACACCCTTTCTAAAGAAAAATAGCTGCGCATAACTTCCTCTCTCTCTTCCTCGCTGCGGCAGTACAGACATTTCTGAGAATCTCAGGACAGGTATGCTTAGTGCACACTACACAATTTCAGCCCACACAGAGCCTCTCCAGCCAAATTAGATACAATTATCTGTTTTATCCATTTTCCAGTTGTGCACAAAATGGCATGTCAAAAAGTCTCGCCATTTTTTTTATTTGGGTCTAGAAATAAATGCCGAAAAGGAAGTCACAGTTTTTTTAAATTATGGTTTTATTTTGAAAAATGAATTAATGGATGACACATGAATTCATGAAGCATTCGAGCTCAAGATCCTCACATAATGTATACATATCTGCCAATGTAGGCCTGAAGTATGTATTTACAGATTCATGTCCAGTAAAACCATGTCCTAGGTCACAGTACGTGACAACATTTAAACTGAAATATCTACTTTTTAATCTAAATTTTAGAATACTGCAAAGTTGGTCACTGAAAAGCTTGTATTCTCTGAATTTGGATATAGCACATACAGAGAAGTCACAAATAAACTGACTAAAAGAATGTGACCTTCGCTTAAGAACTGCAACTAAATCTTGCTATCAGGATCAGACCTATTCTGATCCTAACAACCACGAAGGGATCAAAAAAAAAAGAAATACACAGATGCAGGGACACTCACAGCCCTGAACCTCTAGGACAAAGTATGTTCAGTCATAGAGGGAGAGAGAGACTACAGCTGGGTGACAGAGGAAGGGAGTGACTTTACCTCTGGACTGTGGCAGAGGGAGTGGCATTGAAAGAAAAATGAGAGTGGATGTGTGTGTATGTATGTGTTTGGCAGACAGCTTTGCTATTATGCCTTGCGAAGCAGTGAAAGACTATCTGTAATTGGGAACAAGCCAAAAAGACGGCATAAAAAGTTTAGCAAAAGGGAAAAGAGAGGGAAACGTACAGGAGAGAGGGAAAGACAGGGAGAAGGCATAGATAGAGGAAGAAGGGAGCTGAAAGCAGTTCCTGTCTGTCCCACCCCCTTACTGTCTTCCCCTCCTCTCTGCCAGGCCTGGAGTGGGAGGGAGAAGAAAAAGAGTGCAGAGAGGGAGACAGAGGGGCAATAACCATGCTTGCTTTTTAGTGCAGGACTACGGAATTCCAGAACCCTGGGAGTTGCACACACACACACGCACTCACATGCTACTTTTCATGTGGTGACACAGGACTTAGAGTGAGAGAGAGAGAGAGAGAGAGAGAGAGAGAGAGAGAGAGAGAGAGAGAGAGAGAGAGAGATTATCTGACTATGATGGCACCTGCTAGGGGAAAGTGACTAGGAGGGGCCGAAAACAAGACACAAAAGGAATCTGCTGATGGAGGTGAGTTTTTTGCTTTCAGGAATATACAGGATTCTTGAGGCTTCAGTGTCTGTCTTTGTCTTGTCAGCATGGATTTATGTCTGTTTAGGTAAAGATGATTGGAGGCTTTGATTAAATGAGAAACTTATATGGAGTTGACTTTGCATATTTGAATGAGTACGAATGCGTTTCTGGAAATAAAGTTGAAACAGGAGAGTAAGCTGGGGAGGTGTTTGTGTTATTATGCAGTCTGAATGTGTATCAACACTGCTGTGTTTGTGGTTTCATATGTGCTGTTTCTTTGGGTTGATGCCTTAAACACAATAACTTGGTCGGGCAGAAAGAGAGTGGACTTTCAGTAGAAGCATTTATGTCATATAAGAACATTTTGGGGGGTTGATGTTTAGATTTATGTCATTAGTGTGTGATTCAGCAGAGTTAGAACTTAAAACTGAGAGCACACTTAGAACAGAATGGAAAAATGTTTTCCTTTATCTGTCCCTCAACGGGAAAAATTCCAAAGTGAAAGGGAAGCGAGAAAGCTAGTTTGCATACATGTGGTCAAGCATTTGCCCTGGATGTGTAATTTCCTCAAGGTTGGAAGCCAAGGATTAAGAGGGAAGTTTGTTTTTTTTCTTTTCAGAGATTCTTTCTTTTGGAGTTGGCACTGATAACTCATACAGAGGTTATGCTTCCAGTTCGAGAGGACGGTAAGGTGCACATTAATGTTGCGGCTTTAGAGGGAAAAGCTGATCCTTTTTGAGTACCATTGGGCATGGCCATATTTTAGATCAGAGTTGAACAAACTCTCTTGTGTATATACAGTGCATTAGAAGTCTTTTGGTCTCTTTGCACCTGCAGTTATTGTTTGCCTCATCCCTCTGCTCCTCCCTTTAACCTCTATCGTGTGACACTCTCGCACTTTTGTTACCTAATTTCATTCACTTCTGCATTATCTGGTCTTTTTTGTTTAAATTCCATTAACAACAAAGGCTTACCATCGTATAAAGTATGTATCAACTGTTTATGTTCTTTATGTGGCATGAAAATTGTCTTTTTTTATACCCACTTATGTTCAAGCTATTTTGTGCCGAAGTGGGTATTAACAAGTTTTCAAGCGTACAGGTGTGCATTGTCATCTCTTGGTCATCTTACCTATACAGGTTTGGCTGGTCATTAAAACCTCAAAGGAACTTCTAAAACCCCTAAAACCTCACAACTCAAAGGAAGAGGCAACCCTTCAATTACTGTACAACTCAACCCAAGCATTTATCCTTAAATGAGGTCTGCAATTAAATGTGCTGTGGGTGCATCTAAACATCTAGGTTAGACAAAAAAGAGGAGCATGCTTAAGGTGATGTGTCTTGTTCTGCTGCAATCAATTCTTAGAAAATTTGAACTGTTGATCATCAGTCCAACAGTGTTACTTAAGTCCATTACTAGGTCTATGGACTACTCGTTTAAGATTGTGTGATATTAACAGACAGGTTTCTGTGCAACAACACTGCAGATATGCATGCGCAGCCAGAGTAAGTTGGAGCACATTTCCCATTGTTTACAAGCGGAGTCAAGCAGAAAGAAAACTAGAAGGAGTTTTTGTGCTATCAACTGCACAAAACGTGGGTGGATGGAAATTTTTTGTCAGTCTACAGTCTACAGTCTACACTCTGAAAGTTCAGCTTGGCATATGATGGCTGCAGCATGACTGCAACAAGATGTGAGAGAAGTGCAATGGATAGATCTATGAACAAAATGAAATGAAATCATAAGCTAACAGTATCTACTGTGTGAGACTTGCCTTGCCATGCATGAGCAGTTAGCAGTAAAGTGAACCCTAGATACCTGTATACATACACGTTGGCATCATAAGGTTTTGTCTCTAGTCCCTGACAGGGCATAAAGTTTTAAGTTTTGCTTTTTAGCTTTAAGTTTTGCACATGACCACAAAGTACGCTTACATTCATTGGCGGACGTTTTTATCCAAAGCAACTTACAGTTCAGGGAAGGTTGAAGTGCTTACAGTGCAACAAGAGGCGACAGTTGAGGTAGATACGGCAAGGCACTTAAAACAAATAAAGTTGAAGTTGATAACATAATGGTTGAATCGAAAAATAACACAAAATTTATTTTTTCATATTAGAGGAGAGGTTTGAGCAATGTTCAGGAAAGGAAGTGCTCTTGCAAGAGAAGATTCTTCAAAAAATTCTGGAAGATGGATAGAGAGGTTCCCACTGGGATCACAAACGCAAACAGTCTGGACCGAGATTGCTTTGTGTGTGGGGTTGGAAGTGCAAGATGACTTTCTTGGGAGGCGTGCAGTGTTTGAGAGGGAGCATAGACCTGAATGATGGAGTTCAGGCAAGAGGGAGCAGAACCAGAGGTCACTCTGTACGCTAACACAAGTGATTTGAATTTGATTCGGGCTGCAACTGGTGGCCAGCAGAGGTTTATCAGAAGCAGCGTCACATTTTGTTGGTTGAAGATGAGGCATGCAGCAGCATTCTATACCATATATAGAGGTTTTGTGGTGCACAAGTACATAAGTATGCAAGTCTAAAGATTTAAATGTAGGCAAATTGTCCCTTGTGTACACACTGGACTTCTCTTTGAGAAAAGCATATCTGTGAAGGTATATGATTGTCATAGTCCTGTCTGTTCCTGTCACTCTGTGGTTAGGTTTCGCCTGTGTTGGGGTTTTTTGTTATTTACTGTTTTATTTTGAAATCCTAAGCCTCCTCATGTCTTCTCACTTGCCCTTCCCTTGTGTCACACTTGAGTCTCGTTCTCCCCAATCACTGGTGCTTAAAGTCTGTGTCTGTCCTTTGTTTTGTGCCAGTGTGTTTGATTAGTTTGCTTGTGTCCTAGCACTGTCCTGTTCTCCTTGTTCTTCGAGTGTTTCTCGTTCTTCTTCTGTGTGTTCTTGTACTTCAGTCTAGTTTAATGTTTATTAAGGTGCTCTCTCTGGGGTAAGCTCACATCCTTGTCTCATCTGTGTACCTTTTCACTTTTTCACCTTTGGTCCTTGTGTTTCTTTGGTCCATTGTTTCTTGTTCACAATGTTTTGCCTTTCTCATTAGTTTAGTTCTCTGTTCTATGTTCACTCATTATTTGTGTTCTGAGTCGTGCGCTTGGGTCCTCATAACTTTAAATATGTGATTTTTATCTGATCGTAACAATAATAGCTGGCTGTTGGGACATATCTGAAATCTGTTTGTCACTGGGAATATTATATGGGTTTGATAGTTTCTCACTATTACGGAGGACCAGTTTCTTATGGTAACTGATGCAGTGTGAGCTGCTTTGGCTGTTAAATTGATCTGCGCCATCTCCCTATTGTTCTGTTCAGCTTAATAAACATCTACGTGGAGTCTACATCAACCTTACCTGCTTACGTTTCTCATCTCGACCTACTTCCGTTTTAAGTACGACTTTATACTCGTTATTAATGACTTAATTCTTGAAATTATTTTTTTACCTTATTTTTATTAACAACTTCATTCTTGAAATTATTTTTTTGACTTGATTCTCGATGACTTTATTCTCAAAATCATATATATTTTTTCTTAATATGGCCATAATAGTCATTCAATCTGTGTCTGTGTTTGCACTAAGCTTCAGAAATAGATCTATTGGTCTGTGTGTAAGCACTGAGAGGTGTAATATACTTGCTGCCCTGGATACACTGCAGTGCAAAAGCAAGGACTTCACATTTAAAATATATTGAAGCATCACTCTTTACATTGTGTGTTTGCCACAGAGGTCATCACTGCTTGTGATGATTGGTCATCTATGACCAAATCTTTGGTCAAATGGCCAAGGTTGTCAATCTCCAACTCAAGATTTTAGGTTCAAGTCCCTCCATGTCTGAAGTGTCCAAGGCCCATCACCCCAATTCCTCTTTTAACACTGTAGTGCCAACCGGCTCTTCCTGTGTACTTTATAAACATACTGCTGATGCTGCTGATGGATGCCGAGGAAATTTCCCTGAACAGGGTCAGTGTGTAGAGCAGTATAGGAATAATGCTTTTATATACCTGGAAATTTTTACTCTTGTGTTCCATTATTTTACAATCGAGAACAGCAAAGTGGACATTTATTTAACCTAACAGCTCCAGTGGGATCGAGGTAATTGCCTAGTGATGAATCAACGACCAAAGTAAAATCCCTGTTAAGGTGGCAATCCACTGAAACACTGCCACCCCTTAAAACCCATTAACCGCATCTCAATTCCTCCTCAGTGGAAAAGCCCATTAACCTTGCTATTAACACCCAGCCTGAAATATCTACCAGGTCAGCAGAAACAGGATGAAAAATCTGATAAGTAGAAGATAAGTGTGGCACAGTAGCTTGAGTGCCTATAGTCTCCTCTTTATGGATGGGAATCGAGAACCAGTTCTATTACAGAACCGTTATCCAGGTGATCCTTAGTACCATTTGCACGCCTGCTTAACAATTCTGCTTCACTCTTCTGCTGTGTTGCAAATGCTTTCATGTTTGCTTGTTTCTCCGGTCCTGTCTCATGCTTGTCACGTCATTTCTATGTGATGAGAAACGCAGTTTTGCATTTTTCATCCTTTACACGGTGACGCAAGGGTGGAGCGTTTCTAAGATTTCCACTCTGAAGGTTGGATTCATTTTTTTTGCATTTTCAACCCCTGAAAACACTGTTGAAAAGATATGGACATCTGATAAAATATTTTGCATTTTTCAGCCCCAAGCATTATCGTGTAAAGTGCCCCTTAGTGGCACAATTAAATCTCAGCCAAACACCAGCAGTTGCAAAGGCTAAAGCCAGGGTTTCCTGTTTTTCAAGCCAAAGGTATCTACTCTGTCAGTGTTAACTTTGACGATAAAAATCACCAATATTATGGAATCTTTTTACTTTTTTTTTTAATGTTATTTAAGTCTTGTTTCAATTTGAATGCAACTGAACATGATAAATATTGCAAATCTTTACACAGTGAAACAGTATGTGTGTGCTATATATTCTGTTCAGAGGCAACAATATAAAATAAACATTTGTTCTTTCATTCCCATACCCAATGACAATTGATGAGAGAATCAATAAAAGAAAAGATAAGAAATTGAGAACTGAGAAGGAATTGCTAAATTATCTATATATCTTAGATGGTCAGTGTATGTTATATGTTGTACACTAATACAACAATAATAGATAACACTGAAAAGACCAGTATGTGCGAACACAAACACACTAACACAGATACACATATTAGAGAGAGAGAGAGAGAGAGAGAGAGAGAGAGAGAGAGAGAGAGAGAGATGTCAGTTTTTCTTTGTTTGAAATATTTAATGAGTGTCTCTGGTCTCTTGAAATATTGACTTTTTCCTATATAGCCTGAGGGGACAGATGAAGGTTGGAGGTTGTTCCCCCATTCAAATAAAAAGCAAAAAGCTGTTAGCATCAAACTTTCATAACTTTCTTTTATATATTAATTTATTTGTTCATTTATTTTCATTTTTGATCTTTTGATGTTGAAAACCGTTGTACTTGTATCTTTTTATGATATACCCAAATGACAGTGTAAAAATATGAAGTCACATCGACTTTACATTCATACCATGGCCACTGAGGTGCATAGTATACTGACATTTACAGATTTAAAAAACAGATGTTTTTGCTCTTACTTGATAATGGCATTCATCAGTGTACGTAGGTGGTAGGTGCTTACATTATGACAATTCAATTCTTTGACAATTCTATGCAACCACAGGAATCCTGGATCCTCGAGTGTGGCCGGATATACAGAAAAAGAAGGAAATCAAAGAATTATAATACTCGAAATAATGTACAGTATGTGCAGATAACCTAAATACATACGATTTGGTTGAGTTGATATAAATACATTAAGTTTTAAGTTTTAATAAAACAATTTAAAGTGATGTGAACTTTAGATCTGTACAGAAAATGAAGAGAAAATCATCTCTCCAATCAAAGAAGAATTAAGACATATATGACCATTTTAGGCTCCACAAAAGTAATATCTGACAGGGTGAACTTAGTCCTAATGGTCTAATATGATGATGTAGCTGCTGATCTATTACTAAACCTTAGAGTGTGATTGAGATATACATCATCAGATCATCAGTGTTGACCCGGGCCCTCTTCCATAAAGCAAGCTTACCAGTTTAGCCAGGCTTATTTGGTAAGCCTGGCTTATTTTTCAGGGAATTTGGTTCCATAAAGTAGGCTCAGCCTAGTTCAAACTCAGTTACCAGAGCAATGTATGCTGGCAGAAAAGCCTGGTCCAGACCAAGCTAAAGTAAGGCATAGCTTGAGTTGCAGCTTATCCATTACACTTATCTGAATGAAAATACATAAAAACTATATTATATGACTCAATTAATCACCATCACCTATTTTAAAGACTATGTATTGTTTCTGTTTATTATATGAAATATAAAAAATATATATATATATATATATATATATATATATATATATATATATATATATCTTAATGTTGTTCTAACTTTCCTAGACACAGGGGAATGCGTGCAGCCAAAAAAGGATTTAATTATAAAATTAAACATTTTGAGAACGTTTGCCTGCTCCTTGTTCCAAAAATCTGATCTTATGAGAACAATGTGAAAGTACTGTGTTTCTCCCCTCTCGTTGGTTGCTATAGATGCTTCATGACTCGGACTGTCTAGATATCACAGAACTACAAGCTATCATGATTATGGCCATGTATGAATTGAGATTATAAAAAATTAAATGTTATTAATTTTAATGAATCCCCCCATCCCCACAAATACACTCGTTTATTCAGACAGAAACATATCTACACACACTAGCTGTCGAGACAAGCGGGTCACCAAGACCTGAGGCATGGAAAAAACATATAAAAACCTAAAAAAGTATAATAGCAAAATAATTGTGTTTTGTTTGTTACCCAAGGGAATTTATTCAGTACAGCAGTAAAAAAAATATATGAGAGCATCTCATTCAGAATGCACAATGTGATACACAATGGACATTCATAACAATATACAAGGATCTTCAGAGAGAAAAGAAAGTAATAATAGTACAGTAAGAGTATTTTCTTAGGAACGGTATAGTAAGCTAGTACTATGTTACTGTCTATCATTATATTTAATATTTATTAAGTAACAATTAAGCAATGGTAGCGCAAAAAAAAGAAACAAAAAAAGTAACAAAGGCCACTCTCAGGTCAAGGAGGATGAGGATGGAGGAGTCGGCTACCATGAGGAGATCATTGGTTACTTTGAGAAGATTCGGCGCTGTGGTGGGAGCAGAAACCATGTGCACTTCAGGTGATGCAGAGGCATCTTTACTGGGGATGTACGTCAAGGCAGAGCCTCTGCATAGCAATGCTGTCAATTTCATAAAGATGTGCTCAACCCTTCAAAAATGTATCACGATTAAGGTTCAAAGGTCACCTCTGAGGAGCAGGAGCAGCCCACAATCTGCATAATGGCATGTTACTCTCTAGGTCAAGAACTTTCCAGTGCTGCTGTCACTCTTTCCCTGCGACAATATTTAATTTTTAATGTTGCTACAAACCATGCAAATGGCCAAGCTGAATGAAGTCAGTCAAATATATTTTGAGGAGGAGTTAGTTGGACTTACATTTGGACCAGTTTGGACTCAACTTTAATTAAACTACTTTGTAGATTATGGGGAAAATTGGCTATGATGGATTGGTGACCTGTCTAGGGAGTGTACCCTCACTTCAGTGAGCAGAAAAGCAGCATCAGCAGATGCCTGTGTTACCAGTGCCTATGAAGTCAATCAATTAACCTATATTTATAAAGCACATTTCACGCAGAAGATTGTACAACAATAACCTTCCTTTAAACCCTCACAACGACTCCCAAGAAAAAAGAAAATCTGAGAGGGACAAAAAAACAGGCACAAACAGAACATTTACAGTTTTCTAATTACAAACACCTCACCCAGGATGGGCAGGTGGGCACAAGCAGGGCAGTTTAAAGAGTACAGGTTACAGACACCACAGCAGTAGGTGGAGACGGGACCATGGGGTGGTCCTGGATCCAGCACAACATCAATGGGGTCTGGGGGTAGGCACAGAGATTGAGGTGACCATGGGGGTCCCTGGGGTGACATGTTATTCCATAGCAGTCAAGGAATAACAGAAAACATCACAGCATCACTGCTGTGATGTTCTAAAGTCAATTTTATAATGTTATAAAGTTTCCTCTAAGAAGAGGAAACATTATATACTTAATATTTGGATTAATATAGTGCTGGGGTTATCCAAATGCAGTTGAAAAAAAAAAGGTTTTTAGTTGGTTTTTGAAAACAGCCACTGGTGTGGCCTATTTTACTGTAGTTCCAGATGTGAGGTGTGTAAGTGCAAAAAGCTGCCTAAAAGTCTGCCTGGTATTACTATGAGGGATGATTAAACTGTGAATGGTTGTGAATGAATGTTTATGAAGTGAATAAGATGATGGATAGAAAAATTGACCCAAATGTTGAATACGACAAGACAAGGCAAAACATCCTAAATGTTTTTTTATTAACATAATATCAATCAACAAATACACACAATGTTGGTAGTTTTTCATTTTGTCGTGCTATTAAATAACTTGCATCCTACTGTAGTTTTAGCATGAATGTTTATTTCACAGCTTCCCTTTAACATCCTTCATCTATGTATCCAACTGACATCCCCCCTCTGACATTATGCTAAAAATCTGTATAGTTCTATTCAAGACAGTTACACCACACATCACATTAAAAGAGGCATTCAAAACTAATACTCCAGTGAAATCTAAGAAAAACACATCGTTAAAGGTATAAAGGTTGACTCAAAGCAAGTTTATCTTTGCTTTCTTGCAGTTTTTTGTTTCTCATGACTGTTGTCTGTCTCAAAAAGGCTTTTGTTTCCATGATATTGTAAAATTGCATTATTACATCCCTTCTTATTTGTACTATAATATTTCAGCCAGTGTTCAGTTTTATCTACATTAGACCCTTTTCCTCAACATCCACTGTACCCACTGTGGACACCCTTCTGCTCATGCCATCGCCCTACTCCATTTCAACCAGTCACCCTCCACTGTATTTCACAGCAGCTTTTGTACCAGACCCTTCCCCCAGCCCCAGCCTTTTGTGGCTTTTCCAGGCAAGCTAATTGACTTAGTCCCAGGTGTGGGACTGATCCCGGGCTTTTGTTGTTTGATTTGAGCATTATATCCTCTACAGTTCAGGTTGAGGATATTGAATTTTAATGTAAGAAACTCAGCTGTCTGTTTCTATTCATCCTTGTTCTCATTTTTGTTCTTTCTTTCTTTTTATTCTTCTTTGATTGGATGTCAACATGACTGCAAGTTTCAAATGCAGACATAACAGACAAGTAAATACATGAAAGGACAGAAACGCACACAGTCCCAGAGCACAGCACTTTGTCGATGCTCACCATGGGGTTCTCCTTTCAGAAAGACTACATCTCCACAAGCTGCACCTGGGGACCACAATGGGCATGTTTCCCTCTCTCTTTGTTTGTGTGTTTGTGTGCACGCCTACTTTGCTCTCTAACCCCACTAACAAGCAGACAGATGGAGAACAAAGACATTTGTTATTGATTTCATCGCACTTCAGAATCAGAAACAATAATCAAAAAGTCTCCAGCATTCTCAAATGGGAATTGGATATACCAAAAACCCAAAGAGTATGATTTTTGTGAGTGGTCTGTAAGTGTGTGTATGGTTTATACTGTGTTGCTGCTTCATCAATGCATTTCATTGGGACTCTGCACTCTCTTGAGAGTGTCTGTGCATATACCATAAATTTAATACCCCTCAAAATAAACCCCAAGAGGGTGCGTGTGTATTTGCTTTCAGTTTCAGACCACAGGTATATATTCAAGGACATTTACAGATTTGTGTTCATTTCTCAGCAAAAGAGAGGTTGCATAAACATTAAGATAAATTGCCCAAGGAGGAGTTAGATACTGCAAACACACACACACATACAGTGTAGTGAACTAGCCCAGCACAAGTTGGGCGCCCTGACAGGTTGTGTGAAGTAAGCATGCATGGAATGTAGCAGTAGCTGTAGCCATTAGTTAAATGGTATTTTCAGATGGGCAGATAAGGTATTCTAGCTGGAGGCCGTCGGTCAGCCTGTCGGCCTTGTGGAAAAGACATTTGACACGTATTGTTGTTACCTACTGTAGGGTATGTATCATCTGTTTTTCACATTTGAAGAATGGAAAAGACATTTCTATTTTGAAGTAACAAGTGAGAGCTTGTTTGACTGAATAGCTATATGCTATGCACAATGTATTTTTCTTTTTTTCTCTTTGAATTCAAACAAATATACAGGCGAGGTGCAAGTTTTGCAAAGATGTACCAGAGCAGAACTGTTCTGGACACCAGAAGCATTTACTTTTTTAAACACTTTTTGGGTGTTTCCTTTTTTTTTCTTCAGAACAACAAAAGTTTTCTGCTGAATATTTTAATGGTGTTATGGTGGCTTACTGTAAAGAGAGGACTGCAGTGTTTTACAATAAAATACCATGAGTCTGTGAAACCGCAAGTTCAAATGGAACTAGATGCGGCAGCAGAACTTGATTTGTACTTGAGTTTGGGGTGGGGGGGTGTATATCCTGTATTGTCTTCAGTGCATCACTATTGCCAACTAGTTAGCAGTATGGATAAGGATGTCGATTACTGCTTCTCATGAAAATAAATGAAAAATGTATTGATAAATGAAAAGTTAAAACAAAAAACAACATTCTTTACTTTTTCAAGCAAGTGTTATTAGTGCAATTTTAATGCTCAAGAATAACTTCCAGCTCTCCTTCACAGTGTTTAATTTAATTATTATCATCACCCATTACAATTATTGGTTAAAATCTCATCACCCATTAAAATTATTGGTTAATTTTAATTATTTACACAGATGGCTGCTCTTGAGTGGAAAAAACAAAGTAAGAAAATGGAGCATTTGCTTAGCTGAGAAACTGAGGGGGTCACACGAGCAGTTCAGATACTGTGAAAGATACTGAGAATGATACTGTAATTTAAATGTAATATGAATCTATGTTTTGGATGTCTATCTTCTTCATAGTGGAGTCTTATAGAATATTATTTTTTGAAAATTACAGGATGTGGAATGGAATAGACTTAATAATTACTGCTCATGTGCAAAACAATTCAATGGAAAGATCTAATAGCAACAAAATATTAAAAGAGTTGTCATTTTGCAAAAAAACTGTAAAAGAAATACACCCAGTGGTGTGTCATTGTTGGGAGCAGGTGGAGCATTACGTTAGCACTAATCCTGAATGATTTTATTTTCTATCATTCCAGTTCTGTAGGCTCTATCAAAAAGAAGGGTTTTTAACCTACTCTGGAAGGTAGAGAGGGTGCCTGCCCTCCGGGCTGAGACCGGTAATTGGTTCCACAGGAGAGGGCCTTCGTAGCTGAAGGCTCTGGCTTCAAATCTAGATTTAGAGATTCTTGGATCCACAAGTTCCCTGCGACGTCTTGGAGCATCCAGCCAATGAAGAGTTGCAGTCGTCCAGCCTGGAAGTAACAAAAGCATGGACCAGCTGTTCTGTTGCTTAACAAGGGAGTAGGTGCCTAATTTATTGTCATAATATAAGGTGGAAGTAGGCAGTCTGTGAGATACTTTTTACGTGGGAACTAAAAGACATGTCTTGATCAAAGCTAACACCTGGGTTCTTTACGGCGGTGGCAGAAGGAGTAGCAAATCTATTTTGAAGTGCTATGCTAACGTAGGTGTTTTGAATCTATGAGCAGTGACTCTGATTTTTCAGAATTTAGAAGGAGGCAATTATTGGTCATCAAGGCCTTAATGTCATCGAGGCAGGATTGAAGCTGCTGCAGTCGATTGTGTTAACCTGGCTTGATAGATAGATATAACTGGGTGCTGCAAGCGTAACAGTGGAAATCCACAGCGTAACAGTGGAAATCCACTGATTGATTCCTGATGATATGAGAGATGCATAAATAAAGACAAGGGAAATTGGACAGAGCTCAGATCATTGTGGAGACCTGTGGCTGATTTTAGTCCATGGAGAATGATTATAACTGAAATGCAAAAACTGATATCGGTCTGAAAGATGGGACCGGAACCAGTGTAAAGCAGTGCCAACTTGATATTCCTTGATATTTTCTCCTTAGTAAGATCTGGTGGTCAACTGTATCAAAACCAGCACTAAGATCTAACAACACAAGCACTGAAACAACACCATGGCCAGACGCCATTAAGAGGTCATTAGTGACTTTAACCAGTGCAATCTCAGTGCTATGATTCATTCTAAAACTGGACTGGAAGAACTCAAATAAGCTTTTGTTATTAAGGTGTTCACACAGCTGGTTTGCAGTGATTTTCTCTAGAATTTTTGAGATGAAGATACGTTTAGAGTTTGCCCTGTAGTTCACTAGAATTCCCGGATCGAGGGAAGGTTTCTTAAGAAGGGATTTGATTATGGCAACTTTAAACTTTAGATGAACATAACCTGTTGTTAGGGACAAGTTAATGAGACCAAGTAAGGAAGTGTCAATTAAAGGGAACACTTCCTTGAACAACTTAGTGGGAGTTGGGTCTAGGAGGCAGGTGGATGATTTAGAGGAGGAGAGATGTCAGCTGATGTAGGTCAATGGGGACAAATGAAGATAGTGACCTAGCTGTATTTCCAGCTGTATCCTGAATAGCTGCAATAGGGGGTAGATTATTTGCAGTAGACGCTAGATCGTTGGTAATTGCTTGTCTGATCATAATAAATTTGTCATTGAAAAAATGCATTAAGTCACAGCTGCTGACATGTGTGGGAATACACTGCTCAGTGGAGTTATGAGTCAGCCTGAGTGGGCCCTTTCCACCAGTCGCAAAGAGGTGTTAAGACATTTAGCACATTGATGGCTTTCACAGCAGGATGAGAGGTAAGATTAGGTAAAACAGAAAGGAGACAAATGTCATCATGAAGGAGCACAGCCCCCAGCTGAAGAGAGATCCAATCATGCGAGATATCAGGGTGAACAGGAAGAGGAATCTCTACCTTCAACAGCAAAAAGTGTCTATGAGGATCCACTTCGTATGCCCCAAACCTTATTCAGTTCACCATCCACTGCAGGGATGTTGTCATTCTCATCTGCCCTCTTGGAGTTCACAAACAAATAAACATGTTGGTCGTCACTGGGACACTATGTATCCCCTGCTCTACTGTAGTTTTCTCTCTGCTCATTCCCCTCTGCTCAATCCCTCTGCCTTTTGTAAAGGTAAGATGTGGTATGTACATCACCTCTATCCCTTCAACACAGTCGTCAAATTCATTTTCCATAAGCTGATGTGAGTTCAGCACACTTTGATCTGTCTGTCTCTGACTGCTGATGTGTTCAGGGTCAACCTGTACGCATTCAGCTTTTGAACAGAAAAATACGAAAACTAGTGCACTAGTGCATAGTATTTTTTTCATAGTATTAAATTTTTTGTCATGTGACCGGTGTGCTAAATTCTGGTTATTAGAGACCATCTGAACATGATTTACATTGTATGTTTTTACAGTTTTTACATAACAGTTTTTTTGTGCTTTTTAGTGCCGATTCCTGCGTCTCTGTTTTGAGAAAGAGAAAAAGTTTGTTGGTAAATCATGCAACTTTATTTGCATAGTCCGTCACAAACAAGAAAACAGAAATCTCATTCATGACAATCTAGTGCTCATAGACACTGAAAGCTGATAATGGAAATAAATGTTCATTGGAGACTGATCTGAGACACAGCACATGCATAGAGAGACTTAAATCTGTCAGACTGAGCAAAACATAACCAAGTCAGAACCAGAGCAACTGGAGCAACGTCTATAGCAGGAGCAGGTTTTGACTTCTGGTTCTGTTTTTCTCCTAAGGCTCCATCTGCTGTAGAAGGGCCGCCATGTCACTCTTGGCCTGTTTGGCAGTTGTCACTCAATTACATGTGGGAATCTCAGACACTTCCAGAGGTGGTAGGAGAGTACTTGTGACCTCCTGATGAACATAGTTAGCTTCTTGGCTCAGAGTGATGAGGAGATATTGTTGAGGAGGGCTTGGTTCAGAAATCAGGGGCTGTAAAAGCTATAGCCAACTAGACCATCAGATTTTGAAAATTAAATGAATTTTAATAGACACTTTAATAGACACTAATAGGCACTTTCTTGGCTTTTCTGGGAAACCCAGACCAGGGATTCTCAACTGGTCTCACTCTGGGATCCACATTTTCCCATGGTCATTAAATTGCGATCCACTTTTATAGAATTCAAAAGAAGCAAGTGTTTAGTTTTTTTTTTTCCAGTTTTGATGGTTTCATGCTCTCATTTGCCAGCACGTCACCACATACAACACACAGGGGTTTGCCCCTTATTATCCTCAATATATGAAAAGCCACACTTTAAATACCCTGGGTCAAATTTATACTTTGCCATCTTACTATAACTCGCAACTCCTCACAAACTTGAAGTGAGCATCAATCAAATTGTAGCAACCATGGTTACTGCGCCTCAGCGCCTGTACTCTGACTTGTGCTTTTCAAAATGAGTTATTTCTCAAAATAAAAGACCAAAATGTCCAACATCGGATTATTATTATTTTTTTAAACAGCTGTCCGTGACTCATCCACAGCATCATCTTGCTGTAAAATTGCTAGTGGAATAAGAAAAAGAAAACTATGTTGAAATATATGTTTTCCACCGAAATCCTCTGCTTTAAACAATTGTTTTAAGTTTTATTTATGTGGGGTAGCAATCGTGTTTCCAGGTATGGCGCATAGTGTGAGCATGCGCACTGGTGTCACTGGAAATTCGTATGAAAACGCACAAAATTTGGTGTACTTGCTTTCGTACTTTTCCTTACGAATTAGTCATGAGAACACGTTGTCTGGGTTTAGGTTTTAAAGATGTCACTCCTGAATATTCCCAGCAAAAGTGTGCTGAAAGTTTCTTCAATTCATATTATGACTGGTAAGAGAAAAGGAATGTTTAAATTGCCAACTACAGTCAGTCCACAGTTGTGTAGATATTGCTTCTAATACATCAAATCATGCCTTGTTGCTCATTTCTCTTTTTACCACCATGACCTCATCACTGTAAATGCTACACCGCTCTGCCTGGATAAGACACTGAAATACTCAAGCTTTTCTGGTTGAGGGAGGGACTCCTCCCCAACCCAGAGCAGGCACTCCACTCTTTCTTGGCTGCGAACCACGGCCTCATATTTATATGAGGCCATGGCCATACCCCCCAAAACCTAACAGTCAATTTTTAAATACTTTTGCTGCTCTTCTTACTCACCTGTCCACCCTCTCATCAAACAATAGTGCTGGGAGATTTCAACATCCGCATGGATAATATCAATAACCCTCTTACCAAAGACTTTACATCTTGCTTAGACAGTTTCGGATTCCAAATTCACTGATGTTCCCACTCATTCCCATGGTCATATCCTGGACTTAAATTACTGCGCTGTAAATCCGGACTAACTGTTCACAAATACATTTACACAACTCACATGCTGCACTATAGGGACTGTATCACTCAAACAAAATCCAATTACTACACTGGTTTAATCTGTTCACATGACGGTAACACCAAATTACTGTATTCACTATATAAGAATATTGTCCAAGCCCCAGACGCTCTACCATCTTATCTGTGCTGTACCGCATTCTGTAACTCCCTCATGTCGTTCTTTTATAAAAGAAAATCCAGAAGATTCAAAAACATCTCTGTTCACAACCCCCTCCTTCCCCATTCTACCCACTCTTTCTTCTCCTTCCAGCTCTGCTCCATCTCAGAAAGCTCAGATCTCACCATCAAGTCTAAGCCACCCACCTGTCAGCTGGATCCTCTCCCCTCAGTTCTAGTAAACTAAGCCTGTCTCTCTTCTTTGGTCCCTCTCATCTCTGCTATTGTTCACTTCTCTCCCACCACTGGGACTGTTCCTTCCTCATTCCAAGCTCCTTGAGTAACTCCAATCTTGAAAAAACCTTGCACTGACCCTTCTAACTTCAATGACATATGTCCAATCTCCAATCTGCTTTTCATTTCTAAAATCCAAAATCGCAACTCAATTCAGCGCTCATATATCCAACAACAACCTTCTGGTTTCTGCTCCCTCCAGAAACTGGCCCCCCACTCCTATTGACTGCTTGATAGAAATAAAATCCTGGTTCAATTCAAATCTTCTTAAATGAAACAGTGACAAAACTGAGGTTCTCCAAATTGGTACCAAATCAACACTATTCAAAACCAACAATTTTCCATCAACATTGACAATTGCTCCACTTCCCCCTCCCCACAGGTTAAGAGTCTTGGTGTCATCCTTCACAGCAGATTCTCTTTTCAGTCTCACATCAATAACATTAGCCGGTCTGCTTTTTTTCACCTACACAGCATCAACTGCCTCCTCCCCTACCTCATGCCACTGCTATCCTGGTTCATAGCCTTGTCACCTCCTGCCTTGACCCCTGCAACTCCCTCCTTGGTCTCATCCATAAAGCTCTTCATAAACTCCAACTAGTCCAGAACTCAGCTACCCGCATTTTACCAAAACATCCACCACATTACTCCTGTCCTGCAGCGGCTCCACTGGCTCCCGATAAAGTCCCGCATCACTTACAAAATCCTTCTGCTCACCTTCAAAGCCATTCATATCTTCACACCTCCATATATTATGGATCTTCGTCATGTTGAGTCCCCTCTTGCTCCCCTAGCACTAGAACAGCCAAGACAGTCATTTTGACCTTTTTGAAATTTATATATGCAATAACTTTGTGAAATGAAAAAATAAAAACATGTCCATACCTGGCTTTTCCTAAAAGTGTCTGCTATATTTCAAAATGTTTTTCTTAGATATTTGACTAAAGACCAAGAAGATATAATCATTTCTACCTTTTCTGGCCACTGACGGTCATAATGACCGCACTCAATTTCATGCTGTTCACTGTAAATATTGCCGTGTTTGTGTTGCAAATACGGAGTGGGAAAGTGGTTTCTATATATACAGGCGATCGTGAGTGTCAGACTGTGAGATTGTTTGGAATATCTTTTTGGAGTGACATAGAAGAAAATCTGACTGCAGCCGAAGCCAGGGAGCTGTCTAGTCCTAAGTGGGGACAGGATGGGGGAAGAGATGACATTATGTGTCCAGTGTCCGCTCAGGCATATCAGTCAGCTCATCCTCATCAGGTCTTTATTTTGGCTAACCATTATAAAGCACACAGAAATAATAATAATGCACATACACAGCATTGTCGCGGGGCGTGCCCGAGTCCCTGTGTCCTGTCTGCTATATCTAAACTTTTTGGTAGTTTTCAAATTGGTTGTTCTTATCGTTTAGATAAAATGTTTAATAATCAAATTTGTCAAGTTAATACCTATATCTCGTACTTGATTGTATATAATTTCGAATGATAGGATAGGAATGATAGGAATGATGTGGATGGTGATGTGAATATTGAATAATAAATGCGTATATAAATAAATTAGTATATATATATATATATATATATATATATAATTCCGGCCCTTCTAGTGTTAAATCGCCCTCTTCTATCCACCTCACTGTTCCTTCTGCCCGTCTTATCACCATGGGTAGTAGAGCTTTCAGCCGCTCCGCTCCCCAACTGTGTTACTCTCTACTCCCTCATAAGGAATATCAAATCTGCACTTAAAACGCACCTATTTAAAACTGCCTTTTCCATCTGATCCAACTTCACTGTGTTATTTTAACCTGTTTTAAATGTCACATTATGTATTTTATTATTTTAAATTTCTATTATGCTTTTCTTTTATGGTTCTTCTTGGTATTTGCTGCATACCTTTATGAATTGTGGGCTGTCCTTGGGTGTCAGAAAGGGGCCTATGAAATAAAATGTACTATTATTATTATTATTATTAGTGTTCAAGGCCTGTTGGACCACGTCATCTGCAAAAAGCAGAGGCAATCTCCCTTTTCTGCGGAACTGCAAACACATGTCCTGCTCCACCAATAATAATAACTACATAATAATTAATTAAATTGCAGCAATGCAGAGAGAAACTGACACTAAAGTATCAATGTCATATCTTTGGTGTCAATCATTATTAGTGTTGTGTTGATATTATCTTTATTTTAGAAAGATCTGCCCACCACTAGTGCATTCAGTTGTGTTCAGTCAGTTTAACAAATTGTAATTGTGATTGCCTGTGATTGCTTATTGGACACTGTTTTTAATGTGCAGTGTTCAGTCTTTCAGTCTTCATATCAAAACCAGTTGGTTAGTGCGCGTGACTATGAAAGTCTCACAGTGTCCCCGGCTTTACCTTAGCAGGTTTGGTGTATTCAACAGAAGCTCATGCAGGTTACTTAAATAAATCAAATTGGTTGTTAAAGGTGACACTGCTTTTGCTTGCCATTGATACACCTCCCGAGTAGTTCTGCATAACTGTTATCTCCAAAAACTCCTTAGTTCTCTCATACAGATGGGATTTAAATGATAAGTTCTAGTGAAAGCCTCACTATGCATTATTTTGAATCAATTAGTATTGAGGCAATCAAAGTCAAATTCATATAAAAAAATGGCTCCATCCTTAGACTGTGAGAGCAATTGGATCTGACAACACACAAAGAAAGACAAATGAAAAGGGAATGAATAGGAAAATGAAAACCCAGTGCTTAGTTTCACATCTGTCATCCTCTGCTCTTCCCCCCATCTGACATGAAATAGTCATTAGGTGTAGTGGTAATTCAGCCAAGCCGTCTTTCCACATTAGCTAATGTGCATCAGGAAGGAGCAGTGTGTATGTGTGTGAGAGCACTGTTTTTTATATATACAGTATGTGGAGCCCAAGCACACTGGCCTGCATGCGTCAGCATTCTGATGAGTGTGTGTGTGTGTGTGTGTGTGTGTGTGCGTGTGTGTATGTGCACGTGTTTCTACGTCAGATGGTTTGCATGGCAAGGTTGTTCTATGGCCGACAGCCGCTAAATAATAAAAGCACAGAGAACAAGTGGGAGCAGAGGAAGACAGGAAGAGAGGTACTGAAAAGTAAACTCCACTTTCTCCTCAGTCTGTCCTTGCTTTGTTGAGGTTATCATACTGCAGCCTCAGCTGGTGAGCCATTCAAATGGCAGTAGCATGTGTTCTTATTATGAGAGGGAACAGAGGATGGGAGGGCAAAGGCAATGCTGCAGGACATGAACGATTGTTAACAGAAATTATGTGTCTTGCCTATGATTAAGGTAATTAAAAGTTTGAAAGACAACCTCAAGTAACCATGTGAAAGAGAGAGGGGGCAGTGTATGGCAGAAAAGGTGGAAGAGGCAGACAGAAAGGAGAGTGAGGCAACACAAGATGACATCTGATGTGAGGTTTCTGTGACCCGCTTTGGGTCTGTATTGTGTGTGGGTGTTTGTTTAATTGTGTGCGTGTGTCTCTGTATGCATATGTATGGCAGGCGTAGGGAGATCTTTTCATGCATGACATCCAGCTACATGAGTTAATTGGCCTTAAATTGTATCTTAAAACAAATAAAACACAAATAGGTATTATCACGTCTTATCATTGTCAGCTATCTGCCAGTGTTATGTTTCATTGATTCACCTAGATCTGAGACAGCTGTAATCAGGGGCCCCTCTGTGACTCCATACAAAACAGACACATGTGCACATACACATGCACACATATGAATCTGCGCATGGACACACACCTGGTCACAGTATATACTGGCCCGAAGGCAGCTTTAAGGAGGACAGCTGCAAACAGAGACGCGGGCCAAGGTAATCTGCAGGAATAACTAAATGTTACAGGGAAAAGTTAACAAAGACAGACACCACCGCTTAAGTTCAAGATAATGGATGGATTGAGGAATGGAGGACTGACTGAACTGTTTTTAATGCAGAGGTAGAGAGCTTTAAAATACATACATTAAAATACTTTTTAAAAGTAATCAGAAACTATTCCCTGTCATTTTTTTTAATTTGTTGACCCAAATTTGGGGATGGGGGGCTGCTATTTGGCCGATGTCTACTCTGCTCGCTTGCTTTCTCTCACTCTCTCTTTGCCCCTGTGTGTGCTGCAGGGCCAAACACAGGACAGCATTTGTACAAGTACGATAAGTACAAGTCACTTGAAAAACACAGACATTTCCATTGTTTAGAAACCCCCCCCAGATTCCCTGGACAGGTCCAGGGTAAAGAGGACGTTTGGTCATCCTACGCAGATTATACACCCAGAATAGATGAATGGATGCTGACCACCGGTCTAACTTCACTGGAGTTGTTTCTTTGCTAGCTTGCTAGCTAACCTCATGGCAACACTCTTATAGGCTTATGGATGAGCATGTGGACCTATGGACAAATTGATTGGATGGGCTAACAAATAAATTCAAGCCATACAATGGTTAAAGTAAAAGTAACATCCTCATTCTCTCTCTTTCTCTCTCTCTCTCTCTCTCTTGCTCTCATTCTCTCTGGCACAAGCACAGGTAGAAAGGCTGGATGTCATGCATGATGACAGTACACTATACCAGTAATCTTCTACCAGTCATAACCCTGTGTTGATGTTTGCATAATACATCCATGGTCTGCATCAAGCAGCTTGTTGGACAGTAACAGTAACTAAGGGAGCGTGCCTTTTGTAAAAGGTCAGTTGAACGCACCTTGTATGACGGCAACTTCAGTCGGATATAAAAGTATATTATTGGGGAAGACAGACTGCAAGTGTGGGCAAACAGCTTTGCCTTTGGAAGATGTGGGGGGATTAAATTATCTTGCTGTAAAAATGGGGGTGTTCCATAACCAGAGCTCCTCTCGGCGGGGGAGGGGCTTGACAACCCAGCTTGACAGAGACATTTTTTTGCAGGCAAAATGAATTAAACTGTCACAAATTCACACAAAAAGTATCAAAAACAGGTATAGTTGTATACCGGTACCGATTTTTGTACCCTTAGTTACATATATGCATGGGCAAGTATGTATGCATTGCAGAGGATGGATGATCAAATTAATTCCTGACTGAATTCTTTCAGTCTTTAATGAAAAACACTGTTATACCACTACCAACGGCTTGTACTACCTCTCCTCTCCTCAACCGAGAGTGGAGAGAGGGTAGGTATCATCCTTTATCCTTTAATCCATACCCCAGTTTGAGTGTGTGGATGTGTGTATGTGTGTGCATGTAAGCATGCATGTGCCCTAGCAGGGAATTTCAGATCCCTTCACTTGAAATGTCTAAAGTGACATTCTTTAATGTGTCTTTAAAGGCATGCTCATCTACATGCCTATCCCCAAACTGCTGACTGCTGGCAACCCTGAGTTGTTGAATTTCAGCACAGCACATTACTTCAGAGCATTACTGACCCTTATCAGCACCTTTATGCCTGTCTAATTACAAAAAAACCCTGTCAATTATCACTCTGGTCTAACTTCTTGTCACATGATTTAAGGTATGTTGACACTTTGAAATGAATTGAGCTGAAGGGGATTTTTTTAACAATCCCATCTGTCATCTTCGTCTCAAATCCTGGATTATATTCTGGTATCTCAGAGAAGAGTAGGTCTGAAGCCTTTTCGCAGGTGGGGGTTTCACTTGCTAATGCTTGCACTTCAGAAAATAATATTTTAGAGACTCAAATCATTCTTAAGAGTTGATTTGCAATGTGTTTATGTAAATTATTTTGAAAGCATTATGGCAGTTCCAACGTTCCAGACCATTGCATGTTGTATGTATTGGAGAGTTTTAATAAGATGTACTGTACAGTCAAATCCAAGACACAGCAGTGAGGCATAGGTTTGTTAATGCCTTTTTGCAGTGTATATGGGGTGAAGGCACCCATGACAAGTCACCAGTCCACTGCCACACACATTTCACTCTCACACTAACACCTGGGGCCATTTTAAGTCCCTAACTGACCTTAAAAATGCTTTTAGACTGGGGAGAAAACCAGAGTGCTTCATTCGTAGAGACACATTCGAACTAGGGACCTTCTTGCTGTAAGGCGACAGTTATTAATTATAATTTACTATTATCTACCATGGTGCCAAAAACAAAACAATTCCTCTCAAGCAAAAACAGTTGTGCAATGGCTGCTGGTTCATCAGTCTCCTGGGTCAGATATCACAAGGAGTCATTGTGTCCTCAGAGGATTATAACTTTTAAGATATTGTCACTTTATTCGGAGAAGTGAGCCAAAGCTGACTTGGATTTGCAACCAGTCCCATTAATCATCTTTTTAAGTGTCTTCAAATTCAAATCTGTTGATCCTTGCTGAGGCAATTATATATTTAGATCGAAGGTAAACCCAGGAATCAAATTAATTAAATGAAATAAATGACTTTTTGATGCCTTTCCAGTTGCTGCGCAGTTCAGCTGCTCCAGTCTCCCTTTATTCAGAGCTTGCTGGGTTCTGCTGTACCTGTTTGGCTCCAATTACTGAATCATTGACCAACAAAATGTATAAATAGGAAAAGAACTCTTAACTGAGGTGTGTTTATCATGAAGTGTGTGGCACCTGCCACCACAAGTATCAAAAGCTGGCCCTCAGTTTGCCCACAAAGGTTTGCTCTTATTGTCAGAATTGTCAGCAAATTGGCAGTTAGATCACTTTGCCCAATCTAATTAATATATGGAATTTTGATCTTGTTTACTACACATGAAAAATGAAAAAAAAGAGTACAAATGAGTACAAATGGAAATATTCATAGGTTTTCATTTGTGAAGTATGCAGTTGGTGTGAAGATTCAAACTACAGACCACACCAAAGCAATTTCCTTCTTTTTTATTTCTACCTCTATTCTACTGGTGAGTCTTTGAACCGTCCAAAATCAGGGGTATTGGCCCCAATGAGACAAAAGTGGCAGACTGACATGGTTAATTGGTTAATGACTTCCATGACACTTTGTTCAAAGAGACAGTGTTGGGTCTAAAATTGTTAACCATAAACTCATTAAATGTGTTAATTAATCAAACACACTGTTACAGTGTGTAATAGTTTGCCAGTAAAAGGTTTCCTTCCTGATTCAGAAGACACACCCAATTGAAAGGTTTGTGTTCTTTTTGCACGAATGGAGGAAACCTCAGGCAAGTCATGGGTGTGCGTTAATTGAGATCGACCAGTGACAGAAAAAAGTGCTGGAAAAAGTGCTCTATGGGGAGGAGAAAGATTGGAACTGGTGAGACCATTCAGATTATTTCTATTGTGTCAACTGACCATGCCAGTTTTTGCAGATGCTCTATGTGGCACTGGTCATTTAATGGTCAGAAGAGCATGAATATTAGGGTATTTTAGCTTTGTAGGTGTGGAGAAAGCTTGGAGGAGGAATATTGTCCCGTTACAGATCCGGCTGCTTTGATACCACCTGAAGTTAATATATATGAATGGCAAAATGCAGATTTGTTGCTGCTGATATCAATGTATGTGAATAGGGGAAACAGTGGGGGACAGCTGGATGCTGCCTGGAAAGATGTAGGTGTGGGTAGATTTGAAGAGATTTCTCCTTTTTTTCTGTCGGTTTGGGGTGATTCCATGCAATCTTAGAGCAACAGGAGGACCTCTGAGGATTGATTTGCACTGCGTTGTTCAGGTTGAATTCAGATAAGTGCTAAAACCACTGAAATCTAAAAAAATCTAACACCATCAAAGACTTTAAACTTTGATTTTTACTGAGGAAGCAGGAGATGGGTTTTTCCCATGATCTTTTCTCAGTCAAATCTGTGGGTCATGTCTCCTTTACTTCTTAACAGTTTTTCTCCATGTCCTATCGTCTGTTTTCAGATCCATCCCTTCATGTGTAGCATTTCTGGATGTAGGTGCACATACTGTGTCTGACTTCATTTGTTGCGAGTGTTGTAAACCACTCTCTCCAGTAAGCATTCACAGTGGAGCAGAGGAGTCGCCCCTGAACTCTGGTTTGTGCAGAACTCTCCACTGAGGGTGTCCTCCATCTTCTCCTGGCTTTTCAGCACCTTGAAGGAGCTCTGATACACAATCCTTTGTTTATGGCCATGATACAGATCTTGCACAGGACTTTTTTTGTCAGCTTTGAAGCTGAACTTCTTTGTGTTCTCAAGCAGACGTCCACCAAATTCAGGGCTAATGATCTGCCAGGCATCTTATAAATTGTAAAATATAAATCAAGCTGCAAGCAGCTGTAAGCGGGTCCTCGCCTGTGCGCCTGTGGGGGTACTAGCAACTGCTGGGTCAATGTAGTTCCTAGGCCATGCCAAGAATCCTTTTTTTTAGCACATTTTGAAGAGGAATCTCTTCTGGGCTGAGCAGTATACCTGTGATTCAGATAATGAACAGTCTCTATACTTTGGCCACAATACGTCTACACCCGTTGACATAGAGACAAAATTTTCTGAATTTTTGATCACAGTGCCATTAAGGTGATCTTATACAATATGTTGAGTAGTTGATGGGAAATCTCTAGACTCGGGTGACAAGTGATTTATTGAAATAGCAACACTTCCTGCCCAGTTCTGACCATCAGTGCAAGAGACTTTTTTCTGCATCTTGATAAACTGTATAAGCCCAAATTTTCATATTTCTACTCCACAAAAAGCTTAATGGGGAGGGGGTTTTGAAAATGTCAAGGTGGCGCTATAGAGACATTTGGCCACTCCCATTGACAAGGCCATGCCTGTTCAAGCAAACAATACAATCGTGTTCAGTAGTTTTGATGCTTCAATGAAATGCCTGCCCCAAAGAGCATTTTGAAATATTGATGAAAAATAACCAAACATTGTCATGCGCTAGTGGCCACGCCTTTTGACTTAAAAAAATTCTGTACACAAAATTTTCTCAGCTTGGTCCATAGATGATTTGTGCCAAATTTGAAGCAAATTGGGTTGACCCTCTCGGAGGAGATGTTTTTAAAATTCAAAAATTCAAACTAAAATGGCTGACTTCCTGTCAGATTACAGTCATCATGTCAAGAGACTTTTTTGTATATCTATATATTTATATATAGATATACATAGATATACATCTATATATAGGATGTATCTGCATAACAATTTTTATTTGCCTATGACAATGTTTTAAAAAATCCTAATGGGGATTGGTCAACATTTCTAGGTGGCGCTACTTTTGCATTTTGGCCCCCCCAAGGGTTGTGTCCCATCTTGTATCAGAGCTCTCTGTCCTCAATCAGTGTACCAATTTTCATGAGGATAGGAGTTCTTTAAAGCCGTCACAAAGCCACTCATAATACATGCGAGGGATCGCTATTCATGTCCACCGCACTGATACCATTGGTGGTAGCTTCACTGCCTTTGTAAAGGAGCTTCACGAACTTATTCTGCATGTATTACAAGTGGAATGAAGTTGATGTGGTCAATTATGTAGGAATACTGCATTTAAGTGTAAAACCTGATTACTTCCTGTCACCACTGGGGAGTGCCATGAGTGAGGTAGGAAGTTAATATATCAGGCTATTCAGGATGGAGCTCTCATCATGTTCAGCAAGTTTCAAGCTGCCATGATCAAGTATGTGGGCGTGACAGCTGTTCAAAGTGAAAGAGTGTGAAAGAAAGAAATCACCACATTTTGACACATCTTAGCAACCACGACCTTTGACCTACAGAAATTCTTTTGATGAGTGTTGGTCACCATGGTCTCTGGATGATCTGTACCTAATATGAAGTCAATCAGCTTAAAGCCCTAGGAACAGCTCCTTCTAAAAGAGACAATAAACAAGTCAAAATGGCTTGCTGTTGGATTGAGGGCAGGGCTTCAAGAGGATTTTTTTGTACGCAGTATGTTCTATAAACCCACCAAGTTTCATGCATTTAGGCAAAACCCATAAGCGGGGCTCACCATTTGAATTTTTCAAGGTGGCGTTGCGCAATTTTGCCCTCTCATTTTGAATGGCTTTAAAATATGAAATTTTTGACCGATCCCAATGTGGTCCGTTTTCAAGAATATTGAGGCCCCCAAAAATGCGTTCTTTGCGGCTTAAAAAGAATAATAATAATAAAAAGAAACACAGCGGATTTAAGAGGGTTCACACAACTTCGTTGCTCGGACCCTAAATATATATATATATATATCTCATGATGGCACTTCTGCTGGGCAGAATGAGGATGAGGCCCTGGATGAGGGCACAACACCCCCTGTGGCACCCAGAGCCAACAACCCCAGTATCAGGTATCAGGAGTTTCAAAGAGTGTATTGAAGATAACAAAGACATAAAAAGGCAAATGCTCAAAAGTAGCAAAAACACACGTGGTACAAAAATGAAACAGAAAACAAGGCTGCAGCCCATGCATCTTAGCTATTAATGAATCCAACCAAAAGCAAGGCAAAGCCAGAAACATGTACAAAGGGAAACAAACACAAAACAAGGCTGCAGTCCGAAGTGCTAATCTTGGCAAATGATGGTGAATTAGGAAACAGAAACAAAAACTCCTGGAGAAGAAAATAGCAAGACACAGATCCAAGAAACACAGAGCACACACTGGAACTTGGAGAGTCAGGGCTGAGGTGCTGTGATAATCTGGCAACCAGGCCTTGACACAGGTGACACTGAGTACAGGCAGCCTAGCTGCCAGTGGATAGGTAGAGAGAGCAGGTTAGCAAAAAACCTGGTCTGGGCTTTAACTGCAGTGCTCGCTGCCCCACCTGGTAGCTTGGAGCTGGAGACCGAAAACATCAGCTGCCATGGCATGCCTGGTCTGGGACCGCAACAGTGACTCGCTGACCCTTCTCCAGGTCCTCTGGCACCTCTGAATGAAGGCTTGAATCGATGGAATCATTGCTACCTCCTCTTGGACCTGGAACAAAGGAAATTGATAGCCGTGAGAACATTGGAAGGGCAACAACCTTCTATAGCAATGGTCCCCAACCTTTTTTCCCCGCGGGCCAGTCAACGCTTGACAATTTCACTGTGGCCCCGGGGGATGGGGTGTTGGCCTCAGAGCATGCTGACTCGTGACTGGTTGCTATCGTAACATTCAAATATCTCTTCAAAATAAAATTCAGATAAGCCACAAATACATTTATAAAGAAAATTTTATTCTCAAGAACATTTCAAACATTTCAGAGTACAGACTCAGTGTCAAGAAACCTTAATATTTCACACACAGAGCTGTTTTTCTTTCAGCTTCTGCATGTTTGTGTGTCCACTAGGTGCTTCCACATAGATTACGGCAAGCGCAGGCGGCAGGCGGCTTTGTGTATGTGATTGCATGGCGTGAGAGTGCAGAGCCTTGTGTGTTGCTGAGCGGCGCACGGTCGTCGTTGCTGCAAGAGTTGAGAAATGTCCTGGAGGAGCAGACAATCAAGTTTCCCGATCTCTGGGACACAAGATTTAATGGGCAGGCGGTCAAACTGCTCCCTGCTCAGCCTGAAGCAGATCTCAAAGCGGTTGTTATGGAAGTATAGCTCCCGGACCAGCGTATACTCCCGCAGTTCCTGCCTTCCCATCAGAACTGGATGGACCCACATACTCCCTTTCTGTGCTGTCTCCACCTCCACCTTATTAATACTAAAGCCAGGACTTAATACACGTTCTCACAAGATTGCTCTCAAACTAACTGCTAAATGTTGTTACTGGTTGTTGCGCCGTGCCGCGCAGTAAGTGGCAGTGCTGCACCGGGCTGCGCTGTACTCAGCACTGCTTGCCGCGGTCGATGTGGAAGCACCTTAAGACTCATGAGTGTCAGACGTCACAGGATGAATCATTTTTCAAAATAAAAGGTATTTCAAAATAAAAGATTGTCCAGACTCAGATAATACATAAAGCGGAATTAATTAATTATTTCTTGTGCACCCGGTACCAATTGATCCACCCGGGGATTGGGGACCACTGCTGTAGAGGAAGAGACCAGGGTGTTTCTGGGTGCTGGTGCTGCTCAGGTGCTGAGCTTGCGGTGGCACATTGGTGCCCTGGTAGTGGGATCCCCTTTGCGTGGTGTATTGTGTTTTTTTTTATCCATTGAGTGGCATTTCTGGGATCCTCCTTTAATACTCGTCTGCCACCAGTAGTCAACAGCCCTTTTTTGTGTAATCCTTTCTTTTCTTTTTTCTCTCTGGTTTTATAACTGCCTCCCTCCGTGGAGATTTTATGCTGCCCGGTTTTATAGAAAATTGTGACTAATAAAATAACTATTTTGGTATCATTGAATCATGTCTCTGCCTCCTGCGAGCAAGCCTGAGTGCCTTACGAGCCTGAGTGAGTTAAGGAATTCCCTGGACGAAACTCCCATGGTGGTGTTGTCTGGCAACAATAGGCATTATCAGCCTACAACAAAAGGAGACTCCTGATCTCTCCTTGAGCCACCACAAACACAAGCAATGTAGGGTCCTCTCCAGCTCCTGGTTCATGTGTTCTGTCTGTCCATTAGATTGTGGGTTAAACCAGAAGACTAACAAAAGCCCCCAGGAGACCACAAAACTCCCTCCAAAAGGCTGTGGTAAACTGTGGCGCACTGTCCAATACCACGTCCTAGGGCATGCCATGTAACTAGTACACATGGTGAATGAAGCAGGTCTGCTTGGCTGTGGGTAATGCTGGAAGTGGAACAAATTACTCAACTTACTAAACCTATCCACAATGGTTAAAATGACCAAGTTTCCATCTTAGACAGGTAGACCAGTCACAAAATCTACGGAGATATGAGACCATGGCCAACGAGGGACAGGAAGTGGGAGGAGTACGCTGGCACGAGAATAGTGAGATGACTTGTTTCTCGAATAGACCCAAATCTCCAATAGAGCAAACCGAAACTTGTTCAAGAGCCTCTCCTCAACCTCCCAGGAAACAGCTGCCACTACTAAGGTAGAGGGAAAGATAGATTCTGCCCTCCCTGGACCCTCCTCGCCCTTGGAGAAGACCCAGTACAGGGCATCAGACTTCAGGTTTTTGGGCCTGGGCCTGTAAGACATGACAAAATCAAAACGATAGAAAAACAGAGGCCAGCAAGCCTGTCTAGCATTAAGTCTCTTGGCAGAGCAAAGAAATTCAAGGTTTTTGTGATGACACAATGAGCAAAACTCTGGCTTCCTCAAGTCAGTGTCGCGACTTCTCCAAGGCTAGCTTAGGCTAATAGTTCTCGATTACCGATTTTGTAATTCATCCCAGCCAAAGACAGCCGTCGCGAAAAAAATTATATGGCTGCACCTTCTGATTGGATTCTGGCCTCTGGGACAGATCTGCCCCAACCCCAATATATAGGTTGTTGTCCCAGAGTCTCTGGAGCACCTGTTTGACATGAAAAATGTTCTCCTCCATAGAGCGAGAAAAAAATCTGAATGTCATCCCAATAGATAAAAACTAAATGACTCAACATATCCCTCAACATGTCTTTTATCAGCGCTTGTAAAACTGCGGGAGCGTTAGTTAGATCGAAAGGCATCACCAGGTACTCATAATGACCACTGGGAGTGTTGAACACCATCTTCCACTCATCTCCATCTCAGTTTCAAACCAGATGATAGGAGTTGCGCAGGTCCAACTTCGAAACTTGAAAGCGGAGGCGAGCTAGGGTGCTGGACCCGGTAGTCAATACAGGGTCGTAGGGAACCCTCCTTCTTATTATTGAAAATCTTGCTGTGCAGATTTGCATATCTGAACTTGCAAGTGCAAATTTGTAGATGCTGATTTTCAGATCTGAACTTGCTGCAAGTGCAAACTCTACACTCTACACAAATACCGATTTTCCAAGCAGAAATAATAGTCTGCTCTTCTTTGGATTTATGGCACTGTTCTACCTTAATATAGTATTTGGAATATGTTGCACATATGTATGCAACACATTCAACAGCAAGAACAACAAAAACAATAATAATAATAATAATAATAATAATAATAATCATAATGTTAACATTTAGCCTAAGCTGCCTGAGAAATCATGCCACTACGAGTCCAGCCATGAGCTATCTGTAAACTGTGATCTGCAATCCAGGGTTCGCTGTTACGAGTTGGGCACTTGCACACCCAGAGAGTGGATCTCAGGTAATGACGGATCTTGGCTGAGTCGCGGCTCCCAAGGCACTGAGCGAGTCACTCAGCGGGTCACTGAGCGAGTGAGTGATTGAGTGCGTAAGTGACGGACCGCAGTGTCTATGTTCTTTGGAGTGGTAGCTACAGTGATTAGTGCTCAAGTCTGTAGCGTAAGTTTGATTTCCCTGCCAACTGTAAGATGTTTCAATGTGACATGGTAGGACTCAACAGAGATGATTCAATACACATCATGATCTGCAGTTCGTGATATTTTTACCCAGATCGCCCAATCTGGATATCTTGTTATTTTCTACCTCTACTGTATAACAATCTCATAAACAATAAAATATATAATTTACATATTGTTGGGACTGCTACAGGCCACATGGGACTAAAATCCACTGGAATATGAAGGGACGACCATGAACAGTAGATTACTACCTTTTTTGGATTAACAAGTTAGGTGAGGAACAATCCAGCTCAGAAGCTCCTGCTGCAGCCCCCTGTTGCAGAACAAAGTAGCCAGAGGCGCCTGCCAGATGACCCCCTGGGGGTCTGCATGCGCTCTGCTCCCCAGACGTTGAGTTTCAAAACCCACCCAGTGACCAATCAAGTGCTGGCGTGAAACCATGGCACCAATCAGCTGCACCTAACCTGGAGATGGGGGTCCCGATTACCTGCAGGTAAAGGGATCCCTCCAGGGTTAAAAGCCCCAGAAACCAGCTGTTCGCTTTCTGACTGTCTTGCCCTTCTTCACCCTTGAACTCACAAGTTGCCCGTCAGGAGCTCCAGCCGTCCAAACCTCTCCGCCGCTGCATCAAGGAGTGCACAGAAGACACCTGCAGCCACCACGTCCAGACCGCTCTCCACAGCTGCCGCTGGTCGCCACAGCCGCTTTGAGTCCTGCACCGTAGCCATTTGAGGGCCCAAGAATAACGCTCGAGTTGATTCCTTTTTCATAAGTTTGATCTGCCACCCAGAGATCAACTCATTGGTCTAACTCAGATCACTCACAGATGGCAGCCAGCTCAGCGGGTAGCCTGCCATTGGGATTGCAGATCCCAAGAGGAGAGAGAAGGAGGCCAAGCCCGTGCTGAGACCCTCCAACTCCTCGCAACTCCAAAACTCACTCCGCCAAAAAACAGTGTGTGGTGCAGCTGCCGGTCGCACACAGACCACACAGAGAGTTGCGGCAACTCGTCCCAAATCCAGGATCCACTCTCCAACAATCCAAGGTGCGGCAGCTTGGGCACCGGACATCCAGCTGCATCATCACAGAGACAGAACGGGCAACAACGAGGAGCTGAACTGAGCTGGAGTCGAGACCATCAGGACAGAAAACGTGGAACACGTCAGGGCTTGATTCGGGCAGAGAAAGTGGGATTTCTCGGCTGAGTTTACTCATCTCTGACACACACACACACACACACACACACACACACACACACACACACGCGCGCGCACTCAGATGCACCTATCTGTTTACTTGTTTACTGGTTTGGTTTGTTCTTGTGATGTCTAGTCAGTCTTGAACGTTACTTTACATTATAGTATTGTTTAATATTAATCCCTTTAAAGGGAGTGCATGTTTTAAATAACATTGTTTAATAAAAAGTGATTATCATAACCATCTGAGTCTGTCTTTACTGACTAAGTGTATTTTTTTTCCAGAACACAGCCAGTGTTTGGATCTCACCCTCTTCCAGAATCAGACTGATGTAACTGATAAGACTAATTTGTTAACCTGATTATTGTGCAGAAGATCCACTCCCGACCGCAAAAGGCGCAGATGTACTGAGAAAGGAATAAATCAGTCCACTGAAGTGAGTCAGTGCAGTCTGCTCACTCAAAAGATATGTTTATTTGAATGAATCATGCACAAATGACACAACAGCAATTCTTGCTCTAGTTTGAGTAACTCACTACTCTAACAAAATCTTTCAGGTAAGTAGGAGTCTTGTATGGTGCAGTACCATTGGTGTTTCTGCTCAAACATCCGACATCATGAGCTGGCGGATGAATCTGAGCTCTTTTGCTTCCCCTCCCACTGAAGTTGGGATGGCTACATCTGTCCGTAAGACATTCACTGCTTTCCTAAAAAACTGAAATCTGCAAAGCCATCCACCATCACCTCTGCCTTAGTCATGTCACCCATTATTGAATGCCTTTTTCTGAATTGGTCAACATGATGTCTCATGACATGGCTGTCTCCAGTCTGCACCTTGTAGGATATGGGTCCTGTGTTCTCCTCTACAATTGCTGGTGTCTGCTGATCTTCATGACTGTAGTTATGGATGTACATGTCATCAATAGAGTAAAACTCCTCCACTTACTGCATGCATCATGTAATTTTTTCTATTTGAGTTATTTCTTATGGATCTTTGATTTCACATCAGGCAGCAGGAGATCCAGTGTTGAACGCAGTCTCCTGGTGACACGCCAGCCGTTTGTGGTGTGATCCTGTAATTAAACAGAAATCCTGCCAGTTTTGTTCCCAAGGGATTTCTCTTTGTTTTCTTTAATCCTCCGTTCTCCTCCCGCCAGGACCATGATAAGGAACATTTTGCCTAAGGAAGGGCCTGCATAATCTACATGCAGTCTGCTCCAGGGTGTCTCGGGGCACCCCCATAGGTGAAGCCGTGCTCCAGCTGGATACTTCCAGTTTTCCTGATAAGGCTGAACTTGTTTTTCAGTACTGGAGTTCTTCCCCGGCCACCACACATAAGGACGTGCTAAACCTTTAATTCTGGAAATGCCTGGGTGTGTGTGTTGCAGCTGTTTCAAGATGATATTCCTTCTCTTTTGAACTCAATTCAACCAATTTGTTTTAAGTGCCAGCTCATAACAAATGCTATCTTAAGGAAGTGTGCAACATACAGAGTAGAGACATAGAAAAACACTCCCTGCTCCCTGCTCACATTGACTGAGGAAAAACTCGGGGTGTGGAGGTGTGTGTGTGTGTGGGGGGGTGGGGGGGGCACCAAGCACTGGCAAGCACTAGCGCATTCCCAGCCGACCAAAGATCCCCCACCCAATCCACACCCACAAAGAGAAAGAAGATAGAGCTTAATGTACCAGGGACTTGACAGTCTCAACCTATAGCAGCATGTCTACGATTTAGGGTCTACCTATTGCCTTTTTCAAAAAGAAGGGCTTCTAACCTACTCTTGAAAGTAGAGAGGTTGTCTGCCTTCTGGACTGAGACTGGTAGGTGGTTTCACATGAGAGGGCCTTGGTAACTGAAGGCTCTGGCTCCAAATCTGGATAAACAGATTCTTGAAACCACCATGAGCTGCTGTGTTCTGAATGAGCTGCAAAATTCTGGATGACTTGTTTGAGCATCCAGCCGTTAAAGAGTTGCAGTAGTCACACAGGTGTGGACTTGCTTTTCTGCTGTGTCTACTGACTTTAGTGGATGGAGATTGTTGACATGAACAAACTGATCTCGGTCTGAAAAATAGGACTAGAACCAATCTAAGGCGGTGCCTCAGATTTATCTGATAGTAAGATCTGGTGGTCAACTGCATCAAAAGTAGCACAAAGACCTAACAAGACAAGCACTTAAACAAGAACTAGGGCTGATGCAATTAAGAGGTCATTAGTTACGTTAATCAGGGCGTTCTGAGCGCTGCGATTCACTCTGAAATTGGATGATCTAAAATAAACTATTGCTGTTACAGTAATCACAAAGCTGGTTGGCAATGACTGTCCAGGATTTCTGAAGTGAAGATGAGATTGGAGATGGGCCTGTAACTTGCTAAAATCCCTGGACTGGGTGAAGGTTTCTCAAGAAGAGGATTAATTATGGCAACTTTAAACTTAAGCAGAATGTAACCTACGGACAAAGGCGGGTTAATCATGTCTAGCATGGATGTGCCGAGAGAAACACTTCTTCAAACAACCTTGTAGGAATAGGGTCTAGGCTGCAGGTGGATGATTTAGAGGAGGAGATAACAGAGGTCAGCTGATGTAGGTCAGTGGTAACAAATGTAGTTAGTGACATGTCTGGATGACCAGCTGTATCCTACATAGTTGCAACAGAAGGTAAATCAGTTGTAGTTGATGCCAGGTGGTTGTGGATTGATTTTCAATCATTATAATTTTGTTATTTAAGTAACTGATGAAGTCACAGCTACTGAGATGTATGGGGATACACTGCTTAGTGGAGTTATGACTGAGTCAGCCTGGCTAAAGTGCTGCAAAGGAAGGTGTGGTTATCCTTATTTTTTTCAAATATAGAGGTATAGTACCTGGCTCTGGCATTACACAAAGCCTCCCTTTATGTTTGAAGACAGATCTGAAAAAGATTGTTGAGGAACATGGAAATTACTGTGGCTAGGTGCAAAGGCCTCATTCAGACTAACACAATCACCATCATATAACTAAGTTTCTGAGAGACACAACACATCAATGTTGTTATCTGAGATTAATTAGTTGATTTTTTTATTGACCTTCATTTCACATAACCGTAGGTCATTAGCAACGATGTGAATAACAGTCTTACTATATTTACATTTAACCTTACCCAGCAAATTTAAATTTGATTCAAAGTTGCCCCCTCTAGCACCTAGGATACAGACCATGAACATTGGACTCGCTAACTTCACATCTCACAGGACAGAGTTGCCAATGAACAGAGGGTACGCTCAGAGGCTTTGCAGTGGTTAATGGGCCCAAGCTAACTATGGCTAATGGTTTGGTTTTCAGATTGCTGAGCCTGGCAACCAGCCTAACCATTGAGCTACAGTGCTTTCATGTATCACCCCCACTAAAGGAGGCAGGAGAATAACTAAACATTTGGCACATTGAGCACGAGAGAGGGACAGGAGAGGCAGAAGGGAAAGCCATCACTAACCAGAGCACTATATTTACCCGTCCGGAGTTAATGCTAAAAACGGTTAGCATTAACTGGAGGGAGTATGATAAATATGGTGGAAATAGAAGTAGGAAGCGGATTGAAGAGCCGGAGTGCGATAAACATGGTGGAAATAAATATACAAAGTAGGTTGGAGAGCAGAGCCCAAGAGCAGGAGAGAGTACCTAGTTGAGAGTGCTAAACTGGTATTTAAATGGTGAAAAATCTAAATAACCACTAAAAAGAGAAGGAAAGCAAGAGTAGCAACAGTAGCAGCGCTGTCGACACTCAACAGGAAATGATGGAAAGGTCATACTGGACAAGGGGGAGCAAGTGGGCTGGCTAAAGAACAACCCATAGCAAACATCCATCTTTAAATGAAGAGCTCTCTTGATGTAGGTTTTTAATGATGTATCCACCTCCTTCGGCCATCCTTTCAAACACCATAGTGACACCTGAGAGTGCCTCAACTTGTTGGGGCATGTTGGTGTTCACCGCTTCACTTGGGCTGTGGTGATCACTGGATCCTCCATCACTTTCAACGTGAGGACTGGCTCAATGTCGTCCTCCACCTCCATTCGTGGCAGAGCAACCTAGTCCTTGCCTGGCATATACATCTTTTTGTAGTCGTAAGCTCTCAACAGTGTTGCCCGCCTTTGCACTGTGACCGTCTGTGGGACAAGCTTCTTTTTATGTAAAAGCGATATCATCAATGGTTTGTGGTTGGTAATGATTTTAAATGTCTGTCCCTAAATGTATTTCTGGAATCACTTGATCCCAAACATAACCCTTCAAGTTGTGCCAACCATTTGGTCAAGTTTAGGAGAAACTTGTTATAGTATTTCAACAGGCCCAGATATGCTTTTAACTCGGTCACTGTGGTCGGCAGTAGAGCCTCTTTGATGTCTTTAACCTTGCTTTGCTCTGGGTGCAAGCCTTCTACACTGATCTCATGGCCTAAGTACTCCACTTCCTCTTATAAGAATGTACATTTGGATCTGTGAAGTCACAAGCCCACCTCTTCAAAGGCCTGAACATACTCCTGCAAAATGCAACGCACAAAACACATCATGTGATGTCTTGTATGCAGCCAAAATTTTGAGACCTCAGAGGGCAACATTTGCATGACAGCGCATGCGCCACACCAATAGGTGAAGTTCTCACCAAGCCCATTGAGACCAGGTTAAGAGGTGTGCCAGCTCCTGAAAAGAACTGGCATGGATGGAAACTGGGGATGGCGGAGCGGATTTGTCGGCAACGGTGGAAAGAATTGCAACAAAATATGTCAAGGCAAGAAAGATTGACAGGCAGAAGCTATGAGGGTGTAGTATCTAGAGATCACTGCTTCTCTCGCTGCTTGGTTGGCTGTTTCCCCAAATTGTGTATATATGTGTTTGCTGTGTTATTTATTTTGATATGTTCTCTATTCTATTCATGATTGCGGTGAATTTGCAAGATTTGCATGGTTTGTGCACTTAATAAAAAAAACTTTTATACATGATCATTTGGCATTGCATGTTTTTCTGTCAACACTTGATAAAAATAACAGCTGCTATCCCAGCATAATTATGTGTTTTACCAGCTACAATAGCAGTTAAGCCACCTGTTGAATATTTGATTGTTGTGAACCTCTATTTATACCAGAGGAATTACCGGCCGCGATTTTTCACATCTTCCGCTTTTTAGTGTGAACGCAGATTTAGGAGGGGCTTCAGCAGACACTCAAATTGTTTTCATGCCGTTTTACATGTCTAGTTCTTTAAGAAAACATAATTGTACTTAGAGAACACTTCCTGAAGTCCCTTTGCTCCCATTCTCACGTTTTATTTCATCCAACTTCAGTTTGTGCTAGTGTGTCCACACTAGGCCCGAGGCCTGTGAACACACTACCACTAGTTGAAATACAGAAGGCAGGTCTACCACCAGGGAAGCTACTCAACATGGTCAGGGAAAAACAGGGTCCGATTTGAGAGGACAGGAAAGCAAAGAGTCAGAAACACAAAGCGCAGTTCAGTTACCAGGGAGCAAAGGCTCCTTGATTTGTCTAGGGTAATTTTTGTGTGACGTAATTCCCAATACTCTGCTTTGTATGTGGCTCTGCAACATGCAGAGAGAGTGTATTGAGGGCGAAGACAGTTCACAGAACAAGTTAGATTAGATCATTTGAGATTATATATACAGTTTGAGCTCAGGGAGCTCCCTCCCCCTGGGAATATTTCTCATTCCCAGCCAGATTTATTACTTGTGTTATTCTGTGTTTTATTCAATGCAGTTGTTGTCTTATTGTACAAGTATTGTGTGCGCTGAGGGGATTGGGAGGGGGTTGCTGACTCTGAGAGTGTTCGGAGTCCCTCTCTCTCTCTCCCATTGATTCGGGACGAGAGTGAATGGTGCATCTAGCAACCTCAAGGAGAGTTGCAAGTTATCAAGTTGTAGTTAGCGATGCTAACCGGCAAAGGACAGCTCACCAGCTAGCTGGTTCATGTTTGGTAAGCACGAGGACCTTGGCGCTTGTACAAATAGCTGCAGTGAGACCCTTTACCTCAAGATTACCTGCATGTTGGGACACTATGGGAATCCACATTCTCACAGACTCTCCTGACATTGTCTTCCATCATCTCCAGCCACGTTACATCTACAGCAACCCTCGCATCATCACCACCACCTCTCCATCTCCTTTTGTCCAGTCAGACTCTGAAATTGGTACCATTAGATAAGGTTTAGGATGAGGTTTAGCATAGACATACAAGGTATTTTGTATTAGAACATTTAGTCTAGTTATTAAATGTGTATTATTATATTTTTTTTATTTATTTTCCCTCACAGCCAACAGGGTGCCCATAGACCGGCAACAGCGCCTGACTGACTTTAATTTAACATTTAACAACGTTTAACGTTTAACATTGCCAATTGTATTTGAATTTATTAATTAACTAAGTAAAGTTGTTTAATACAGTCCACCCTCAGGTTCCCCAATACAGAGAGAATGGGACCAAGCAAGCAGAGCAGGCATCAGACCTGCGCTGAATACAAAACGCCAAAGTGCAAATGCAGTTTCACAGAACTGCAGATTAAATTCCTCCACTTACCATCCTGGATGGCACAAGCAGGAGGTGGAGTGCTCTGTATGCAAAGCTGGCACATGTTTCATGGGACTACTAATGTCCTAGAGTTTTGAGAGCTTAAAATTAAGGGAGTACTGGCCCAAGAGAACAAAGATAGACTGGTCAGGGTAGTGACTAGTTCTGTGCTGATGTGCAAGAGCTGTGCAGTGCATATCTGGCAATGCTGTGCAAGTTCACACTTTTTATAAACTAGTTCATATTTTAGTTCATCATTTCACACTTTCAAAGTGAACTGTTCACATTCATAGTTCATTCATTCACATTTTAATTTTGAACCAGGTCAAAGTTCAGTTCATTTTATTTTTAGGCAATATATGAAAATACATAACATTGTTTGCCAAGGTATGACTTCAATCATTATGCTACCGTTTGACCTAAACTGTTCACTGTAGATCTTATATTCTATCACACAGAATGGAAGTTATTGCATAAAGGTACACAGGTACACATGTTACGACTGCACTTTTGTGTACTGACCAACCCCTGATCTCACCTATTGGTTTGCAAAGGGGGTGGGGGGTTAGGGGGTTGGTGTGACAGATATAACTTTTCACCTCTGTCATCCTCAGCACACCCACTGATCCATACGATCCATACTGGCTATAGTGAATAATACAGCCATACAAGCAGGGTGAACACAGTCTATTCATCTGATTTATGAAACTCACACTCTTGCCTCTGTGAGGCTTGTCCACCCTATGGATGCGCCCATATTCATTCATTTCTTTAAGCTCTAATATCTTAATAATCATGAAATTGTTTGCAAATTGAACAGGTCACATGCTGGCATGGGACGCTTTAGCTGTTGAAACTAGTGCAAGTAGTCCACACTCCTGTTCTCCCTGCTCATCTCGTGGTTTTGTATTGGTTTCTGTCATGTCTCAGCTGACTTGACTTCAGTGAGTGTGGATGTGCTATTGGGTTTTCCTGTGGTCCGTGTTAGAACAATCCGGTCATGTTGAACCCAGCACACTGCGCTCCTGAGGATCACAAAGGAGTATTAGAGCAACGCTTAGATGAAGTGATCGATTAAGGGGGCTTCAGATTAGCAAGGTTCCTCAGACTCTCCTTTCACTCCCTGCTGCTCCGCTGCTTGTGGTTCGTGAGCCCAGGCTGGAGGGTCAGGAGTGGTTTCAGGGAGATCGGGAGTCTGTGGGACGTTTTCTCACAAATTGCTCCCTCATATTTTTGATTCAACAGCAGACTTTTGCTGCGAAGGCTGCAAGGTGGCTTATGTGATCATTTGATCATGTGACCGGTATACCTTGTGTGTGAGGAACAGCAGAATGGGATCTCCAATCTGTTCTTCATTTTAATTGTTTGCTGCTAAGTTAAGTAAGGTGTTTGCTTTTGAAGCTTGCATGTCTGGTCAAGCCAGCGGTTTAATGACTCTGAAACAGGGGAATCAGTTGGTGGCACATTACTCAATGGATTTCCAGACACTTGTCAGTAAGGAACCTGGCTGTGCTGTGGCTGATTATATTTTAGATGAGCTGGTTTCTCACAATGTTCCCACCTCGTTGGACGCTTTGATCGAACTTACAGTGCGTATAGACTGTCCAGAAGCTGGACAGCCCTGGGGACAAAGGTCACCTTCCTTCTCTGGGTCTTGCAGCTTTGACAGCGAAGTCTGTGTCCTGAAGGGAGTCACTCAAGCACAGGGAACATTGCATGTGATGGATCACAAAGGAACCTACACGCAGTTTTCAGGGTCTGCTGTTCACATCAGGTGGACAGAGATCTCCGGGCATGCTCAATAACTCTGGAGCAGACTTAAACAATTTGATGCAGTTTCTATTTCGGAGACTAATAGAGTAAAACCAACAAGGGAAGGAAAGGGTTATCACACTTTCTATGAATGAGTAGTAGAATGTGGTCAGAATGCCTTTGTTGACATCAAATGACCTCAGTTTCCTGAGCAGGTACTGCCGCTGATGGCTCTTCTTCAGAATTTCTTCTGTGTTGGTGGAGAACTTCAGCTGACTGTCAAAAATAGTCCCAACGCATTTTTGACAATCAGCTTTTTGACGTCTTCTATCATTGGCCACAGCTTTTAAACTCCTCCAGGGAGCAACCGTGTTCACTAAGTTAGATTTAAGAAATGCAAACCATCTGGTCAGGATTAAGGAGGGGGCGAATGGAAGATGGCATTCAATACATGTGGTGTTCCAAGCCCTCATCAACAATGTTTTGAGTGACATGCTGAATAAGCTCATTTTTGAGACCTCAGAGCCCAGGCAAAGACACACCTAGGTAAGGTTCCAAGGACTCTTTTCCTTCTCCAGCCTCCCACCACCCTCAGAGGAGGTGGTTGGAGAGGGCGAGGTGGATGATGTGGGGGATGATGTGTCTGAGTTCTCTGATATGGGGGTGGATATTATTCCTCCATCTAATGAGGAGATGAAGTGGACCGATGAGTACTTATGAATTTATGTTTTGTTTTTCCTTTTTTGTTGGGATGTCGGGAGCCATCCCTTAAAGAGGGGGTTCTGTCATGGTCTGTGTGTTTTTGACCAAATTCTTGGTTTTGTTCCTGATTACCTGTCCTCTCTGCCTCTGCTTCACTTTCACACCCCTGTTCTGTCCCCCAATCCGGTTTACTGCTTTGCTGTCTTCATGCCCCAATCCTGTGGCAACTTGGCTGATTATCTGACTATTTAATCTCACCTGTGTGTCAGCCTAGTTACCAAATGTTTATTGGAACTTCCATGACTATCCAGCACTTTTTCTTGTTCTTGCCTGCATGTTGCCGTTTTAGCCTGACCCCGACTTTTGACTGTGTTTTCCACCTGTCTTTTCAAACTCCATTTCTGGGACACCATTTACTCTCATGCTGCCTGCCCCTTTGGACAGACCTGCCTTTGTCCCTTGACTTTCCCTGATCTGTCTCCTGGTAATCCAACTAGCGCTCGTGTTCTGTCTATCCTTGCTCTCCTGTCCTCCCTGCTCAACTTGTGGTTCTGTATTGGTTTCTGTTGTGTCTCAACCCCACTGATTGATCTGCCCTCTGTTACTGACTACCGTGCTAACTTTGTTAGCTTAGGCCTTGAGCCTTGTGTTTGTAGCCTTCCTTACCTGTATGCTAATAAATACTCCTCAAACGACTTTAGTGTGTGTGTGCTATTGGGTTTTCCCATGGTCTGTGTGTTATATCGAAAATGTTAGGAGATAAAAGGTAAGGAGATGTTTTGTTGTAAGAGGTTATATTCAAAACATTTTCATTCCCAATTTAATATTAATTATGTGTATTTGGTAATAGAGAGTTATTATTTGTTATACAACTTAGATTTTTTTATACATACAGGCATACTGTAAACCTATTGAAATTAGAAGAGTTAGGGTTCAAGTATCACTTAACTATCTTGAGGCCAGGCCAAGCCAAATCAAGTGTCCTAACCCTCCTTTTTGGAAATCAAAATATGGACCCACCAAACTTATCACACACCAAGGCAAGAACCCAAATGCATACACTGAAACACCAAGATCACTTCTCAAGTTGCTTCATTAGCGAAACACAAACAACTGAGCACACAGGCGGAAAAGATGAGTTTCCAGCCAGGGAAAACAGAGACACAGTGTGGTCGGGGACAGAATGGTGGGCAGGAGAGCTTTGAGACAGGTCCTAGGGGTAAGTCAAGACGATCCAGGCACAGTGGAGATATTGGGCAAAATGAGTTCCAGAAGCAGAGTGGCTGGGATGGGATGTGGCTACAACCATCTGTCACTTTACCAGTCTCACACACTTCACTTATATACATTTTGTCACCACCACTGCCTCACAGCAGTGACAGTGGAACCTGGCTGGTGCTATTCGTACAACCTTCTGAGAGGTGTCCCTGCTTACCACATCTGAAACACTGAGCAAAACTTTTTTTAAAATCATGTAGAGCTGCCTGTGGTGACACACAATGAAGAAAAAGGAAAAAGAAAACATACTAAATACTCTCACATTTGCTCTTCCTTTTACTCTCCTCTGACATGAAGAAGAAGAACAAGAAGAAGAAAAAGAAGAAGAGATCCCCTCATAAAGCTCCTATAAATGGCACCAGGCACTTGTGGCTGTGCACTGCTGCCAAATTCTATGTGGCTTCCAAATGCAGAGCTTATTCATAATTCCTTCCCTCACTTTTTCCTCTAACCAGCACTTGGTGAACCTCTGACCACGTATTTACAATACAGAAAGGCATCACCTATTTTACAATTTCCGCTCAGAGGCACAGTTTGCTCATCTGAGGCTCAGTTGACGAATGACTAGTGGCCCTGACAAATATCTTGCACCATCTTGCATCTGTTTGGCATTTGGCACTGACCCATGGTGTTGTCTTTAATATAATATATATAATATATAATATATGTACATGATACGCAGGAGTAAATAGTGATAAAACTTGAGAATCATTCCAATATTTATTGGTGCCTCTATCAGCTTAACCACTTGTTTACTTTGATCAACTTCACTTAATTTCAGAAATGAATAAAACATGTATCTAATATGTATGTATGTATGTATGTATGTATGTATGTATGTATGTATGTATGTATGTATGTATGTATGTATGTATGTATGTATGTATGTATGTATGTATGTATGTATGTATGTACTATCTATAAAAACAAATCTGAATAAAAAAATTAACAGTTTTTCAAAACACTGAAAAATGTGATGGCAAAGGAAAGAAAAAAAAATCTTGAGTAAGCAAAATAAGTATACTGCAATGTTGTAACACACACACATAGACAAAAAACTGTGGTAAAGGGAATAACTGTAAAATGTTCGCTCAATACTTCCCTATTGAAAAGTGTTCATTCAAGTGCCTAGGCAAAGGCTTAGTAAACCACAGGCACTGTTCTTTTAGTGTTCTAAAACACTCTTGACTCAGAATTATGGTCTGTAGCACACACAGGCTCACCATTACACAAGCACACCACTGGTCTCTGGAAAGTCTGCTGACATACATGAACACACGGATCTTTGGTAGAATATGATCTGTTTGTGAACAGCAATGCTACCTGTGAAAAAACAGCATAAGAAGGCCAACACCTTGTGCAACCATAATATAAGAACATGTTTTGGAAGTAAGGAGATTATTTTATTAGAAAATTAAAACCCATTTTGTCCCTGATCTCAAGAATGACTGATACGCATTTCAATGAAGCAATTAATAAAGCAATCAACTTAAGTCAAGTCATGATAAAAACATGAAACTTAAAATCCTTATAAGTGGAATAGTATACAAATAGTATAAGTGGAATAGTTGAATAGTAGACCTGAGTCCCAGCTGTGGTGAAAAGAGTTGCATGGTCCAATCATTACTCAACTGAACTACAAAGAAGTCCCAGGTGAAGGGTGAGACAAAGATGTGTATCGGTATCATGGATCTGTATTACCCATGAAGCCTGTCTGGACCTGGGTCCTCCTACTGCTTCACCACCCATGGGAGGAGCTGCAGGACTCTAGTACATTGTGAAATGAGCAACAGAAAAAGGCAAGGCCTTGTCGTTTCAATTTCCGGTTGCTAAAACTAACAAGGGGCAAGAATGTTAATTCGGGTAGGGAAGGAATCCAAGCTTGTGTGACACCTTAAGTTCCAGCTCGGTACACCTGTTGCACAATCCACCTCACGCGCTGGACACACCTTGACACATGAATTCTGAGGTTCAACAGAGAATCTCTGGCTTAAGACCTGGTCAGTTTGGCCTATAACTATCACTCTCAGCAAAGCTCTGACTACAACCTGGGTGTGGCACAGACCTTATGGGTATGCTAACTACAGGGAATCACTGTTAAAGGAGTATGCCACTGTGAAATTGAGTCACTCCCTGCAGTCCGAAGAGTTGGATGAGTTTATCCATTTTCAGTACAGAGGCAGAACAGACTTCGTCATCAATGCCTGATAATTTTTATCCTTCCTTGGGTTATACATTGCTAACATTATAACTGAAACTGCACATTTATTGTATAACTGCTGCGCAGTGCTTTACTGGAAAACAGTTCCAAATCAAAATTATCGGATTGCACAGTATCAAACAACTTCACAGTTCCTGGCTGAATCATCCTGAGTGATTGGTAATTATCAGATAATTATCAGAAACAGTTATTGCGCTTTCTGGTAACAGTTTTGATGTGCTGTAGCTGATAGACGACCAAAACATTTTGACAAACATTACAGATAATACAGAGCAGTAAACCACAAGTTCCACATGTTTTGAGATAGCAAAGTGAACACAAGGAGTCATAAAGACCGTGCAATTAATCTTTTTTTTGGAGGTAACAGCAGGGTGTTTGTGTAACATGACTCATTGTGGCCATATAGTTGATCCTTTCACTGCACATGCATTTATGTATGTGCATATCTACACCAGTCTCAGGTTCATTGTGCGTCGTCCCAGGTGGATGTGTAGTCCTGCCTTTGATTACTGTCTTGAGCATTAGCCGTTCAATAATGTTTTGCTTTGTTTGTTTGTTTTTCATCTGGATTTTGGGATTTTACATTGCAGTGAGATATTAATGAGTGCAAGAATGACTTCAGTCTTCTTCAGAATGCAGTCTAGAATTTTACCCTTTTTTTGCCCTTCTTTAAACATATCACATTGCTGTGATAAACTATCAGCTGCAATTTCAAACATCTGTTTCTGTCTCATTTTCATCTTTCACTTGACTATTCTGCTTTTTCTCCCTCCAGTTGTTCCTGCTGCTCAGAGTTGAAGCAGCTTTGTTTTTTTCTTCTTGACACGTTGGCTTTAAGATGAAGGGAGGGGTGGAAGGAGTAAAGGAAAATAGTGGAAGGAGATGAAGAGCTGTGCCAAAACAGACGGAAATGACAGTCTGTTTGGTCAAGATGGCCTATTACTGAGAGCACTAATCTCCTCCTCTTGGCCAGCTACCTGTTACGTCAAAGAAAATGGGGCCTGGAGTCAGTGTGCTGAGCTGTGGTGTGTAAATATAGTGGTTTTATTATATTCACCAACTTACTTGTATATTTGACCCAGTTTGGTACCATAAATAGAATAAACTACCAGCTTCTGCTTGAAATAGCCACCATGCGTATTTCAAGAAATGTTAGTCTTAGAAAAGGTAACACAATGCTCCCAATTGGCCACTCTTTAAAGACGAAAACAGAAATGTCTAAGCAGACATTATAATAATCACAACAATGACAAACTAATGCAAAATACCTATAGCTACTTGAACAACTTGAGAGAGCCCAAGATTGGTGTGTGATTCATTGATAAAGCCTCTGTCAGCCATTTGTGACACAAATGTGCTGGTTCTGTCCAAAGCGGTGCAGGTTTGCCTGTCCTTAGGCCGGCAGACAACGAAGTTCTTGCAGTGTGTGTGTATGTGTGTTCCCTTTGATGATTTTGTCTATTTTGCCCTCTTTTTTGTGTGGAGTAAATGAAGGCTTAATTGTTCACCATTGAATATTTAAATACGGAATATGTCAACACTCGAATTATATCTTACGGGTAAATTTCCCACTGTACATTTGAGAGGTCTTGGGCCTGCTACTGGTTTATATGGGAAATTAGCAAATAAAGAACGTCCTCCTAAGGTGCAGACAGATATGCTTTTTTTCTGTTTGGTCTACTTATTCTACTATACTTCTTCTATTCTCATTACATTATTTAATGTAACAATAAATGACATATACAATCTTCAGGACAGTCTAATGACTAAGATGTCTGGTGTCCTGAATTTCTCAGGTTTGAATGCAGCATTTTGCATATTGCACAGAACTTTGGGCTGAGTCATGGTAACCTGGTCTCCAAGTTCATAATGTCACTGAGTCCTCTCGCTTGTGACTCCTATGAGGCGGCAAGATCACCAGCACTGTGTAAATAAATCTGAAATGAACAGTGTCATTTTGACAGGCAGTATTTAAGGTGTTTTCCCCAGGATGACAAAAAGTCTGTGAAGCAAAAGTGAGACAACAGTGGGATATTGTTCAATCAGAAATTCAATTAAAAAGAAAATGACAGGAGCGTGTGGGGGCTCTGTGGCTTTTTTCATACCCTGTCCTCTCCTAGTCCTCTGTTTATTTAAAGTTTAAATTGTTTTTCCCTCCACATCTTCCCCCCTTTCAATGCTCTTTACCAATCTGTGTGTCTAATAATCCTAGTTTAGTAGTAGATAATCATAGTGCAAAAGTATAGCATATCCTAATAAATTGAGTATATAGATAAATAGATAAACACTTAATTGTCCATATCAAGAAGAAACACACATTCATTCTCTTGTGATCAGCCAGCTATAGATAATATTGGCGGGAACTAGTGCAGCATTGTGCACTCACCAAGGAATACTGCTTAATACAAGAGAGCATTTTGTGTTTGTGTGTGTGTGTGTCTGTGTTCGGGTGTGTATGAAGGTAAAAGAGACAGTTATCGACTATGAATCGACAGAACCCGATGGGTTAGATTACGGGTAAAAAAAGTGTCACTGAAGCTATGCTCATGGCTGAAAGGGGTATTATTCACCCACTGACCACTGGAGCCAGATGGTGTGTGACTGAGTGCCTCAGAGTGTGTTCCTCACCCCTGAGCGTCACAGTCAGAATCACCAACCCCCCTCACATACACAGACACTCAGATTGTGTCCTGACACACCACACCACTGCCCTCATGCTCCTCCATCCTTTCAGTTGGGTTTGAGCCCATCAAAGTGAAAGAGGGAGGATTACAGGTTCCTGTGGCCTTAAGCTTCCCAAGCAAGAACCCCATGTCCACCCCCACTATGTCATGGTTGACTGCTTAGGAAACACATCATAGAGCTGGATATAGATAACTAAATAGCTGGGCCTGGATGCAGAGGCTAGGTGAGAAATTTTCGCTCAGTTTCATTTATTTATTTCTCATTTTACTATTTATCCCGCTATTCAAATGCTATTCAAGCCTTTTTTGATTGATTCATTTATACAAAAACAACATCATCCATCCATAGTCTCACCTGATTCATACCTTCTGGAGTTTTGGAGGTCTTCTTAGCTCACATAGGGCAAAGGCAGGGTACACACTCTGGACAGGTCGCCAATCCTTCGCGCCAATTTTACAATTGTACTAGGGACAATTTAGAGCCTACACTTGACCTTAATGCATATATATGCATATTTTAGACTACGAGGAAAACTATGCACTAGCCTATGCACACACAAGGAGAATGTGCAAACTTCTCACAGAAATGGCTGAGAGTGCCAGTTCATTAAGCGCCAGTTCATAACAGCCGTTATCTCAAGGCACTTTACAAACAGAGCGACAATATGTGCATAGTAAAAAAACCCTGTCCTTAGACCCTCGCAAAGGCTGAGGAATTACTAGTAAATCCATGCATTAAGCACCACAAGCTTCACAGCCCAATGACAGCCCTAAAAATCCCAGTCATAACTAATGCTATGCCTAAGAAGTGCATTTCTGCTCCACTAAAGGGTGCAAACTTCAATAATTTAATTACTATCCGTCTAGCAAATAGTCCACCAATAGTGAAGCGCCTCAGTTAATAAAAATGGCTCTTTTAAATGACAGATCACTCACTAGCAAATCATTTCTTGTAAATGACCTCATAAACACCCACTGCTTAGATTTTACCCTGCTCACTGAAAGTTGGTTGAATGATAATGTACTGCACTTTTTGAAGCTGCACCTCCAAACTTTAACTTCATCCATACTACCAGAAGCCATAGAAGAGATGATGGAATTGCTGTCACCCATGTCTGGAAATAAGTCTCCCTTCTCCCTGCTCATAACTGCCCACCAAAGTCCAAAAATGGATTTAAAGAAGAATTTTCTCAGCTGTTACCCGAGGTCTCCATCAACTACGACTGCATTGCCATATCTGGTGACTACAATATCCATATTGGTGTGGAAACAGAACCAGATGCCATGAATTTCAATAGTCTATTAGAGTCTTTCAAATTCTCTCAGCATATCCATGGATCAGCCCACAACAAAGGTGACACTCTTGACCTTATCATCTCCAAAGGACTTAACATTACTCCCCCCCCGCCCCCCTTATTATGGACATAGCTTTCTTGGCTCATCGTTGCATCTTCATTGGAGTGTCTGCCACCTGTGCAACAGAATCGTTCTCAAGCACATTTTTCAAGAACACATTTGAAGCTGTTGCACCACTCAAAATTAGCCGAGTAGGGAAACACAAAGCTCCCTGGAGAAACAATGCAACTGTCAGGGAGTCAAAGCGAAAGTGCCGCTAGGCAGAAAGATACTGCAGAAAAACAAAACAGAAGTAAAGAAAAACTGACTGAATACAACAGGGTAATTAAACAGGCAAGACAATCTCTTTTCTCTGGGATCATCGATGAAAACATTAATAATAATAAAGTACTCTTTTCAGCTGTGGACAAACTTATAAATCCACCAGCCACCATCCCATAAGAAATGGAATCTACTGAAAAATGTGAACAAGTTGCCTCGTTTTTCAATGACAAAATCGACACTATTAGACAAGGAGTTAGTACAGCTAGGTCCAAAATTAAAATGCACTTCCTTTCAAAAATTTATCTTGCACATTGATGCACTTTGACTGCCTAGCGTTAATAGAATTAGGAAATATAGTTACCCAGCTCAGGTTCTCCACCTGCTTCCTGTATCCCCGACCAACCAAATTCTTGAAAACAGTTTTCAACTGCCAAGCACCGGAGATCTTAGATATGATAAACTGGTCTCTTCAATCAGGCATCTTCCCTACATCACTTAAGACAGCCGTCGTCAAATCACTCCTAAAATGTGTTATCGCTAATAAGGGTCCAAGCAACAAAGTTGCAAGAACCTCTTAAATCTGTAGTATTTCTTTTTATTAGGGTCTGAGTAATGAAGTTGCAAGAACCCTCTTAAATCTGTAGTGTTTGTTTTTATTAGGGTCCGAGCAACGAAGTTGCGAGAACCCTATTAAACGTCTCCTGTTTCTTTTTGTTATTATTAGAATTTAGGGTCTGCGCAACAAAGTTGCGAGAACCCTCTTAAATCTGTAGTGTTTGTTTTTTTTAGGGTCTGAGCAATGAAGTTGCGAGAACCCTATTAAAACTCTCCTGTTTCTTTTTAGGGTCCGAGCAACGAAGTAGCGAGAACCCTATTAAAACTCTCCTGTTTCTTTTTATTATTATTATTAGGGTCTGAGCAACAAAGTTGCAAGGAACCTGTTGTATCTGTACTGTTTCTTTTTTATTATTAGGATCTGAGCAACAAAGTTGCAAGGAACCTATTGTATCTGTACTGTTTCTTTTTTATTATTAGGGTCTGAGCAACAAAGTTGCAAGGAACCTATTGTATCTGTACTTATTATTGTTCCTTTCATAAGTAAATTGCAGTTTAGGAGGCCTGAACATGCTCAAAAACTCACCATTTTTGGTAGGCACATAGAGACGGGCAAAAATTTACACGTACAAGTGTACATGTACACATTGCTAAAAATGCACAGGGCAGAATTGCGCTATAGCGCCATCTTGAAATCTGGTCAATGAGGATTATTTTTAAATTTTTAAAAATTAGTATGTAAATGCATCATAAAGAGATACACAAAACTCAATTGGCTCCTAAATTGGCACAGGTCATCTATAAACCAAGCTGAAAAAAATGTATGTATGGAATATGATTTTCTCAAATGGCTTGGCCACTAGCACATGACAAAATTTGGCTATGTGTGATCAAAATTTTGAAATGGCCTTGTTGGCAGGTGCTTCATCGTAGAAAATTCAAAATTGCTGGACATAATTGCATTGTATGCCTGAACAGCCAGGTAATAGCCTTGTCAATGTCTCGACTGAGCCAACTAGAAATTTTCAAATGACCCTCTACATAAGGGTTTTCATTGAGTAGAAAGATGAAACTTTGTATTTTTATAGATTTTGTCCAGATGCACAAAAAAATCTCTTGCACCCATGGTGAAGAGCAGTAAAGCAGTAAAGAGAGCAGTAAAATGAAACATTTTTTTCTGTGTGACTTTGAAAGCACCATGTGATGACATCACACGTCAGCGGAGCTGGATGAAACTCTGCACTGGACACCGGAGGCAACCCTCTAAATAACAAAACCGTGAGGAGACACGAGTCAGAACATCAGAAACAGAATCATGGTAAGATAATCATCTCACCTTGCCATCATTACTGATATGAAGATAAAGGCAATAATTGTCAGGCTGATAACTGATATGCGACAGAGTGTGTCGGACTATTCATGACAGCATAAGCCAAACTTTCAGATGTGATAGGGTCTAAACCCTATCCAAAAATATTTCAGATGCAGTTTGTTGTTGGTTGTCATGGATGTATTAGTCAAGAAATCGCCGCTGCTTCAGCTGTATTCCTTGTATATTTGAAACAACAAAGTGCTATGCGTCCGTGTTTAAATACTGGGACAAAAGGCCCACTTTTGGCCCGACATATACACATTTAATTATGATTACTTACATTTCCTGTGTGTGCTCCTGCTACTCACACACCCGAGGAGTGACAGAGACCTGCGTGAAGCTGGCGCCCCACCCCATGCAAAATCTCGGGAAAGTGCTGCAACCGTTTTTGAGTTATTGAATATCATTGTACAGGTCATCTAGAGTTCACCCAGGCCCCCATTTCCTCCAAATGGACCTGAAATGGTGCAGTTTGTTTGGGCTTCGTTTGTGCTGGTTTGTGCCGTAAAAACTTTCATTTGTGCTGCTACGGTTCTATGGATATTATATAATTTAATTTTGGATGATGACGTCAACGCCGCAAACGGTGTCATGTTGGTGCTACCCTCATCTTGCTGTATGTGGTTTATGTCCCACAAATAAAAGTGTCCTGATGGAAACAAAACAAGACCAACCTCATAAAACGTGCAGATGATATTCTCAGAACCATTATGGTGTGCTGTTTTGAGTGCCCCGTTTGAGAGCACAGATTTCACGAATCTTCTGCAAAATCAAACATCTGGCCAATGTAAGTAAAATGTGTCAAAAACAGATATTGCAATTCAAATGAAAGACATTGCCTTCTGCATCACCAAACGTCTATGAGCAATGTTAAAAATGCAAAATGAATGAATATCTTCACCTCCAGCCAGCTAGCTAGCTAACATAGTCACATTATACCAGTCTAATTCAGCTCCACAAACAACCTAGAGGAGGAAACTTTTTAATGACAAAAATAATACTTTCGGTTCAAGGTTTTTATTTGCCATTTGTACATAACAAACATTCAGGCATTATCTATGCAATGATTCCTAATCATATTAATTTGTCTTTAAACTAGATGCCCAGACAGCCAAAAGAAGACAAAGATGTGATCTTTGCACTTCTCTGCTCATCAAAAGAGGCCATTGTCCAAAATAACAAAATAGCCACTCCAAATGCCAGTGTTTGAGAGATCTGAGTCAGCAGCAGGGAAACAAGATCTCTGCAAAGGCTCTGTATACCTTTGTCAAAGCTAACAGACACAACATCTGGCCAGCGTTGGGATTCAGTCATAAAACTTATCCTGAAACTAGTGATGACACAGGCTCTGAATCTGGTCCCCATTCCCCTGAACAGTCATTTCATCTTCAAGTTCCAGAAAATATACTCCAGAAAGGCTGAATATGTCTTTTAAAACACAAAAAAGGGAATATTCAGTTTTGAAGCCTGGCACCTGGACCCACATCATAAATGAGCAAATCTGGAAAGCCGTTAAAATTCCTTGCACATTTGTTTTTAAAAGAGCCAAGGTCTATCCATCAGTCACAAGTAATGTTATTGAAATCACAGGATGCTGTAAGGAGTGTCATGGCCTTCTTGACATAAATTGTGACAGAGAGCCTGAAATCAACAGCCCAATGGTGTTCAACTGTTCTCTTAAGAACAGGGATGACTCATTACACGCTGGTCTGGACAGGTGCACGTGCAGATGGCCAAAGAACTCTGTGAGGGCAGGATGGAACCACATGTATGGCGGGCATCACAGGCAGAAAAGCTGATGGACTTTGGAGATCCTGAGCCAAGCCATCTACCAAATTTGGCCACCCTGCGCAAAATGAAAAAAGAGAGAAATTATATGGTATTAGGTGACAAAGATCCCATTTTCTCTCTGCAGCAACTGAAGTACAATGCTCCACACAGTGGTAGCATTGAAGACATTGGACTGGACAGGTTTTTCTGTCACTACTGGAGTCAAACACAAACACATGTGTACAAGACCTTATCCAAGAAATTTCACTCAACAGTATGTTTTAATGCAACTGGTTCAGTCGTTAACAGACTGGTGAGACCAAATGGCTCATCTGGCCACATCTTCTTGTATCAGGGGGTAATGACAGGGCCTAACAGCTCCAGTGTTCTAGTAGTGCAAATGCTGTCAGAGAAACATGACGTTAATGCTATCTCACAGTGGTTGACAGAATGGATTCGTGCAGGTGCACCTGTCCCGAAAGAAGCTGTAAGTGATTTTTCTCTGGCCACTCTTGGAGCTCTGGTCAAGGCTTTTACCCCGCATCCTGATCTGAAGACCTACATCAATGAATCCTTTCAAGTCTTGCTTGGGAATGAACATGCACAACTGCCCCTGTGTTTTATCAGGGTAGATATTGCACACTGCATCAAGATGATCTGCCAGTGGGACTGCCTGAAAAGTACACATCATGTTAAAGATTTCTTTGTGAGGTCAATAGCACAGTTTCTCAAATCACAATCTATGGAACATGCAAAACAACTGCTACATGCCATCACTATTGTCGCACTGAGTGAATCAGAGGGTAATGACAGTTCTGGGGCCCCTATCCCATCAGAAAGGTGCAAGAAATACCTGAAAGCTGAAATTTCAGGGGAACAGTGGGTGACAGAAATTTGTGAGGAAAGCAGGTCACTCGCCATGGCCGATGGGGATAGATAACATCCACTTCCTCCCTGAGATTGTCCCCACATAATAAGACTTGGAAGTTACTTGCCACTCTGGACAGGAGTAATGATCCCTCTCTTCCGAAGCACCATCACTACAAGTTCTGCTACTGTTGAAGCAGAGTTCAAAAACCTAAAAAATTGACTTTTCAAGCATAAAAACATACCCATTCGTGTCAACCGGTTCTTTGCTTGTCACCTTTCCTTCATTGAGGGAAACATGCGGCTTTGTTCTGCAAAACAAAAAAGTGAAAAGAATGTAGCTGTTGCCACAACTGTCCTAGGATCTGATCCTGTCTCCACTACTTTCCAGAGTGAATAATGCAACAGAAAAAATGATGTTCACCCTGGTGAAGGAGTCTGATGCAGCTGCAAACTGTCTTTCAACAGATGAGAAGCAGTTGAAAACTGGAGAGGCTTAGGAATTCCACCCAAAATAAGGAAGATGATTTTCTACCTCTCTCTTTTTATTATTATTATTATAACCTTTATTTATCCAGGTTTGTCCCATTGAGACCTAAGATCTCTTTTGCAAGGGAGACCTGGTCAAAATGACAGCAAGTAGTTTCAACACAGTCACATTAGTCAAAGACACAGTCCAAACAAACAAACAAAAACAAAAACAAACAATTGAATTGTTTTAAAAACCTGATAAGAGAATTTGCAAGATTTGTCAATCAAATGAAACATTTGCATTCCTGAAACCTGGATGTGGTGGATCTTATCATCGACTTGAACATATTCAGAGATACCAGGCTTTGGAGTTTGAGCTCTGACTGCAGACTGTTCCATGTACTCGGAGCAAAGAATCTAAACGCTTTCTTCCCCATTTCTGTTCTCACCTTGGGGACAATAAAATGACAAAAGTCCTGAGAGCGGAAACTGTAGGCCCTGTTAGTTAACTTTAAAAGGGATGATAGATACGATGGGATCTCCTTAAGAATGGCCTTGTAAATCAGCACATACCAGTGGCCGAGCCTGCGCACATGTAAAGATGGCCAATTTACTTTACTGTACAAGACACAGTGATGAGTTAGAGCTCCACAGTTTGTAATGAATCTAAGAGCACCATGATACACACTATTTAGCATGTGGAGGCATTGTACAGAGGCATTCATGTACAGCACATCACCGTAATCAATAATCGGAAGAAAGGTTGACTCCACTAGTTTCTTTTTTACCCCAAAAGAAAAGCAAGACTTATTTCTAAAATAAAATCCAAGTAAAAGCTTCAGTTTCTTTACAGTATACTGAATATGTGCCTTAAAAGACAAATCGTCATCAATCAAGAACCCCAGATATTTAAAAGTAGATACAAGTTCAATTTGTTGACCATTGCTGGTGACGATGACAGGCTGACTTGATCATACTGATTTAGAATTACTAAAAAACATAAGTTTTGTTTTGTCTGCATTTAGAACAAGTTGCAAATGACAGAGTTGTTCTTGCACTCTATTGAATGCAATCTGCATATAAGCAAACACTTCTGCAGGTGTGGGTGCAAAGCAATAAATGACTGTGTCATCAGCATAAAAATGAAAGGCTGCATTTGGAATATTACTTTCAATGTTATTTATATACAAAGTAAATAATAGGGGGCCAAGTACTGAACCTTGAGGCACTCCCTTGTGGACAAACTGAGCCTCAGATGAGACACCTTCTAACTGAACGGCCTGGCTTCTGTCTTTAAGATAGTTAACAAACCATCCAACTGTCTGTACAGAGAACCCAGCTGCTATAAGATGTTCAGCCAAAATGTCGTGGTTCACGGTATCGAAGGCTTCAGAAAAGTCTATGAAGAGAGAGAGACAGCACTGTTTGTTATCTAAGGCCTCAGTTATGTCATTTATAACCTTCAAGGCTGCGGTAGTAGTACTGTGTTTTTTGCGAAATCCTGATTGGGAGATCGACAAGATGGAATTAGTGGCTAGGTAATCTTTTACTTGTTCACTGACAAGGAATTCAAGTACCTTAGCCAGGACAGACAGTTTAGAAATAGGCCTATAATTGTTTAAAATATTTGGATCACCACCTTTCAAAAGGGGGATAACAAATGCAGATTTCCAGACTTTTGGAATTAGTTGACAAAGTAAGATTAAAAATGTGGCACAGTGGAGCAGCTACAATTTCAGATGCCAGTTTTAAAAACAAGGGCTCCAGATTGTCTGGTCCTGGTGATTTTATATTTTATCAAGGTCTCTGAGAGCTTTAGCAACCTCTGCTGTAGAAAAAGGCTGTAAATTAAAAACCTGAACATTACCAGGGCTCACAACCGGTGGAAGGTCTTTAGAGACCTTTTCAGTAGGTGTGGGCTGTTGAGAGAGGTTTTTAGAGTTAAACAAGAACCCAGAGGAAATAAAATGATTGTTAAAGCAATTTAATATGTCTGTTCTGTTAGTTACTCTCTTTGTCCTGAATGGCTGCACTTAGATGCATGTGTGGGCCGGACGAAAGTCAAGGTGCAACTGTTAAAAAATGGAAACCATCAACAGCCTGTTAAACTTGGCAAATCAAAAGTCTCTGTGCTCAACACTTGTGCATTTGATGCTGTTTTTCAGAGTTTATGTTGCTCTTTTTGTGACAGCTCTTCTTTTGAGAAGGTTGTTAGCAGCATAGAATGTGACAACCAATTTCTCCAGCTGGTGAAAACAATCACTACACAGGGTGTGACCCAACAGGTGTACTCACAGAGGGCAGCACTGCTGAAGGAAATCTTCAAACCAGTCCACCTGACCGCTGGTGCTCTCCAAATTGATGCACAATGCCACAGCTCTACTGTAATTGAGAAAACCATGAGGGGTCTTCCAAGTGTTTATTGAGCCAACAATGTTCCTCACAGTACTGCAGTCTAAGCACAAAAGTAACAAGGAAAGTTCCACATGTGTGTACCAACATCACTGTCCTGCAGACCTGTGGCATGGCCCATCTTGAGACTGCGGCTAAAGAAGGACTCAGCATTCCTGACTCTCCCTGCCTCAGGCCAGTCCAAAGTCCATCTCCAGGAAAGGCTCTGTGTTCAGGGAATGTGACCCACAGCTAAAGTCTGGAAGAGGTTGTATGGATTGACATTGCCCTTGGCAGCACTTGTACAGAAGTTGCCTTGCCCGAATTTTCCTCAAGTCTGGTGCTTCAAGAGAAGAGCTTTAGTTTGAGGGCAGTCATTGTATTCCAAAGAGGCTTGACCCAGGATGCTCTTGGACATTATGTGGCATTCTGCAGGAGGGCTGCAAGTGTGTGGGAGATGTATGATGACCTTGGAAGCACAGCCAAAGCAGCATCAGAGAAGACAAAGATTTGCCCCCATGCTGTGTTCTACACAAAGCAGTGATTGCTTAATTGTTGCAATCCATGGATTTTGGTGATGTACAATTTTACACACGTTAAGTTTTTTTGTGATGTTGCATTTTGCACATAAAATCATTGAGAACGGTATAAGTAGCCCTTGCAGTCCTGAGCCAATTTTTTGGCTCAGTGTTTTTCCCAGGTTTTCTGATATGACGAAAAGCTACAACATGTCTCCCGAAAGTTTGTCCTGCAACGATAGCATTCTGGGAGCTTGGAGTTTGAAAAATGTGCAGTAACATACATGGCATTACGTTACATGGCATTAAAAAACAGAATGAGCGATTTACTTACAGACACTATCATGGTTTGATCGCATCCAAAACAAATGGCGTGGGTAGCACCAGCATGCGAGCCAGACGGCGGTGACGTCATCATTGACCTTAAAAGCTTTATACATACAGCAATCAGAAAGACACATTGCTCAAAACATCAAATCCAAGTCAAAGGGCATGGTTGCTACGATGTCTCAAAATTTGGTGATTTTTTTTTTCACGCTCTTTCAATTTGAATGGCTCTCACACCCACATACTTGATCATGGCACCTTGAAACTTGCTGGACATGATGAGGGCTCCATCCTGAATAGTCTGATATATTAACTTCCTACTTCACTCATGGCGCTCTCCAGTGGTGACAGGAAGTAATCAGGTTTTACACTTACATGTAGTACTTAATTAGTACCACATAATTGAACACATCAATTTGATTCCACTTGTAATACATGCAGAACAAGTTGGTGAAGCTACATTACAAAGGCAGTGAGGCTACCATCAATAGTATCAGTGTGGCAGGCATGAATAGCGACCCCTTGCCATGTATTAAGAGTGTCTTTGTGACGACTTCAAGGAACTCCTATCACCATGAAAATTGGTACACTGATTGAGGACAGTGAGATCTGACACTTGATAGGGGCATAGCCCATGGGGGACCCAAAAGCAAAAATAGCGCCCCCCAGAAATTTTGACCAATCCCCATAAGGATTTTTTTTGTACTTTGTTGTAGGCAAATAAAATTTTGTGTGCAAATACATCCTATATACAAAAAAGTCTCTTGACATGATGGCCATAACCTGACAGGAAGTCGGCCATTTTGATTTGAATTTTTGAATTTTAAAAACATCTTCTCCTAGAGGGTTACCCAATTTGGCTTCAAATTAGGTACAAATCATCTATGGACCAAGCTTAGAAAATTTTATGTACAGAATTTTTTCAAGTCAAAGGGCGTGGCCACTAGCGCATGACAAAGTTTGGTTATTCGTCATCAATATTACAAAATGCTCTTCCGGAGCAAGAAGCTCAGAAAAGATGTCAAGGGGTGTAGCCGTATTGTGGCCAAAGTATAGAGACTGTTCATTATCTGAATCACAGCGATACTGCTCAGCCCAGAAAAGATTCCTCTTCAAAATGTGCTAAAAAAGGATTCTTGGGATGGCCTAGGAACTACATTGACCCAGTGGTTGCTAGTACCCAGACAGGCGCACAGGCGAGGACCCGCTCACAGCTGCTTGCAGCTTTAATTTCTATTGAACCTTACCTCCTTGCTTTTATTAAAACTTGTCTCAGCTCAGGTTCTATTCCACATGCCTTTAAACATGCTGTGGCCAACTGCTTCTTAAAAAAACCTCACTTGGATATCTTGATTTTATATAGCTTGAGACCTGTCTCAGCGTACCTGACACCTACTGTCATTACTCTATTGATATAGTGTGACCTAGATGCCGCACTATAAGCGGCATGACTGTTCAGACGAGAGGCCAGTTGCAAAACATGGGATATGTATCCGACTCTGAGACAATTTGAGTAATTAAAATTAGTAATCAGAGTTACATTTAAAAAATTCATTACAACAGTGACGTTTTGATTTTCACTTCAAGGAATGCATAACCCTAACCCTAACCCTAACCCATTCGCCTGTGGTATCATTTCTCATGACCTGTGTGGAAAAATGAAGCAGGGATTCGAACTTTGACTTACATCGTTCCTTGGATTTGTTTTGATATTGATCTTAATGATCTAACTGGAATCAGGAGATCAAGTATTTGCATATGGGCAAACAGATTGGATTGAGTCACATTTCCCTGCTGTATAAACACAGTCTATATTGAGATCAAGCAGTCTTTTCTCTCCTGCCTCTAACTGGTACAAAATGGTACAAAACACCCTTCTGTCATTTTCTTGTGTTGGCTCCCGGTCAAATTCAGGATTGTTTTTTTTTTTCCAGTTTAAGACAGTGGGGTCATCTTGCTTTTTGTATCTGCCCCCTCATCTGTGGCACACCATAAATTACAATTTACTAATGACCGGGCACTCTACATTTCTAACCATAAGACTTATTTATTTAGAAAGGCTTTTAATATCCAGTGACTTTTGTTTTTGGATTTTTGTAAATGTTTTTATTGTTTTGTCATTTGTTTCATCACTGATATTTTTCTTAATTTCTCTTTTGCATCCTTTCTATCTAAAACACTTCATGTTCATCAATCCAGATGTTATAAAGTAGTTTAAAAATAAATGTTGATTGATTAATGGGGTTAGGGTTAGCATCTATGGGACCTGGGTGGGATGAAAGCACAGACATTCCAGGGACGTGCGGTCCCCAGTCCATATGCTAGTCCTGCATAGTCACAGAATAAGAAAGGAGAGGAGGTGGAAGTGGAGGAGGAGGAGGACACATGGGGAGAGACAAAGAGGGGCTTGAGAAGATAGAGGGAACTCAAACCTGATCCACACCCACAGAGAGAGCGGAGAAGATAGAGCTCAATGTACAGGGGACCCCTGGCAGACTCAACCCATAGTAGCTCATCTAGGATTTAAGTCTACCTGTAAGCTCTGTCAAAAAGGAGGGTTTTTAACCTACCCTACTCTTGAAGGTAGAGAGGGTGTCTGCCTCCCGGACTGAGACTGGTAGATGGTTCCATAGGAGAGGGCCTTGGTAGCTGAAGGCTTTGGCTCCAGATCTAGATTTCGAGATTCTTGGAACCACAAGTAGGAAGTTTGAACTGAATCCTGAATGGTATAGGCAGCCTGTGCAGGGAGGCCATAACAGGAGAGATATGATCTCTCTTTCTAGGTTTTGTCAGGACAAGAGCTGCCGTGTTCTGAATGAGCTGCAGACTTCTCAGTGACCTGTTGGAGCATCCAGCCAATAAAGAGTAGTGGAGCAGTAGTCCAGCCTGGAAATAACAAAGGCATGGACCAGCTGTTCTGCTGTATGAAGAGGGAGTATGTGCCTAATTTTCTAGGTTATTAGTATTATTATAAGTAGGCATTCCATGAGATATATTGTACGTGGGAAATGAAAGACAGGTCTTGATCAAAGCTTATACCTAGGTTCTCTACAGCGGTGGCAGAAGGAGTAGCAAATCTATTTTGTAGTGCTATGGTGTCAGATATACAGTGAGAGTAAAAAGTATTTGATCCCTTGCTGATTTTGTTGGTTAAATTCCCCCTGATATGTGTGCTAACCTTGTGGTTCACTACAACAAATGTCTGACTGCTGTGCTTGCAAACAAAGGCTTTGCCATCAAGTATTAAATGCTTTTTGGTAGAGGGATCAAATACTTATTTCCCTCAATGAAATACAAATCAATTAAAATATATTCTTTAAAGTTATTTTCTGGATTTTCGTGTTGATATTCTGTCTCTCCATGTTAGAATACATACATTGACCTGCATCAGCTGACTACTCTCATCTTCTCCTCTAAATCATCGACCTGCCTCCTTGACCCAATTCCGACCAAGTTGTTAAAGGAAGTGCTGCCTAATCACCACCTCCTTACTTGACCTCATCAACCTGTCCCAAAACAACAGGCTACGTTCCTCTTACTTTCAAAGTTGTAATAATCAAACCCCTCCTCAAGAAACCGTCCCTTGATCCAGGAACTTTAGCAAACTACAGGCCGATCTCTAATCTTATCTTCATCTAAAAAAAAATCTTTGAGAAAATCATTGCCAACCAGCTCTGTGAACACCTTAATAACAAAAGTTTATTTGAATCCTTCCAGTCTGGTTTTAGAATGAATTATAGCACAGAGACTGCACTGGTTAAAGTCACTAATGACCTCTTAATGGCATCTGACCATGGTCTTGTTTCAGTGCTTGTCTTGTTAGATCTGAGTGCTGCTTTTGATACAGTTGACCACCAGATCTTACTAAGGAGACTGGAATATCAGCTTGGAATCAGATGCACTGCCCTAGACTGGTTCCGGTCCTATCTTTCAGACCGATATCAGTTTGTTTGTGTCAATGATAACCAATCTCCACGTACTAAAGTCAGCCATGGGGTTCCACAAGGATCTGTGCTTGGTCCAGTTCTTTTCTCTTTATATATGCTCCCTCTAGGTGATATCATCAGGAGTCACTCTATAGACTTCCACTGTTACGCTGATGACACTCAATTATATGTATCTATCAAGCCAGGCGAGCACAACCGTCTACAACAGCTTCAGTCCTGCCTTGATGACATTAAGGCCTGGATGACTAATAATTTCCTCCTTCTAAACTCTGAAAAAACAGAGTTCCTGCTCATAGGTCCAAAACACCTACGTGACTCCATATCTGATGCCATAGCATTATAAAGTAGTTTTGCGACTCCTTCTGCCACCGCTGTAAAGAACCTTGGTGTTAGTTTTGATCAAGACCTGTCTTTTAGCGCCCACATAAAATTTATCTCACGGACTGCCCTCTTCCACCTCCGCAATATTGCAAAAATAAGACGCCTACTCCCTCCCCATGCAGCGAAACAGCTGGTCCATGTCTTCCAGGCTGGACTACCGCAACTCTTTACTGGCTGGAAGCTGCAATAGGTCGCTGAGAACTCTGCAGCTCATTCAAAACGTGGCACAACGCTTGTGTCCTGACTAAAACTAGAAAGAGAGATCATATCTCTCCTGTTCTGGCCTCATTGCACTGGCTTCCTGTACCTTTCAGGATCCAGTTCAAAATCCTTCTCTTTGTCTATAAAGGTCTTCATGGTCTGGCACCCTCTTATATCTCAGACCTGATAAAACCCTATTACCCAACTAGGACACTTCGTTCTCTGAATACAGGCCTACTTGTGGCTCCTCAAGTCTAGATGGGGAGCCAGAGCCTTCAGCTACCAAGGCCCTCTGTTATGGAACCATCTACCAGTTTCAGTCCAGGAGGCAGACACTCTCTCTACCTTTAAGAGTAGGTTAAAAACCCTCCTTTTTGACAGAGCCTACAGATAAATCCAAGATAAGCTGCTATAGGTTGAGTCCGCTGGGGGTCGCCTGCACATTGAGCTCTACCTTCTCTGCCTTCCTTGTGGGTGTGAATCAGGTTCATGTTCCCTCTAGCTTCTCTCTATCCTCTTGGCCTCTCCCCGTCTGTTTTCCATCTCCTCCCTCTTCCTCCCTCTCCTCCTCCACCACTCCTTCCTCTCCTTTTTATTTTTTAATTTTTCTTTTTTTCTGTTTTATTATTTTATTTTTATTATTATTTTTTTTTAATTAAAATCACATTTTTCAATTTTTTTATTTTTTATTTTTATTTCTTTAAAAAAAATTTAAACATTTTTTTAAAGAAATTTGATTTTTTATCATTTTTATTTTTTCCCTCCCGGGTTCCATCAATGCTGAGCTGGATCTAGGACCCCGTCCCTCAACCTGGCTCTTCTCACTGCGGTTCCGCCTGCTTTCTACTCCGGACTGATTCAATTCATTGATTTATTTACATCCTGAACTGTTAGCCATCAGTACTGTTTTGCTTGTGCCCACCTGTCCGTCCTGGGTGAGAATCCCCTCCTCTGTCTCTCAACCTGAGGTTTCTCCCCTTTTTTCCCTGTCTTGGGAGTTGTTCAGGGGGTTTTTCACTATGTACACATTGTTGCTCTCCTTGTAAAGTGCCCTGAGATAACAGCTGTTGTGAAATGGCACTTAAAACAAACAAAGTTGTAAAGTTGTTGTTATCTACAATTAAAAGTATAGAATGTTCTTGTCTTTATTAGTGGGCAAACCAACAAAATCAGCAAGGGATCAACTTCTTTTTACTCTCACTGTAGTCACATATGCATTTTGGACCTATGAGCAGTAACTTTTTTCAGAGTTGTGATGGAGGATATTATGGGTCATCAAGGCCTTCGGCTGCGTCTCAATTCTTCCCCTTACCCCTTCCCCTAAGTCCTTGGTCTTAGTCTTCGTCTACCCCTCAATTTCAAGCAGGACAGCAAGGGGTAGGCCGTTCCCCTAAGAAATGGGACTAAACACACATTACTACTACTTAACCGCAACAACAGTTCAAATGTAATGTAACACATGAGCATCATAATTCTAAATCATGATAAACTGCTTAAATTTCTCTCATTTATGGGACTCCTTTAGTGGTTGACGTGCTGAAGCCATCCTGATGCCAGTCTCAATTCGTAGCCCTCGGTTTGAAGTGAGGGCGGGATCTTACTTGGTTTCAAGGGGTGTGCAGCCCTTCGTCTTTCCCCTTCCCCTTGGTCTCTCGTGAACGTGCAAAACCAAGAGGTAGGGGTAAGATGAAGGGATAAAGGGAAGAATTGAGATGCAGCCTTAATGTCAGCAAGGCAGGAATGAAGCTGCTGTAGACGATTGTGTTCACCCGGCTTGATAGATGGTCGTTAGCAGAACAGTGGAAATCTATTGAATAATTCCTGATGATATCGTCTAGAGGGAGCATGTATGAAGAGAAGAGAATTGGAACGAGCACAGATCCTTGTGGAACACCGTGACTGACTTTAGTAAATGGAGATTGACATTGACATGCCCAAACTGACATTGATCTGAAAAATAGGACCCGAACCAGTCTAAAGCAGTGCCTCTGATTCCAAGTTGATATTCCAGTCTCCTAAGTAAGATCTGGTGGTCAAGTGTGTCAAAAGCGGCACGGAGATCTAACAAGACAAGCATCGAAACAAGACCATGGGTAGTCGCTATTAAGAGTTCATTAGTGACTTTAACCAGTGCAGTCTCAGTACTATGATTCAATCTAAAAAGTCTGAAGCCCATGCAAAACATCAAGGGTCTTTTTGTTCTTCAACTCTCATATATGTTTAAATCCATCTTGGCCTAGATGTTCCACATTTGTGGAGCAAATGTTTGCAGGCAGAAGCTTCACTTCAGTTTTGCTCTCATCTGATTGCTATGGAGAATACACAAAGTTTGCATCTATTGCTCCTCCCTTGCTTGATCGATTTACAAGCCATTTCTTGAAGATTAGTAGTATTAGAGTATTAATTAATTATATAAATAATTATGTTAACTATAACTATGTCACTATTTGTGTCATGTATATATATATAATATTTGAATCAAGAGACATGTTCGTGGAAGTAGACGCAACCCATGCAATTTCCTGTCTTTAATCAACAATGAATCAGAGCAGAAAAAAAAAGTTTCTGTCCCCGCACTTGACACCAGAACCATACCAGCCATGCCACCCCCCCCCCCCCCCCCACTCTGTCCCCAGGGAGCACGGGGTAGCAACCGCCCCTGGCACCCAAAGGAGCAGCCCCCCGAGCAGCGAGTCTTGCCAGGCAACCCCTCCCTCTCCATTGGTGAGAGGTTTGTCACTAGGCTTCAGTGGGAAGGAACAGGAATTAATGTTGTCACACTCTGACATTAGTGGGAGTTGCGACTGGCCCGTGCACAGTCCGAGGCCCCCCTGTGGCATGCCATGCACCAAACGGAGTGACCAGCCACAGAACACAGGTCTCATCTGCTCGTCTTGGATTCAACCTCTTATGTAGATCTGGGTCGCACCCAGGTCAAGACTGGCCATGTTTCCTAGATCCATTAAGAAGATCTTTCGTACTAAGAGCTTCTTTAGAGCACTGTGAAAGAAGGGGGTGCTTTTAAGTGTTGCTTTTAATTTAAGATTAACCTCGTCAGGGAAATTTATACCCTAGACTTTTCTGAATATTCAAACGGTGCACAACAAGAATTATGCGTTTGTTCCTAAAGCTACATAAATGCAATTAATTATTCTTATCATTGTGAGAAAGTGGACTAATGAATGCCACTTGTCAAGTGGATACATTTTTCTCTCTGCCATTTTATGTCTACACCTTGTTTTGTTTACAGTAGTTCTGCTACCCCACAATTCCCAATGTTTTATACAGTGTTTAACATCATTAGTGATGTCATGGGTGCTACCATGTTGAAGGGTAAATGTTGAAGGTTGTGTAGATGTAATGATGTATATTATATGTAGCTCTCTGCTGATCAATAGCAGGATGTTAGAGTTTCGCGGAAAATATGAATTATGAATATGAATTTCGACAACACCACCTGGGGAATTTCACCCCAGGAACAACCCCCTTGGCCCTGTCACTTGGGCCAACACAAGGTCACACAACCTCTCTACACTATATTAACCAAAAGCACAAGAGGCAGACTTCCCACAATGGTCAAAGTTTGTTTGCCAAAACTTGTTTTAAAATAATACTAACTAAAAGGACATGGAGCCAAAGGATGTCGAGCTAACCACAGAAACTGCAGTAACAAGACAAAGAACAGAAAAACGGGTATAGGTCGGAGCTCACTCAACCTGCCACACGAGCAGCCGGGAACACAGCGAAGCTGGGTGACTGCCAGAGGGAAGCATTGTCCTTGGCCAAAGTCCACTGAGGCCCACCTACCGCTTTCCATTTCCAATAGGTTCTACCTGCCCGGTGACACACCTGCTGAGTTTAGACCTCTGGTCATTGGCGACTCTTACGAATCTTACAAGAACGTGAAGTTAGCGAGTCCAGCTGCCCTATTCTGCATCCTGGGGGCCAGAGAAGGCGACATTGAGTCCAAATTGAAGCTACTGGCCAAGGCTAAGCGTAAATATAGTAAAATTGTTATCCATGTTGGCGCTAATGACCTGCGGTTACGCCACAAGTAGGTCACTAAAATTAGTGTGGAGTTGGTGTGTTCAATGCCCAAAACAATATCGGACACTGTAGTTTTCTCTGGCCCCCTGCCCAATCATCATCATTTCATCCCTGGTTGTTGGGGGCGTGTCCCGCAAATGGTGTGGTCTTTGCAGACAATTGGCAGTCTGGGGTAGACCTGGTCTCATTAGGAGGGACTGCATCCATCCCACGTTGGAAGGAGCAGCCAGACTCTAGCAGTCTGGCCAAGTGCATTAGTCCTCCCCCACCCTGACTCAAGAGTTGAGACCAGGAGGCAGAGTTGCTGTTTAACACACTTCTCTGTGCTTCCCTCTATTCAGTTACCCTCACAAAACCCCATAGAGACTGTGTCTGTCCCCTAACTGCCCAAATTAAACAGTAGAGGAGCAAACTTTAACAACCTTGAAAAAAATCAGGATTCCCCAGTCATTCCTCAGGACAGGCATATTAAATGTGGATTACTACTTCCCACTCCTTGTCTTCCGAAGCCATTCTTGTAAATTAATTAATCTCTGACAACAACATTGATGTGCTGGGTCTTTCAGAAACCTTTTCAGAAACCTGGCATTAGATTATGTTACCCTAAATGGAGCCTCTCCTCCCAGCCACATCAAATACCATGTCCCTCGACATGGTCGTGTTTCAGTGCTCGTCTTGTTAGATCTTAGTGCTGCTTTTGATACTGTTGACCACCAGATCTTACTAAGAAGACTGAATATCAACTTGGAATTAGAGGCATACTGATTCTGGTACTATCTTTCAGACCAATATCAGTTTGTGCGTGTCAATGATAATCAATCCCCTTTATCTGTCAAGTCAGGTGAACAAAATCGTCTACAGAGCTTCAATCCTGCCTTGATGACATTAAGGCCTTGATGACCCATAATGTCCTCCTTCTGAACTCTGAAAAAAACAGAGTTACTGCTCATAGGTCCAAAACAGCCATAGCACTGTAAAATAGATTTGCTTCTCCTTCTGCCACTGCTGTAAAGAACCTAGGTGTTAGCTTTGATCAAAACCTGCTTTTTAGTCCCCCCAAAAAATGCATCTCATGGACTACCTACTTCCACCTCCGCAATATTGCAAAAATTAGGCACCTACTCCCTCGTCACGCAGCAGAACAGCTGGTCCATGCCTTTGAGACCTCTAGACTTGACTACTGCAACTCTTTATTGGCTGGATGCTCCACAGGTCGCTGAGAACTCTGCAGCTCATTCAGAACATGGCAGCTCGTGTCCTTACTCAAACTAGAAAGAGAGATCATATCTCTCCAGTTCTGGCCTCCTTTCACTGGCTTCCTGTACCATCCAGGATTCAGTTCAAAATCCTTCTTGTATATCTCAGACCTGATAAAACCTTATTACCTCACTAGAACACTGTTCTCTGAATGCAGGCCTACTTGTGATACCAAGGCCCTCTCCTGTGGAACCATTTACCAGTCTCAGTCCAGGAGGCAGACACCCACTCTACCTTGAAGAGTAGGTTAAAATGGCTTACAGATAGACCTAATATGCTAGATGAGCTGCTCCAGGTTGAGTCTGCCAGTGGGTCCCCGGTACATTTAGCTCTATCTTCTCACCCTCCTCTTGGTCTCTCCCCATCTGTCCTTCACCTCCTCCTTCTCCCCCTTTACTTCTTCTTCTCCTTTCTTATTCCGTGACTATGCAGGACGAACATATAGCATGTGGACTGCGCGTCCCCGGAGTGTCTGTGCTTTCCTTCCTCCCAGATTCCATAGATGCTGAGTTGTATCCAGGACTCGTCCCTCAACCTGGCTCTCCCAGCTGCATGCCCTTCTCTACTCTGGACTGTTTCGGCTTCTGATCTATATTCTAAACTGTTAGCCATCAATACATGTATCTTTCCATACTGTGTTGCTTGTTCCCGCCTATCCGTCCTGGGTGAGGATCCCCTCCTCTGTCTCTCACCCTGAGGTTTACCCTCTTTTTTTCCCTGTCAGGGTTTTCTTGGGAGTTGTTCCTCAGCCTTTGCAAGGGTCTAAGGACAGCAGCACTATGTACATATTGTTGCTCTCTTTCTAAATTTGCTTGAGACAACGGCTGTCATAAACTCACATTCAAAGACATCTGTGATAGTCCAGCAACTGAAATACACAAAAGAACATTGCAATTCACAACAGTCCTCAGAATTGTCACAGTAACATTAAACAAGTAATAATAATCATCATAATAATAATAATAAAGTCATAATTAAGTACACTCATTTACCCAAACCACATACTGTATCCAGCATAAAATAATGTCTCACATGAGATACTATACGCAACATGAATAATAAACATTTACTCCTATAGATAAAGACACATCCATGCATATATACACACACACACACACACACGTATGCATGCACACACATGCACAAATGCACAACAGCGTAGTAGTGAGTGGACCACTGTCACAAAGATTTTAGCAACACCACAGAGTTGTGGTAAAAACAAACAAACAAACAAAAAATGTGCCATGTGCCATTCTTCCTGTCTCACTCTGGTTCCCTCTCTGGACACTTATGTTGTGATTTTCATAGAACATTGTCTCATTCAAATTCGCAAAATAGTTACCAGAGCAGGTTTGAAGTCATTGATGTAAATCACAAGTTTGTCTTCAGTTGTCACTCTCCCCTCAAGTCAAGTCTTAGGCATTGTTTTCCTGACTTGAGGCCTTCAGACAATTCAGGATGGGTCTAATAAAATCTTCCCTGCTGCATAATACTTTTACATATTAGTTTTGAAGTAAAGGCCCCAGTATACTTCTGCGGAAATGGCTCAGATGTCAGCGCCATTTTGGGGCATGGTGCAGATGGATTTGTGCAGGGGAAAATTTGAGACCTCGCGACCTGAAGCAACTAAGTGCTATGGGTCCATGTTTAAATAGGGTGACAAAATGTCTGCCCCAACATGTCCGCTTTTAATGATGCTTAAATTCATTAAAATGTCCATCTTTCAATTGACTGAAATATATATATATATATATATATATATATATATATATATATATATGTGTGTGTGTGTGCGTGTGTGTGTGTGTGTATATATATATATATATATAACTTATTACATATATTTTACGATTGTAAGCCTATTTTAAGATGATCTCATCTTTGTCTGCTCCGGGGGCAGAGACTTGTACCGCCCCCCTGTGGTCGGGCAGAACATTAAAGAGGTGGTGCAGATCCATGCTGGAGGCTTGGTTTGCGCCATGCAGCAGGCGCAAATGCTGGCATGGAAGCATACTGGGGCCTTTAGGTGTGTGTGGCTGATCTCTCGCCGGTCACAGGACAGTTTACATTTAAAGCAAAGTGGAAGCCTCACAGCCAGTTAATTCCTACTTGATTTTTAAGCTCTGACATACCCCTTCTGCTATGTCTCACGAGGACTGTTTATCCATTGTTATAGTGTTATGATATGAAGCCAATTCCATTCACCTGGGAGTATACCTATCTCTTATCAGCAGCAATAAGCCCTACATTTATTGCCACTCCACATTCTCACTGCCAGATAGTTCTACGTTTTCTAATGACTCTCCAGCTCCCTCCATCCACTCTCCCGGACTCCATTCCTACCTGTTTGGACACTGGCAACTCCCTAGTCTGCTCATTCTGCCTGGCCCAATGAACCCAGTAACCAACCTGCCCTTTTGTTTTATGACCAAGTCTAAGATGCCTGCCTCTGGAAACATGACATGCCCATTTTGCATTACTCCAAGTTAACCAAGTTCGAACTGCCTGCCTCTGAAACACTGGACTGCCGTTCTGCTAAACCACCTAGTCAGACCTGTTATTTGTTTCTCAGCAAAAAGACACAGTCCACGTCTATGACTGTGCTATCGTGCTCAAGTTCACAGAATTGTCTTGAAGGAAGTCTCTGCTGCTGTATTCAGTATTAATTAAGTCACCGACCACAGTGGTTATAAAAAATAAAGTAGGAGACACACACATACACATACACAGTGAGAGCATAGTGCTGCCCCTGCCCCTTTCTATGCTCCTCCTCTCTGCTCCCACCTTCCCCTCTTTCCTAACCCCTCCCTCTTTCTTTCTCTCTCCCCTCTTGAATTAAGTGCATTATTCCTGCCTGCTCTCCCTGTGAGCACTTCTAGTACGCTCAGTTCCTGTGAAAACTGTGTGTGTGTGTGTGAACTCCTTGCGTGTGTGTGTTAAGAGTTTTATAAGTGTGTATAGGGCTGTGTGTTTTTCTAAGTGGAGTTGGAGTGCTGCCGTTTATCAGTGAGGCTGACTGCAGTTAGGGGATTACTCAGATCTCACTGTGCTGCTTTTAACTCACACACCACCAGCATTTTTGGACTTTTTGTAAGACTCAAAGGACTTTCCCATTGGACACCAAAGTGGAATCTTCCTCCGTTCTTTCTTTCTCTGCTCCCCAGGCACCGTTTTCTTCATTTTTAGAGCAATCTGAAAATAATTTGCACAGGAATGTCAACCTGTCTCGCATAATTTAATTCAGCCTCCTGCTTTCTGGACCGGTCAGCTTCAGCAGTCAAAACCACCTGCTCCTTGCAAGTTTCCTGCACATTTTCACCTAAGAATGGATGTTATGAAGATCTCAGTGACGATGTGTGTGGGTGTGCATAGAGAACTCTCATTTTAAGAACATAATCAGCCTCAGATGGACAATTTGCTTCCTTTTTATTGCAACAGGAGAGCTCATTTTGGGAAAATAGTGCACTTACTATGGAGAGGCACACTGCTCTCAGACGCTTGATGAGTTCAGTTGGACTCTAATCCCAACTAGGAAACTTGTGAAGTCCTCTGGAATTCCCTTCCCCTGGAAACGGATAGACAGGTGAGTTCATACTTGACACATGGCCAGACAGGAGCAGAAAGGCTCACATACTTCAGCCAAGAAAGTTTTTTTCATTTTCTGCAACTTTGATGAAACTCCTGAAAAATTTAACATGCTTGCATACTTACCGATGTGGTCTGATACATTAATCTTTAATCCAACCTGATTTGGCAAACTTCAAAGAGGAAGTGATGATTAGGTTTTACTCTGCTGTCTGTATGTTGTAACTGACCACATGCAGTGGTGCTTCTCCTGAGCCATAACAAACTGAAGTGTCTTTTCAAGGGTCCCACTGTTGATTTGTGGACTTCCTTCTCAGAGGAGCGCTTTGAAATAGGCACTGACTTTTAATTCAGGCAAGTAGAGTGAGTTGTCTTCATACAGAAATGCATTTGGAGTTGTTCCATTCAGGAACGCAGTGGCATCTCAGTGAGGACCTGACTTGCTGCTGTTCCTGGGCCACACACGGCCAAATAGCCCGAATGCTAACCACCAGAATGCTCTATCTGTTTTCAGAACCTGACAAGAGGTTTTACCCTTCTTTTGACCACTGTAAGGCAGATCTCCATATTTCTTGGATAGATTCCTATTTTGTATCAGGTTATTATTCATAATAGTCCTTTCAGTCCTCACTCCAGCTTTAGAAGCTGAACAAAAGATTAAAATAGCTTCCAAAAATCATGATTAACAGTTACAACAGCATACTCAAATCGTGCATTTCTGGATACAAGCCAGTCAGATTTATTCAAATTAATCTGTGCTATGATTTTTTCTTTACCCCATTCAAACAAGAGAAAATGATTTACCCAAACTGAGCAAATGCTAGCTACGAGAATGCCAGGCCAGATGGCTGGAGACCAGCAACCAGCAGAGCTTTATCACCTCTCCACCTTCATTCACTGAATCTTTCAGAGCAACCAGGTGCTTAATCCTGTTTTGCTTTACTTTCTTTTCTCATTTAGTATTTGTTGTGATCATATCCTGTAAAGACTGGTGGTTACTAGCTGCTAGCAGCAGCTGGCCATCAGTGTGTGTTTGTGGGGAGAGAGAGAGAGAGACTGGGAGAAAAAGAGGGAGAGAATTTGCATTTACTGCTGTTACCAGTTTTTTCCAGAGAAACACTAGAGAAAAATGAGACTGTACTTTGCCACATTACACAGTAGATATTGAGCTTGGAAACCTTGGTTTATCCTCTTAGTTTTCACAGGGCTATTTTGCAATTTCCTTTCAGTAAATCACAATTACTCTAGATAAAAAATACTGGTCAAGTTTCCCAGATTAGATCATTTTTATGGAGTTAAAAAGGCTCCTAAGAAGGGTTTGGATTAGAAGGAGTGCTAAGATACAGGTTTTTCCCAGATGCTTTCTTAACTACCTGCTAAGCAGAACCTTAAGATCCCACCACAGAATCTTCTTAAGAAGCTTGTAGTGGAGGCTTGGTGCTTAAACAAAATCAGTTGATGCCATGCAGATCCATTACCCACCTCTTTTTCTTTTTCAGAACACACAGCACACTGTGGTTCCCAAACAATTACAGTAAAACTTTGACCGGACTGCTTGATCTGACAACATGCATGCTTTGCGCACAGTGAGACTGTTGATTTGCAGTGGCAATAGGCATGGTATTTCGTATATATGTGTATATATGTATATATATATATATATATATATATATATATACACACACACACACACACATACTTTATATATATATATATATATATATATATATATATATATATATATATATATATATGAACGTATGTATATATATATATGAATGTATGTAATATGCATTTGCAGGTGGTTCAGTTACGCCTGTCAAGTTTCCTGACATATGGTAAAATGCTATGGGGTTGTCGATGTTTTTTACGTGTAGCTACTATAAACTCATATATGCAAAGACATGTGGAATGTGTGTGGAAAACTTAATGAATGATAATAGTAATGATCAATTTTATTTATGTTGCTACAGGAACAAACTTATTTTTCTTCTTACTATTTTTTGTCAGTGCTATAAGTGCACATTCATCATTGTGCTTGTTTGTGTTTTAATATTTCAAAAAGTGTAGGGTTTAAATTTCCCTCATACAGCTGGACCAGAGAGTGTTTGTTCGCTAATAAGGCTGTAAAGAATGTTTCAGGTCAATCTTACATTTCCTTCGTAGTAAAGCTCCTCTAAGCTAACAGTGGCAGTAACATATTCTTTCAGGGCATTGTAAGGAAGCTCTTAAGAAGCTGTCTAAAGAGCATCTTTACAGATCTGGGAAACCCAGCCATTGTCTATATAATCATACGTATATCATCTTTTACTTAACGTTTGAATTAAAGTCTTTCCCCCCATTGGTGCTCTGTCACCAATTATCAAAATATTATATATATATATTTTTCCTATTTTCTATGGAACTATGGATTGTTCTCTGTTCTACAAACAAAGGATTTCATGTATCAAACCAATAATCAATCTCAGTCACTATAAAATATTATTTATTTCCTGTTGGATTCTGCCTCTACTCTCTGTTAAACCTGTTGAACTGATACACTGTCACATGCTCTTTTTCCCCCTTATCCCTGCAGATGTAAGCATTTATAATATTCTTTTTTCTGTAAATGAAGGTAATTCAAACCTGCATGTCAAGCAGAATTTTTTTTCCCATCCATCTTTCACTGACAACACTGACCCATTCTCGCTACAAGCAAGGTTACAGCCAGGTAACCTCAACCATCACAGCCTTTATTTCCTTCAGGATTGATAAAGTATTTCTTTTTCAATTTCTAGTTTATTTTCTACTTCTATTTCTAAGAAGCAACAAGAAGAAGCAACTCGAAGAAGCAACAACCCTTACTTCAACAACAAACCAATTTCCAACCTCTCATCTAAAACCCATTAGCATATCGTACTTTAACATAAATGCCTAAAGTCCTTGTCTTCATGCAATAAGGTCTATCGCAGCCACCGCACTTTGAGGTGCAGCCTCCGGTGACTAGTGTCACTACCTTCTGATATTGCATCTTCACCGGAGCTGAGTCAAGTGCAAGAAACTTGATGTAAGTCCTAAGGCCCTAACCTGTGAGCACTGGCTACTAGCACATCTCTGGGGGGAGGGTGGCAGGGTCATCAGGTGGATGCTGACTCAGTCTGTTTTGCTCTGTTGCTCTGCAGCCCCTTACATGTCACTCCTCTCACCCCCAGCATTCCCAGTGCTTTCCAGAGTGACTGGTCTGGGAGGTGCATGCACCCAACCTCCAATGGTAGGTTAGTTCTCATTGAATCTGAAAGATGAGAGCCTAAAATTTAATTTGCTTCTGCTCATGTGCAGATCCTTTCCTGCCAGGGAACTGTTAGTTCTATCAGAACCACCTGCTTCAACACTTGAAACCAAAGAGTCTGGTCACTCTGGTGACAGTGAGCTCTTGCGAAAACTTGAACCGCTGTCTGAGATCTGCACTCATCTGCCAGTCCTTTGTCGACCCAAGGATCCCAGAACTTCCTTTCTCCTTGCCTCCCTTCTCTCCTGGGTTGACAAAGCCAATGAAGGGCCTTTGGCTTGGGCTATAGATCTTTTCTGTTTCCTGTCCTTCTCCAGGCCTTCAACTATTTGTGCTAACACCTGGTTATAGCACCATCTGAACCTCTTGATTGTCAGGCTTACTCCGCAGGTTGACAGAATGTGTTCCACTGTTGGCTGATCTCTTACAATGCACACAGGAGGGATCATCTGTCAATCTCCATCTGCTAAGCAGGAACTTTATCCATCACCCCTCCATATTCCAGATGTCTTTCCAGCTTAGTGATCTTCCCCGGACACTGCTCCATGGGGTCCAGCTGCCCTGCTGGCCCATAGCTACTGCTCTGGCCTGCCACGTCTCTGCCTCCATTGTCTGGATCTCCTTCAGCACCATCTCTCCGTAGTCCTTTGCTTCAGTTCAAGTTGAGTCAAACCAACAACTTATACAGAATACAAAAGTATTTTTAGATCTGAAACATTGCATATAAAGCAAACTTTTTGTGATTGGCCTGCTAGAAGAAAAAAAAACACTTCAGATTAGCATTTTCAAAATCAAAGATTTTAGATTTCATCACATACAACAGTACTCCGTAACTTTCTCTTCTTCTTTGTTGGATCAGATTCACTTTCACATCTTTGCTCTTTTTTTCCTCTGCTACTATTTTACCTATCTTGAAAAATTTATGACATTATAGATAATGTCTTTTCATCAAATTAGAAATCAATGTCTGTATTCTTGCAATTTGATTTCTGCATGATTTGCATTTGTCTAATGCTCCACCTTCTCTTCCCCCCTCTCTCTGCTCTCTCACATTCCCCCCCCCTCTCCACCAACAGATAAACTGTTGTTAAAGCCACTAGTAACCTGCTGATTCAGTTATTTTGTTCGATTAACTTAGGACTCTCCCTCCCCCCTCATAGCACTCTCTCTTCTTCCCTCCATTCATCCATCTTTAATTTTATTCCTCCTTCACAGGGAGGCTTAGGCTTGTTGGTTGCAGGCCAAGGGAACTCATTTTGCCCTGCAGGCACAAGAATTGGCTCTTTTCTCATTTCTCCCACCTCTCACCCATTTTCTTCTACATCCCTCCCTCTCGACTGCATTCAGTTTTTCCCTGGGATAGGCCTGAAGTAATGTAACTTCTTTCTGCCTCCACTTTTTCCATTTTCCCTTTATTTTCATCATTGTTATTTTTTTATTTATTTCCAGTGTTCTTTGTCCTTCAACTTTGACTAAGGTAATATGGTTGTGTTGAGGGTGTCTGTGTCATCCCTCAGGGAGAGCAGCAACATCACATTGCTCAGTTGATCAAAATAGTGGTAGATCTGTAAGTGGTGCTCTTCCAGCAAGTCCTGAGAACCTAAACTAAAATTAGAACTCACTGTCCAATAGGATGAAGGCTGCAAATACAGCTTCCCTTTCTTCCCAGCTGTTGTAGTGCTGGAAAGGAGGAAACAACTAATACTGTTCACAACACCTTGCCTGGACAAGCTTCCAATGCTTGGGGAAAAAAGCAGTTTATCATGTTCACTTTGACAGGGGTAAGTTAGTTTGACAGGGTTTTTTGGCCTAGACTTGTCCCCAAAAGGCAGCTGGCAGTCTGTGTAAAAACTGCCTGTTATAATAGTAGACCTCAAGAGAAAATGTACATGGAGACATATGGTGCACACCTTGATGATGAACTGAGGGTGGGGTGCACCCTTTTCACAGAAGGACATTTTTACTCACTTTTTGATTTGTTCAAAATATGATTTTAAAGAGTTATTTTTATTAGTGTATTCACTGTATTTTTGGATCTGTACTGTACTGGGGGGAAGTAGAGTGTCTTAGATTAATTGCTTGCTGTTCTGCAAAGCTGGCCATCTTACTAACTTATTTTTCCTAAACCTATATTTTCTCTTTTTTGTGGGGTTTGGTTCATTTTGTTGTATTTTATGATGATGGGCTCTGTATAATTCCTACTTACATTGTGTAGCACACTTTGCATTACATGTTAATGTATGCTATATAAATAAAGTCTCACTTAGCATGCAGACTATAAGATGGTGGATAATACTCTGGATTCATCTTCTGTTTGTGTTTCTCTCAGCCTTCTGTAATTGTTTTTCTTTTTTTCACTTTAAATGGGTTAATTAGAGGAATTCTTCAATTCTTTTTTTTCAGTAATCAGCACTGGTGAAAGGTTCCAGGTTAAATTACTGATATCTACTAATTCATTAGCGTTCTGTACTATAAGGTTGCACTCTATCCTCACTCTGAAAAGCCTGTCTCCCCCTGGAGGCATTCTTCTTTGTTTGCCCATGCCTATTTAGAGTGTTTGTTGACAGGACGGCTGGCCCCCACCCCCTCCCATCCACCAAGCCACATACCCGAAAGAATGTCTTTATTTTTAATCCACTCCCTCTTGGCATGCTGCTGCTCTCTGTCTATCGAAGCTGAACTGAATTTAAGTGTCAGTGGACCCAATAGCTTTTTTATTAAGATGCATTATGGAGCATGCAAGGAGTGTCAGTGTGCAGTGTGTATGTATGTCTTTGTGAGTATATACACTCCTGTACACATGCACAGATACGCAGGTGTGTCTATGTGTGTTTACCTGTTCCAGCTCAGGGATGATACAAGGCTGTGCCATGAACAATGACACAGGACAGCATATTTGAAGGACAAACACTCACACATACACAATTTTGCTACTGACCCGTTACGTTCAGTGATTGTGACATAAATAGTGTGTGCTTGCGTGTTTGACAGTTTGTCTGGCACAGAAAAATTGGTAAAATCCTCAACAACCATTTCCATTAAATACTACACACACAAACACACACATACATACATACATACGTGCACACACACACACACATTAGATGAGAAAAATTCAGTGTAGCATGAATGGCTCACACTCCCTACTTTCTCTCCTTTAATCTTATTTAAACAAATGAGATGGGTTGCAATTGTGTGGATTAATGTTTGCATGTACACTTTTGTTTTTTCAGCAGTATATGTATCTGTGTATGTGTGTGTTTACACACTAATGTATGTGGGAGTTTAGGTTCTTGTTCAGCTCTGTTGTGTTATGCTGCACCCTCGGAGCTGTGAGCTCATGAGAGCTATCCTGTCTCTACGCCTCAATAGCACCATTATTCATGAATGTCTGTGCCAGCTGCCCGGACAGTTCTGTCTGTGTGTTGAACTTGTGTGTATATTCTTTGTGTGGATGGGACAGAATGTATGTGCTTACAGCGACAGATTTGACAGCACTACATGTCACAGAATACATAATAATTAAAAAAATATAACAGGCTTGTGTGTCTCATTCTCATCAGACAGACAATCAAGCTTCTTCAAAAGGCCTAATATTGCTTGCAGATGAGTGTTCCCACACTTGGCTGCATAGTGAGTCAAAACTGAATTCACTCCAAGTCACACGAGCCGCCTTTTTTTACAGAGACAAACAGATGATGAACATTGATACTGATGGTGAAAAGGGAAAAAGGCAGACTATGTGCCTATTACTGACTGAGTAACCAACTATTCCTACTGAAAGGCTGCATTGTTAAACCTGACCAGAGTCCAAAGTACTGAAAGGTGGTGTGTGTGTGTGTGTGTGTGTGTGTGTGTGCGTGTGTGTGTGTGCGTGTGTGTGTGTGTGTGTGTGTGGGCGGGCGGGGTTGTGGGTGTGTGTGTCACCTGCACACTGGCACACTGTCTACAACATGAAATTACAAAGCAGTTGGGTGGACAGTAATGTCGTAAATTTCCTCGAATACTGTCCTTGATCACATTTTTGAGTATCTGAATAGAATCTTCTGCTGTTCCTGCTAAGCTCTGTTGAAAACCAATGCATGCAGGGGCAGGATTTTATTTGGATAGGCCTAGCATGTGATCAATCACATGCAATGACAGATTAGGATCATACCAGTATGTGAAAGAAGTACAGTACAGGTATATAGCAGCGTACTATATCACATATAACGGCCACAAATTTCCCTACCAAAAGCCAAAGACATGTGGCACGCCCGTTATCCTGCATGTTTTTCTTCCTCTTCCTCTTCTTCTTCTTCAACTTAATTATTCAATTTCAGTTCGGTGTTTCTCAAAAACCTTTGTGCGCACCAAAATTATATATCAAAACATGAGGCTAGGCCGGGACAAGTGTGCTCTTATTGTACTCTGGAATACCAGTTTCTCAGAATACCAGTCAACAAAGTTGTGTGCTCACAAATCAGAGTCATCCCAAGGCACCCTCTTCTCTCCATAAGCAACTGTTTATGCAGCTCTCCATAAGCATAAGCAGCTTTATGCTAGTGCTGGCATCCCCTGTACACGATGTTTAGTACTCCCCCTCACATCTTCTCAGGCTCAAGAACTGCCTACCAGTCATCAAACTCTTTGGGCTGTTGTATAGCAGACCCTGATATATCCACAGAGGTTCCAAACATGAATTTGTTTACTCCTTAGCTCACTCAACCATGCAGTCCTGCACAACAATAAGAAACAACATCCCCCAGATTCATGCTACTAAATACACGCTCCCTCAGCATCACTCATACGGCACATAGCAAAGCCAACAAAACTACCTTTCGCCTCACCTCCTGGCTATACCTATCTTCAAGTACCCCATGCTATGGGTTGTCGAGAGGGACTGGCGGTAATTCACCGTGCTGACATCCCCGTCATTCAGGTACCTGTCTTACATTACACCACATTTGAGTGTGTTGCCATCTGCTTCGCCTGTCACTCACAGCTCAATGTAGTGCTGATTTACCGTCCCCCCAAACCCTCCTCCTCCATCTCGCCCAACTTCCCGTCCGAGCTCTCTGAGCTCCTTACTGAAATCTGCTCCAGATTTCTGTCTACACTGCTTGTTAGTGACTTTAACATCCCGGTTGATTCCAGCAGCTGCACCTTTGCGGCTCAATTACTGTCGCTACTGGACTTGATTAAAAATCATTCAGCACCTCAAAGGCCCCGTTCACACCAAAATTTACACACTAGACATGATGTGCTCTGTTGGCACCCCACCAATCTCCAGTGTCTGGATCTAGCTGTCGCTGACCACCTGGCTGTCCACTTCTCTGTGCCCATCCTTCTCACCTTCTAGCGCTTCCAACCTACCATCACTTCCACGAACACCAGGACTGTTACCACATCCTACCCTACCGGTCATTCCACCAATACCCCTGTTGATCACCTGGTTGCACACTACAACATCACCTTATCACACAGACTCAACATCCGCGCCTCTCTAAAAACCCGGACCCCCACCCCATGCTTCACCAGTGAAATCTACACCACCAAAATCAACAATCCACAGACCAAATGAGGAAACTATTCACCTCTGTAAACTCCCATCCCATCCACTGACATCCTGGACATCTGCTCCAGGTTCCTCAACTGTTACATTTATTCATTTGGCAGACACTTTTATCCAAAGCGACATACAGTTGAGGGACAGTATAAATGTTTACAGTGCAAAAAGAAGCAATATTTGAGGTAGATAGGCAGACAAATAAGACAGATAAGAAAAAAGTTGAATGGAAAGATATGACCAAATTTTTTTTTCTTTTTTCATATTAGTGTTAGAGCAGTCTTTAGGAGAGGAGAGTCTTCAAGAGTTTCTTGAAGATGGAAAGAGAGGTTCCCACTGTCATGGTGTTTGGAAGTTTGTTCCACCACTTAGGGACCACAAAGGCAAACAGTCTGGACTGAGATTGGAGCATAGACCTCAGTGATGGTGTCCAGGTAAGAGGGAGCAGACCCAGAGGTGATTCTGTGCGCTAACACAAGTGATTTGGATTTGATTCGTGCTGCTACCGGTAGCCAATGGAGGTCTATCAGAAGCAGTGTCACATGTTCCTTTTTTGGTTGTTTGAAGATCAGGCATGCAGCAGCTTTCTGCACCATCTGTAGAGGTGGCCAGCCAGCAGAAAATTGCAATAATCAAGGTGGCATACTGAGGAAGGAATAGTCTGATTTTACCAGTGTTGTAAAGAGCAAAGCTTAGGAGTCCACTCCCTTGTGCTCTGCAAAGGAGAACTGGTTGTCGATCAAGACATCCAGGTTTTTTTTGCTGTTCTAACCGGGCAGAGGTAGGAAGAGTCAGTTTGTATGTCAGTGTTGTAGAGGAGTGGTTGGTTGGCAGGAATCACTAAAACTTCAGTCTTGGAGAGGTTGAGTTGGAGATGGTGGTCATCCACCATCATCCACTTTGACATGTCAGACAGACAAGTGGAGATCCGCCCTGACACAGTAGGGTTGCCTGGTGGGAAGGACAAGTAGAGCTGGATATCATCCACGTACCAATGTTATGAGAGGCCTTGGTAGCGAATAACTAGGGCCAAGGAGGTGGAGTACGATGTAAAGAGAAGGAGCCCCAGCACTGATCCTTGGGGCACCCCTGTGGGTACTGGATGGAAGGAGGACGTGTGCCCAGTTAAACCAGGAGACTACATAGCCAGAGATGCCCATTTCAGAGAGTATGGGTAGCAGGATGTGATGGCTCACTGTGTTGAAAGCAGCTGATAGGTCTAGCAGGATAAGAACTGAGGACTGTCCTGTATGCCTAGCAGCCCTCAGAGCTTCTGTCACAGACAACAGAGCTATTTACCAGTCTTAAAAGCTGACTGATTCAGGTCAAGAAGGACGTTGTGGAAGATTGCCCTTTCAATGTTTTTTTTAAAGAAGGGAAAGAAGGGCAATCGGCAGCAGGGGCACCACCTGAGCCTGTTTGAAGGAATTGGGAAAATTTCCAGAGATCAATGAGGAATTGATGACGTGTGACAGCTGGTGCTAGGGGGTATGGTAGGGGCAATGATTTGTAGGATATTTGTGGGAATAGGGTCCAGAGCACAGGTGGTAGCATGGCAGTGGGTCAGGAGACCTGATACCGCAGACTTAGAGAGATGGGTGAATGAGGAGAGTGATGGGCCCTGGTCCTGAGGAGGCTGACTGAGAGCGGGTGGTGCAGAAAACTGTAGGCTGATAGTTTCAACCATTTTCTGTAAAGGAGGCAAAGGTCAGCAGATGCTGGAGGAGAACAAGGCCAGGAGTGACTGATAGGCTTTGTGATCACTAGGTTCTTTGGTTTTACGCCATTTTCTCTCTGCAGCTCTTAGTGGACTGCGTAGTTCCTGAATGGTGTCAGTTTGCCATGGCTTGGGTGGGTGGGGGTGATCTGCCTTTGTGGACAGAGGACACAGGCTGTCTAGGAAGGAGGATAGAGTGGAAAAGAGACACTCTGTGGCCTCATTTACCTCCAGAGAGGAAAAAGAGGTGACTGTGGGTAAAGCAGATGCCACTGCAGAAGAGACGTGGGTGGGACAGATTGCGGAGATTGCGGTGGAATGACACCAGAGATGGTGGGGGAGTCGGGAGTGATTTAAGCTGTACTTTTAAGTTAAGAAAGAAATGGCTAGAGACATGCAGGGGTATGACTATGAGAATCAGTGTCTGTGAATCAAAAATTTTAGGTAGCAGTAAGGCGTGTTTGTGTGGGGGGGTCTGATCCACCCACCACAATCTCGAGTGGGCAGTTATCTGGGTTCTAGAAGAGAGATAGTGAGGACAGGACAGAGAGAACACAGAGAGAAATGCACAATAATAATAGTGAGGAAAAAAGATTATCACACTCACAGCCACTGCACTTGTAAGCTTGTCTGACGTATGAGGAAGTAGCGTGACTATAAAAGCTATTTCTCTCAATGAATTGCATACCCCCGTTTAGGTAGCAGCAAAGGGTTGTTTGTGTGTGTGTGTGTGTGTCTCTTTTGTTCCTGTTAGTGTCAGCCAAGTCTAATATGAAGGGTCAAGGCCTCCAACTCTCTGCTGCACCCAATGGCTACTTATCAAGGAAATTCTCCTTGGTCAAAGACGCCACTTGACTGGAGGCTGAAATCACATCAGGTAAGTTTAATAGAGGACCAAAGCAACAACACAGAGTGTGCCCAGCAACCTGCAGTTTACACAGTATTTTGTTCTCAAGGAGGTCTCTTCCTCTGGAAGTATCTTTCAGTGGTTATTGTGTTCACCGATTGATGTCATCATCTTCAGGTTTCCGCTTCCTCTTCATCATGATGACTTTACTCCAGGTCTCCATTGTTCTCATCACCTCATAGACTGAGCAGACAACTCAATATAATCAGTTACACAATTCTCTCAGCACACATCCTCTTACTCTCAGGTGACCTCTGTATAATTCAACTGAATCATTATCATTTTCTCCAACACCACGACACTGGTGAAGGCCGGCCTCCCTGCCATCTGCTCCTCTATCACTGACAACACCTCCCTGGCGTCCGGTATCTCCCCAGGTCTCAACCTGGGGGGATACCCTGATGGTCTCCGCTTATACACTGATGGTCTCAGCAGTTTCTCCAACCTACCTTTCCTCAGCAAAGTTCTGGAAAAAGTGGTTGCTGTTCAAATTCAATAACACCTCTCTGACAATGAGCTATTTGAACCCATCCAAGAAAGGTCTCAGAATAAGTAAGAATCAAGTTTCTTACCATCAACAGCCCCCCCCCCCCCCCCCCCCCCCCCCCCCCAGCCATGGTGTCCCCCAGGGCTCTGTGCTTGGTCTCATCCTATTCACCACCTACCTACTCCCCCGTGGCCAGATCATACATCAACACGGTTTAAATTTTCATTGCTACACTGACGATACACAGCTCCACGTCAGGTCCTCACCCCCAATGTCTCTGGTCAACTGCCTTCATGCCATAAAAACCTGGATGAAAGGCAACCAGATCCAACTAAACAGCAAGAAAACAGAGCTCATGGTCATGGCCCAGGAAGGTTGGAGATCTCCATGTAGACTGCTACTCCATCACTCCATCCGAAGAAAAACGCAACCTTGGCATTATCATGGACTTCACTGTGTCTTCCCAGGCGCAGTTAATCACCAGATGCCTTTTTCCATCTCAGGAACATCGGCCATCTTTGGACGTCACTCTCCGATTCCATTGCTGAGATCTTGATTCATTTTCTCACATCTCTACTATTTTAATGGAGTCCTGTTCAGGGTTCCCAGCAAAACCCTGGATAGGCTCCAGCATGTACAGATCCTAGCCGCCAGGGATCTTGCCCACACCAAGCCCTGGCATCACATCACTCCCACTCTTGTCTGTCTCCACTGGCTCCCCATCAAATATGATCTGCTGCAAACTCCTCCTACAAATGAATCAAAGCACGAATCAAAGTACCCCAGACATACCTGTCTGGCCTTCCCCTCCAACGCACTCTGTCCCAGAGCCTGTGGCCCACTGACATGGGCTTGCTGTCAATCCCCCATAGCTGGCTGAAATGTTTCAGAGACAGAGCTTTCAGTGTGGCTGCTCCAATACTATGGAACTCCCTTTCCCCAAATATCCGCAATGTCCCAACCCTGGGCATAATTAAATCTTCTCTCGAAACCCACCTTGTCACCATGGCTTTTCCAATTCACTTCTAAATTTCCGTGTTTCCTTTTCTCCTATTAACTGTTAATCCCTCCTTGTTGAAAGGCATTATATAAATACAAGTCATCAATGTGTTTTCTGCCTCCTGCAATCAAACTTGAAATTTACATTTTACCTTACAGCTGTGGCCTCAATATTAATACAAGAGACATGACATTGCATCAGGGTGTTCCTGAGGCTTTCATGTCCATGACGGTGTGCTTATCTTCCTGATGGGACAAAGGTTGTCTGCCTACAGTAATTTACTTTCATTTTTTACCATAACAGTGAATTGGAAAAGTCAAAATAAAATGATACCCTCTTTGATGGAAAAACTTAATTTCAACAAAATAACATGAACTTGTTAGTAGCATGTTGATAGGTTATATAGTTGTTCAGCAGTGCCTTCTGAAAGAGCCTGTGCTCAAAGACACCTCTATTGACAGAGAAGGTCCTGTTGCAGAAAGGCACTTTTGCCATGGCAACTTGCAGGCAGAGGCATGCGAATTGCCAGTTGTGACCTGTCGTGCATATGTGTGCTGTCGTACAGCACACACATACACCTGTACACATACACACCTACACTCACACCCACATACTCTCTCTCTCTCTCGCTCACACACACACACACACACACACACACACACACACACACACACACACACACACACACACACACACACACACACACACACACAACCTACCCCGCCAGGGGCTAAAACCCCAAACCCCCAACAGTCTTCTCACCAAGCAAAACAGCTCTCAGATGCATCTAGCTCTCAATCTACATTTAAATACATGCAGAACAAGTTGGTAAAGTAACATTATGAACACTGTGTAGCAACCGCGAATGCCCTCCCTATGTGGAATAGTTCTCCTTTGCCACCAATTACATTTGGCTTTTTGGTGGCTTTAAGTACCTCATATCATTGTGAAAATTGTCAAAAACAGATGAAAGCAGCTTCATGTGTTGATGCTTTCTCATTCCTTGGTTGGTGCTTATTTTGGGCTAGCTCACAAAGTGGATAGCTATGTGACATTGTCCACAGACAATGGTCTGCCTTCGAAACTGACTACTGAATGCAGAGCAGATTAAGTCAAGGTGTGAATTTTTTCACCCTCCATTGTGACCCAAACCCAGTACTATCCTGGTGTTAAAGTAACCCTAGACACCAAGAATATGAACCATATTATTATGGAGCAATCATAATGGCCGACTAGCCAGTGAGTGGACCCAAAGGGGTTGAGGCAGACTACGGTGCAAAAAACAGTTTTTTGTTGCAAACAAGCGATGGCAAAAACCGTCAAAGGAGGAGGGGGAAAAATACTGGAAACAGAAAGACCTGAAAATTGTAGAGAAACAGAAAGAAGGAGAATGAACAGAAAATCACAGCGTCCACTGGAAAAAACTAGAAACACTAAAAGAGACCTCACAGACAACTGGAAACAGGAATGAAACAAAAGAATTCCAGCTAACAGTGGATAGTCAAGGGGTTAAAGAGAGAACTAAGAACACACTGCGGAAAAAAAGCAGAAGAACAGAAAATCACAGCTAGACTGGAAACATGAATCAGGAAGTCTTCAAAGTTCACTGAAAGAAAGAAAAAACAATAATTAGTTCAAAAAAACGAAGCACAGGGAATCTCAAGACTAAACACGAAGGCTAGATGGCTCTCTCTGGACGCAGTTGAATTATCTGGTGTTGAGAAGTAACAGGCAGGCTTTTATGAGCAGGTGAATGACGTGCAGCTGTGCTTCTCCCCTCTGGCTGAAAGTACCACTGGACGGGGGGGGGGGGGGGGGGGGGGGGGCAAGAGCAAAAAGAAAAGAAGGACAGCGACAGCACAAAAAACAAGGACCATAACAGCGATTCTGCATTTGCTCTGGTTATTGAGGCTTTCTTTCTGAATTATAGGCTGGCATTTAAAAGGTGGATAAAGGGATGGTTTGGGTGGTTTAAACACGGCTAAACGTAAACATATAACTCATTTTTGCAGGGCAAATACAGTTTACTGAGGAAGAACTGTCAATATCAAAACATTAAATATGTGAAAGCAAATGAAAATGTAATAACTCCAATGATCACAGCTGACCATATTTTTCTTTGACTGGTTTGTGTCTTACAAATAAAGACATGCAACATGGGCGCAAAGACGTAGGAAAGCTTTCAGGTTTTTGGGCTTTTTGGTTTTGCATGCCGATAGTTGCTGCACTGCACCCCAAATGTGTGAAGGAGCCACTGCTCAAATAAATAATAATTTATTTAATAATAATAATTTCATAATAAGAAGAAATAAATAATAAATGATAATAAATTCTGTTCTTTCACTATTGAGAAAAGACAGAGTGAAGACCAGGTCTTGTTTGAACATCTTTGCTGTACTCCTATACTTTTTGAATTTAACTTTGCTTTAATTCCTCCTTTTGGACTGTTCGATAGTTTCACCTAACATATAGACACACAGACACTTTTGCTTATTGTTCTCTTTTGCTTTTGTGAAGTAAAACCATCCAAAAAAAATTAAAACAGTAAATGTGTATTGCCAGATTTGTCTATTATCCTGATTCTTCTTTTTTGTAGAATATATAGAAATTGTAGGGAATTCACTACAATTTCTATATATTCTACAAAAAAGAAGAAAGTGAAAAGTAAGTGCTCCTGCAGATCTATGCACGCTAGGTCAGATATGGTGAGAGGTAAGCAGCAGAGTGTCAGGTGATGTGTTATCTAAAACCTGTTTTGCAAGTTGCAACCTTTCCAGAATAATGCATTTCACTGATTTCACAACTACCTGATACTATGAACGATACTCTATTCTACCTCTATTCAAACATCTTTGTGTTCAAGCACAGTGTGTTGTTTCTTGTGACTGTGTCTCCACTGTCTTCCACCTTGGCAAAGCAAATGTACAACACTGAGAAGGCAGAGATTATAGTGGAGCTGTAGAGGTGACTGAATTTCCATACTCCTGTCATTCAACAATATGGACTGACTTGAGGCTGGCATGTGAGAATGTTTGAATTACTCTGCCAGGGCAACTCAACTGCTGATTTTGACCGATAGAATTATAGACAAGCGAGACAGAGAGCTGTTTTCACTTTAGAGGCAGCAGTCAATAAAATAAACTGAATCTATAGCAACCGTTTTGCTTCATTTGCCCCTCTGCTCCGTTTAGTTTACACATAGTGAGTAAATGATTTTGCAGTCCATTTTGTGCTCTTAACCAGACCCTGGTGTCACTCCACAATATTTTTTTTCTTGTTTGTGTCAGCGCAAAGGTCCAGAAATATCACACATTGCACTTCTATAATGACTGATAGTTATCAGTGCCCATCCCTCACTTGTCACCTCTTGTGCAGGGTTGTGATGTGTCGTGTGTGTTCAATACGGGGCAGGTCAACAAAAAAACAAAAGCCAAAAATAAAGCATGTTGTGTGCACTACATGTATGCATTAGTAACTCCAGAGTTTTGGTTGGTAAAAGTTGAGCTTGACTCTCTAACTGGCTGAATTACGTGGTGTTTCAAGGAGGGAAGCAATGGAAATAGCTTCCTTTTTGGTGATTTTTGTGTTTGTGTGTGTGTGTGTGTGTGTGTGTGTGTGTGTGTGTGTGTGTGTGTGGAAGGGCATCCCTAGCACAAAAGCACATAACTGAAGTCTCCATTTCTTAACACTCTCTTTCTATATTAAGGTCTCTCTGCTTGTGTGTGACATTTGTGTCCAGTCTTGGATGTTAGGCGTGTAATAGGTCGTCTAGCATGGGGTGAACAATTTATCTGTCAGAGAAGGAGCCAGAGAGGATGATTACATTGAATATTACTATTAAACTCGAAAAGAAGACTGCTTTAATAAATACAAAGTGACAGCATCTGTTCCAGGTGAGCTCCAGCTCCAGGTTTGCTAAACTGAGTCCAAGAGAAAATGTACACTTCTCATTTATACAAAAAGAGCTGACTCAGATTTCATCTTTTCAAAGGAGAGAGTTTCTTCTAATCATTCAAAGATGATGACCATGATGATGATGATGGCGGCCATGATGGTCACATGCAGCTCTCTGCTCCTGCTGGGCCTGGCCGCTGCCCATGCAACCTCTGCCACCATGAGTCGCACATCTTCCTCCTCTTTATCCTCCTCGCCCTCTTCATCCTCTTCACCACGCATGAAGCTCTCATACAAAGGTAAGAATCAAAGCTTCTACGTGGACAGTATGTGTAGAGATTCATTCTTTCACCAGTCCTGACAGCCAGCCATAGTTTGTGGTTGCACACACACGTACAATCACATATACACTACTAAAACACTCAGTGGCAACATTTTCTGTTACATTTCAAAAATGTTACGATGGAGGAAGGCAGTTCAATGCCCAGTACAGCCACACAAGCCAGGGATGTGGTCCATCAGGGAAATTCCAGACTGATATTACTATCAGGACACATCTCTGTACAGCAATTAATTTAAACAAAAAGTAACATGCAGTGTACAGCCCAGGAGGGAGGGCCATATAATAGTCTAGTTGTAGGTTAAAGGTGAAGGACTGGGAGGAAGAAAGATTTTGGTTTTATGATTTTCTTCTGACTTCATTTAAGCTGCATGTTCTACAAAGCAATGGGGTTCATTTTAGCTATCACAATATCTAAAATGTTCCTTACTACAGAAAAGAGCAATTTACATTATTCTGTTAATGTGTGATTTATCTCTAAATTATAATTGCTCAGAACTCAGAAGTTAAGATGCTCAGTCAGGAAATGTTTAAAGTAGCATTTTTTTAGGTCCCAGTAACCCAAAATCACTTTCAAACTGTCCAATGAGGATGAAAGCCTCAGGCTGAGCAGCTGGCACTGGTACTGTATGGTGGCTTGATGAATATTGCTTATGTTGTCCTTTAAAAGGTTGTGATGATAAAGAAAAAGTACCAGACACTTGTACACATGTACATCTCATCAAATGTTTTTTTTTTCAATTAGTTAAAATGCTAGATGATTTCACTCTTTGGTCCTCTTTACATCCAAGCTCAGTTAAGCCCCTACTTTGAAGTGAGATTACAGCATCAATTAACAAATTCTTAATAAATCATTCTGGACACAGTCTCATTTGAATTTGTTCTCGCATATAGGAAAAGCACAAGTACTCAGCTTTTGCAGCTACACAAGAGAGGGTATGGTCTGTTCACTGACCAAATGACTCGAAAAGAAGTGCTGATCTTCTTAATCAACCTTAATCAACCCTGTTGCCATCTGGTTGGTAAATCAGTGATTTATATGTACTAAAACCACAGACAGGAGATTTATGCCCATCCATCCATCATCTTACCCACTTTGAAATTCCTGTCACAGTGGTCTGTTGATGCTCATATCCGCACAGGTCACCGATCATGCTGCATTTCTGTATGTCTGTGCAATTTTAGAGCTGCAGCAATTCCATGGCGTGCGGCGATTTGAGCTGGAGCGTTCCTGCTGCTTTAGTGCCCTACTGTTAGATGAAGAGAGGGGCCGCCTGTTTGTCGGAGCCAAGAACTTCCTACTATCACTTTCATTAGACAACATCTCAAAGCAGGAGCATAAGGTTGGTCACAATCAGCAAAACAATTTTAAAGTCAAAATGTTTTGGTGACCCTTTATAGAATATTGACTTATTTTTTAATACTAGTATCATGTCACTGCATTGAAGTCTTAAATACCTTTATGTTCAGTTTCAATGTATTTTGTCAGTGTTAAAGGAAAATGAAAACCTAAACAAAATGATCATTAAACAGTTCTTCTATTTTTCAACAAAATCGCAGAAAAGAACTATATCTGCTATAAAAATGGAAATAGAAATGAGGAAAAACCTGTTTATAATCAGTGTCATATTGGCAGTATACTTTTTTATTGGTGTTATCAAGTCAGGACACATATGCCTCAAGTTTGTTCTTGTCTGGATGAGCTTTGGAAAAGTAAAAGCTCATTCACATGAGGTTTAACAAAGTTCACATTTGTTGGGAGTAAATTATTTGCTTAGCATATTCAGTGTGAAACTTTAGGTAGTTCATAATGGGCTTTATTTATGACCGTATGTGTTGAAAACCATAAAAACTGAAGTTCTTCCCTTCTATAAGATGAGATATAAGAAAAAAGGATTGAAAAGTGGTTGAAGCAGAACGTGCTAACTTTGAATTACGAAATTAACACCCCCAAAAGAAATTGTCAACATGACCTTTCCCTGCTGTAATTCAGGTCTACTGGCCTGCTCCCGTTGACTGGAGAGAGGAGTGCAACTGGGCTGGCAAGGATATCACTGTAAGTCACTTCCCTTCTCTTAACCATATCGTGTCCCACCTCATCCCATTTCTTGTACTAATTCACTTCAGATAAAAATACCCTTTTTACAGCGCCAGGCTATGCTGATCTTCAGCCCTTCAACTCTTGTTGGATAGAGAACCAGACCTTACAATGATTTTAATGAATTACTCCTACACTGGACCACAAGCACTGCATGCGGCACACAGAGTGAAATCAGAGGAGTGAGGAACTCCTCATCGAAGAGGTTGCTGTTCACTCCTATCTAGTGAGACACAATGCAACCTTTTAATTTACTGGAGTCATGGGAGTCATCACAAGACACAAACACCACCAGACGATAACATGTCATAATGCCAATAGTCCAACTTCAGGACCTGCCGTTTGCACCAGCCTGTTTATAGTCTCTGACTGAATTTGTTCATACTGTAAGACAAAAATCCTTTTCCATTCTAGTTTAGAGTCAGCATGCACTTTGTGGCTTTATGTGGTAAATACATTTATAGTAACAAATAACAAATTTATACTAAAGTTTGCACGATTAGGCTTCTACTGGAGAAACCTGATTCCTACATACATAGACATTACAATTATGTTACATTTATGCTACATTACATAGATGTTACAGGTTACAGCTTTATTTGATAAGATGTGCAGCTCAATGACTACAGTCAGGGAAAGTGTTACTGTCACCAATGTTTCATGGGAGAACGGGAGATTGACTTTTAATAGTGCTTCACTGAAAAATAAATGAAATGTCAAACTCCTAAAATCAGTCATTAAATTGCTTTCTAACTTCAGTTTAACCTTTACTGAACAGAGCAAACCTGAAAGAATATTTAAGTGTGTTTGCCTGTGTGTGCGTGTGTGTATGTGTGTGTGAGAGAGAGATTGAGATTGAAAGAGGGAATTAGGTGAGTAAGGGGTAAGAGAGGAGAAATGAAGAAGAAAAATACATGCAAAATTGGACCTTTGAACACTGGGCTTTGACATCTTGTTATTCTTATTTTCATATTCGTTAAACATCCATTTCCATTTTATTCCTTGTGATTTTTCGGAACTTTGTGAACACACTGAGAACTAAGCTCACCTCATATAAATGACCCTAGAGGGCCTTAGAACAGTGTGTTTCTCTGATAGAGGCCAACAGGCCAACCCTGTTCTCCCCATTGCTATTTCATAGGCTCTCTCTTTCTCCCTCTCTCTCTCTCTCTCCCTCTCTATTTCTAGCTTTCAGTGTGTGGATTTTCTCATTTTTCTTAGGTTTGGTCACAGATTTTTCTTTCCCACACAAGAAATTTTACCATGTCACATCACAGCATATTTACAAGTACTCATACAGCTAAACCTGGGAAACGCTTTACTTTATGTCCCTGCATTTGCACAACACTAATTGGCTTTTGTTCCTTTATCATTCTTTACTTCAGAGACAACACTGAGAAGTCACTCCACCTGATTAAGATATTGTCTGGCCCTTTAACCCCCATAAAACCACCGCTTGTTTTTACTCTCAGGTTCGTCCTTAGATTAAACAAGCAGTGTATTATTTGTTTATTGTTTTGACAACTGGACAAATACAACTATTTCCAGCCTTGTTAAGCCATTCCAAGTAAACTTTCTGTCAACAGCTTCAATTAATAGACAAGAGAGATGATTCTTAGTTGTAACAGATATATTAAAATGCAATATTTTAAATGGCTGCTGCCTCAAAATGAAAAAAAAAAGAAAAACACAGTAGGTCAATACTATGGTGAGTTAACACTAACCCAAACACATTCACATAAACACAGTCAGACAGTGGAGGTAAATGGTCAACACACAGATTTAGGTGAATCCACAAAAGTTTTCTATTGTTTTGGAAATTGGTCCACACAGTGGTAATGTTTTCAGGTGGGAAATACAGTATTTTTTGAAACTGTTGAAAATCAGAACATGCTGCACTAGTGTATTTGTGTGGACACACAAGACAGATCTTTTGTGGAATGACATGTCATAGCCCCACCTCTCTAACCATTAACCCTAGCAACCACAACCTGGACACAGCACAACAGCAGCAATGGTGGAGCTTAGTGTAGTCGTGCGGTGGCGCCACATCGCCACACACAGGTCTGGCATATGTACTGCATTGCTTTGAATCCTCTTCAGTGGATCTGTGAGGCAGATATTTCTGGAATCAATATCAATGTGTACAAAGATTTTTTTTGAAACAAAAAAGATTGTTTTGGGTGAAGTTCCGTATCTATGTGAGGGAACAGTTCTGGAATGATATCACCCTCAGTATGAGTCACTGTCAATTGAAGCCTGCACAACTGATTATGTTTTTAAGGCTTATTTGTTAAAATGTACTGACCCACTGGAAAACTGTAAGAAGAGGCTTCCGTTGCAGTTGATGCCTGGTTTATGCAACACTGTGACATGTTTGATTACTTTTGGTTTATTATTGGATATTTGTTTCAGTGCTTTGAATTCCATTGTCTTTGTCATTGTCATTGTCATTGTCTTCATGTCACACTTACAGTACAGTAGGTGACAAACTGTAAATCTGAAGAAGCTTTATTCTTAAGACAACCAAACCAACTCCAATGTGGCTTTCAATTCCATCCATCAAAATTCCGAAATAATTATTCCAGTCTGCTTCAATGGGCAAGATCCTCTGACCCTCTGATTTGTACAACTATAGTAATATAAAGTCTAGAAATAAGAATGTTTTGGTAATGTTTTTGTATGTCAAACAGATGTCAATGTTGCCATGAAAGCACAGACTGCTGAGAATTTTAGTTAAGTTAGTATTTATTGTCAGAGATGAAATGTACTGTGAAATTGTGTCTCTCCATTTAATCTATCCTATTCTAGAAATAGTGGCCACTGATATGTAGGGCCCAGGGAGCATTTGGGGGTTAAGTACTTTTCTCAAGGGCGCACAGTGGTGATGCTAAGGGTGAGGACAAATTATGGGCTTCACCTTCCCCACACAGATTTCTTGCTGCTTCAGGGATTTGAAAGCTCTAATCCTTAACCACCACCACCGCCTATGAGACACAAAGAAAAGAGAGAAAAAAGATGATTAATTGAGGCTGCCTGTCATTTATGATGATGCTGAAATGTGTAGCTAAAAATATGCATTCTGAGTGGAGAGAATTTGTTCTGCAGGTAAATTAGCTGACTAAAGATAAGAAAAATTACATTTATAACTGAAATATCATATGCAATACTGAAACTCCAATGTTAAAATTATTATGATGGATGGATGGTTACAAATGAATGACATTAAAACATAATGACTTTAAGCGGGAAAGAATTTGGTGTACATCTGATATTTTTTACTACAAGGTATTAAAAAAAAAGAGCTGTAGTAAATGGCAAGTGGGCAGAAAATTACTGTGATGACAAATAGATCAGGTTAATCAGTTCCAGGTTGGGAAGGTTCAATTGTGACATGAAGGAATTAGATAATCACCTAATCATCTAATAATGATGAATCACCTAATGCTCAGGTCGCAGCAAGGTTATCGCCTGTCCTTTGCCCACCATTTCAACTAATAAGCATCTCCACACACAGACACACATACACACACACACGGCTGAAAGTACAGTGAAAGTATCATATGCATTTGTCTTCACTTCATATGCACCAAACTAAGAATGAGCACAAGGAAGCATCTTCCCATGACAATATCCAGAGCTGTATGGACAAACAATGTTGACTTTCGACCAGCTGATCTTGATGGGGGCTTTAAGAGAATGGAAGAGAAAGGTTTAGTGGTTCTGGATCAATTGTTTGAGGGACAAATTATTAAATCATTTGAAGAACCAAGAATTTCTTTTTTTTTTTTACCAAAACATGATTTCTTCAGATACTTCAGATACAAATGTAACATTATTTACAACACACCAAGAATGGAAAAAACTTTTTAGTCCAATGTCTTTCTTCATATCAACCATTAAAGGTATAAGTTCATATCACATATCTGTAAGATATTGCAAGAAGACTTTAATATTTAATAATCTCGTCATTATTCCTGATGAACATTGGGAGAATGCAGTCATAGGCATAAAATAAGTAGCAGTCTTAACTGGAAAGAGTTTGCATGGGAGGTCAGAATGAGGTACAGTATTTTAGGACCCCACAGATTACATCAAAATGGAATAATGCCTCAGCGCAATGTTGGAGAGGATGTGGTAGGGTGGTGGACCATACTCACATTTTTTTGGGACTGCCCAATACTCTGAGTAATGGCAAATTGAATGAATAAATAAATAAATGTGTCATGCCTACCTATAGACATACCACTAGACTTGTCATATTTCATATTAGGAGTATTTCCAAAAGATCTTGAAGAAAATAACCAGGCAGACTTATTAAGAAGAGTTCTTTCAATTTCAAATAAGTTTACCACAGCCTTATGGCTAAAGTCACACCACCCAACAATAATACAGTAGAGGGTAAGAATTCAAGAGGTTTATAATATTGAATACTTGACTGCATTACAACATTTGAAAACAGACGCCTTCATTAATTAATGGATCCCAGTTGCCATACATTTTAATTTATTAGAATTATAACTTTTTAAATACATATTTTATTTTATTTTATTTCATTTCATTTTTCCTTTCACCTAGAGTAAGACATTGACATTGAATAAGAAATTGATCTTTGGTGGAGTATTGTTTAAAAATATTTCCATGTTTCTAATCAATCCAGTGCTAGAAAACACTTCTTAACATATGGACTCCTGTTTACTTTCATATTTTACTCTGCATATGATGAATAAGACCGAGGGACCCCACTTAGAGATCGCTTTAGACACTGTAGGAAAGCTGCAGTAAACAATAGTGTTTTCAGCCCTGATTAATTATTTTGCGCACACCTCAGGGTAGTTCAGGGAGTTTGTTTGTGATATGGTCCATTAAGTTGCTATTGGTCATGACTCTGGCAGCAGCATTCTCGAATAGCTGCAACAGCTTGATTGATTTTTTACTGAGGCCTGTCAAGACACCAATAATTTAGCTGAGAATAAATGCATGAACAAGTTTTTCCATGTCTTGTTGAGACAGAAATCCCTTAATCCGTGCAATGTTTTTGAGATGATAATAGGCTGATTTAGTGATAGACTGTTGAAATTCAGGTCCATAACTACACCAAGGTTTCTAGTTTGGTCAGCTGCTTTTAGTGTCATTGACTCAAGTTGGCTGACCTCTGACCTCTATCCTTGTGTTTTTGGGACCAAAAATGATGACTTCTGTCTTTTCTTCATTGAACTGGAGAAAATTCTGGCCATCCACTGTTTGACCTGTTGGATACACTCACTCAGCGACTGTAGTGGATTATGGTCATGGGGTGACACAGTAATGTAGGGTTGTGTGTCAACAGCATAGGAGTGGTAAGCGATGTTATAGTGTCCCATAATCTGGGCCAGTGAAAGCATATAGATATTGAACAAAAGTGGCCTGAGAATAGAGCCTCGGAGGACCCCACATATGATTTTTGTTCCTAGTGAGACAAAGAGGTCACGATTCTCAAGGTAAGATTTGAACCAATTTAGTACTGTACCAGAAATTCCAACCCATTCCTCCAGTCTGTTGAGTAAAATGTTGTGAGTGACTGTGTCTAATGCAGCACTAAGATCCAGTAGTACCAATACTGAAGTTTTTGATGCATCAATATTAAGGTGTATATCATTTTAACCTTAATAAATGCAGTTTTGATGCTGTGTTGTGGACAAAAACCTGACTGGAAAGGACTGAAGAGATTGTTTTGGGCCAAGAAAGAATAACTCTGTTGATAGACAACTCTCTCAATGATCTTTGACAAAAATGCAAGGTTAGAGACAGGTCTGTAGTTACTTATTACTGAAGCATCCAGATTAGGCTTTTTTTTTAAAGGTTTGATTACTGCAGTTTTCAGGGCCCTGGGAAATTGTCCTGAGAGGAGAAGCATATACTATCTTCAACACATCTGGTGCAACACAATGAAATACATTCAACAAGCATGTGGGCAGAATATCAAGGCAGCAGGTAGTGGATTTTAAATTCTGTGTCTGTCAGGGATGCATGGTTTATTAGTTGAAAATTGAGGAGGAACTGGTCATATAGCCACATATTTTGTGTCTTATTCTCTAAATTTTGCCTGTAAAAAAGGCTCCAAAGTCATCTTTTTGGATAGCAGTTCTGGAGGAACAGATACTGGAGGGTTTGTCAGTCTGTCGATAATTGTGAATAGGGTGCGGACGTTGTTATTGTTATTTTTAATAATCTCAGAGAAAAAACACTGCCTTGCCTTTTTCAATTCTTGGTTATAAATGCAAAGACTTTCTTTATAGATATCATAATGTACTTTGGATTTTCTCCATCTGCGCTCAACTTGCCTACACTTTCTTTTTTGTGCTTTCACCATAGTGGCCTCCATGGTGAAAGACTTCCAGAAATAACTCTGGTCTTAATCGCAGCGATGGCACCCATAACAGTCGTAACATAAGAGCAGAAAATATTAATAAGGTCATTGACAGAAGCTGAGGGCAGAGTTGTTAATGATGTAAAGGCCTGCGGAAATAATGCAGCAGTGCTATTGTTAATAGCCTGCTTTCTTATCACCTCTGCTTCTCCTTTGGTAAAACTGGAAGGGATGGTCATGTTAAACTGAACACAGTAATGTGTCTGTGGAGATTCTCATTCATCCAGGTCATGGTATCCAATGTTCAGTTTAGTCAAGCAACTGGACTTCTTCTGGGGTTTGAAGATGTTTCGTCCTTCATCCGAAGGGCTTCTTCAGTTCTGGTTGGTTTGGGGAAAGCCAGGATTTAAAACTCTCTGGATGTGGGTGGGACTGTGGATGTGGGCCATTCCCCTCGTTATGTGACAAAGGGGTCACATGAGTGAGCACTAGCACATTAATACCTGTGGCGGTGAATGGTCACATGATGGGCCATTGACACCTGTGGCAGTGAGCCACACCCCCTCATCAAGTGACGAGATGGGGCCATTAATGTGTTAATGGCTCTTCCACTTCATCAACTAGTGTCAATGTGTGAAAGATTGGGGTTGAATGGGTCCTCATGATCACAGGGTCCAGAGGGTGTTAACTGCTGTGATGTTGATGAGCAGTTGAACTTCCTGGGGTGGGATCTCAAGGCAGAGTGGTATGTGGCAGACAACTGATGACGCAGGCCTCCTCCTCTGTTTAGAGTAGGTCTTTCCAAATGAGTGTAGATTCCTTTACTCCTCTCTCAAACCATCTATCCTCCTTGTCCAAAATGTGCACATTAGTGTCCTTAAAGGAGTGTCCTTTCTCCTTTGTGTGTATGTAGACCGCTGACTGTGGTCCTGTTGTAGCTGATCTCCTGTGTTGGTACATGCGTTTGTGGAGCGGTTGTGTGGTCTCTCCAATGTATAGGTCTGGGCATTCCTCGCTGCACTGTACTGCATAGACCACATTGTTGAGTTTTTCTTTTGGAGTTTTGTCCTTAGGGTGAACCAGTCTCTGTCTGAGGGTGTTTCCTGGCTTGAAATAAACTGGGATGTTTGTGGAAGATTCTCCTTAGTTTCTCCGATAATCCGGATAAATATGGAACCACCATGTGTTTCCTTCGGTTCCCTGTATCTGTGCTGGTTTCACTATTCTGTCTGTTCCTCCTTTTGATAAAGGTCCAGTTGGGATAGCCACAGGTTCTCAGCGCTTGTCTGATGTGTGTGTGCTCCTTTTCCTTTCCTTCTGTTTTCGATGGGATGCTCTCTGCTCTGTGTTGCAGGGTCCTGATGACGTTGAGTTTGTGTTCCAGGGGGTGATGGGAGTCAAAGAGGAGATATTGGTCCGTGTGTGTAGGTTTCCTGTAGACCTCAGTGACCAGATTCCCCTCCTCCTCTGCGATAACTTTGCAGTCTGCGAAGTTATTTGCAACTTTACAGTGGAAAACTACCTTTCCTGGACTGCAAAGTTATCACGACAGGAGGCTCGCAATTGAACAGCAACATATTCAAAGGAGTTGAAATTTCCATATGACACCTCCCTGAAGGCCAAGGATGTTGCAGGGCAATGAGCAGAGATAAAACTGCAGTAGGGCGGGGGGTAGGTTGTGTCCCAGCGATGACCAGCTTATTCATTTGGTCAGTGAACTCCAAGAGGGGGGATGAGGGTGACAACATGCCCACAGTGGATGGTGAAAGGTCTGGGGTTTTGAGGGGTGTAGAAAGTGGATCATCACAGACGCTTTTTGGTGTTGAAGGTGGAGAATCCTCCTCTTGTTCGCCCTGACGTCTCTCATTATTGGATCTCACTTCAGCTGGGGGTTGCGCGTCCTCATAATGACATTTATCTCCTGTCTGTATCGGCCTGCCCTGTCTCTTGTCCTTGGTGAGGGGAGCAGATTGGTGACGCAGGCAGAAAGATATGTTGGACACAAGCAGTTTGACTCTTGACCTATTTAGGAAGAGTCCATCTTGTTTGAAAAGATGTCTGCAGTCCCAGAAGAAATTGCAATTGTCCAAAAAGTTAGGGTTAGAGCCATCAATCTGCTGAATCTCTCAGCACCTCGTCTGACAGGTGGAAGTGGACCACTGATTAAAACCTCAAATCCAGGGAGCTGACTGTGTTCAGCAGATCAGTAAAATGTTTTTTGAGGATTTCTGATTGCTGATTCACGATATCAATCATCCCCATATGCAAGATGATGTTCTTGACGGTCTGATTTGCTGCAACAATATCAGGGATTCTTGCTGTCTTTTCTGGAACCATGTCCTTTGGAAAACAGAGAATCTTCATGTTTTCACTGCACATAAATCATAGATCTCTGACAGCGGCATCTCCCACAAAGGGGAGTTTTGGGCCCGGTCGTTAGCTTGACTTGACTTGAATACTGACATTAATCAAATGTTCCTAGATGTATGTAAAATGTCCACCACACATTGATGCTGCAAACACTTGCAAATTTGGGAAAATATTCCGTAATTTGTGCGGGAGGTGGAGCGGTACCGGCTAGAGATAGTCGGGCTCAGCTCCACACATAGTATGGGCTCTGGAACCCAACTCCTTGAGAGAGGTTGGACTCTACTACTCTTGCCCACGGTGAGAGACGGCAAGCTGGTGTAGGCTTGGTTATAGCCCCTCAGCTCAGCTGCCACGTGTTTGAGTTCTCCCCGCAGAACGAGAGGGTCGCATTCCTTCGCATTCAGGTGGGGGGCAGATCCCTAACTGTTGTTTCGGTTTACGGGCCGAACAGCAGTGCAGAGTACCCTGGGAGGACCCTGGGAGTCCCTGGGAGGAGTACTGGAAAGTTCTCCAACCGGAGACTCCATCGTTCTGCTGAGAGACTTCAACACTCATGTGGGCAATGACAGTATAATCTGGAGGGACATGATCGGGAGGAACGGCCCCCCCGATCTGAACCCGAGCGGTGTTCTGTTACTGGACACCTTGTTCAAGCATAAGGGTGTCCATCAGTGCACATGGCACCAGGACACCCCCCAGGCTGGAGATCAATGAACGACTTTGTAGCCGTACCATCTGACCTCCAGCCATATGTCTTGGACACTCGGGTAAAGAGAGGGGCTGAGCTGTCAACCGATCACCACCTGGTTGTGAGTTGGAAGTCCTGAGACAGCTATGGGTACCGACAGGCCAAACGGATGGCAGCTCGAGCAGTCGCAGAAGCAAAAACTCTGGTCTGGGAAAAGTTTGGGGAGAAGCACTATAGGTCGGCTTCGAAGGAATTCTGGCAAACCGTCCGGTGCCTCAGGAGGGGGAAGCAGTGCTCCACCAATACTGTTTACAGTGGAAGTGGGGAGCTGTTGACCTCGACTGGGGACATTGTCAGACGGTGGAAGGAATACTTCAAGGATCTCCTCAATCCCACCAACACGCCATCCTTAGAAGAACCAGAGGCTGAGGACTCAGAGGTTGATTCATTTATCACCCAAGATGAAGTCACTGAGGTAGTTCAGAAGCTGACCAGTGGCAAGGCTCCAGGGGTGGATGAGATCCGCTCTGAGTATCTCAAGTCTCTGGTTGTCTCTGTTGTAGGGCTGTCCTGGTTGACACGGCTCTGCAACATCGCGTGGCAGTCGGGTACAGTGCCCCTGGACCAGCCCTATACCCTGCACAGGGTGCTCGAGTTTGCCCAATCAGTCCACATGTGTGGACTTGGAGAAAACTTTCGACCATGTCCCTCGTGGTGTTCTGTTGGGGTTGAGGGCCCTCTACTGAGAGCCGTGCGATCACTGTATGACCGGTGCAGGAGCTTGGTTCGCATTGCCGGCAGTAAGCCAGACCTGTTCCTGGTGCATGTAGGCCTCCGACAGGGCTGCCCTTTGTCACCGGATCTGTTCATTATCTTTATGGACAGAATTTCTTGGTGCAGCAGGGGGCCAGAGATGGTCCGGTTCGGGAGTCATGGGATCTCATCTCTGCTCTTTGCAGATGATGTTGTCTTACTGGCTCCCTCGAGCCAGGACCTCCAGCGTGCACTAGGGCAGTTTGCAGCCGAGTGTGAAGCAGCTGGGATGAGAATCAGCACCTCCAAGTCCAAGGCCATGGTTCTCGACCAGAGAAAGGTGGCTTGCCCTCTTCAGGTCGGTGGAGAGTCCCTGCCTCAGGTGGAGGAGTTCAAGTGTCTCCGTCTCTTGTTCACGAGTGAAGGAAGGATGGGGCGAGAGAACGACAGGCAGATAGGTGCAGCGGCTGCAGTAAAGGGGTCACTGTATCGGCCCGTTGTGGTGAAGAAAGAGCTGAGCCGAAAGGAGGAGCTCTTGATTTACCGGTCAATCTACGTTCCTACCCTCACCTATGGTCACCAACTTTGGGTCATGACAGAAGTGGCAAGGCACTCCCTTAGAGATAGGGTGAGGAGCTCTGTCACCCAGGAGGAGCTCGGAGTAGAGCCGCTGCTCCCCCACATAGAGTACTCTTGATGTACTCTTGGATTTTCCATGTTTCGATTTGGGGTGGAACCCTCCATACATCATGAGGAGCTTTCTTGTCTTGATATCTGTGGCATAGACGGAGTAATCATGGCACTACAAGAACAGCCATTAGGTACATGGCATAGAGGCTACAAGAGTAGATCAGACCCAAGGAGCAGACTGCGCAAAGATGCCAGAACATAGTGGCATGGTGCAAGATTCTAGCGGGTCAACGTATGTAGAGAATAGGGTTGGGTATCGTTTAGATTCCATCCAATACCGGTGCCAAACCAGTACTTTTGAAATGGTGCTGGCCAGGCCTGGCATCATGAGCGAGCATTGGGGGGCCGTGCTCATTGTTGCTCATAAGTCCGCCTCCAAATGGTCGTTGTCCAATCATACACCCCAGCAACGTTATCATTAGTAAAGGTAAAGGGGATGGGGCTTTTGCTGAAGGTCAATTCAACCAATCCGACCAACAGATGAAGGCAACATGCTAGCCAATCATAGATAGAGGGTGCTGGTGCATTAACATAAATATGGATATAGCAAGTTTTTTTTAATAAGACGCGCGGGAAGCAGCGCCAATCATGTCTGTTGGAATCACAAGCACTGAAGTCAGCAGTAACACCTGAATAAACTTTCATACTAGGAGGGTTAGCTACGACAGCTAGGGTTTGCAATGGACGATCATGGCTGTCTCACCCATGGGGGATGTGGGTGTTGCAACACACACACTTTTTCAACAAGGTGATTTCATCCCCTTCACATCCCCCACACAGCGTATTCAACCAGCCCCGCCCGGGCAGTGTACCAGCATAGTAAATTGAAGTGCAACTCAGTCCTCCAGACATAAAAACCCATTGGTGAGGTAAGAATGATTGACAACCATGTAGCCAATCACAGCCATTTGACTGCAGCCACTTGTCCCGGCGACCAGTCAACCTAAACAGCTACATGCTAATGTGGAGCTGCCGTCACTTTCAGCAGCAGACAGCAAACAGAGCAGAGGTAGAAAACGCTTATTTAAATGGTTAATGAGCTAGAACTTTCTCAGTGAATAGCTAAACTATATCTTGCTTTGTGGCGTGTCAGCTAATATTAAGAATGCCAAGAGCCAAACAAAGTTAATGCAAGTCGAGTAAAGTTAATGGTAACTGACAGTTTTCTAGAGCCATCCACTGATTCAACATTATCATCCTTCTTCAAAAAATCATTCATCATCATTCAAAAAGGAAGAGGCAGCAGAGGATGAAGTTGACTTGCGTGACAGGAGAGAAACAGAAAGCTAGCTAGCAATCCATTGATACACCAATTCAGTTTTATTGTAGCACATACTGTATTCTTGCATTAATGTTATGTAGAGGTTTATTTATGTCACTGAAGGCTAGGGTTGTTTTGGGTTATTTTGGGATGAACTACCCCTTTTTTAGTGAGAGAAAATTATTTCTCAGCACTGTAGGAGTGGTCACAAATCCACTGTTCAACCTGAAGCAAATAAAACGGAGATTGAAAAAGTGTGCCCCCCTGAAAAATTGATATGCTTCTGCAGCCCTGTCTGGTGCCCGGTGCTTAAACAATGCCCGAACCGGTGCTTAAAGAATAGATAACATTTAAACTTTGTCCAAAACCAGTGCCTTTTTATTAAGCATGTTGTGTATCAAGTTGAACATATTAATTTAGAATTAAAATGTCCAAACAAAATTAGAATGTCTTATGGTCCAATAAGTTGATGCATAATAATAAATTCTTAAGTAATTATTATACTATAAGTACATATAAAGATTGCTTCGTTGTCATAGCAACATGTGTGCATGATGTCATCTTCAATGTGACACTGCTGACCGCCGGTTAAAAATAGGGGCAAGAAAAACAAAAATACGCACACAATGGAGGAAATCGAGAGGAGAGATTTTGATCTTGGATATGTGGCTGTTCCGGAAGAGGCTGGAGGCAGTGAAACAAAATACTACAGAAAAACAAAGGGTAGTTTTGGAAATACTACAAAGATAAGACCACAAAACAAGTTGGGTTGCACGGTGATGCAAGGTGTGAACTTTTTTGCATCGAGTCCAACTTCACTGTGAGAGGATTGTTTTTCATAACTCACACTGATGCACTGGTATTTCTGATGACACCCAGCCCTACTCAGCCCATCTTAGCCCGGCAGGTGAGCAGGTACTAGAAAAACAGTACTGAGTTACACATTCGAGGAAATGGAAACACAAAATTTATTTTTCTTCCTTTTTCTTTCCTCATTTTCTCTGCACAAATATATGTATCTTTTGTGCTAAAGAGGAGTTCGTCAATTCAGTTCAAAAAGATAATTTTTATTATTTGTATTATTGTATTATTTATTGTTTTATGGTTGTTTTATTAATATATAATATGATTTTATTTCTATATTTAAAAATGAAATAAAATCATGTTGCATACTACAGCATATATGGAAATTATATGAAATGTACAAATAGGATAAAGAATTAGGACAGTATAGCTTCACAACATAACAGAAATGATATCACCAAAAAGCAACTGAGATGTATAACAAATAAATTATTAATCATTTATTATCAATCAATTATTATCAATTATGAACATTTCTTTCTAACATTGATTTTCTAACCCAAACTTTTTAGGAAGGTTTTAGGAGGATGTCCTCAACTGGAAACACAAGCCAATAGTCCTGAAAATGCACTACAGCAACCACTATGAACCCACAAATCAACCATATGTACTACAAGTTTAACTGTTGTTTTGCCTAAAACTGCTTAGACCTGATCATTGTTGTGTAGTAGCAATGAATGGAATTGGAATCTAATTGGAATCTAGGGATTCATTTATTATAAATGAAAGGAAATTATATTACACTTGCCTATTTCATGTTATCTTAATTTTTTATCTTAATTTTATCTTTAACTTCATCATAGTTGTATTTTTATTTTCCATCTCTTTTTTTTTAGTTTTTTAAATACTAACAGTCATAAAACAATCATAAGGAAAACTGAAACTTATTGGGAAATGCACTTTTAACTTGATTTTTCACACGAGTGTCATGCATGTCCATGTTATGTAAGTGTGGACATTTTTCTGTAATGTACAATAAAATACTAATTTATTCCTATAAATAAAGACTGAGTTCACAAGTGGAAAACTAACAGCCAGGCCTTGTTAAACTGGTTTGGTGAGTATTTTGGTCCTGTAAATTCTAGTCAAAATGTGACGTGAAGAGAGACTTATTAGTGCTCATTCAAAACAGAAATTTAATTTTATGCCCTTTTACCAACTCAAAAATTGTCTGGGGAAAGCCATTCACAAAGGAGGATTGTTGAGAAATATGTGTGAATGAGGTGTGAAGATCCCTGTTCCAACCAGTAGATAGACTGCTGAGTCCCCTCTTTTCTTAATAAATGAAAAATTCAGCAGAGCATTTTAGACATGATTTAAGCATGATTTAAAGCTCGTCCAACAGAGGACCTGAAAATGTGATGTTTATGTAGTCTTTCATTTTTGAGCATGTAATGACGCCAAAGTCCATTGTTCTACTGGTTCATGAGTACACTTACACACATGCAACACACAGCCTGGATCACACATACAAGCACACACACACACACACACACACACACACACACACACACACACACACACACACACACACACACACACACACACACACACACACACACATGCACTCTGTGTGTGCTCATCCAGAAGACAAAGGCTACCACAAAAGCATTCTGGAGGTAGAGCTGCAAACTCAACTGTGTTGTTACAAGCAAGACAGGGTGAGAGGAGCTATGTGAGGAATGTACATCACTTAACCAAATAACATAGAGTCCAAGTTTTGTTCGATCTTGGATTAACTCGTGTGTGTGTGTGTGTGTGTGTGTGTGTGTGTGTGTGTGTGTGTGTGTGTGTGTGTGTGTGTGTGCATATGTGTGTGTGCATATGTGTGTGTATACAGACACGTTTGTCTCTGGGTACACTGTGTCTACCCAGTAACCAGTGTGTTGTCATATTGTGGATGCAACAAAATTGCTTCTTTTGCGCTTCTTTTTTTTGAAGGAATATAAACCATAGGTGGTAGATTAAAATAAAATTTGAATTCAAATCTTTTCAATATCCATCCAAACTCAACTCAAGAGTTGTACTCTTGTGGCTCTTCATTAGCAGCTGAAATTTTTGTGTGTCTTTCAGTCTGACTGTGTAAACTACGTCAAGATCATGCATCACTACAACCGCACCCACCTGTATGCCTGCGGAACTGGGGCCTTCCACCCAACCTGTGCTTTTGTAGAGGTTGGACACAAGATGGAGGTGAGGAATAGAAAAAAGAAAAAAACAAGCACTTATAAATTATCCCCCTTGTTTGTCCTCATCTTTGAGGTGACCTTTGAGGTGAGGACAAACAAAGAGAGATGCTAACCAAATAATCATCTGATATTTATAAGTAAAAACTTGGTCCAAATTAACAGCAGGAAAAAAAAAACACTATACAAGGGTTATGTGTATGTACGACACGAATGATGACACCTGATACTCAACAACTACTTGTGTTCAGAATCCTTAACAGAGCTTGTATTACTGATGGAAAACTGAAAAACCAGACTGGTTTTTCAAAAAAAAAAAAAACATACTGGTTTTTCAGTTCAGATCAGAGAAACACAACAAAGGATCCAAACAAATTTATCATGAGGACTTTGAATAGCTGGTTTCAAGTTTGTTTTGAATCAGTCATACTGCCAAAGTCAAAGACATCACATTTCACAAATGTATCAAAAGGCTAAAGAAAACCTCACTCTCTCTGCCAGGACCACGTGTTTCGGATCGACCCCTCGAAGGTGGAGGACGGTAAAGGGAAGAGTCCATATGATCCCCGCCACAATGCAGCATCTGTCCTTGTCGGTGAGCTCATCAATTATACCTTTTAGTTTAAGCTTGGCCTTTGCAAAAACAGGATGGTTATGCTATTTGCTGTTTTAAAAGTGCATTGTTCTGCTAGTTTTTGTAATTTTGGCTGATAGCACAAAGCTTCATGATAGTAATCAATGAGCCGTTCATTGCTTTTGTCTTCTAGGTGATGAGTTATATGCAGGCGTGGCCACTGACTTAATGGGTCGAGACTTCACCATTTTTAGGAGCTTGGGGCAACGTCCATCCATACGGACAGAACAACATGACTCACGTTGGCTCAATGGTCTGTATATGTGTTCGGATGTCAATATGTCATTTTAAGCATCAATCCTTTTCTGAGAAAAGTAAACCTGACCTTATTTGCCATTGTTTCCCACAGAACCAAAGTTTGTTGGTTCCTTTTGGGTCCCAGAAAGTGAAAACCCAGATGATGACAAGGTGTTTTTCTTCTTCCGCGAGACAGCGGTTGAGGCCCAGGGGCTTGGAAAGTCCACATACTCCCGCATTGGACAACTGTGCAGGGTTAGAGATTGTTCTGTCCTGTAGTTTAACTGTGTCTGGAAATGCATGCAAAGGAAGCCCTGGATATTTGACAATTTCTGTGACCAAAATAGGTCGTAGACGGTGCAGAGAGTAGCATGTTTCCATTTGTAAGCACAACTGTCCTTTAACACTTTGACAAGACTCTCTGAACTCTGACTCTTAATTCAGAATGACATGGGTGGCCAGCGCAGTCTGGTGAACAAGTGGACGACCTTCCTCAAGACTCGTTTGATCTGTTCAGTGCCAGGTGCTGACGGGAGCGACACATATTTTGATGAACTTCGTAAGTTTATTGTGCACATAGATTTTGCATTGCAATAACACATTTTTGACATTTGTGTCTTTCAAAAAAATGTTGTGCAGCACAACTAATGCTTGAAGTGTTTGTGCTGCTTAAGACATCGAATTTAGGCATTGAAGTTATCTTTTACTCTTGTTTACTTCCAAACAGATGTCAGATCTGTGATTGAATTAGTTGCACAAAATGGCCTTGGTATGGCATTGGTCAGATTTCCAGACCCTGCCTCGTTCATTGTGTTTTTCATCCAGGAGCACACTGAATTTCAAGGGGGTTGATGGGATAAAGTCAAGGGAAACAAAAAAATCAAGCTTCAATGATGAAATACAATTCTGTCCTACATTTATGCAGACTAGGATAAAACCTGAGTGAGTGCTTACTGGTATTCATGCGTAGACTGACTCATCCTGCCTGAGAAGGGTAGCTCAAGAGGCAATCGCTTAATTTAAATGGGAATGTAATTTATGAACATCCAATCATAATTTAGGTGTATACACCAAGAAGTAGATTGGATGAGCAGTCAGAGATACAAGAAGGTTAGAATCCGACAAAACCCACAAATCCGGGTCACACAACCATTCATTTTCATTTTCTTCATTTTCTTTCCGATCCAGATTACAGCACAGGTTGGAGGGTTCTATTTCTCTTCAGTGGTTGCAGGAAAACTCAGGAAAGGACTTGAAGAAGCCGGCTTGATGATTAATTTGTTCAATCACAAAACTGGTCCGAATGGTCATGAAAATAAACAACTGGAGAGTTTTACAGGAAGTAGTGTACAATTACCACACGATAAACATCCAAGGTCATGTAACGTAGTATTAAAGTAAACTCTATTGAAACTTGGTGGTTTTCCATTCTTGTAACTGTCTGGCAGGAGCGGTTTCCAGTCTAGGTGTAACTTGTGGGTGTGTGCTAGGTGAGGTGAACCAATAAGATTGTTCATAATGTCTCCGAGATTAATCATGTTAGCGTCTGCAGATACCATTGTGTGGCGCTGTTGAACCATGGTTCAATGCTTGGAAAGGTGTGAATGTCGCTATTGAGAGTATTATCAAGTTTTTGGTTGGGTGGGTGTGTCCCAATGTAAATGTGGTGGCTTGGCTGTCTCTAGTATGACTTGTATGAATGGGTTAATTGAGCTGGATATGGCTAGTAAGCAGCAAGGTTTATCTGGAGAGGGTGTCTAATATGGAGCCCACTTTGATTCATTCATTCAGCCCGCAGGTTTCAGTGGAGTTTCACAGTCTGGTTTGCCAAAAAAAATGTAATTGTTGACCATGGACTGTCTGTTTCTTAATGATCCAGTGGACGAAGAGACAATATTATTCCACAGGGTGTTACACAAGAAGAGGAGATCATTTGCTGACTGCGATTATTAGTTTTCCCAACACTTTTCTTTTTTGTCTGGTACCATTTTACTTCACAGTCCATCAAATAAAGCCATAAACTCATGAGTTCAAATGTATTTCAGTCTCTGTAAGTGGAGCATCTGTGTTATTTCTAATTATTGCACTGACAAATGTGCTTGAAACAAATTAGATTTTTCAGGGGAGGTGTCTTATTTTAAGTGGAAAGAGATTTGCTTTGACTAGAAATATGTCATTCCTTGCACTTTCAAGATCTGACTATATCTTCAAATTCGCTGTAAGAATGCATTAAAATGTCCAACTCCAGCAGATTGAATCACCCTGCCCTTTGTTTCCATTCGATGAATTGGGGCTCCACTGGTGATGGCTTTTTAAAGTCATGGTGCATGCGCTTAACTCCAGGTGAAACTACTCTGAGTTCATGAAAGTAACTCAAATCTGCTGCTCCGGAACCAAAAACTCAGTTTCCTATCTCAGAGTAGATCAACTCAGAGTCCAGGGCTAGACTCAGAGTTTGTTGAACCTGCTTTGTGAAACGAACCCCAGGATTAAACCTTGTTCAAATTTTTGCACAAACCACTGCTTCAGCAGATTCAGTGTGTTATGTTCCAGGTCATTTATTAGTTCAGTTATTAGTAATGTGTCTCTTTAAAGTAGTTTGACCTGGTGATAGGGCTTTGTTTATCTCTCTTCAACCTTTGACCCATGGACTCCACCATCTGATTCAAGTTAATGTGTGTGTGTGTGTGTGTGTGTGTGTGTGTGTGCGTGTGGTTGTGTGGGCATGTGTGCATGCGGGTGTGTATGTCTGTTCACCCTCAGGCGATGTTTTCCTGCTGCAGACAAGGGACAAAAAGAATCCTCTCGTCTACACTGTCTTCTCTACTTCCAGGTCAGAGTCCATTCACAATGTGCATGAATGAATGTGTGTGCATGTATGAGAAAGAAAGAGAGAGTGTGTGCAAAAGAGAGAGAAATGAGAGAAAGACAAGGGTGTTTTGATGTTTCTAACTCCACTCCCCTGTCCCCCTGCAGCAGTGTATTTAAAGGCTCAGCTGTGTGTCTCTACTCCATGAATGACATCCGGAGGGCCTTCCTGGGGCCCTTTGCTCACAAAGAGGGGCCCAGCTATCAGTGGGTGCCTTTCCAGGGAAAGGTCCCCTATCCCCGCCCTGGAATGGTATGTCACCAGTTGTCATACCTCATTCTTAGAACAGTAGAGTTTAGAGTTTTTTTGCTGACTAAGTATCTAAGTATACATATATATATATATATGTGTGTGTGTGTGTGTGTGTGTGTGTGTGTGTGTGTGTGTATATATATATAAATATGGCATATATATATATATATATATATATATATATATATATATAGTTCTCCACAATCTGCCCAATCTGTATGTGCTATAATGCCCACCAATGAAATAATTTTCACAAATGTAATAAACCACAAATGGGTTAGACTCAAAGGTTGTTGAATCTGCTTTGAAAACTCATCTTGGAGGTGGTGAGAACAATCACCTCCATGGTCTTCATCAGGTGTGAGACATGAGGAGGAGGGACTGTGGTTGAAAGTTGATAGTGAAGCGGCTGTATAACTGTGGTTAGCATGTTAATATCCCTGGTTGGCCATTTCACGTGATGGAAAAAGTTCAGCAAGACTTATGTAAGGCGTTATTGCATTATTGCATGGCTTGGTGTTTATATATGATCTTGTAATAAGAACAATGTCCATGTCCAATTGTGGTGGGATGGAGGTGGCAACAAAGGCAACAAACTCCTGGGACAGTTAGAATGGATGAGAGAGAATGATAAGGTTTCAGGTGGATGAGCAGGACTAGGATAGGACAGAGATGTTTCTTGAGTTGCATCAGTTATTGTCCTTAGAGCTATCCATGTGAAAAGTTTTCTGCTGGGTTGACAACCTGGTCTGACACTGAGGGGGTAGGCCATGTCTCAGTGAAACAAGAAATTGGATTAATTCAAACACAATAGAGCCTTATTTGGCTTAAATGAGTATATAGTGATACGTGATGGGACGTGACCGTTCCCCAATTTGGTCAGTAGATGGCAATGTGGTACCATGAAGCAACCTATGGGATGAACAACAAATTCTTAGCTTTGCTTTGGAATGGTCTAGGTCAGTGTTTTTCAACCCTGCCTCTCGGGGAACACTGTTCTGCATTTTTTAGATGTTTCCTGCTCCAACACACCTGATTCAAATGATGGCTCCTCATCAGGCCTCTGCAGAGCTTGATGATTGGCTGATTATTTCAGTCATATCTGTTGGAGCAGGAAAGGTGTAAAACGTGCAGGACAGTGTTCCCCGAGGAGCAGGGTTGAAAAACACTGGCCTCGGTAAGCGAGAGAATTGTGTCAGTCCAATTTATGACACTCATCTAGGCAGCGGAATGTCTTGCAGCCAGATAAGTCTGTATGAACAATGGTCCTGGATGAAGCATAAGGTCTGCTTAGACCCTCCAAGTAGCAGCTTTACTACCTGTACCAGAGAGAGAGGAGTCCGTGGTGTAGATGGTGTCCATCCTGAGGTTCAAGGGATGGTCAGAGATGTGTTAATCTCTGCCATAGACACTTTGATTACTGGCTTCTCATGCAAGTAGGTGTTTTTCTGTGCCTCCCCTTTGTATGAAAAAAGGGTAGGCTCCTATGAGATTTTACAATCGAATATGTCACCCTGAAAGCAATCTTGGCCCCTGAACTTGTCCATCTTGTTATCTAGAGACTGGACATTGGCAAGCAGAATATTGGGAAGTGGAGGATGATGTACAGAGACTAGCAGTCTTTTTCTGTCTCTGGCCCATATTCCTGTTTCACCTTTCTGTCATAGCATTTTCACAACTTTTGGAGTCCAATTCCACTCGCTACATCAGATTAGAGCGAGCAACTCCAAGTAACTTCAGGAAAGAGTTATGAAGTGCACATACCTGTTTTTTCATTCTGGAGCAAACTGGCATTATTGTGCAATCCAGTTTTGCAAAAAAAGTATTAAAAGTATTTTAAAAAGTATTAAAAGAACTTGGTGGTAAAGCACATTAATGACATGCATGTTCCATTCCTGACTGAAAGTCAAAGACCTAGGAGTAGACTTTGACTGACCTTTGACTGACTGGGAGAAAATCCCTCTAGCTACTGTGACCCATCATATTGTAATTATAACAGTGGACACCAGACTCTGGCCTAAACTTCTAAGATATTGTGAATGGTTTAGAAATCGAATTTTCTCTTCAAATATTGACATTGCAATCTTTAGTGTTAAGGTGGACTTTGTGTACATGCAGTCAAACCTTTTTTACAGAGGGCAAGTACAGTAGAGGGCGATTTGCAGGATAATTGAAGTGTAAATATTCAAATGGTGTATCAAGGTCACAAGGTTTGATAAATATGAAGTTACTATGACCATTCACAAATTTCAGAATTTCAGATTTTCTAATGAAATATGTCCCATTGCAATAGCACGGATGCACAGTAAAAGCCTTGGTGGTTTGTTATACAAGAACCTACCATGCAATGATATTTTGTGCTCCATCTCCCTGAATGTATGATCTTGCATTGTTTTTCCTGAATAAATTCAACTTTTTGATTTTCCCTGTTAGTGTCCCAGCAAAACATTCGGCAGTTTTGAGTCCACAAAGGGTTTCCCGGATGACGTGATCCAGTTTGCACGTCACCACCCTCTGATGTATAACCCTGTCTACCCAATGAGCCGACGGCCCATTTTTGTCAGGACTAATGTGGACTACAGCTTCACACAGATCGCTGTGGACAGAGTCAGTGCAGCTGATGGACAGTACGATGTAATGTTCATCGGCTCAGGTGAGCGACTTGTTTTCACTTTTAAATTTTATTATTTTACTTAAATGTGGAAATGATGACATGATGTGTTCTTTCAGATAAAGGGACGGTACTGAAGGTAATCAATGTCCCCAAGGAGAGCTGGAACAACATGGAGGAACTTCTGCTGGAAGAACTTGAGGTCTTCAAAGTAAGAAAACTATGTCAATTACAACAGCTCATTTCTAATCAACATAAGCACTTAAATATCATTTGTTAAACAGTTGGTTCTGTGCTTCTCAGGATGCCTCATCTATCATCAACATGCAGATTTCCTCAAAACGGGTATGTTTCATTTGACATGTGAATGTACTGCAGAAAGAGGAGCACTACTAATCTGATTAAGATATTGTCTTATAATGGTGATAATAGATTAGGATCAACACTCAAACTGATCTAGATGAAAAAGATCTCAATGCAGCTCGGAATGCCTCTTTTGAAAGTTTCCACTGTGTCATCACAGCAACAGCTCTATCTGGGCTCAGACACGGGCATTGCCCAGGTTCCGTTGCACCGTTGCAGTGTGTATGGGAAGGCCTGTGCAGAGTGCTGCCTGGCCAGAGACCCATACTGTGCCTGGGATGGATCATCCTGTACTCGCTACCTGCCAAACACTAAAAGGTGACACAGTCAGCAATGACACTCATCTCATGACTATTCATCACAAAGGAAACAGAAGTTGTTGGGGTTTTTTTGCTTGTATATTTATATACTTAAAAAGTAATTATTGTTACTTGCAATTAAACTTTTGTTAACATTCTACAGGAGGTTCCGACGTCAGGATGTAAGGAATGGAGACCCCAACATGCTGTGCTCTGGAGGTATTGCTTCAAAAACATATTACTTTATTTGACCATAGTAAATAAGAACACAAAAAAACACTCTGATCCTGCTCTGCCTCACTTGTGCCAAACCGTCCTTCCGCCCCCACCTACAATGCCAATTTGCTGTTGTTGCTGTGTGTCTTTCAGCCACTTAACAAAATCTAGAGGGTTAGAGGTGGGTTCTAGAAGGCAGGTAGATGCTCCACACCAGGGCTCTAGGAGGGTTAGGGTTAGGGTTACCCTAACCCTAATTTATGACACACATCTAGGCAGAGGAATGTCTTGCAGCCAGATAAGTCTCTATGAACAATGGTCCTGGATGAAGCATAAGGTCTGCTTAAACCCTTCAAGTAGCAGCTTTACAACCTGTACCAGAGAGAGAGGAGTCCGTGGTGTAGATGGTGTCCATCCTGAGGTTCAAGGGATGGTCAGAGATGTGTTAATCTCTGCCATAGACACTTTGATTACTGGTTTCTCACGCAAGCAGATGTTTTTCTGTGCCTCCCCTTTGTATGAAAAAAGGGTCGCCCTGAAAGCGATCTTGGCCTTTCCGGCTTGTTATCTAGAGACTAGACATTGGCAAGCAGAACACTGGGAAGTGGAGGATGATGTATGGAGACTAGCAGTCTTTTTCTGTCTCTGGCCCATATTCCTGTTTCACTTTGTGTCATAGCATTTTCACAACTTTTGGAGTCCAATTCCACTTGCTACATCAGATTAGAGCAAGCAACTCCAAGTAACTTCAGGAAAGAGTTATGAAGTGCACATACTTGTTTTTTCATTCTGGAGCAAACTGGCATTATTGTGCAATCCAGTGAGCAAAATAACGTATTAAAAGTATTTTAAAAAGTATTAAAAGAACTTGGTGGTAGAGCGTCCATTTGTAACACATGCAGAACAAGTTGGTGAAGCTCCATTACAAAGGCAGTGAGGCTAACACCAAAGGTATCCGTGTGGCAGGCATGAATAGCGATACCTCACCATGTATTACGAGTGGCTTTTTGACGGCTTTAAAGAACTCATATCATCATGAGGGGCCAAAATGCAAAAGTAGTGCCCCCTAGGGATTTTGACCAATCCCCATAAGGATTTGTTTTTACTTTGTTGTAGGCAAATAAAAATTGGAAGGCAAGTACATCCTAAAGAGATATCCAGAAAGGTCTCTTGACATGGTGGCTGTAACCCAACAGGAAGTCAGCCATTTTGATTTGAATTTTTGATTTTTAAAAACATCTTCTCCGAGGGGGTTAATCCAATTGGCTTCAAATTTGGTGCAAATCATCTATGGACCAAGCTGAGAAAATCTTATTTACAGAATTTTTTTTAAGTCAAAGGGCGTGGCAACTAGCGCATGACAAAGTTTGGTTATTCGTCATCAACATTTCAAAATGCTATTCCGGAAACTCCATCATAAAAATTTCAAAAATGCAGGACTAAATTGTATTGTATGCATTAACAGCCAAGTAATGTCCTTGTCAATGGGCGTAGCTAAATGTCTCTATAACGCCACCATGAAAATTTCAAAAACCCCTCCCCATAATGCTTTTTGTGGAGTAGAAAGATGAAGAATTTGTAGGCTTTAAGAGTTGGTCCAGATGCACAAAAATGTCTCTTGCACTGATCATCAGGTCCCAACTATCGTCCTCTGTTCTAGGGGGAAGCTGTCCAGACTTTTCATCTAACAGACACAAACAGATCACTAATAGACATCTAACATCTGACTAACAGACACACTATTTCCACCTCCCCCGGCTCCTTGCCTATCACTCACCTGTCCTGCTCCTCCAGTCACTGGATCTATATTCCCAATTACATGACTATGCAAACTCACCTCAGATTAATGCCTAGTGCCAATGTCCTCTTCCTCGTTGCATGACTTTCCACCACTTCCACCACCACCAATCGCCTGGTGCCGACCTGTTTTGTCTTCGACTTCTGCATTTGTCTCCAGTGCCCCTTACGCACCCAGCCTTCATACCTCATTGTGCCTTTGTATCTCCTGCTCTCCTAGCCTGACCTGACCTGACCTGAGCTGTAGTCAGTAAAGTAATTTCTAACTATATCTACTGTATATATATGTCTGTGGTCTGTTCGCGTTCAAACAGATGACATGCATGTTGCATTCCTGTTGCATTCCGGTTCAAACTCTGAATTCCTGATATATACCCTTCCTCCACCTGAACTCTTAGTACTGCGGACCAGCCCAAAGTTGCAACACCATTCAGAATTTTGCTGATGACGGGGTGTGGCTGATCTCCCTTGTCCAAGGTCCTTCAACTATCTGTCCCACTGCACCAAGAGATTTCTTTGTTTTTTTTCGTGTTTGTGAGAGGAAGTGTTCTTGAAAGAAGAGGGCCTTCAAGACATTCTTGAAGATAGGTAGGGGCGTTCCCTCTCTGATGGTGTTTGGAAGTATGTACCACCATCTAGGGACCACAAAGGAAAACTGTCTGGACTGCGATTGCCCGGTGTGCAGAGATGGCAGTGCCACATGATTGAAGATGATGATGAATTCAGTTACTGTAAATAGGAGCAGACCCCAGAGATCACTCTGTATGCTAACATTTGATTTGGGCATCAACTGGCAGCCAGTGGAGGTCTATCAGAAGTGGTGTCACAAGTGCCATTCTTTGTTCTTTGAAGATAAGACATGCTGCTGCTTTCTGCACCATCTGTAGAGGTTTTGTGGTGCATAAAGGGAGTAGAATTGCACTAATTGAGGCAGGAGGTGACCATTGCCTGAGCGAGGAGTTGGGTTGTGTACTTAATTGAGGACTGTGCTGCATGCCTTGCTGCTCTCAGAGCGTGTCACATGGGCAGGGCAGTGGAGTGGGCCAAAGTGGCACAATGGTAAGAGAGATGTTTTGTAGGAATAGAGTCAGGAGATCTGATACCTCAGTCTTGGAGAGGGGTGAACAAGGACAGTGATGTTCCCCTGTCCTCAAGAGATTGACAATGGGTGGTGCAGAAGACTGGTTCTTGATGTCCACCTTTTCTGTGAAGAAGGAGAACGAATGTCTCAGGTGAGAGATTTGTTGCTGGTGGTGGAGGTGGAGGACTGAGCAGTGACTTGAAGGTGGAAAATAGTTTGCGGGTACCTTTGGTGCTGTTGATTTTGTGCAGTCGACCGACCAGAGGGCCACATAGGTGATACCCATTACCTTGGCATCTCACAAGAACAACGTCCACTGGAATTATAAAGGGTCTGACGAAAGAGATAAAAGCCCCTCACAGCTCCTCCTCATGCATGTACGGCTCCATCCCAAAACCCGAACCCTGAGACTGTACACTAAGGGCCTGATAAACTAAAGCTTTGTGTGTCACCCACAAAAAAATGTGCAAGCTGATTTACTAACGGTGCGCACTGGATTGCGTCCTCAAAATTAGGAAAACTGCTTGCACTGGCCATTTAGCGCCTTGGCCTTAATGCTTATGCAATATAGGGCGTTCCTGATCTTGTGAGCAAAATCTGGGAGGAGAATATGCAGATTAGAAAAATTTGCACACAAAATGATTTATCAAACACGGAAATTATTGTGGTGACTATTTTTGCGGTTAAATTTAACATGGCTGAAGGGAAGGTGGAAATCCTCCCAGTTTGATGCACAATGCCAGCAGAAAATGAATTTTGATTCAGAGTTATTTTCTGTGAGCTGTTTGTGGTGCCTTTTATTTTCATTCAAAAAAAAGGAGAAAGGATACAGGGAAATTAGACATTACGCATGGCGAACGTGATTAAACGTATTTTTCAAGAATAACCGCTGTCAATTTGACATCTCTCTAGCTCTGTTTTCTTTACTGACTGCTTTTTTACACCAAACACATAATTAACAGCGGCAATTTCCCTTAGTAAATCACCCGCAAAACGCACACAAATTAAGCACGCAAAATCTTACCAGGAGCACGCAATTTAGTGCCCCTTATCTGGGATCTTAGTATATCAGGCCCTAAGTAGAGAGAGGGAGGCAGAGGACTCATGAGTATCAAAGCCACGATCCGATAAAACATCCAAAAATCCAAGAGTTCTTCATGGAAATTGCCTCAAATGATGAACAGCTTAGTGGCGGGGTTCTGGTCAGGCAGCAGAAACCTGATGAGGGTGCAGATGGAAGGAAGAGCAGACAACATGGAGTGATAAGCCCCTATACGGTATGTATCACCATCAAATTGAAGATGTGGCTGGTATTTAGAAGACCTACCAGTGGCTGGAAAATGCTGGACATAGAGACAGTACAGAGGCACTAATCCTGGCAGCACAACAACAGGTACAAGAGCCATAGGGGCCAGGATATATCAGATAGATCAGACCCAAGGTGCATATTGTGCAAAGATGTTCCTGAGGCAGTCCAGCACATCATGCGAGGGTGTAAGAGGTTTGCTTGGTCAGCAAATATGGAGCACGCAACCAAGTGGTTGAAATAGTGTACAGGAGCTTCTGTGCCCAATAAGATAGTACCTAAATGTCAATGGGCCGTACCACAGAAGGTGACTGAGAACAGCAGAGCCAAAGTCCCATGGGACTTCATTTTCCAGACTGACAAACAGCTCCTGGCTGTCCAACCGGACATAGTGGTGTTGGACAAAGATCAGAAGAAGGCAGCGGTGACAGATGTGGCAATAACAGCTGACGCCAACATCAGGAAGAAGGAACACAAAAAGTTTGAAATGTACCAAGGATTGAATGAACAACTGTAACAGATACAGAAGGTCAAGGTGAGCATGGTCTCCATGGTAGTAGGAGTACTCAGGGCAGTAACCCCCAAACTGGGAGAGTGGCTACATAAATCCTAGCACAGATCTAGGAATAGCTAAGATACTGCACAGTATCCTCAAAATCCCAGGCCACTGGTAGAGGACCCAAGTTTGAGAATGGCTCAGATACCACTATATGTTATGTATCCTTGAATATATGGAATGAAAACTTGAATATATTGAATGAATCCTGAATATATGGAGTGAAACTTTGAATATATGGAATGAAACCTTGAATATATGGAATGAAGCCTGAATATATTGATATAACGAAACTTGACTGATATCATCATGGCACTGCCTTCATCTTCTGCTTAACGTGTGGCTTTTAGACCGCAAAAGTGAGTGAGTCCGTCGAATTTAATAACCACTATTTCAAACAATGAAAACATTATAAAAACCCTGGCAGTGGTGCCGGGTTCATTTCACTGGTGGGATAGTGGGTTAGAGCTGGTCGTCAGGGGATGGGTGCTGTGAACGAGGAAGTCCGAACACATATAGAAGAACAAAAGCCTTTATTGGGAGAAACAAGCAAACTGCTGCTTTGCAGAGCCTCGGAGATGAAAGTGCATCAGTAACATACATGAAATAACAGACATCTTTTTTTTTCATATATTTGATGAACGGGAACACGAAGTGTAGTGTAGTGTAGCAACGTAACTCTGCCTACAACCAGGGGAGTCAAATCCCAACAGGGGACCAACTTCAGCACAACACCGGCTCTGACTAGTGTAACCACCTGTCCCGGTTTTTCCTGACTGTCCCGGATTCTCACGGATTGTCCAGGGAAATAAAAAATTCTCCCAGGACACTGAATATCTCGTTTTTTCTATATGATGTGTAAAGCGTTTTTGCATGCGTCTCTGCACGACCAACCAACTATTGTTTTGTTTTGTCTCCTGCAGACCATCATAAGTATCGTGCTGCAGAGAGGAAGCTGTATGGAGTTGAGGGAAGCAGCACTTTCTTGGAATGTATCCCTAAATCTCTTCAAGCCAGGATCACCTGGACCTTCCAGAAACAACCTCAGAACCCCCGTGAAGAAGTAAGAGAGTATTGGTTATTGGTTATGACTTTGTCTGCATTCTCAAAAATAAATGTGTCAGAAATGAATTTCTCAATAATGTGCAATGAGTGTAAATAATAGTTCAGTGTACCAAAGTAAGACATTTAGAGAGAGGTCTTTCACTAATAACAGCCTCCAATCAGAATAGTTTTTGTGCAGCATTCTGAACATACACTCCAATTTCAATGAAAATGTGTTCTTTTCTAGATGCGTCTAGATGACCGCGTCCTCCAGACTGACAGGGGCCTTCTGTTTCGTCGTGTTTTAAAGAGAGATATCGGCCTCTACCAGTGCCATGCTATGGAACATGGCTTTACACAAACCTTGCTAGGAATCACCTTAGAAGTTGTACCCTCGACAACCTCCTCGGTTTCCAACTTACCCTGTGACGCCTCTGTCCAATTAGACCCCCGCAGTGGAGGTGGACCTTCAATGACCAATCAAAAGCTTTGGTACCGGGACTTCATGCAGCTGGTGGACCATCCTAATTTAAGTACAGTTGACCAAATTTGCGAACAGGTTTGGGCACGTAAAAATACTGGCACTGACCAGGTGGATAAGACCTTTGCTGCTCCACGGAAGGGTGCCTCACCTCCAGGCCCTGCTGTGCTTCCACCCAAGAAGAAGTGGAAGCATCTGCAGGAAATAAGGAAGGGGAGAAACCGTCGGACCCACGATGGGAAGCCAAGCCCCCGGGCACCTCGTAGTGCAGGGGAATAATAACACAAATGAACAGGGTAGTGGGAGAAAGACTTATCCAGAAGAAAGACTTTACTCTTGAAGGTGTTCACATGTGCAGATACACTCATTCTCATAACAACACATACAGGCACAAGCACACACGCACAGCACTCAGTCTATAGTATATATTTATCCAAGGATGTTCCCACCCTAACCCTAACCCTAACCGTATATGATACCCCAGATTCTCAGTCCTCATTCCAATGGCTAGCTACTGCATGTGCGGCCTTATTGCCACTAATTCTGCACAATCCCTTCACAGACCTGGCTGCTCAAACAAATCAGAGGATACTTTTTCAATTTAGACTCTCTTTCTTTAAGCCTGAACAGAAGTTCTGAGGCCGTTCACACACGGCTGGAAAATCATATTTTTCTCTTACTGAAATGGGGCAGCTCATGTCAAAAACTTTTATTGGTAAAGATTCTTTATTAACAAAACAAAAGACAACCATTCAATACTAAATAACAAAAATCCCACCTAGCATTTCAGCTAGCATTTGTGACAAGACCAACAGCAATGGGGGTTGCAGCATACAGAAACACCATACAACTTCATTTCTACAAAAAAATATTACCACTAATGTCAAAATGATCACTGAAATAAACATTCATGCTTGGCTTGACTGCATTAAGGTATTTGAGGCTGCCAAAGTCACTAGGCTGCAACAGCCTGTTGCATATCCTTGGAGCTACAGAGATTTTACCTTGAGACTGTGATGTGGACGTTGTTAATGCCACTGTTTCTTTTTCGTCACACTTCTGTCATGTTTCTTGCATTTGGGAGAGTAGTTATGCTCCTTGTCCCTGAGCTGCTTTAGCCACCTTGCGTAGCATGGATGCTTACTGAGTGTTTTTGCTGGCTACAGTGCTAGTGGTGAGGATGCTGTCTGCAGCTGGCTCTTACTCATTCACATCGCATCACTAGTGCTCTTGTCCTGAGTGCTGACTGCTGACTGTTTTCCAAAATAATTAAGTATGGTCATGTTGAACAGTGGCTCCGATGCTGCCCATGAATGTTTTGTAAACAACCTGCCCCTTATACCTGTAATTGGCTGGCATTGGCACATTGTCTCCAATTATTCTGTTGGTTTAAAACAAGTCTTGATAGGAATATTGACTGTCTGTGAAGGCTGTGGTAACACTACTATATCACCAGGACTTTTGTTGGGTATCCAAGTTTGCCCAAAACATCCCAGCTCCTGGTGGGATGTAGTCCGATAGCGTAAACGTACATTGTCTGGATTAAAATACTTTTTGTTGGCGATGAAACCAGGACAGTCCCAAAGAGTAAGCTTTTCTATTTTTTTTCAAGCAAGCATCGGAAAACTGTGGAACCAATCAGCATGTTGCAGAAATGGTTATATTATGAAGTTGCTTTTTAAGAGCTTCCTCAGGTAGCCAACACACTCTAAAATACAGTCACAATGAGAGTGCAGTCCTCTCTATCCAGATATAATGATACTGCATTACTGGTCCCAACCACTAGAAAAAAGGGGGTGAATAACTACTGCCATTCCATGATGACAGAGCAAGATGAGATGTCACACATTTAAAGCGAACACTGGGGTAACATTTCATGTTTGGTGCACACAACATAATTTAAGCCCAATTTTGGCATTGTTGGCAGTCAGGCATTTGCAAGCAATTGCATGCAATTTCTGAGCATCTGTAACATTCTGCAACTCTTCGCCATGTCCTAGGGTGCCATGATGCTAAGATAAACATATTAGAATTTTTCTGCAGTCCTAGAACTGAACATTAATCAATTTGATGCAGCGAGAAATAGATATGCAACAGCTGCTTTCACTTCTGAGATGGAGATCAATGTAATGAACTGAATATCAACCAGTGAAGGTGATTTTGAAATCTGATATTCAAACATATATTTGTTGCTTAATATATTTAGGAATGGCTCTACAACATATCATTTCTTTTTCTTGTTCATGTCTGCATAAAAATGTGCTAATATTACATGCAGTGCTTCTGTAGCTGTATGATTTATAGTTTCTTATCACACATCCACCATCCCCTCAGAATACCAACGACTTGCTGCAGCATCCTAAGTAGTGTAGTGCGGCCTTGCTATGGCTTGCATTAGTTTTGGACTGCTGTGATCGTGTTTGACATTTTACGACATGACTGAAATGTTGTGTAATGTGCCCTGGGCATGAACAAGTTCTGTTTGTTTTTATGAGACATCTTTAATACCAAAAAATGTGAAATGCATCTGAATGCAACACAGAAAAAATATTTTACATCATCCAAATCATCCAAAACAAAACCTCAGTGAATTTCATTTTGAGCAGTATTCAATGTCTTGTGAATAAACAAGAGAGAGAGGTTTAGAACATGTTGGTGTGGCAGGGAATAAACTGGAATGCATATATATATATATATATATATATATATATATATATATATATATATATATATATATATATATAAAGCATGATTCTTAGAGGTACTTCAAGATCTTTCTCTTTGACACTCCTTTTGGTATGAATGCTTGTCATACTTGTCATCTCTTCGACGATTTGTACGATAAGGTCTTCCTTCTCTTTGTCTTTAGTCTAATTTCTCTCTGTATATTATCTATAATGAAACTGTGTTTGTTGTCTGTGCTTTCATGATATATGTGGCCCTAGTGTCTATTGTCTGTACACCCTCTGTTTAGCAGTTTACTTGTGGTAGCTTATACAACATCCATGTCAAAGAATAAAAACTGAGCTTGTGAGATATGACGTGCATTCATGAAAACCCAATATGTTTTTTCATGGTATGTGAGTGCATTTTAGATGTATCGAATCATTGTCGTTATTTATCTAGCTTCTTTTTAGAGATGTAATTAACTCTGTAATGCAAACTGGCAGGACCTGACTGGCTGACTCCCTTAAAGGGATACTCATTTTGACAACACATCTGGGATTAAAAACAAAGTTTAAATATATGGAGGAAGTGCCTGTATATACATGCACGTCTAAATTTAAATCATAGAACCTTGTTGTTTCACTAAATTGAGAATAAATGCATTAATCTGTGGTGATGTCAAATATACTGGAGTCTCCCTTTTGAGCCAGCAGCTGTTTTAAAATTGCATGACTAGTCTTAGTAGCTAATGCATTTGACAATGGCGGAAAGAGCAAGAGAAAGAAAGCACAATGTTGAATATGATTATAATTTCTACGTATTTATGTGCAAAATTAAGATGATGGATTTTTATTTTTCTCATACATGTAGATTTACATTTTTATTGTTTATGTTCTGCTGAAAATGTCTCATGTTCTACGTTTTTGGACATTACAGCAAATGAGAAAGCTTCTTCTGAACAGTGTCCAAATAGAGTATTTGATGTCACAGTCCTTCAGTCAACATGTATGTTGTATCCCATGCTATGTGATGCACACACCACGTATGCTCATCAGGAGATGTTTTTGTAAGCTTACATGTATGTGTATGTACGGAAAAATGTAAATGCACAAACATGTGATTTGTATGCGAGTGTGTGTGTGTGTATGCGAGTGTGTGTGTGTGTGTGTGTGTGTGTGTGTGAGGTCTGGATTTAATGACAAAGACAGTGTAGTGGAATATATGTGTGAGAGAGTGAGAGAGAAGTTTAAAGATCGAAGGCCAAAGTTAATGTGGTACACTGTAATACTCTTAGAGGTTGTTGTGAAATGTCATGTCAGATTGTTCTTGATTAACAATAAAAATATTGAGTTACTTGAAAAATCCTGATCAGTTTTGTAACATGGTATATGATAATCATTATCAATCAAGGAATTTATTCTGGAAGTCCAACATTTTAAGACGGAAATGTCCATGATAATGTGAGGAGATGCTGGATTTCTCTTTTTCTGTCAAGTGGATATTTTATTGGAATGTTTAAAACTCTTAAAATAACTTGTTAAATTCAATTAACATTGTTATGGAAACAATTCATACATAACTGAGTTGTGTTAAAACTAATTGATCAGGTTGTGTTGAGTTAATTAAACAGGCACTAACCTAACTAACCTACACTAACCCACTACTATAACTCAGTTCGATAATGTTGTTCGATGATGTTCAATAATAGTTCCAACTTTACATTCTTCAATAAACAGTACGTAAATTGTTCTACAGCAAATACGTTTGTTGGTCTTACTAAACCTAGTTATGTCAATGCAGTTAAGTAAGCACACTCTTTAGATTTCAAACACTGAAGAGACTGAAAATGAACACAGCCAAAAAAAGTTGCATTATTACATTTGTACGCCTGTGAATACCTCAAGGGTTAGTTTGGATTATTATTTTTTAACATACCTACCTCCACTTGAGAGCGGGGGTGTCGGAGCGGCAGCAGCGATTGTTGGAAGGGTGGGGTAGTAGCGCGCGACAGACGGAGGGGGTGTCGGAGCGGCCCACAGTGCCGCGGTCCCTCTGGCATGTGCCTAAATGCCAGACCACCCAGTCCGTCCCTGGCCACAGATAAGTGCCAATTGTTTAGTTGTCAGAATATTACAGATGGCCAGGGACACACACAGACGACAGATGTTGAGAGTTAAAGTAATTTATTATCTGCTGTTATCTTTAGCCAGGTAGCTAACAGGGAGTCTTCTTCACAGAAGCGAGTCAGAGAAACAGTCCACTGGTCGATCAGCCGGGGCAGAGACAGGATGGGGTCAGAAATGGAAAGCAGTTTTGAGAGGGAGTACAGGTGAGTAGGGGTCAAAGCTCTGGCAGGTCCAAAGGCTGGGTGGCTGAAGAAAGCTGGAGAGAAGAGCAGAGATTTGTAACAAAGCAGGTCAGATTCGAGTGGTAAAAAACAGAAGTAAGTTCCGGCGAGTCATGCGAGAGTGCAAAGGCAATCTGGCAATGAACTAGAGGCTGGATGACTATAAATACTCCACTGACTGGATCCAGTCATTGGCCCGAGCAAAGCAGGTAAGTGAAGCTCCTGATAGGATGGGGATCCACAGGGAGTCATCATATCAGGTAGAGAGGAAGAGGGACAGATACTCAGAGCAAATCTTTGCTCTGATAGATCACTTTGATAGATCACTGTAAGATGAAATAAGTTGGCATGTCTCCAAAAAGAAAATATACAAACTCATTGCCTTAAACTAAATGAGCAATATAACCTTGGTTAATTATGCACAAGCAACTTGTTTGGTTTCTTGTCTGAGCTTGTTTTAATATGAGTTTATGAAACTTGAATGCTCTAAGTTCATAGAACTTGAATTAACTTGGATATGATGATTTTATAGTGCTCAAACTTGAAAATAGTGAGTTCACAACACTTCAGTTAATTTGGATATTATGATTGTAGAGTATTCAAATAATCTTGAATATAGTGAATTCACAGCTTTTGAGTTACCCTGGATATTAGGATTGTACAGTTCTTACATTACTTAACTATTACACTGTTACTTCATTTGCAATGATGACCAGATAATTAATGTCATCAATTTATTTAAATATGCACAGAATACTAAGACGCAATAAGATTGAATAAGAATAAGATTTTCTAGGCACGAGTCCCATATACATTTTATATATATAGATTATACATTTTACAATAGACTGTATGTAAAAGATGAATGAAGTCTTCCGGTACCAAAAGTAGGCCAATGTGTAAGAGCACAGAGCTTCTATACCATACCCCCACTTTGGCTGCTATTGGACAAGGTCGACCACAGCACAGGCTGAAAATGTCATGGAAAAGTCCTGCAAATTGATTTCAGGTTGGGAGTGGAAATCCTGTTAAAGTCTGATTATTTCACTTGGTTTTGTGCTAAGTGTGCATAGTGAGTGCATGTCTGTGTGGGTGTGAGTATTTGCAGTTTCACCATCCCCAGGAAAACTAGTGGTAACATGGGTGTGGAGAAGGAGTAAGACTGTACTGCAGAGAACCCAAATACAGCAGATGATGACAGACAGACACAGGCTGCAATATCACAGTAAAATGTAAAAAACATTTAAAATTCAGCAGGCATTTATTTGTGTAATGATTTAAAGTGCTGGAACGAAGCTGCTGTGTCCGTGTCATGGTGTAAGACATGCTGCAGCTCACACACACACATACATATATATAGTTATCATGTAGTATATATGGCAGTGAGGCTAACACCAATGGTATCCGTGTGGTGGGCATGAATAGCGATCCCTTGCCACAATTATGTGGCTTTGTGACGGCTTTAAGGAACTGATATTACCATGAAAATTGGTACACTGACAGAGACCTCTGATGTTTGATAGGGGCATAGACCATGGGGGGCCAAAATGCAAAAGTAGTGCACCCTAGAAATTTTGACCAATCCCCAAAAGGATTTTTTTTACTTTGTCGTGCGCAATTAAAAATTGGTATGCAAATACATCCAAAAGAGATATCCAAAAAGACCTGATGACCATAACCCGACAGGCAGTCAGCCATTTTGATTTGAATTTTTGGATTTTAAAAACATCTCCTCCAAGGGGATTAACCCATTTGGCTTCAAATTTGTTACAAATCATCAATGGACCAAGCTGAGAAACTTTTATGTACATAATTATTAGTCAAAGTCAAAGGGCGTGACCACTAGTCCATGACAAAGTTTGGTTATTCATCATTAATATTTCAAAATGCTATTCTGGGAAGGCAGTTCATCATAAAAGTTTCAAAATTGCTGAACATGATTGCATTGTATGCCTGAATAGCCAGGTAATGGCCTTGTCAGTCAGCATGAGTAAATCTCTCTAAAACGCCACTTTGAAATTTAAAAAAAAATCCAAAATTTTCAAGTTGTAGGCTTATCGAATGATGGAAATTACAAGTGGAATGAAGTTGATGAGGTCAATTATGTAGGATTACTACATGTAAGTGTAAAACCTTGACACTTCCTGTCACCACTCGGGAGTGAGGTAGGAAGTTAATATATCCTAATATAAAATCTCTTAATATATCAGGCTATTCAGGCAGGAGCCCTCATAATGCCCAGCAGTTTTCAAGGTGCCATGATCAAGTATGTGGGCGTGAGAGCTGAGAGTGTGAAAAAAAATCACCACATTTTGACACATCGTCGCAACCACGCCCTTTGACCTAGAAATCATTTTGACGTGTTGGTCACCATAGTCTCTGGATGATCTGATTGACATCAATCAGGTTACAGCCCTAGAAACAGCTCTTTCTAAAAGTATGTGTTTGACGCCGGGGAATACAAAGCCAGCTGGAACCCTGCAACAAAAAAAGAAGCTGAGTTTCTCCCTAAGTGTTTCCCTTGTAGGACAGAATTCTTCTGCTCTTGCATTGAGGGATGGATGGGCATACCTGACTGCTGTCCAACTCAACTCAACTTTATTTGTTTTAAGTGCCAGTTCATAACAGCTGTTATCTCAAGGTGCTTTACAAAGAGAGCAACAATATATCCATAGTAAAAAAAACTGTCTTTAGACCCTCGCAAAGGCTGAGGAACAACTCCCAAGAAAAAAAAACCCTGACAGGGAAAAAAAGGAAGCCTGAGGAAGAAACCTCAGGGTGAGAGACAGAGGAGGGGATCCTCATCCAGTATGGACAGACGGGCACAAGCAAGACAGTACAGAGAGACTGAATCAGTGCAGAGCAGAATGCGGGAAGAGCCGCAGCGGGAAGAGCCAGCTTGAGGGACGAAGTCCAGGACTCAGCTCAGCATCTATGGAATCCACATAGCTTAGCTCGTCTTCTTGCTCTCTCTCTCTGTTTGTTTCCACTGCTTTTCTCTTTCAGGTCACGTCCACACACTTCTGACTCTTCAGCCAGGTAAGGACATGGCAGAAGTAGATTACGGTGTAATACTTATCTTCTTCCAGTCCCCTGCAATGGCTCAACCACATACACAGGACTGTCTGGGACTTCTCTTGCTTTGACGACATGGATCACATCTTCCCAGTAGCTACACAGTTTTCCAGGACCACCTCTGGGTGTGCGATTTCTCACTAGGACAGGTGTGTCAAACCAATTTCACAAAGGGCAGTGTGGCTGCAGGTTTTTGTTCCAACCAAGCAGCAACCAACCCAGTGTCATAGAAAAACGTACCCTGGATACGTTGGTCCACAGTGCAAAATGTAGAGGAGTTACAATAATGGCCCTTAAATTGTGAAACTGCTACATTTTTTCTGCCTAATGTTTTCCTACAGCGTTGTGTCCAAGTCATGTGACTTTCAAGATCTGGGCTGTGAGAACAAAAAACATGGTGGACATTTCTCACATTTTGAGCAGAAGTCGAGTTCCTGTATAAAAATACATTTAGGTTACATATCTAGCGAGAAATATATATTTTATTTTCATAATATTTACTCAGTGAATTACATAAGCTCTTGCTTGCTCCCCTTTGCAAAGATTTTTGTGATAAGGTGGATAACGTGGAACTGCAACGTTTTGGATGCTGCTAACGCTTCGCATTAGCTGTGTGGTGATCATAGATCACCCGTTCTCATCTCAGCGTGTAAAATACCGACTATTTGTCACGCCCCTATACGTCTCATACTGACAAACAACTAGGCACTCTTAACATCTGTTAATTGGCGCTGTCGAGTTATCTCTTATGGAAACTGCTCGTGGCAGTCGGAGACGCTAAGAGCAGAGGCTCCAGCTGTCTATTCATGTCAATGATAACCGGGTCACGCCGAACAAAGGATCCTCTGCCGGGAAGTGTTTTCCCACCTTTTCCCACTTTAGATTATTTCTTTTATTACATCGCCAACATTTCTCAATACAAACATATCAGTATCACTGAATTATCAATAATAATTCTGTGCCGTTCGCTGCCTTTCACAGCAGAGACACACAGTCGCTGTCTGCGACTCAGTCTGCGACATGGAGCCAGTGTTTACTATTTGCAGATTAAGAGAGGAATCGACACTAAACTAATGAAGCGTCCAAAGTGTAGGGCTTCTACAACTGCTCTTATGACTGACAAAAACTCAGGAACCGAAACTCTTGAAGAGATATCCCCTTAACCATTTACTATGGTTTATTACGCTTTCACTCTGAGAAAACACCAATTCCCACTTTTTCATGACGTACGATGCAGCATCCACTCTTACACTACTACTAAGACATGTAAATGTTTATGATTTATAACGTACCGTGTCACATTTGATAAACATACATGACATGGTTATACATATTTCTTTGAATATTGACCGGAAAGAGGTTTTCTTAACCCTGATGAAAAGCCTTACTAAATGAACTACATTGCAATCTCAATTACAATACACACTCATGTGCTCCACCATTTTGTTTGTAGTTTTAATGTGCCTGAGTCAGAATGGAGGAGGGGAGAGAAAAATACCTTTCCCTTGAAGTTTCCTCCTCGTTTTGGACTATGTTGCTTGTTAGAAGGTCTTGTATTAGGATCTGCTGCCTCCATGTTGATAGAACCTTCCCAGAGCAACTTTTGCTTCCCCAAGAGTCTACGGAGGCAGAGTTCTGAGGGTCTGTTTAAGTTCAGACCCAAGAGCATCCAGCATGCTGAGTTTCGGACTCCTACTACATTTGGAAGTGTCTGAGATGGCCACACACAATTGAATGACAGGTCTAAGGGTGACATGATGGCATCCCTTCAGCAGATCCAACCCAGTCTCATAGAAAAATGTACCCTGGATACGTTGGTCCATAGTGCAAAACGTAGAGGAGTTACAATAATAATAGTTACAATAATTAGGGATAATATCCCTAAGGGGCAGCTGTATTCTCTCTCTGGGCCAGAGAGGGAAGCCATAAAAGAGTACATTGAAACGTCACTGAAAGCAAGAGTTAATAGACCCTTGTCCTCAGTGGCTGGGGTGGGATTTTTCTTTGTGTAAAGAAATAAGGAACCCTGTGACCAAGTATAGACTACAGTCCTCTCAATGTGTTTACAATAAAGAACTAATACTCTCTCCTACTCATGACCCCGGTTTTTGACCAGTTACAGCAGACGAAAATTTTCTGCAAGCTGGACCTCTGAAACACTTATAATTTGGTGAGAATATGGCGGGGGATGGGTGGAAGACGAGGTTAAACATCCCATCTGGATGTGACCTGGGCGGGTCAACCTAAGGGTCTCGTATAGGTGGTTCTTGACAACGCGACCCGCGGCCTCACACCACAGGATATCTTGAGATGACAGCCACTTATGCACCAGATTTCAGGACAAGAGGGTCCCCCATGCAACTACATCAGTGAAAACAGAGACGTGAGGCTCCAGTTATCAACACTTTTCTTGGCTACATAGCAACATAGAGAGAGTAAACATGGCCATGGAGGAACTGTGGGAAGGGGGGCTGCCACCCAAACCAACGATAAATCTAATGAGCGGCATGTTACCTGTCCTGAGAGTGAGGGTGACACACCACGCTTGCTCCCGGAGTGGATACCTAGTCTCACACACACACACACACGTCCCTGGTTCCTGATGCCTAGCTACACACACACACACACACACACACACACACACACACACACACACACAGAAACACACACACAGGCACTGCAGGGAGTGTCCACCACAAACAGTGAGGTGCCCGTTACCACTACAAAGGTGGGGAGATGTGCGCGATGGACCTGAATCCAGCGATCACAGTTTGTGGGAGTTCACGCAGTCCTCGGAATGTTCAGCGTTCATGTGAATCATATTCATACATATGACACTGTCACAGCCATCCTGGTTTACTTCCACAGTCAGGTTTAACAATGGCGTCTGGCATGTCACGCCGTCACAAATGGTCCCTGCTCATACAATAGATAGTTTAAGAACAGACTCAACCCCAACAGTAACTCTCATTACAATGAGTACTACGCAACAGATGCATCCTCAAACCCGCCGTAGTCCGACTGTCCGACTAGTCCTGACTAGTCCGACTGAGCAGCGTGATGTTCAACCCTGATGTTAGAGGCACTCTTAAATTTGGACACAGGTCGTCACTGGTCTAGGAGTATGGCGATGTAGCGCCTACCTCTCCAATAGCCAGGAGGGAGGCAGACATCTGAGGCGACACCCAAAGCATGTGTCTAACTTGCCAGTGAGAGTGGCTTTATAGGGGGAAAGCTACCGACAGATAGCCACCGGCATGCTGCGGAAGGGGCGGGTCAGCAGTGAGCGGAGCTACGATGGCTGCCAGGGGGTAACTGCAGTGAGAGCTGCTGGTTAAACGGACATTATGAATATTTAGTCATGCCCTTTGGGTTAACCAATGCCCCTGCTGTATTTGATGATTAATGTGATTTAACGTGATTAACGGGGTACAAAAGGATTTCTTAGATCATTTTATTTAAATGCATTTAGATGATATTTTAATCTATTCGCCCGACCTTGAAACTCACAAACGTCATGTGACCCAGGCGGCCTTAGACAATTAGACTATCAGATATATGTAAAGGCAGAGAAAATTGAGTTTCATGCCCCCACCGTCTCCTTCCTACGCTTCATTGTAGCCTCTGGAATGGTTAAGATGGATCCAGCAAAGATTAAGGCAGTAGCTGGTTAGCCGACTCCTCATAGCCACAGAAAGGTGCAGCAGTTCCTTGTATTTGCAAATTTCTACCGGCGGTTTATAAGGGGTTTTAGCTCAATCGTGGCTCCGCTTACGTCTAAGAAGGTTCGGTTCTCCTGGACCCCTGAAGCACATTTCAGGGATCTGAAAACATGGTTCACCAAAGCGTCCACCATGCTGACCCCTGCAAACAGTTCATGGTGGAAGAAGATACATCCAACGAAGGACTCTGGGCAGTTTTGTCCCAAGGAGCGGAACAGGAAAGGAAAATTCATCTCTGCGCCTTCTTGTCCAGGCGGTTGCCCAAGGCGGAGAGGAACTATGACATCGGCAACCGGGAGCTGCTGGTGGTAAAAGTTAGAAGAGTGGAGGCACTCGTTAGAATGCTCACAGATATCATTTATAGTGTGGACTGATCAAAAAGCTAGAATACCTGAAAATTGCTAGAAGATTGAGATAGGTGTGTGCCAAGTGGGTGCTATTTTTTAATCGCTTTTTAATCTCCTTTGTCTTATAGGTTGGGGTCCCACAATACAAAGCCGGATGCACTGTCCCAGATATATGACCCTGAACCAGTTGCCGAGGACCCGGAGCTCAACCTTCCATGAACATGTGTGGTTGGAGCAGTGTCCTGGCAGATAGAGAAAGAGGTGAAGTAGGCAAATGATGAGAGCCTTGAGGATGCCTGGGGAATTGATTGTTTGTCCCCATGGAGTTGTGACCTCAGGTGATTCACTGGGCTCATGCCTCACTTGTCTCTTGTCATCCAGGAGAGCGACAGACAATGTTTGTCGTCTCTATAAGATTCCGGTGGCCCGCCATGGAGCGAGAGGTCCGTGTGAACGTGGAGGCATGCTCGATCTGCACCAGGAACAAAACCACCCCCGGGAAAAAGATGGGACTTCTGCAGCCCCTCCCTACTCCCTCCAGACCCTGGTCAGACATCTTTCTAGATTTTGTTACAGGGCTCCCAGTCTTGCAGGGCCCACAAAAATTCTCACGGTGGTGGATAGATTGTCGAAAATGGCCATTTAAGTGTGTATACACTTACGACCCCCCAGTGTTTCGAACCAGGAAGCGAAATTGACGGTGCCTTCAGCTTGTGCCAGCCGCCCGGCAGATTCTACTACTTCATGGAGAGCAGGCAAAACATGCTGCAGATCTAAAAAGACATCCAGCTCCCTGTAACCAGTCTAGACAGGTGTGGTTGTCTCCTTTATTTTATTTCTTATTCTTATTTGCTTTTGTGTTTTGTGTTTCAAACTGCTTTCAAAATAAAGAAAAGTATAATGAAGAAATGCAGTTTCTGTGAAATTTTAAATATGGATTGAGAAATTGGCTCTAATGTAACGACGTCAGCTAAAATCTTGCAGTGCACCAAACCAGCTCGGGTCCTCTCTGTACTTTGCCATACAAAACACAAGTGCTTTATGATGATTATCCGTTCAACACTGGATATATCAGAAATCAGACAAACTGATGCTGTAGTTTATTGCAAATAGAAGTTAATATCATCTAACAGACCCACTGATAGCTGAACTGTGGCAGAAATAGATTTCTTCAAGTAATGGTTTGAGACTGTTACTGCAAAAAGATGAAACACCAACTCATTTTTGGATAACTGAGCAAATTAAGGGTGAATGACGTAAGTCATACTATGAAAAAAGAAGAGTTTATTTGTCATTGTTAGCAAACCTCACACACTTTCAGGCTGTTAAATTACATAGACATTCTACAGGATTTATCACTACTGAGTTGACAAGAAGGTTTTGTCAAAAGTTCAAAGAGGGAAATGTATAAACAACAATGGAACTGTTACAACTGGAAAAGTCAAATATATATTATGCCTCTTGGTTGCGTCCCATTAGTTGGACATAGCACTATAATCCAGAATGTGTCCCAGGAACCTCTTAGCCTATCCTGTAGGGATGACACAAAAACAAACAAGAATCAGGTTTTAAACAATGGTCATTCAGTAACACTGGATTGTATTAATGCATATCTATTTCAGGTAAGCAGCCTTTTGAGTCTGGATTTAAAAATATAGGAAGGAGCTCTCTCCACAGGTGGGCTGTTCATAAAGGTGGGCTGTTGTCATAAAGACAGTCTGGCTGTTGTCACATAACATGTAATTTTAACACAGTTAAGTACTATATACAGTTCAATGCCCCTGCTTTTTCTGCATTCTTTCTTAGTACAGATATAACGGTTCCCACTCAAGTTATGGTGTTTTTATCATAAGTCTATATTGTAATGTAATTTCTGCTCTTGGTTTATACAAATCTTACATGAATGATACTTCTGAAACACGTTTATAATTTTTGCTACCACCATCTTCTGCTGCAGTCTCACCTCTTCCATTGTTGCATCCCAAACCGCTGGCATTTCCAATTCGATCCATCCTTGCTCCAAAGCAGCTAGAAGCCCGTTTCTTGCTGGTTATCAGCAAGTCCTGCAGGCGGTTCCTTTGACTAGTCCTGCTGTTGCCCTCAGCTACAGATTGAGATCTTTCTGATATCCATGGTTCTTGGTCCTCCTCTTGATTCTGGCTCCATTCATGACTGGACTGGTTTTGTTCAGGCTCTTGGTTTGTTTCTACATAGTCAGCTTCAGAGATCCCTTCTCTGGGTTCCTCAACCAGTATCTCCTCAAAGCGCTCTAGTAAAGCCTGATTATGGACAAATGAAGATAGTTTACACTCAATTGTGTTGCCTTCTATTTGAAAAAGAAAAAAAAGTGAATCTGTAAATATAAAATGAAATCATTATTCTGACCCAAAAGTGTGTTTATCAGATATTCTCATTAAGGGAGTGTGTGAGTGTATGAATTTGATTTGAACTGTCAAAATGTCACAGTGTAACTCTCCTGATAATTTAACTGATTTTGCCACTCAGTCCTTCAATTTACTATTTTATCTACTTTTTATCCATAGCTACTCACATTTGAATTAAGTTAATTGAGTTAAATTTAAAATTTGAATTTCTTTTAGGCTCAACTGCATGAGATGTGGACACAGCAGGTAAATGTGTTGTTTTTGACCGAAGACTACACAACACACTCCCTGTATCTAACTGATGATTTATCTAACTGATGATCAAAAAAATGAAATAAAGACAACCAGGGATAATGACGGGAGAAGCAAATGGCTCCTTACCTTGAGTTGAGCTAGGTTATTCGTGGAAGATGGGCGACCCAGGAGGTGGCTGCTAACTATCATTTGCTGACATAGCAAGGCCAATAGGCCCCACAGGACTGTAATCCTCATATTATCCTTCTCTTGCTGCTATGGGCATGTAAGTCTGCACCAAGAATTTATATACTTGCCAACACATACACACTCACACATACGCCATCATGCAACAGACATAAGTGTCAGAGGTTTATCATTTTGTAGATCACCTCAAGAGCATTCTGACACCTCTGTATGATACGGAAGCTGGTCAGTTGCTTTAAGTGGTGTTGGTGGTAGGTGATATGTGCACACATGCAAGCGTGTGTGTGTGTGTGTGTGTGTGTGTGTGTGTGTGTTAGTTACATCACTGGACAACAGTGGCATGAGCTGGGGAGCCATCTTGGAACTCTGAGCCGAGAAGTGGTGTGTATTGATACGACTACATTATTCACTATGCAAATACTTAACATTCTCCACACTCCTGACCCTGAAAAACACCATAGTAGGTTAACACTGCTGCTGCTGGGTCACAGGGGAGTTCCAGGATCCAATTACAAGACAGCAACAACGTTAAATGCTGTTTATATAAATTATATTAATAATCAGTAATGTATACATTTGGAAGAGTGATTTATTACATATTCTTTTTTAATGTAGTTGTAGTAATCTAGGTTTAATCTTAATTTATCATAAAGACTCAAAGCAGATTACTTGATTCCTAATCAAATTCAACCTACTTCAACTTTTATGATCAACAATTAATATTATATTATCTGATTATATAATATGATTATTTCTAGTCACTAGTCTGCAAACAGAGAGAACATGCAAACTTCATACAGAAAAGGCCCTCGATTTGACAAGGATTTGAGGTGGGGGATGTTGTCATTCCCTCAAGTGAAGCAGAGTGAACTCAGAGGCAGAGTGATGTGCTAACAGGTTTCATTTCGCTGCCTCAACACAGAGGGACAAAACAACAGGCTATGAAAGTTAACTCTCTTGTCCCCCAAGGAGCTCACGGTAAAACACTGACTGTACTTACACTTCAAACTCACACTAACTCAAACTCACTACACTAACTCTGACTAAACTGAAGATCACTCCAAATGGGAGGAACTTACTAACTAAAACAAAAAACACTTCACCAAGGGGAGGGATAACTCCAATAAAACAATAAGAAACAAAAGATGTCTGTCCTCAAGAAGACTTGAGGACAGAAGCTCAAATGGAAGGATCTTTCAGAGATGGAAGGAATTAAGATCAGCTTCATTATCAGACCCCCTACGATGTTCTTCCCACACTGGCTGCAAAACCAGCTTGTCCCAAGGCCGCTATACCTGGAAACACAACCAGGTTTTGCGACAACTGGCGATCATCCTGGTGGGAAGGAGAACGACTAACAATGCTCTCCCTCGCTCAAGACCAGGACAGACGAACAACACTCTGAGCAGGGCAACTCCCAGCAAAGTCATCAGCAAGAGTAGACGCAACCCTCTTAGAGGACTAAGGACTCAAGAATGCTGGTTGACTTAGACCAGAGACTATTTCTGCCTGAGATAATTACAACTTACCTCAGGCCAGCTCCAGCTCCTCCTCCTTGTCACCTCCGGTTAGCGTAACTTCCCGCTGTATGCCAACAGCACTGCTTCTGTTGTTACTCTATCTCTATTCCTATCCTTAGTGTCTTTTCCTTGATTTCCCACCATCTAAATATCCTGTGAGAGTTACTCAAGTATCCATCCATCCTGTTTTTCAGGTCCTGTTCTCTTCCCGACCTGCTTTCTACACCACTTCTGGTGTCTTTCTATCACCCTTGCTCCAATTAGCGTGGTTAGCAACGGCCTCCCATTCTGCTTCTCCTGTCCCTCCATCCTGCTCAGTGTGCCATATGTTTAGCGACTCCCCTGCCTCCTTTAGTGAGGGTGATATGTGTAAGTGCTGTAGTTTATTGGTTAGATTGGAGAACAAAACCAACAGCCGCAGTTAGCGATTAGCAATTATAGAGCCTCCGAATTTAGATCCCCTTAGCTCCCCAGCGGGTTCTCCCGAGCAGTTAGGAATACAGAGACGCTGGGTGACTGTCAGAGGGAAATGTATTTCTCGCCAAAGCCTTCCAATATGTTCTCCCCATTCGGCAACACACCCACTGAGGACGGAAAAATGGATTTGTGTCAAATGTAAACCTCCCAACATGCTTTTTTAAATTTTTTATTTAGAATACCTGGGATATTTTGGGAAACGAACCTTAGCTGTCACATTAGAATACAAAGAGTGATTAAGAAAGATATTTTCAGCTGTATGCTTGAGGATTTCTTCAAGCAAACATCCCTGATCAAATGACTACAAGGTCACCACAAAGGACTTAAGATTAGGCAATATAACTAACAGAAGTGAAATCATGTATTTACACATTCAAGAGGAAATGCGTGAATTAAGTCTTTTAGTATCAGCTTGTCAGAAATAATTTCGATAAAGAAATTACCTGTGAAGTGCATAAAATTAAACATTAAAAGGGTTCCTAACTTCCATCGAGGAACACTGGCAGCAATTGGGCACCTCTGTGAGAATCCACAGTGCCACATTTCTACTTGCCTTGTCAGGTCAGGAAGAAATGCCTTTCCCCATCACAGCAGAAGGGTGCAATATAATCTAATATTAAGCCTACTGTGCGACAGAAGGACCAAAAGTAAATCTGAAAAAACAAACAATTGCTTCAAACACGGTGAAATAGTGACACTTATCGGTGCACCATATTCATTACTTAACATATGAAAATACAACTCTTTAACAATAATCAACAAGACATACAAACCTGCAACTAAACACTATGCCTGTCAAACAAGAAACAACACTTTGAGTTAGCACATACTGTATATGTGTATTTGTATGCTCCTAACAGGGAGAAGGAAGAGACATTACATGGAAAACAGGTCCAAAGTTTCAGCTTTCCATGCTGTTAATGCGAGCTAGCACCTCCAGACAATACTATATCAAACTTTTCAAAACTAAACCCAACATGATCGACCAAGTCCAATGTGAACGTGCCCTGCAGTATCCAAAAATGAATGTGACCAAGGTGATTGAAGAGATATTTTATAAACCCCGTAGACAGAGAAGACAGAGAAAAAAATTCTTTTGGACTATTTAACTCACTCCCCCTCCTCCTTGCTCAGTCCACACCAGGTTTGGATCAACACGCTTCACTCAATTGCTGGATGGAGTAATATCTGAGGTCTCTGCTGCTCAGTGTGCACTATCATCTTCTTAGGGCTGGCATCCATGTTATGTATGGTTTCGCCTGAACTGCTTGGCGGCAGAGATTGCATAGTGTACACATGCACACACACATACACACAAGGAAAAAGCATCATGTTGACTCCTCTCAGGAGACTAGGACTTGTGCTTTTCTTTTAAGTTCCTTGTACTTTATTATTGCGTATGTGTTTGTGCATGCTTGTTGTTGAGCATGTTAAAGTGGCTGCATAGATCACTGTGTGGCTATGCTGACAAAATCAACAAAATGAATTTGAAAGAAATCCCATTCACAGGAACTCAGTTAATGAGTCAAAATAGAATTTCATGGGTAGCAGTATGGGATGCCGTTTGTAAAGCAGCTCATGCTGAAAATAACACCAATAGTTTGTTGAATTTAGCTTCACGCAATGTTTGAAAAAGTGCTGTGAATTTTTGAAAGTGGCTTTTTTGCACATCTACAACAACATTTGTTAAGTTACAATAATATATATTAAATCATATAATAATATAATATTAATATATTAATTATAAATACATTTAAATATATATATAATATATGAAATAGTTCAAAATATTAAGTGTTGCACCTAAATTTTAAATCTAAATGGTAAAACTAAAAACTGAATCAAAATATAAATTCTAAATATAAAATTATATGTAAATATATAAAAGATAGGCTGAAAGATAATTTTTAAAATGTAATAATTCATCCATTAGAAAGCAGCTTACAGATTGATACAATCAGACTCAGTTTGACTTTGATAAGAGACTTTGATATAAGTGACACTTCAGATGCAATTGCCCCTCAGGGATAAATAAAGTTCACCTGATTCTTCGGATAAGCCTTTCAGCCAAGTTGCAAAGCAACAATCCACAACAATTACGGAAAGAAGTTAAGTTACGTGAAGTGAAGTGAAGTTAAATTAGGTCCCAAGAAACTGAAGAAAATTCCAATGGAAAATTTCTTAGCTAATGGTGACATCGACACTAAAACAGACCTTGTGCTTGAGAAATGAAAAAAATATTTTGCAAATTCATTTTCAGGACATCTTTTTCCACCTGGCTGTGATAATTTGTTATTTTTAGTAGTATCTGTGATACAAAATGTATGATAGAGATGGCTTTATATATGCCAGGATATAGTGTAAATATAATTTTGAATAGAAATATTAATATAGATGATGCCAAAAGAGCTTTGGATAAAGCAAAACTGAAGAAGACATCTGGTATAGAAGGCATCCCAAATGAAGCCCTCCAATCTCCACACCTAAGTTTTCTTTTGGCTTTTTCAGACATTTTTTCAGACATATTGTCAGAATTCTATCATAATCTCACCACCACGGTATAAAATATGGTTTAAATCATTAAACCTATCCCAATTTCAACAAAAAAATATCCCAAAATACCTCTGAATTAGAGGCATTTGTCTTCTTCATACAGTTTATAATAGATAAATAATAATGATGAAGTTATATTCTAATGTACTGAATTATAGGCTTACTCTGTATTTATAGATGAAACAGTGTCTTGTTGATGATTAGAATGAAGCTAAAAAGAACTCTCCATCTATTGCTGGGGGCAGTAGTCCCACAGGTCCACCGCCTGCTGTGCCTCTGGGTATTGTTGCTGTACTCAGGGGGCTGTTGCCCCAGTTGTCCGGCTGGCTTCCCTACAATTGGGCACATGACTGGCCGGTGGCAGCAGTTACAGCAGTGCCCTGGACTCCTACCCCGCTGCCATCTCGGACCTTGTGCAGGGCAGCCGCAACTCTCACCCACGTTGGTGTCCTTTATCTCTGCTACCCACTGAAGCCTAGTGACAAACCATCTCTCACCACGTCTCATCTGCAGGCATGTATGCCCACACACACAGGCATGCATGTGCACCAAACCACACACACAAACACGCACACACACACACACACACACACACACACACACACACACACACACACACACACACACACACACAATGTCCCATCCATCCATCCACCACACACACACATTCCATCTAGACTTCTAGTTTCATTTCTAAAGCCTTAATTTCCTTCGGGATCAATAAAGTATCTTTGCACCCTTTGAAACTGGTATTGTTTTTCTGCAGATCTATTTTATTATTTCTTTGATGTGTTGTAAGCCATGTGTGATGGCTTATTTTCTTGGTGTCTTACAAGCCCATGCAAGCTCAACATACAGTGCATGCATGGCACGATAAAAAAAATCAATCAAATCAAATCAAATTAGATTAACTAAGTTAAAATGCTAACATAAGTCTAAATCTTTCTGGTGAAACTAAATATTTTGGTATATATCAGTAACCGGAAGTACCAAAATGACAGCTTGAGGAGGTCAGACTGCACCTCATGTCAACCCAAAGAAAAATTCTGGTTCTATTTCTATCTTTATGGGGAGCCCATACAAGCAACAAACTTATGGACCAGTTTAGCTTTAAAAAGCTCTTGTGCATGGATCAACCTCAGGTCCCACCTCCAACCTCAGGTTGGAGGTGGGACTCACTGAGCTCTATATATTGTACAGATGTAGATGTCTTGGATACTTACCACATAGAATGGACTTGAAGTGGTTGTTTGTGAATGCCACACTCTCCATCTTGCAGGCAGAGAGAAGGGTTAAGAAAGGTTATGAAGTTGCATGGAAAGATGCTGAAAACTGTATGGTACTGTGTTACTTAACTGCCTTGGATGGTTGGGTTTGTGTTATTAAGGTCAACATCCCTGACTAATATACCTGATAATGTAGAAGATGGAGTAAATGACAATTGTGAATTTCATTTAATCAGGTAATTCCATTACCAGTGACTTGAATCTTGCAGAATAATGGTAAAGAACTAATCCATAGTACATGTTCTTTTGAAATGAATGAATTAACTCTACAGTCATTACACATGAAAATGTACAACAAAATGTGAAAACGTTTTGTAAATTCTTCAAATTAATTTTGAAGAAAATTCTTAAAATTAATTTTCATAATCTTATAATACATCTACTATCCAGATGATGAGTGTCAGTGATGAAATGTGTAACCAAAGACAAATACTTTTCTAATCTCTGAATTGAAGAAGAAGTAGAATTGAAACTAAATATTTTCTATACTGTTGAATAGGTTATTACAATTGATAAAAAGGGGGGCGTTGTGGTGGAAATTTTACATGTAACATGAAACATTTAGTCAATCTTAGTATTCTTAACTTGTTATAGCCTGAACTGTCTGTACTAAATCTGGACTGTGTCTGCTGTAAACATTAAGATATCCTGCTGTTTGGAACCTAGTTGTAAAATCTTCCTTGGCTCCTATCAGTTTTATTGTATCCAAATGTTTTACCAGTTGTGGTGCAGTGGAAGAGATTAATGATGGCTCAGGCCAGGAGGGGGAGGTGTTGCCCATAGAAGTGTTGACATTCTCTGTAGAAACGGCGCAACAATCCTTTATTAGTCTATGTAACTCTATCCTTTATAGTATAGCACTTGAATATGTGTGACAACTGCCAGAACGCTGTCAATGCTCAGATCTCACCTTTTAGTCTCAATAGAGAGATTAGAGAATAGATTCAATCGGTCCTGGTTATTGGTCCCTCATTAACAGAGTGGTACCCAGATTTAGATATAATAAATAATAATATGCTAATAATTCAGGTTTATCCCTGTTCTTACCCAGCAGTTGGTGCTGGGTTTGCCTGTATTGCCTGTTGAATCTGCTTCTAATTGCCGTATGGGGATTTAGAATCCAAATATCATAGCATAACTGGTGTTAAAATCAGCCTTCTTAGTCTTAAAAGTGTACGCAGTGTATATGGTGTGCCAATAGGCGTCACTATTAGACCATGTTTAAAACAATATTTAGCAATTTCACATTTTTGTATGATTATTATCAGTATTATTCTTATTATTATTATTATCATTATTGTTTTTATTTTTATTTTTATTATTATTATTATTATTGTTGTTGTTGTTGTTGTTGTTGTTGTTGTTGTATTAAAATAATATTGATATTGTGGCTGAAAATACAGTGCGATGAGACATGGTATTGGGATGCATTAGCCTGTTTTGAAAATGTTTTTTAATGACTGGAAATTGACTGACTTCACAATATCAACCCTATATAGAGTTTCTGTGGAATGCAACTTTGCAAGTCATTTGGTGATCTTAAAGCAACAAGTTCACGGTTTTCAACAAGTTGACAATTTGGTGGTATTATTGGAGATTTGTGACACATGAAAAATCTTTGTGATTTATCTATGACTGTGTATTCAGCTAACTGATATTTAGTGAAATATTGAATAAGACATTAAAGTGAACTGATATAGTATTTTAGTTGATCAGTCTAGTTACATTTTGGGAGAACTGGCTGCACTGCACTGCACTTTGGACACTTTGAGTCACTCCTACTGAAAGGATTCTGGCTTGAAGACCCAAAAGCACACTCAACTAATAGGATCTTGTTCAAACAAAGGCTTTATTAAAGTTCAACAGAAATACCTGGGACCCTCAGTCTCCACAGGACAAAAACACAAAAGTCTATCTACTCTGAAAACAAAATGAGCCTGACCCCACAGTCTCTGCAAGACAGAAAATACTAATTATACCATAAAACAAAATGAGCCTGGGACCCTATGGTCTTTGCAGGACAGAAAATACTAACTATACCATAAAACAAAATGAGCTTGGGACCTTATGGTTTCCACAGGACAAACCATCTACTCTGGAAAGCAAATAAACCTGGGACTCTACAGTCTCTGCAGGTGAAAAACAAACAGAAATCACAAAGGAACCTGAGCTACAACTAGAACAGAAAAACAAGGTTTTAACAGGAACAACCAAGAACCCACTGAGCTAACTAGAACAAAACAAAACCTCAACACTGACCAGAAAGTATCAAAGAAACAAAACCTGGGCCAACTGGAAGCAGGATCTAGGCAAGAGCAGGATCAGGATCAAGGCACGGAGCGTAGAACCATGTTCTGGCAACTGGCTCCTCACACAGGTGAGTATATATACCTGGCTGATGAGCCAGCTGTCAGCCAATTGGTCAAGAAACCCTATAAATGTCCTATAAATGACCCTATAAATGAGTTAATAGGTGGAGCCTCAGAGCAGATAACAATGGATTTGGATTGGACTTTGAATTACTTAGTACATTTTTGATTACGTATTACTTTTTTACATTACTTATTTTATTTCTTAATACTTTATTACTTAGTATATGCGCAACATTAATTGGACAAATAGACTGTGTTTACCTCATTTGTATAGCCGTATTCTTCTCCGATAGCCAGTATGGATCATATGGATCAGTGGGTGTGTTGAGGATGATGGAGGTGAAAAGTTATATCCATCACAAACCATTGGGTGACGTCACAGAGGGTTGGAGCTTGAACAGTATGCAAACGCGCAGTCATAATACAGTGCGTACCAGTTATGTGCAGCCCTGGCAATAATGACGTATGGTTGTCAGCAGCGGTTTGGAGATGCTAAGGGACCCAGAGCTCATAGCTGCTGCAATTTTGCTTCCCAAGTTCCACACATCATGGACCAGCAATGAGAATTTCCTGAAGCTGGGTTGCCAAAAAAATTCATTGGCAAGTGTGTAATTTGCAATGAAAAGCTGTCCTGATTCAGTTGATCCAAGAATATGTTTTTTTTTTCAGATGAGACATACAAAACTCTGAGGCTGTAATTATAGTATTCTACAAAGTCACCTCATATAGGGATAATGGTATCTGTATGTTATGTTTGGGTTGTTCTTGTGTAGATATGGACTACATCAATAGACACTTGGAGGTGGAACCAGCCTCATCAACACCAGCAGGAAGCCATTCTGGGTCAGAGGAGGACGACTTCTTTGGCCCTTTGAAGGGAAATGTCCAAAAATCCACAAAACAGTTGGATGCCTACTTGGCCAACTCTGCAACCTCAATGGACAGTCTAAAGTACGGTGGCCCTGAAGGTCAAAACAAAACAATTCAGAATTCATTCAGAAAATGCTACAACATTTCACAAAACACTACATTTCACAAAACAAAACAAAATTCCACAAAACAAAGAAAAAACACTTTTTTTTTCACAAAACAAAACGACATTTCAGAAAACACAACGTGGTCTGGGACAGTCACCTACAGTCGCGCAGTGCACCGTGGGGAGGGTATGTGAGGGTGGGTAGGGGGTATTACTGGTCTGGGACCCTGAAAGGACGGTTGAAGCAGTTAGGACTAAGGAGACGGGGAAACTAGTCCACACTTCCGCATAGCTAATTCATTTCTTGACTGACAAGAAAACGAACCAGTAACATGAGCCTGTCAGCCAGAAGTGTTGTTCCTACCCTTTCCGTAATCTGAAAAGTCATTGTGTTTTCTGAAATGTTGTTGTGTTTTCTGAAATGTCATTTTTTGTGTATTTTTGTTTGGTGATTTTTTTTTTTTTTTTGAGAAATGCTTTCTTTTTTTCTTTTGTTAAATTTTTCCTGCAGTGCCACTCACCCTTGGCTCTTCATTTCATGGGCCTTCATTGTTTGTCATTGTTTGTTTCTTAGAGGTGTTATGAGGCCAATGGTTTTTGCTTTTTGAAGGACAGCAGGCTTTCATTGAGTAGTTTTACAGTATGGTCACAGATTCTCATGTATGCTAGGGTAAAGGGCTGTTGAAATTTGATTAAAGGACTCATAATAATACACCTGTGCTATTTTGTTTTCTTCTAGCGCTCTTAAGGGGGCACAATGTTTTAAATACCTTTAGCAATTAATTGTAGGCTGTATTTACCATATGGAGTACTAACAGTATTGCAGAGCTTCTACAATAAAAACATTGGTTTCCAGAACAGCATACTGTAGAATTGTATGAATTTATACATACAATGAGACAACCCATTGTGTGAGTACTTTTACTTTAAAAATTACAAGTTAAGTAAATTTAAATATTGGTACTTAGTACTTTTACTTACGAACAATTTCTACTAAGATTTTTCATGTAGTAATTCCACTTGAATTCACTTGAGTACATATTTTGGAGAATATCTTTACTTTTACTTAAGTACTAAACCTTAGTACTTCCTCCACCACTGGCTGTTGTATATGAAGAGCAGTCTGAGATATGTGCCCTTTTTTTTTTTTTGGTCTGATTCATCATTGATTAAAGACAGGTAATTGCATAGGTTGCTATGTCCACTTTTACAAGCATGTCTTGATTCAAATCATCAGAGCTTTTTTAAAAAAAAAAAAAAAAAAGTAAATTTTATTAATATATATTAATGTGATCCGGGGAGGGAGAAAGGATGCACAGTAAAGAGGATGAAGAAAGGAGAGCAAGTAAGAGAGAGAGAGAAGAGATAAAAGGAGACAAAAGACACAAGAAAAACAAACAATGACAGACAATAGACGGCAACACAACAGACATAACAGTTGCAGTCACGTCGAGCAACAGCTGAGCTCCTTTTCTAATAGCAACAGTGGGAGCGAGAACAACAGAAATTGTTGTTCCCATTCTCACTGCCGCCAGTAGCTGCCGGCCATAGATATATATAGAAACCTATTTCAATTTCAATGGATTTTCAAACTATTTGGTTTGTTATAAACATCAAATATGTATGATACGGCATAGTTGTGTAGAATGTTATGTCCTAAAAAACAGATTAATATTCACAAATAGGTAAACTACAGTGTTTCCTATCACAAACAGGCCATAAGAAAGGCTGCATGTTGACATTCACACCCTGTGATATTTATCACACTGCATACCAGTACTAATGAATTGATGTCTTGACACAAACAATACTCATACTTCCAGTTTTGAATTACACACATTACACATACACATACATTACACACACACATACACACAATCGGCTGTAGGCTCCTCTGTCCTCATGACTCAGACTTTGAGGTGCCTTGGGTGTCAGGGGTGGGTGCTGCCCTGTGCTCCTTAGGGAGGGGGGTATGGGTTGAGCGGTGGCGGGCCACTCTGTCGGGTGTGTGGCACGCCGCAGGGGGGGCAGGCGGGCGGGCGACAGTTGTGCTGGATTATGGGACCCCGGTCTCTATTTGGGGGGCGGAGGACCTAACCTGTGGGCCCACTGCCCTCAAATTCTCCGGGTTCTTGTGTCGAGCGCGGGCGGGGGCTCATGCCCCGGCCGCCTGGCTGGCTTCACTGCGGGGTTGGTGCTCATGACTGGGCCAGGGACACCGAACCAAGCAGCCCGCCTGGTTCTGCGGGGCTCTGGGCTCCACAATGCCCTGGCCTCACTGCTGCCTCGGACTGTGACCAGGGTGGTCATGGCTCCCACCTTTGTCGGGTTGTGACGTTATTAATTCCTGTTCCTTCCCACTGAAGCCTGGTGACAATCCTCTCACCGATGCAGTTCTGCATGAAGGCATGCGCACAGGTGTAACCATGCACATAAGGGACCTCTCACTCACCTGCTACACTCACTCACGCACACACACACACACACAGACACACACACACACACACACACACACACACACACATACACACATAAACGCAAACACAACATTGTGTTGCAATGTTATGCTAGGTTGAGTGTTGTCATTGCTTGTCATTGTCATTGATTTTGGTTCCATCCAGTATGCTACAGAACCATTGCAGCTTATGGCTGTCACTTGTTGCCGTCTGCTGTTGCCGCTGTCCCTCTCTTTCCTCCTCTCCTCTCTGCAGCTGCTGAGACGTTAATTAAGCTATTGGTGGCAGTGAGAATGGGAACAAGAATTTCTGTTACTCTCGCTCCCACTGTTGCTGCTACAAAAGGAACTCAACTGTGGCCCGACGTGACTGCAGCTGCTCCTGCTGATGTTGTTGTTATGCCTGTTGTGTTGCCATCTTTTGTCTGTCATTGTATGTTTTTCTTGTGTCTTTTTGCTCTTGTTTCTTTTCCCCCTATCCAGTATAGTTAATTAACATTAATTAACATTACATCATTCCATCCAGAGAGGAGAAGCACAGCTGCACCTCATTCGCCTGCCTGTAAAAGCCTGCCTGTGACTTCTCAACGCCAGATAATTCCACAGTGTCCAGTGAGAGCCTTCTAGCCCTTTGTGTCTTGTCTTGCGATTCCCTGTGTTTTGTTCATTCTGACAAATTCTTGTTTTTTCTTTCCTCCAGACTTCCTGATCCCTGTTTCCAGCCTGGCTGTGATTTTCTGTTTTTCTCCTGCCTTTTTCTGCAGTGTGCTTTTGTTCTCTTTAGCCCTTGACTGCCCAGCGTAAGTTGAGTTTTCAGTTTCATTTGTGTTCTTTCCTAGCGATCCCCAGCCTTTTGCTGTGAGGTCTCTTAGTTTTTCTAGTTTTCCAGCGGAAGCTGTGATTTACTGTTCTTTCTCTATTTTCCCTACCTCTCTGCAGTTTGCAGCTCTTTCTGTTTCTGGTTCTCTTCCTTTTTATCTTTTGAGTGTTTCTGTCATCATTTTGCGATTGGGTCCTCTAACTGGCTAGCTGGCCGTTACACATACATTAATAAAATCAACTATTCTTACTAACTCTTCACAGCTTCTGCAGGAAAGCTTGACTGACACAAGATGGCCGACCTGTGCGGACGTTCTTCACTCCACCCTGAGAAATCTAGCCCTCTATATATATCTATGGGCTCTGCGGCAACATCTCAGCAGCTGCAGATAGGAGAAGGGAGTAGAGAGGGACAGCAACAGCAGCAGTAGACAGCAACAAGTGAAAACCATGAGTTGCGACAGCTCTTGTATGGCTACGTAATGTATGGAACCACAATCAATGACAATGACAAGCAATAACACTCAACCTAACATAGCATTGCAACACAATGTTGTGTTTGTGTTTATGCAGGTGGGTGAGAGGTCCCTTATGTGCGTGGTTGCACCTGTGCGCATGCCTTCATACAGAACTATATCGGTGAGATTTGTCACTAGGCTTCAGTGGGAGGGAACAAGAATTAACGACGTCACAGCCCGACATAGGTGGGAGTTGCAGAACCAGGTGGGCTGCTGGGCATGAGCACCAACCCTGAAGGGTTGTCATTGTCGGCCGGGGCACACACCTCCCCCGCGCTCAACACCAGAACCTGGAGGAGTGATGGGCATTGGGCCCTCAGGTTAGGCCTGCCACCCCCAGAAGCAAATAGAGACTGGGGTCCCACAATCCTGTACAACCGTCCCCCGCCCGCCTGCCCCCCCCAGCGTCATGCCACGCACCTGACGGGGTGACCCGCCATCCCCCCACACATACCCCCCTCCCCAGGGAACACAGGGCAGCACCCATCCCTGACACCTAAGGCACTGCCGAACCACCAGGCCCCAGCGGCACCCAGCACCCAGTAAGGATGGAGCCAGCCTCCGAGCAGCGACTCCTGCTGAGCATTCCCACCCCCACCACTGACACCCTCCCTGGGAGCCTGACAGTCTGCCCGTCTTCTCATATCATGGCTATGCGGATGACACCCAGCTCTGCCTGTCCTTCCCACCAGATAACCCTACTGTATCAAGGAGGATCTCCGCTTTTCTCTCTGACATATTTAAGTGGATGATGGATCACCATCTCCAACTCAACCTCTCTAAGACTGAAGTCTTAGTAATCCCTGCCAACTAACCACTCCTCCACAACATTGACATACAAATTGGCTCTTCTTCCCTCTGCCCAATCGTCATGATCGATGACCAGTTCTCCTTCACAGAGCACATTGCAGTGGTCTCCCAGGCATGTCACTTTACTCTTTACAACATTCGTAAAATCAGACCATTCCTGACTCAGTATGAAACCCAACTCCTGGTTCAGGCAATCGTCACCTCCCGCCTCGACTACTGTAATTCTCATGCAGAATACTGCTGCGTGCCTCATCTCCAACCAACCAAAAAGGGCTCACATAACACCACTTCTGATAGACCTCCACTGGCTACTAGTAGCAGCCAGGGGCGATTTTAGCATCTGGTCTTTAGGGGTGCCAAGCCCCCAGCGCACATTTATTTCTGACGCGCATTGTTTCTGACAAAATGACACACTCAGATTTATAAATAACATTTATAAATACACTGAGTGCAGAATTATTAGGTATTGTTAAAATATTATGTTATGCGGAGTCCGCATAATATAATTTTAGGGGGTGCCGAGCATTTCCACGGGGGTGCCTTGGCACCCCTAAAAAAACCCTAGATTCGCCCCTGGTAGCAGCCCAAATCAAATTCAACTCATTTATTGTAAGCGCAATCTCAGTCCAGACTGTTCGCCTTTGTGGTCCCTAAGTGGTGGAACAAACTTCTAAACACCATCAAATTGGGCACCTCTCTACCCATCTTCACGAATCTCCTGAAGACTCTCCTCTTCCAAAAGCACCTCCTTTCTTAAACAGTGCTCTTCCTCCTCTAATATGAAAAAACAAACAGAAAAAAAATCAGGAAAAATAAATTCTGCCCTATCCTTCTATTGAATAGACTTATCTACCTCAACTATCTCCTCTTGTTGCACTGTAAGCACTTATACCATCCCTCAACTGTAAGTTGCTTTGGATAAAGGCATCTGCCAAATGAGTAAATGTAAATGTATCTGGGATGGTGTTTTTTATCATCCGTCCTAGTAGGAGCCCTTATGCCTCACCAGAAGTGGTCATGACCAAGAAAGATGGGTCAATGCATCGACTACAGAAAACTCAATTCCTGCAGCACCCGGACTCCTCAAGAACTGAGGAGGCCCTAGAGTCATTGGGACAAGCTAAATCACTTCTCCACACTCAACCTTACGTATGGTTACTGGCAGGTGGAGGTCATGGAAGACGACAAGCACAAGACAGCATTCTGTACTCACATGGGGCTTTTTGAGGCTAACAGAGTGGCATTTGGGCTTCAAAACGCTCCCTCCACCTTAAAATGTGGTGATTGTAACCTGTATTTATATGTTTTTTGTGTGAATGGGGTGTGGGGGTGGCTTGTGAACTTTGGGGGTGGCTGTGGTGGAGCTTGGTGTTGTGGCGACGCCATTGTATGCGGCTCCGCAGCAGCCACACCAACGCACTTACCAATCATTTTGCTGTTCTGCCATAACTTGCCTGGATACCAGCACCACCGGGCAGTGAGGTACTCGCTACCAGGTCCCACTTACACACCTGTTCCTAATTTCAGCCACAAGCACATGACACCAGACACACTCACGACTCCAATGGCTCCAGCTCCACGGCTCCCATGCACAAGGTCGCCCGCTGTAGGAACCAGAGTTTTAAGTCTGCAATCGAAGCTGGGGTTGTGAACACTGTGCATGGTGGGGGATTGTTTAGTGCGTTTTTGTTGGAATGAGTGATTATGTTAATTTGCTGGTGGTGGCGTTATTAGAACATATTGGTGATGGGTCATTGCTATTGTTTTATTTTAATTTACAATTGATTATGAAAATTGTAAATATGTTTTTCAAGGTGGTTACCAGTTCTCTGGAGTGGTAGGGTCCAATCCAGGGAACAGGTAGCCCTATATAAGCGGGCCTGAGTCTTGCTTGAGGGAGAGAGAGACACACATGCTTGCTGTGAGGCTCTGTGAGTTAGCCTCACAGCAAGCTGAATGCTTTATTGTTGGCCATTTTGTTTGCATTTGCAATTTGTTCCTGCCATTTTTTGTAGCATTGTAGCATGATACATTGGGTTTACATCTGATGCCTGCTTCCTTCCTTGCTGCGTCAATCGTCCTTTGTCAGTTGCAACTCTGGAACTGCCTACCCCTTGCTCTGTGTCATGGGTTTAGACCAAGCCCCAACCCTCCGTGACGTCACCCATTGGTTTGCGAAGGATGCGAATGAAGCCAGGAGTTGGACGATTTGAACAGCGCCATCTTGAAACTTTGGAGCCAGAAGTGACCATATTTGGATAAGAGGGCGGTGCGGGGGAGGAGTGAGGGCGTATCTAACTTGTTACATCGGCCTATCGATTGTACAAAACTGCCTCCGCCACTAACTCTTCCCGCTCCGCCTTTGTGCGCATCACAGTATGTTACAGTACACCATCTTCCCTTGACTACTCCCCCAAACTAGGTGATGAGCAAAGTAACTTTAATAACTTTAATATTTTATAATAATTGAATACCGTTACCTCGTTTTGTCATAGCCTGTTTACCGTTAATGGCCTGCAAAATTTGAAATGCGCAGGATAACTGGTAACGACCGGAGATAAGGATTTGTTTTAAAGGAAATATAAATAACTGTACATGGTGAGCTTTGTGTGAGTCTTGTTAGATTATTGTTGCTACATTATATTAATGTGTTATATCTATGTTGGTGCAAGAACCAGGGTAGAAGGTACAAGGTCCCAACGACTGTTTAAATTGTAGTTTTTGTGTGGACTAATTTATTTATTTATTTATTTTCATAAATTATTTATGACATACAACTAAACACATTTATTATTTTTATCTTTCAGTACTCACCATTCAGCACCAGCATTACGGCTTGTGCACCAGCCAGAACTCACCCTTGTTAGTAAAGTTGTACTTCATTGCATTATTTTACATCATCAGAACAATACAGACACCCTCACTATTACAGTATGGCGGTCATCTACAAAGAATACCTATACATATCTCAATAATGTCATTTGTCTTCAATGCAGTGAACGTGTGGATAATTGGAGACAGCTACGTTCGACAGAGAGAGCTGAGAAGACCATGGGGAACAACCTGGGACTTAAAGGAGTCCACATCCATTGGTTCAGCTGGAGTGCTTTGAAATGGAGGAGTCTTCTCTCCTTTTACCACCAGTCCCTCCAAGGAAGAGCAGCCCCAGATGTCCTCCTCATCCACTGCGGCGGAAATGACCGAGGAGAACCAAAAGTGTCAATCTCGTCGCAGCTATAAAGGAGGACCTGCACCACCTCCACCTGCAACATCCAGGGATGAAAATCACCCAGAGATGCAGGTGGAAGGTGGAAGGTGCCAATTCAGGGAAGATCAACAAGGCTTGGAAGTTTGTGAACAGTGTTATGGCCTCATTTGTACATTGTTTAAATGGCTCTCTTGTACATCAGCTTCACATAACATATGACACTCCTGGGCTATTTTTACATGACAAAGTTCATTTTTACAATAAGGGAAATTATATTTTTTTAAAGTTTTGCAAAGTCCATTAAGAGTCAACTTCAGCAAAACTGAAATGTGGGAGGGACATTTTGTTTTCTGAAATTGACTCAAGTTCAATGAACCCACAGTGCCATGTTTCATGTGATGAGTATTATTTCTTAAAAAATATATATTTTAAAAACATTTCAGGCCATAACAGTCACTCAATCACTCTCCGTCAGACATGTCAATCAAATAGGCACGCCCCCTAATTATTCAATTATTTTAAGATCTAACATCTAATCAGTGATGGGATTATATTCAAATCGACCGCCATATTACATGCTGGCACGTGACTGTTGAACTGTTGAAACCGCTATGGGATGTGAAAAAAAAAAAATTGAATGAGTATTTCATGATTGAAAATGGCGTTTTTTGACTGGGTGTGTATTGGAGAAAGTGTTTTTTGGAGTCAGGCCTAGCGGATCACCGTGGTATTGCAAGAAAAGTCACTTCCGTGTTGGCCTCATTTTCTGTAACGGAAGACTAAGTTCATCTTTTATATACAGTCTATGGTTAAGACTAAGACGAAGACTAAGGAGGAAGGGGAAGGGGAACGCGTTAGAGGAAGAAATGGGACGCAGCCATAGTCAAAGTTTGTCATGTGGAGGGGAGACACAAACTGGGAGTCCTGCCCGTATGGCATTGTGAAGAAGCAGCCCAACTTCCATAAGTTACATAAGTGTACAATCATGATATTTGCATAGACACGCCCATATTAATTCATATCTTTAAGCTCTGTTATTTTATTAATCATGGAATTATTTTCAAATTGACAACCATATTACACGCTGGTAGGGGAAACATTAACTGTTGAAGCTGGTGTGACTTATGGAAAAAAATTATCGAATGAGTATTTCATGATTGAAAGTGGTGTTTTTTGACTGGGTGTGTATTGGAGAAAGTGTTTTTTGAAGCCAGGCCTAGCGGATCTCTGTGGTATTGCAAGAAAAGTGACTTCCACGTTAAAGCCCCAGTGTGCTTCCGCGAAAATGGTGCAGACGTACGTCTGTGTGTCTGCTGTGCGTCTGCGCCATCTGCGGAGGTGGCGCAGATGGATTTGTGCAGGGAAAAATTTGAGACTTCGCACATGCACCCTTTTGAACTCGCCACACCAGTAGGTGGAGTCGAGTGCTCAAAAACCCCGTTGAACAAGAAGAAGCAGTTTGCTGTTGGTTGTCATGGATGCATCACGAGAGACATCGACCAAGAGGAACGCTCCTTCGGCTGTACTCCTTTTCGTACATTTGCTAGTGCTATGGAGCCGTGTTTAAATTTTTCATTTGACTGCGCTTTGCACAGGCTGCTCTGTGTGTGGTCCTGCCACTCATGGAGAGAGAGAGAGAGAGAGAGAGAAACTGTAGTAGACGCTTTTGACCCAGTAGCACCCCACCCCAAATAATCAATTCAAAATATAGTCACCATGAATATATATATATATATATATATATATATGGATCATTTATTAGATATGTTTATGATTGTCAGCCTATTTATAAGACGATCTCTTCTTTGTCTGCTCTGGGGCAGAGACTTTTACGCATCCTATAAAAAGACCAGGACGTTGTGTCCGGGGAGATTTTTTTTTCCTGGGACAATCCATGAAAATCCAGGACAATCAGGGAAAACTGGGACAGGTGGCAACACTAGTTACCACGGAGTTGTACTGAGCTGGACAGAGTCGGAGTGATTGGGACAAAAACGTGGATTATGTAAGTGGTCAATTGGGCAGAGACTATAACGTTACAGTGTCTATTAAGTGTATAAACCTACATTTATTTCTTTTGAATGCATGACAGTGTAGGATGCTCAGGCTGAGCTAATCCATCTCTGACCAGCTCTTAGCACTCCCCATCTCACTTATTTCAGAATGAGACTGATAATATTGATATTGATGTAACTGATTTGGCGAATTGGTTAACCTGTTAATCGGTTTCTGGTTTACAGGGTGGTGCCCTGATTTAAATAATAATAATAATAACAATAATAATAATAATAATAATAATAATAATAAGATAATAATCTAGGTTTTCCGTCCACGTCCCAGTAGTTGGCACCCTGAATGAGCTGTCTCAGAGCTGTCTCATCTTCAGTGGTGTAAGGCCAAATTAAAGGGGACCTTATTTGAGTCCCTAATTAGCAAATTGGGCCGTACAAAAATTATATTATGATTGTCATCATAGTCACAACTCGCCTAAATATTTATTGTAATAAACTGAAAGCCTTGTCATCAGCTTCTCCCACTAAACCTGGTAGACAACTACCAGTCCGACTTGTCATATACCCTGTTTCCACTACATGATACTGGCTCAGCTCTACTCGACTCTACTTGACAAGGATCTACTCAACTTGGTCCAGCTTGCATTTCTATTACAAAGCTGTGCTGCCTTGAGAGTCGCTGGTCATCATTGCAACTCTTGCACGTGACACCATCGTCAACGTGGCACCGCTGACCACCGGTTAAAAGAAGGGGGAAGAAAAACACCAACACAACACGCACACAATGGAGGGAATGATAATTTGATCCTGGGTTTGTGGCTGTTTGCCACAGCAAGGAAGGAAGAGTTGTTTGAGAAGAGCCTGAAGGCAGCGAAATGCAATACTGAGGAATACCTCCTTACGAGACCTGATCAACCTGTCCTTATCCAGAGGTTACCTTCCTCTTAACTGTAAAATTGCCATAATCAAACCTCTCCTTCAGAAACCTTCCATCTATCTGGAATTTTTGGCTAACTACAGGCCCATTGCCAATCTCATCTTCATCTTCATCTTCATCTTCTTCATCCTCAAAAATCCTAGAAACAGCTCTGTGAATACCTCAATAACAATAGCTTATTTGAGATCTCCCAGTCCACTTTTTAGAATGAATCATAGCGCAGAGACTGCAATGGTTAAATTCACTAATGACCTCTTGATGGCATCAGACCAAGGTCATGTTTCAGTGCTTGTCTTTTGATACTGTTGACCACTAGATCTTACAAAGGAGACTGGATAATCTAATCGGAAGGCCCTGGAGGGGCAGCAGTCTTAGCAGGGACACCCAGACCTCCCTCTCCCTGGACACTTCCTCTAGCTCTTCCGGGAGGATCCCGAGGCGTTCCCAGGCCAGCTAAGTGAGATAGTCAGGCCAGCTAAGTGAGATAGTCATTCCAGCGTGTCCTGGGTCTTCATCTGGGTCTCCTCCCGGGGGGACATGCCCTTAACACCTCCTAAGGGGCGTGGCCAGGAGGGGGGCCAGGAGGGAGGCCACCTCAGCTGGATCCTCTTGATGTGGAGGAGCAGCGGCTCTATTCCTCCCAGGTAAGACAGCCACTCATACTATCTCTAAGGGAACACCCCGTCAACCTGCAGAGACAACTCGTTTCAGCCGCTGTCCAGGATCTTGTTCTTTCAGTCATGACCCAAAGTTCATTATCGCAGGTGATGATAGGAACATCGATTGACCGGTAAATAGAGAGCTTCACCCTTTGGCTCAGCTCCATCTTCACCACAACAGACCCATACAACGACTGCATTACTCCAGCCACTGCACCTATCCGCTTGTCAATCTCATGCTCCATCCTTCCTTCACTCATGAAGAAGACCCCAAGATACTTAAACTCCTCCACCTGAGGCAGGAACTCTCCACTGACCTGGAGGGGGCAAGCCACCTTTTTCCGGTAGAGAACGATGGTCTCAGACTTGTTGCTGATTCTGCTTCACACTCAGCTGCAAACCGCCCCGGTGCATGCTTGAGGTCTTAGCTTGAAAGAGCCAGCAAGCTCTTTGCAGATAATTTTCTGCAAACAGCTTGAAATCCCATGGCTCCGAAAGTGGACACCCTCCGGCCTCCTGCTGCGCCTAGAAATTCTGTCCATAAAAAATAATTGACAGAACCGGTGACAAAGGGCAGCCCTGTCGGAGTCCCACGTCCACTGGGGACAGGGAACGTCCACTGCCAGCAATGCCAACCAAGCTCCTGCTCTGGTTGAACAGGGACCGCACAGGGATGCAAAGGTCCATCCCCGTACCCCTGTAGCACCTCCCACAGAATGCCACGAGGGACACAGACGAAAGCCTTCTTCAAGTCCACAAAACACATGTGGACTGGTTGGGCATTCTCCCATGAACCTCCCACGTGATGTTGCAGAGTCGCGTCAACCAGGATAGCCCTACAACATCCAGAGACTTGAAGTACTAAGGGCTGATCTCAGCTTTGCCACTGGGCAGCTTCCAAACTTTCTCAGTGACTTGGGCTTGGGTGAAAAATTTCTTGTAGCTGGGTGACTGGGCCGTACTGCAAGAGGTGCTTAGGGGACTTCATTCCGCGTACATTCATTCAAAAACAGTGCGGACGGTACCACATGCAAGACGTTAGATAATGTCTTATATTTATTGACATGATCCCTGCTGAAAATGTTAATAAAGGTGGTGGGGTCATGCTGTACCCAAATAACCCCACAGGAGTCTAGTGGTGAGTGAATGAATGAATGATTGCTTAAGAAAATTCAACCCTTGTGTAAAATATCTTTTTTATCATGAATCTTCACAGCAATTGATGGACTCCCTGCATTGCTACCAACTCCCAGCCCTCCGCTGAGTCACCCGGCCCCGGATTCTAAATTTTTTTGCGGAGGAGCAGGCTTACGCAGCTGTACTGACGCAGGACATCTCTGCGTCATTTGTGTGGAGTAAAAAAATAGTGGCTCAACACCGTAATTCAGGAGCAGTGGAAATCTAAATGTGCCGGATGCCAGATTGAGCAACCGAGCCAGAAGTATCATTCCTGTCTGCTGGAAATCCCACCAGATTACTTACAGACCCACTACCAGATCCTGGTTTCCAAAATGTGAACGGGAAATTTATACACACCATTCGGGAGTACAAAATAGGATAAATAATTAAATAATTAAAAATAAATCATTTCAAAATAGGATGATGGCAATGCCCATCAAAATTGCTGGAGTTTTGGAGGCAGTGCTGCAGGAGATGAACAACTCTGAAAACATCATGAAGACCATCACGGATGTATATGAGGATCTGCTGCGGGACGACAAAAGTATGCTGTGGGGAATCACCACTTGCTGGAAAGCTACTGCTTAACCACCCGTTACAACCAAGGTAGGCAGAAGAGCATCTCTGAACGCACAGTACGTCGAACTTTGAGGCAGATGGGCTACAGCAGCAGAAGACCACGCCAGGTGCCACTCCTTTCAGCTAAGAACAGGAAACTGAGGCTACAATTTGCACAAGCTCATCGAAATTGGACAACAGAAGATTGGAAAAACGTTGCCTGGTCTGATGAGTCTCGATTTCTGCTGTGACATTCGGATGGTAGGATCAGAATTTGGCGTCAACAACATGAAAGCATGGATCCATCCTGCCTTGTATCAACGGTTCAGGCTGGTGGTGGTGGTGTGGGGAATATTTTCTTGGCACTCTTTGGGCCCCTTGGTACCAATTGAGCATCGTTGCAACGCCACAGCCTACCTGAGTATTGTTGTTGACCATGTCCATCCCTTTATGACCACAATGTACCCAACTTCTGATGGCTGCTTTCAGCAGGATAATGCACCATGTCATAAAGCTGGAATCATCTCAGACTGGTTTCTTGAACATGACAATGAGTTCACTGTACTCAAATGGCCTCCACAGTCACCAGATCTCAATCCAATAGAGCATCTTTGGGATGTGGTGGAATGGGAGATTCGCATCATGGATGTGCAGCCGACAAATCTGTGCCAACTGTGTGATGCCATCATGTCAGTATGGACCAAACTCTCTGAGGAATGCTTCCAGCACCTTGTTGAATCTATGCCACGAAGAATTGAGGCAGTTCTGAAGGCAAAAGGGGGTCCAACCCGTTACTAGCATGGTGTACCTAATAAAGTGGCTGGTGAGTGTATTACGATCCTGCACATTCTGGGGGTCTGAGTGGGATAAATAGTCTAGCTGTTAAGCTAGAGTCAAGCTGTTAAAAAGACATTGGGGACAAAACCGGCTCTGGGGGATGTAAAGACATTTCTGGCAGCGCAGGATGCTTACACCTCACACGCCAAAGCGAATAAACATTTTTGCAGAAACAGGGTGTTGGTGAGCGGAATAGACAAACAATTCCAGGCAGATATGGTAGATATGAGTGAATATGCTGCAGAAAATGACAACGTATGCATCCCATATGCACCCATATGCATGGGTCAGGCGCTTGAGAACAAAAGGCGCAGTAGGGGTTGTGAAAGCCTTCGAAGATGTGCTGAGTGAGGGACAAGTCCCAGCCAAACTTCAAACAGATGCAGGGACAGTTTTACAATAAACAATTTCAACATCTAATGGATCGTTGCAAAATCAGTCACTTCTCCTTCAGGAATGAGACAAAAGCCATTGTGGAGAGGTTCAACATAACTTTTAAGACACGCGTGGAGATATCTGACTTAAAACCGTAAACTCACGGAGGTATGTGGACGTGGTTCAGGACGTTGCTTATAACAAGTCATATCACCACTCTATAAAAATGGCCCCAGAGGATGTAAATTAAGATAACGAGAAAACAGTGTTCTATAACCTGTACAAGACAGCGGCTGGCCCAACGCCTGTAATCTTTAAATTTAAAGCGGGCAACGTGGTGCAGGTGTCAAAACTGAATCCTGGGTGGGTAGGAGAAACCTAGTGCTGGTTAAATGGTTGGGATGGCCATAGAAATTAAATTTGTGGATCCTTTGCGAGGACATTGTGGATCTGGCATAAATGATCAGACAAGGATGCCCTGTGTTCATTCCCGACCAGACAAACGTGCACTATGGACTTGATAAACAGGTTCTACGTGACGCTCCCAAGTAAGGCATCTGGGAGCATTTACCCCAATAACAAGATATGGAGATATGGGACAAAATTAGCCAGACCCAGCGTCTTAAACGAACCATACAAGGTGTCTCTAATCGAGGCTCAGTACCCGGGAATATGGACTATTTCTCCAAAAGCTGATGCTGTTGTGGAGGTATCAGTGCCTTCTAAAGCCCATAAACCCAAGAAAATGCCCCACACTGCCCCACACCCCTCAGACATCTATGGTGGACAGTACAATATTCTTATTTATAATGATATTGTGGATTATCAGCTGGTGAGCGGTGGCTACATGCCCTTCATGAGATGTATAAATATCTCAGACAAGACAAGAACCATACCCATTCTGTCTTTTGACAAGCTCCACTACACATCGCTCTACACATCGCTCACACCCATTCGGGGACGCTTATGTCGAAATCCTTCTGTCTTTTTTGCGTAGGGCCCCTACACAGATACATTAGGCTCCTTGTAACTTTGTTGTGGGACCCTAATAAAAACAAGAAGAAGAAGAAGAAGAAGAAACACGTCAGATTTGATAGGGTTCTCGCAACTCTGTTGCTTGCACCCTAATAATTATATTCGTATTATCATAAAACTACTGACCAAAATATAATAATTATATAATTTGGTTCCTTTCATTCTATTTATATCAGTCTATCCATGTGACTATCTATGTACTGTATCTAGAGTGCCCTCACTCAGCACCAGAACGGGGATGAGCAGTGCCCCCAATGTGAGACCCACCAGCAACTACCATTTTACCACACCTCTAAAATGAATCTGATGCCACTGGAACGAAGTAAACATAGACTAATCGTCCGATTAATCTAACTCGTGCTCTCGCCTCTGTGAGGGTCTCCTGTCAAACAAAACGCATCGACCCATATTTTTTTAAGCTCTAATATCTAGCAAATTGACCATTGGATCACATGCTATCACAAGAACTGAAGCTAGTATGAGTTGTGAAAAAAAAATATTGAATGAGTATTCCATGATTGAAAATGACATTCTTTTGACTAGTTGTGTATCAGAAAAACGGTGGGGGGGCACGGTGCCCCTTTTGTCTTTTTTTGCGTAGGGCCCCACTTTAGTCAGAAACAGCGATGACTGGTAAAGATGATTCATATCACATAACTCCATGAATCTGCTGTGCTGAACTGTCACCTGTTTGAGTTATGCTTTTATTTATCATTTTTAGCTGCTTTCACATTTTTTTCCTGTGAAACAAATAGTTATACCATTCCACCAGTTTTCACATAATAGGAATATTGCAAACATGACTAAAATACATTTAAATTTACTTACGCTTACTTACTTAAACAGCAATGCTCTCCATGCCGATTACCTCTCCTTTGCAGCTACAGCCATGTGTCTCCTTCTGAAAATCTCTTATATATCAACTGTAAGAGCGCATTGAAATTGCCAATTCTAGTGGAGCAAATTGTGCCGACCTTTGTTCTTTGCTCATTACCATGGTGCCATGGAATCATTGGGGCTCCACTGATGATGGTCTTTTCAAGTAGCTGTGCATGCACTGAAGTCAAGGTGAACAAACTCTGAGATGATTGAATAGATTGAAATCCACCACTCTGAAACCGGTAACCCAGAGTTTCCCATCTCAGAGTAACCCAGAGTTCAGGATAGAGTTTGTTGACCTTGCTTCCTGAGACAGGCCCCTGGATGTTCAGGTGGTGCGGGCATGCAGGTGCTCATTAGCATTTTATACCCAACTGAGCTCAATGTCTCTTTTTTTCCGACCAAACGATGTTACTAACATTACTTTTAGACATCAAGGAGCCAGCTCAAAGAAGCAGAAATGAGCATAATATACATCTACATGACCTTTCTATTCTTCAGGACTGATTGATCAGTCATGTTCCTACTTGAACCTACGGAGAAGAGCTGTAACTGTAGACAGGCATCTATAAGAATATTTAGTAATAAGAACATTAATAACATCAACAACAATCATCAAAATAATAAAATGGTTCCACATTGAAAGTATCATTTTATTGAAAAAAAAAGAAAGCCAGTTGAAGTAGACTCAGCTATCCAACTCCATATAACTCCACTCTATACAATAAATAAATAAATCAAAATCAATAATTTATATTATATAACAGCTCATAAATGAAAAACAAAATATCTGCAGATTTATGAACATGAGAGAATGTAGTGTGTTTTTTTTTTGCGCCTGATGATCTCCTCTGTTGTGGTCACACTGATGTGTAGATGAGAAAATCCAGGAACATCCATGCCTGTTGACAGAAAAAGCACAATACTGTGTATGACAAGAGTTTATCTACATTTTAGCTGGCTACAACTCCAGTTGCTGCCAAAAGCATTGAGAGACTGAATATCCAGCTGCCTGAGTGCAATTATTTTTGAGATTTAAGTAGTTGCTATATATAGAATTCTAACAAGTATTATCTACACTATACTGACACTGAATGTTGTTGACTGATCTACAAATACAGCATTTTTTACAATGTGGTGTCTTTCCTGACATTCAAACACTTGTGTGAGTGAGAAAAATGTCATCTATTCAAACAGCTGCTTTGTTTCAAGGATAAAAAAATAACCTGTGGATTTTCCCTCTTTGTTTATTTATGATTCATCAATAGCTACATACAAATATAAAATATTTTGGGATAAAATTGTAATGGACTGTCAGTTTAATTGGCACAGCTCCTTCAGTAACAATGTTTGGAGATGTCCTTCCCTCTTGCTGCTGTCACCAATAACCACCGCCGCTCCCACTAGACTACGAATACGAACAAAAGACAACTCTCTCAATAACTTAATCACCCTGTAACATTTCTGCAATGTGTAATAATTACTGCTCAATGGTGATTTTTTTAGAAGTGCAACTGATACTTCTGCCCTTGTCTATTTGTTTTGTTCTGGTACAATGTGTTCATAATGATACGACCTTCTTCAATTGTGTTGGGTTTTTATTCTTCTCACTGTGTGCCATGTAAATATTGTTTCCTACGTTGTCGACACTATCGACTTTGCTGGTGCAACGCTAAATATCCCCGTTTTGGAACCAATAAAGTAATATCTTATTGTCGCATCTTAAATACTGAAAATGCTGAAATGGATTGAATTGAAAAATCTGCCGGATCATTTGTACACGTTATGGGGGAAAATAGAACAGGACATTATTGTCCACTGTTTTGCTGGTTCTTATGATGATCCTTTTTTCGTTACCTTTTAACATCCGAGCCCACTGAAGGAGCCGATCCTCTCTAACCGGACCCCAAAGCAGCTCCTCAGTCCGCCCTTCTTGTATCGGCTCCAGGAGCGCTTTGAGGTCCTTAGAAGGTCTTTAAAAACTCGGAAAAAGACATTTTCTTTCGCCTTCAGAGCCGAGTTGCTTCTGTCCGACGATTTCAAGAGCTGCTGTAGAGGAACGGCAACCACAGACTTATCTGTGCTTTCATCTTTCCTTTCCGACTCGATGCCCTCCATAAAATAATATGGTGCGATGTCATTTTCGTCATTTAAACGTAGGTCCAAACTCTGTCGGAAAAGCAGATTTGCAAACCGACATCTTCACAAAATATAATAAAATCCCGTGTTACCGTAAATAAAGAAAGAAATTGTCATATCCCTTAGTCTGACAATCAAAATTACAATAATCTTTGAATTACGAGGTATTTACTTTGGTATTCTTGACTCAATCACATAGTGCAGTCGCTGCTGTTATATGTTTACCAGTTTAAATGTGTAACCTACCTGTTGATCAGTAAATGGTTTGGCTCCCGTGAAATCGACGAAAACTAGAATTATAACGTAAATGAACAAATTAGGTATCATTTTTTCTTTTAATTTTATTTCTGTGTGGAGTTTATCAGTATGGGACTCAGCTGCTCCTCTGTCTTGGAAGCACTGCTCTCCAGGTGCGTCTTTATAGCCCACCTCGACCTGATTCCGTCACCAGGCCTGGAAAAATTAACGACGTGTGACTAATGTCGTCACACGTGGGAGTACGGACTGACATAAAGATGCAGACGGAAAAGTGTTTTCAGGTTCAAACTCCAAAACTGTCAGAGGGTAAGACGGATATTTCGATATACCTGACTCATACACTGAGATTTCTTTAATAAATTGAGATTGGACATCCCTTTATTAGTCTCACGACGACAAATCCAGTGCTGTACTAGTTAAGTAGATAGTGGAAAAAAACGGGGGAAACTATTTAAATAGTGTACAGTGTTTGAGCAAAGCTTGTAATATATAAACAATTTAAGTAAAAACTAAAAAGTGATCATTTAAACATACAAGCAGAAGACAGAATAACAGCAGCAGATGCACAGCTCACGTTAATTAGAAATTGCACACTGCAGATATTGCACAGAGGTACTTCACAGTCATTAGGTGATTTAGTGCTGGAGTCCTTGAGTGTGTGTCGTTTACTGAAAGCGGTGCTGGATACTGAACAGTCTAACAGCAGGTGAAAGGATGGTATGTATATGGTATATCTCTCTCACTCATTTGGAGTGAAGAAGTCTTTCACTGAAGTTATACATTTAAAATAATTTTTACAGGAAAGTAATTGCAGGAAACGTAAACAGTGTATAGGAGCATTACTGTACTCATTTAATGCCTTTTCTTTATTTTCATGACGATTTTGTAGATTCTCACTGGAGGCATCAGAACTATTAATGAACACATGTGGAATTACTCAACACAAAAGTGTGAAATAACTGAAAACGTGTCTTATATTTTAGATTCCTTAAAGTAGCCACCCTTTGAGGATTTTGATAGAGCTTTAAACCCCTAGTGTTTTCTCAACAAGCTTCATGAGATAGTGACCTGAACTGGTTTTTACTTCATAGGTGTGCCTTGTCAGGGTTACTTTGTGGAATTTCTTGCCTTATTAATTGGTTTGGAACCATCAGTTGTGTTGTGCACAAAGAAATAAGTGGCCATCATTACTTTAATGAACTTTAATTACTTTAATAAATTAAGGTCAGTCAGTCTGTAAAATTAAAAAAACTTTGAATGTGTCACCTAGTGCAGTCACAAAAACCATCAAGTGCCACAATGAAACTGGCTCACATGAGGACCGCCCCAGGAAAGGGAGACTACAAGTCACCTCTACTGCTGAGGATAAGTTCAGACTCTAGAATCTAGAATATGACATGTTTTCAGTTATTTCACACTTTTTTGTTGAATGCATAATTCCACATGTGTGCATTCATAGTTTTGATGCCTTCAGTGAGAATCTACATATCTATATCCAGTCCAACTTCACTGTGTGACAAACTTGTGTTGATGCAGTGGTGTTACTGATGTCACCCAGCCCTACTCAGCCCGACTTGGCCTGGCTTCGCCTGGCAGGCAAGTAGATATTGAAAAACAGTACCAGGCTACACATTCCAGGTAATGAAACACACACAAGGCTGAATGGAGTCGAAATATGCATAACTAATAAAATAAATAAGGTGTCAGTACTTCGCAGATTTTCACTTTTCACAGAGGGTCCCGGAACGCATTAAGTGCGAGACACGAGGGTATACTGTATACAAAATACATCCATAGGGCATTTAGAGGACTAAAGGTATAGCATTTCCTTGAAAAATTATATTTAGTCTGAGTGAAATTATTTTATAAAATTTAAATTAACAGGTTGACAGGTTTTACAAACAATAACTGTTTGAAATTTACCAATCAATATTAGCATGGCATTAAGGATTGTCAACTACGGTCTGTAGGCTTGCACAACTAGGCTGGCACTGGGTAAAATAATGGAGTCCTGCAAGTCCTGCAGCCAGGGGCGTCGTAGTGGGGTGGTGGGACTGAGTCACCAGGGCCCCACATATTGGGGGAAGTGAGATTTATTCATTTATTATTTATTCATGTATTTATTTCATTTTCTAACTTATGTAGCTGTCTGGTTAGTAGCTTGTGATGCTTTTTGCCAAATTTGAAATACTTCTGTTTCAGATACATAAACTTAGTTGAAACCATTGTGAGATGGTTATACTTAAATCTGAATCTGCCTGAAGGATTAAAAACTCTCCACAAATCACATATGTTGGTATTATTAATGTATGCTTTTAAGAAATATCTGTTTTTGGAAGGAGGAGCTTGTTGTGTAGAAGACCTGTCCAAATATGGGTTGGTCACACAGTTGAAGTCCCCTCCAATGATTAGATTAGTGAGTGATAACTCTGGGATAAGTTTGAGTGAAGTGTAGAGTGAATTTCCCCAGTCACAATAATGTACCTTCCATCTCTATCTATAATGCTGAGGAGATCTTTTAGTCAGCAGAATCTCTGTAAAGCAATACTTCTCTGGCTTGAGAAACCTTGAGCTCGTAAAACTTAAAACAATTGTTTGAAGCAGAGGATTTGAGTGGAAATCGTATCATTCAACATAGTTGTCAGTCTTACTGTACATTATTCTCATGCCACTAGCAATTTTGTGGTGAGATGGATGTATTAGGGGACAACAAGGCGTTACTCCTATTTTCCACTAGCAATACGATGCCAAGGTTAACGTGTTCTGCTTCACTCTTGGAGTCTGCTAGTCTCAGACCAGGCCATTTATATTAGATGTTGAAGCTTTGACAGAAAGTAGGCATGTTACCTATAACCTATTTCAGAACATTAAAAAAATGTGTTTTTATTTGGCCATTCTATTTCTTTCGGCCATACGTTGGAATTGCACACTGTACATCACTAAAATGTGTCAAATCCACTTGAGAAAAGGTGACATTTCTACATTTGTATCTGCATTTTTTATTTTCTTATATTCTCCCTATAGTCCTTCAGTGATTGGATATGGTCTTTTGTTTGTTCGTTCTTCCAAATAAAATAAATCAAAGTCACAGGTACAGAAAGTTCTGCTTTCACACATTTCTAAAACAATTATGCCTTTCAACACACCCCCTTCAGTATGTGATACAGAGCTGGTGTTTACTATTCGCAGAGGTAGGACTCACCACTAAACTAACGTAGCATCCGAGGTGTAGGGCATCTACAATTGGTCTTATGACTGACAAAAGCTCAGGAGCCGGCACTCTTGGAGTGCCCAGCAGCCACCGCGCCACACTTTTTCATTACCTCATAGCTGCACCACACAATTCAAGCCAGCTATGCTGTGTCCACTTGTACACTAGTACTAATAAAATGACTTAACATGTCACATTAAATAAAGATATATGTCATGGGTATACAAATTTCTTTGAATATTGACCCGAAAGATGTTTTCTTAACTCTGATGAAGAGCCTTACCCTGAAATGAACTAAATTGCAATACACACTATACTCTGTCAAATTGTTTGTAGTTCTAATGTGCTTTCATGTCAGAAGTCAGAAGGGACGTCTTCTATTAGGATCTGCTGCCTCCATGTTGATAGCACCTTCATAGAGCTACTTGGCTTCCCCAAGGGTCTATGGAGGCGGGGTTCAGATGGTCTGTTCGAGGTCCCCCATGGTGTCTGCAGATTGAGTTTCTGTCATGGTTCTTGTTTGCTTTTCAGCAAGGTGTCAGGATTTGACACTGATCTCCCTCCTTCACCTGCACTCCCACTTCATCTAAGTGTCCAATCATGTTTCGAGTGGCTCTGTTTCCTGTGTCCAATCCGGTGGCAGCTAGACCAGTTTGTTAAGTATTTTCCAAGATTCCTGTTCTTGTGTTTCAGGCTAGTTTTTTGCTCCTGTTCAAAGGATTTTTTGGGTAGACTTCCCGTTCAGCTCCTGTTTCCGTTGGTTGCAGACTTTTTGGTTTTGTTCAGCTCTGTTTTGTCTTTTTGGGTGATGTGACTCCTGATTTATTCCTCCTTGCTTTCTTTTCCTGTTTCCCTTTACCCATATTAGTATTTCACCCTGTCTCAGTATAGTTCGTATTGGAGTATTTAGCTGGGGATTCGTTTCACTGCTTTTGTCACTGTTCATCACATTGTTGCCCAGGCTTCGGGCCTAGTGCTGTTATTACCTATTTCATGTAATTAAATATCACTGTGAAGTGTTTTTTCATGTGAGAGAGCCATTAGGTTCTGTGAGTCCATGTTAGTTTTAGGCCATGTGGTCTATTTTGGCGACCGTGGCAAGCCATTAAAGGAGGGAAATGGTAAATGTTCAATGCTCTGCCCTTTGAAGTATGGTTCCAATCAGGACCAAACCAACACCTATTCGCTCGTCCAGCCCCCCCCCCTACAACATACTAAAAAAGATTTACAGTACCTTTAGAAAAAATATGTTCTCCAGAATGGCATCCAGAATCAGATGGTCTAGTTGGCTATAGCTTTTACAGCCCCTGATTCCTGAACCAGGCTCTTAAATGTTTTTTTTGTTTTTTCTCCTCAACACTTTGTGCTAAGAGGCTGAAATTTGACCATGTTCATCAGGAGGTCAAAAGCATCCTGCATGCCGAGTTTCCTTCCTATGAGAGTCTTCTACTACCTCTGAAAGTGTCTGAGGTGGCCCCTCGAGGAATGATGGGGCCGCGAGGGACTTTTTCTGGAATATCTCAGAGAAACTTTGAGCCATGAGAATGAGATTTTAGAATGTTTATGTTTAATGCAACTCTTTACTAGCTGGATGCACCATCAGATCACTGAGAACTTTGCAGCTCATTCAGAAGACAGGAGCTAGTGTCCTAGAAAGAGAGATCATGTCTATCCAGTTCTGCCTCTTTGTACTGGCTTCCTGCATCATACAGGATTCAGTTCAAAGTCTGATTGCATGTTTTAATAGCTCCTCCTTATTAAACATTTATTAAGCCTTAGCTAACACATTTGTTCATCATTCGTAAACTGTTAACCCTTAATTATTTTTCATCAGGTAATGATTTATTGATGAGAAGTAATTTGAACTCTTAATCATTAATTTCAGTCAATCTTAATCTCAGTTATCTTAATCATTTATCATCAGTTAATAATTTATAGATGAAAAATAATGTCTTAATTATATTTAACAGTTTACTAATGATTAACAAAGGTGTTCAATCATGCTTAATAAATGCTTAATTACTTATTATATATATAATAAAGTGCTACCCAAAGTCTTTCTCCTTATTTACAAAAATCAAGTTCTATAGAACTATAGGAGAAGAAAACTGCTACCTTGTTGTAGAAAAAACAGTATCTGTTCATGAGGACGTGCAGAATGGCAGCATGAGGTGAGTATGAAGCAACAAGAAAACCTAATTCACGCTTGACGCGCTTGATGCTCTTGACACTCTTGACACTCTTGACGCTGGCTCCCCCACTCCCATTTCACAACAATCATGGCAGAAATAACCACCATCACAGTATTATATGTATTGTACAAGTCCCAGAGACGCCGAAAAAAACATCTGCCGCCATGTCTGGGATTCATGACATCCTCCCAAGACCAACCCGTTCTCATCCTAGTGCGTAAAATACCAACAATTTGTCACAACCCTGAATGTCTCATACTGACGCACTAGGCCCCCTTCAGCGTCTGTTGATCGACGCCCTCAGTTCTGAATTGTCTCTTATGGAAACAGCTCACGACAGTAGGAGACAACCAGCGCAGACGCTCCAGCCATCCCCCTAAAAGTCTCATTCATTATCAATTGACTTCTATGTAAATGCACTGGCATCAGCTAGAGATGCTCAGAGCAAAGGCTCCAGCTGTCCATTCACGTCAATAATAATAGAGTCACAGTACAACGTCACGGCACAAGCTACAATCTCATTGGAGAACTGAGGATCCTCTGCCCGGAAGTGTTTTTCTCACTATTTACAGGTTTTCCTTTAATCACATCTTTAACATTTCTCAATAAAAACACATCCGTATCGTGCATGCACGCACCACACTCCATATGCAGAAACAGAATTGGTACTGTTGGACTTTCAATGTCCTGCGTGTTCTTTTTCCCTGACCTCAGCAGAGTGACATCAGTTTGAGATGTCTGTGTCCCTCTTTCCCTATGTTCGAATACTGATGCCAGGGCCCACTGCTGCCACACCCCCAGGGTGTTCCCTTCTCCAGATTGGTTGTTACACCTGACTCCATCCTCCTCCTCCTGTCCTCTGACTGAGCAGGCGAGGCGGTTTTGAACAAGCTAGATGTTCAGAGGAAAGTACATCCTGCTTTCTGGGTGAAAAGTCCTCACATGTCAACAAGCCAACACTTCTGATCCAAGATTTCATTCTCCCTTACTTATTTGCCACATAGAACATAAACAACACTTACAGCCTTATACAAACTCTTGTCGGTATAGTTTCTGCAGCTGCAGGGTCAACCTGTTGTGTCTCTCCCACCTGTATCATCCTGCCCGTGTCTATCTCACAAGGGCATCCTATCCTGTCTGAATGCTTCATGTCACGTGCGCATCTGCTGCACAAAAAAATCATATGGTATTTAAGCACATTAACAAACATTTAATACATAAAAAGATTCTACAATCCATACACATCCCAAGAAGCTAGGTTAGGGGGTAGGGTAGAGTAGCTAACCTGAATATAAAATCAGTATAAACTGAATATAAAATTAGTACACCTATACAGTTAAAATTAACATGCAAATAGATATAAAAGAATATAAAAAGTAAACATAAAAGAATATAACTGCCTCTTCAGTACCCTCCATAAATAAAACATAAAACAATTGTTTGAAGCCGAGGATTACAGTGGAAATTGTAACTTTCATTGTAGTTTTCAGTTGATAGGTCTTACTGTGTGTCATTCTTATGCAACTACCAATTTTGCAGCAAGATGGACATATGGGGACCACAGGCGTTATTCCAGTCTGCCACTCGCAATATGGCGCTGACATGGACGTATTCGGCTTTGCATTTTTTCCCGCATTTTTTGCTTCCTTTTATTCTCCTTTTGTTCTTTCAGGATATGATCTTTCGTTTGTTAGATATTACAAATAAAATAAATCTAAGTCATGTGCACAGAAAGTTATGTTTTCAAACATTGCTGAATCAATTCTGCCTTTGAACACACCACCTTCAGTCTGCGACACAGAGCCAGTGTTTACAATTTGCAGACTGAGGTAGGAATCAACACTAAACTAATGAAGCATCCGAGGTGTAGGGCTTCTAGAACCGCTGTTATGACGGACAAAAACTCAGGAACCAAGAATCTTGAAGAGGTATCCCCTAAACCTTTTATTATGGTTTGACCAGACAGAGGTTTTCTTAACCCTGAGGAATCAGCCTTACTGGAAATGAACTACATTGCAATACACACTCATGTGCGCCGCCATATTGTTTTATAGTTCTAATGGGCCTGAGTCACAGGGGAGGAGGGGAGAGAAAAATACCTTCCCCTTGAAGTTTCCTCCTGGTTTTTGACAATGTTGCTTGTCAGAAGGTCTTTTATTAGGATCTGCTGCCTCCATGCTGCTAGCACCTCCCTAGAGCAACTGCTTCCCCAAGGGCCCCCAAGGGTCATGGAGGCGGGATTCAGAGGGTCTGTTCCAGGTCCCCGATGTGGTCTGCAGACTGAGGCCATTTGGTCTATATTTGCGACCATGGCGAGCCCTCAAAGGTGAGAAATGGCGAATGTTCAAAGCCCCGCTCTTTGAAAAGTATGGCCCCGATCAGGACCAAACCAGCATATATACACTCATCCAGGGGCCCCCTGCAACATACTGATTCATAGCACCTTTAAAAAGATATCTCCTCCAGAATGGCCTCTAGAATCTGATGATCTTGTTCAGTGTTTTTCAACCCTGCTCCTCGGGGAACACTGACCTCCATGTTTTAGATGTTTCCTGCTCCAACACAGATGATCAGCCAATCATCAAGCTCTGCAGAAGCCTGATGAGGAGTCATCATTTGAATGAGGTGTGTGTGTATATATATATACACTCACCGGCCACTTTATAAGGTACACCTTGCTAGTAACGGGTTGGACCCCCTTTTGCCTTCAGAACTGCCTCAATTCTTCGTGGCATAGATTCAACAAGGTGCTGGAAGCATTCCTCAGAGAGTTTGGTCCATATTGACATGATGGCATCACACAGTTGGCACAGATTTGTCAGCTGCACATCCATGATGCGAATCTCCCGTTCCACCACATCCCAAAGATGCTCTATTGGATTGAGATCTGGTGACTGTAGAGGCCATTTGAGTACAGTGAACTCATTGTCATGTTCAAGAAACCAGTCTGAGATGATTCCAGCTTTATGACATGGCGCATTATCCTGCTGAAAGTAGCCATCAGAAGATGGGTACATAAAGGGATGGACATGGTCAGCAACAATACTCAGGTAGGCTGTGGCGTTGCAACAATGCTCAATTGGTACCAAGGGGCCCAAAGAGTGCCAATAAAATATTCCCCACACCATTACACCACCACCACCAGCCTGAACCATCGATACAAGGCAGGATGGATCCATGCTTTCATGTTGTTGACGCCAAATTCTGACCCTACCATCCGAACGTCGCAGCAGAAATTGAGACTCATCAGACCAGGCAACATTTTTCCAATCTTCTATTGTCCAATTTAAATGAGCTTGTGCAAATTGTAGCCTCAGTTTCCTGTTCTTTGCTGAAAGGATTGGCACCCGGCGTGGTCTTCTGCTGCTGTAGCCCATCTGCCTCAAAGTTCGACGTACTGCATGTTCAGAGATGATCTTCTGCCTACCTTGGTTGTAACGGGTGGTTATTTGAGTCATTGTTGCCTTTCTATCAGCTCCAACCAGTCTGGCCATTCTCCTCTGACCTCTGGCATCAACAAGGCATTTCCGCCCACAGAACTGCCGCTCACTGGATATTTTTTTTTTTCGGACCATTCTCTGTAAACCCTAGAGATGGTTGTGCGTGAAAATCCCAGTAGATCAGCAGTTTCTGAAATACTCAGACCAGCCCTTCTGGCACCAACAACCATGCCACGTTCAAAGCCACTCAAATCACCTTTCTTCCCCATACTGATGCTTGGTTTGAACTGCAGGAGATTGTCTTGACCATGTCTACATGCCTAAATGCACTGAGTCGCCGCCATGTGATTGGCTGATTAGAAATTAAGTGTTAACGAGCAGTTGGACAGGTATACCCAATAAAGTGGCTGGTGAGTGTATATATTATAATAATTACAACTGTATATATTATTATTATTATTATGTATATAACACATACATGTACAACACAATACAAGACTATAATATATATGTAGAAACAGGAATAAATACTGAACAAAACGCAAACAGGGTCAAACTACAAAAACTACAAAACTACAAAAGCAAATAAAATCAGCCTGGTTCATTCCCAGCAGAGGCTGTCACCCAAGCTACTCCACATTGTCCAAATTTTGATTTCATTTTAGAAGACTATATGAATTACTGAATTTGGAATTTGAAATATTCTTTTTGCTGGGGTGGCAGCCTATGCAGGGAAGAAGCCAGGCTAACAATAAACGTCCTTCTCTTCCAAGTAGCTGTCGTGGAAAAGACGGGGAGAAATGGCGAATAAAACAAAAAAAGGTCCTAATATTTTGTACCACCGCTACCCCCAAATGCATGCCAAACCTGCCGCTCACTAGTATAATTATGCAACGTTTTTTCTAGCTCCCCATGTGTAGAAGAAGAAGCGGAGGAAGAAAGTAGGGGTTCTCGCAACTTCATTGCTTGGACCCTAATAATAATAAAAAGAAACAACGCAATTTCAGTAGAGTTCTCGAAATGTCGTTGCTCAGACCCTAATAATGACAATAATAATATCAAAAAGGAAAAGCAGGAGTTCAATAGGGTTCTCACAATTTTATTGCTTGAACCCTAAAAACAAACAGTATAATTATAATAGGGTTCTCAGAAGTATATTGTGTTCACTATTTCCTTGAAAAAGTATACATAGTCTGAATAGAGTTATTTTTGATGGCTTCAACAAACAACTATTCCATTTGCCAAGTTTGGTGTCAGGTTCTTCACACGGCTAGTCTGGCATATGGTGGAGTCTGCAAGTCCTGCAGCAGCTTCAGAGCCCTTGTGAACGATGTGTTTTCTGTCCCAGCACCCTGAATTATCACTTCACATGTTGCATGGTGATCCCAACCAAAACATAGCAAAGCAGAAGAACTCAACAGTCCAGGAAGTTCAGCACCGACCGTCTAAGCACCTTGCATCCAGTCGTTAAGCAGTTGCTTCAAGAGAGATAAAAGATTTCATAAAATCATTTCAGAGACCACATGGCACAAAAGTGAGGAAGAGCCTTTAACAGGCAGATATCTTAAGCTGAATATGACACTGTTATATTTATTCATTACAGCCGTTTACTGCTTTTGAATCTGATATTGTCTCTTCTCATCTACTCTGGAAATGGTTATTAGATTTTGCAGTCACTGATAACTTTGCTTTGGCACAAAAACTAAAATGTTGGAATTGTAATTGTCAATATGTTTGCCTGTCACTTTAAATTCAGCACCTTTTAAAAATAGGATTAATTTGTTCACCTGTTCTGCTCTAAATGGCCCGAAACACTTACATATCATGATGAGGCATAATGATATTCACAAGAGGCTCTCCAGGAAAGATTGAATACCACACAGTCATTTACCTCAATTTACTCCACGCAGTAAAAAAATTCACCCTTAACCTGTGGGTTAATTGAACCATGTATTGTCTAACAGACTATATGATCTGTGAGTGGATGTGTGTAGTGGTGTTGAGCTCTTCTGTCATGAAGCCCATTGATTTAGAATAGGAATATTTATGCACAGTCTGTTGTAAAGGAAAAATATTCCATCAGTACGAATGCAAAACTATTACAGCTCCATTTTATTGTTCTCAGGCAACTATTCTTAGGGACATAAATATAAAGAAAGGATGCAAGTCATTAGATTGGTTTGGAGTAGATTGGTAGGCTGTGTGTCCCGTCGGTGCAATCTTACAGCCTAAGGGCCAAAGACACTCCGTAAAAGGCCTCTTTTTAAAAACTGTAGAGAGGTTGCTGGACTGAAAAACTGCATTCCCAAAATGGCGAATAAAACTTCGTCCTGTGTCATACCCTGAACCTGCCTTGAGTGCGTTCTTGCTGTGTCATCCAGCCACAATTGTGGTCATGCTCACACTCAACTATAATCATACATGTGGACATCAGACTAAAAACCAAGACAAACAGGGCAGCACAAGTTAGTAAATAATTGCTGCTTTATTCTAACAGAATAGATACACAGTGAAGTGGTCTCTATTATCATTATGACAAACAATATCATTAACAATACTATTAAGGAATTATCTACATTTCTGAAAGACTTATGACCCAAGGCATGCAGAGCAATTTTATTTATAAGGGATATTACATGACCAGAGGCAACTCCATTCACATTACAAACATACATTCATTAAAGAGAGCATAAAAACTCATAAACTCAAAAACTAACTAAAAAAAATAAAAACAGAGACAAATCAAAGGACACACCAAAATAGAGCATAAAAAGTCACAAGAAGATAATAATTTACATTAAATTAGAAAGAGAAACATTCACAACCTGGATTTAAAATTGAATGGAGGTAATTGTAAGTAGTGACAGGCTGAGCTGTGTCACCCAACCAGTATCACCTAGCTTTGTTGGCAACAATGCTAGAGAACATATGCTGACATTGTTCAAATAAACAAATATTTTTGAGTGAACAGACTATATTGAATCACTACAATTAACTGATTAGTAGCTGAGCTGCACCCATGCTGGTTGGGTGATAATTAAATTGTGACAGGTGTAATAACGTAGTAACTACATGCTATTAATAACATGAATAATATGTATAAATATATGTATAAACATGTATAAAATAACATGCATTGTCGCGTCAACGCAAAACATTCATTCAAACATTCACTCAAAACACAGTCACGTGGCCTAAGCTCCGAACCTGCAGGGGGCAGAGAGAAAGTTAGTATTCGTAGGGCAACCATGAAGTCAGTCTGTGCTTCCTGTGGCGGCCATATCACCTGCATACCTGCATGGAGAAAAAAGTTTGTGAACAAAGGAGAAGCATCTAAGACAAAGAAATACACAGGAATCACACAACTAAACAAAGAAGATTACTCAGCTCACAGTCAAGACGCAACTGGTAGGGGAATGGACATTGAATGGAATGGACATTGAAACACTTTGGAAGAGGTCAGAAACATAGTCCAGACCAACCTCTGGTCAAGATATGGAGAAGAGGAGTTGAAGACTGCAATTAAAGAAGCAGAAGCAGCCTGTGATGGACTTCGTGCTGTTGCAGTTTCTGCTGTGAACAAAGATGGATACGAGCTACAGTTCGATGGAGTGAAGAGACTTGTCCAAGATGCAATTACAAGCCTTGCCGGTTGGGAGATATGGATTCCAGCAGCACAAAAAGCAAATTTCGATGGCAGAGTGAAGGGGATAAGAACACACAGCAACCAACTAGAGGCCAGACGGGCAGAATTCCTCACAGCACAAAGAATTGCAGAAGAGGAGAGAAGAGTTCAGGAAGCACCTGCAACTGCACAAGCTCTACAGGCACAGCCAGCTCTGCCACACGTTCAGCAGCCAATCCTGAAAATAAAACCCACCACCTTACCCAAATTCCATGGCTTCAAAAGAAACTACCATAGATGGAGGAAGGATTGGGAGAGCCTCCAAAGGCAGGGGTTCAACTGGTTCAATTGAAGCAAAGAAAATCCAGCTCCTGGACAGTGTTGATGAAAGGATAAGAGACCTACAATACTGCAGAGGATATGTTCAGAGTGCTCGAGAACAGATATGGAAACAAATCAACAATTGCCCTGGAAATAATAGAGGACTTGGAAAGAATTCCCCCTTTAAAGCTGTGCCAGCCCAGGAAAGTAATTGACATGATCCAATCTGTAGAAAAGGCCCTGAATGACCTCACAGAGCTCGGCAACACTGGAGCTATCAAGAATCCTCTCGTAGTCAAGTCAATAGAGAGCAAATTGCCAGATAGCATGAAGAAAGACTGGCTCGTTTTCGTGGTAAATCCAGAAAATGCCATCACACCAGACAATCACTTTGACAGTCTCCTAAAATTCCTGAAAACTGAAGAGGAAATTCTCAAAAAGCTAGAGCAGCTTGGAGTAGGTGAGAAGCCTGACAAAAAGTTTGCTTTCGCAGAGAAGAAATACGCCTCGACTCGGTCCACAAGGAGAGGTGGATGCGTTGTCTGTGGAGATGAAAAACACAGAGACAAGATTTTCTTTTGCAAACGGTTCAAAGAACTGAAGCCTAATGAAAAAATTAATGCTGTGGAGAAATTGGGAGCATGCAAGAGGTGCCTAGTATGTCATGATGAAGAAAATGAGTGTAAAGATACTTACCTGTGTAGGAACCCAGACTGTAGAAGAGGGAGTTCTACGGACCACCATTTCTTTCTTTGCTGGAGAGGAGACTCTAGAAGGAGTGAAACAGACAGACCACAGAGGCCAAACGTGAGTAGGCAAAAGCTCACCAAAGACCAATAGAAATTTGTGTCTGAACTCTCCCCAGAGACGGCAGAAAAGTTTAAGAGAGCTTTCACAAACATCACTGCAAAAACTCACGCCACTGACAAGCCTGGAGTGATGGAGTCAAGTGCACTGCAGGACCTACCTGTCATTCTCATGCTGCTAGAGGTAACTGCCAATGCAGGAGAGAAAATTGGAACACTCATAGACTTAACCTCAGACACCAACTACATTACCCACAGAGCTGCCAGAAGACTGAACTTGCATAGTGAAGAGATCACACTGGTCGTTCATGGGGTCGGAGGAATGGCCATGAAGGTCAAGACCAAGAGGTACTTCCTCAGAGTGAGCGTTAAGACGCCCACAGGGACGGAGAGGGCTCATGAGCTTGTCTGCTACGGCCTAGATTAAATTGCCAAAGTGCACAGAACAATCAAACCCGAGCAGCTTGAAAAGTTCTTCCCAGAAACCAGCCTAGAAGACCTGCATAGACCAGAGCGCAATTTAACTCCTCATCAGCCACCGCGAGGGAAGGCTTGCTCCACAGAGGATAAAAGTAATCAGAGACCTTGTCCTATGGGAGGGCCCCTTAGGAAAGACTGTTGGTGGAGCACATCCAGATCTCTTTGAGGAAGTAGAAATGGCTGCCCACACATCTGAGACGCACTTTGCCCGTTCCATGAGAGCCACAGCGGTGAGGTATCAAGAGCTCACAGAAGAATTAAAAGCTGAAACCAGGACCACTGTGGCCGACAGAGAGTTTATTGACTGGTGGAAGTGGGATAGCATAGGAGCAGCGTGCGAGCCAAGGTGTGGAGGATGCAGATGCGGCAACTGTCAGCCAGGGGGCAAGGAAATGACACTAAGTGAAGAAAGAGAGCTGGAAATCATCAGAAAAGGACTCACCTGTGTTAAAGCAGACGCTCACAGCAGTGAACCACACTGGGACACAAAGTATCCGTGGATCGAGGATCCATCGTCTCTGCCCAACAATAGAAGTGGAGTGGAGGCCACTTTTCTGAGAACAGAGAAGCAACTCAAGAAAGAGCCAGAATGGAGAGTGGCATATGGCGCTCAAGTCCATGAGATGGTGGAAAGGAGAGCAGCGAAGAAACTCACCAAAGAGATGATTGCCAACTGGAGGGGGCCAGTATGGTACGTCAGCCACCTGGTGGCGGCAAACCCACATTCCGTCACCACGCCCGTGCGTCTGGTATGGAACAGCAGCCAGAAGTTCAAGGGAGTCAGCATGAACGACCTCCTGCTGAAGGGGCCTGATGTGCTCAACCCCATCCGAGCAGTGCTACTCAGGTTCAGAAGAGGTGTGCATGCTGCACTCGGTGACATCAAGAAGATGTATAATTCTGTGTGGTTAGAAGACCTGGAAATGCATCGCTTCAGATTTCTCTGGAGAGACGCAGAAGATGGAGAGATTGAAGAATATGCCATCACCAGAGTCAACATTGGCGATCGACCAGCAGGGTGCATTGCACAGCTGGCCATGAGAGAGACCGCAAAGCTGTCTATGTTTGCTCACCTGGAGGAGGAATGTAGGATCCTAGAAGAGGACTCTTATGTCGATGATGTCCTAACCTCCCGCAAAGACCTGGAAAAGCTGGATGAAAACACCAAGAGAGTAGAGGAAATTCTGAAGGCAGGCGGATTCTTCCTCAAGCCCTGGGTCCGGTCAGGCCAGAGTGGGAGGCAGGAGCATGTGTCAGGGGAGCCACAGCCATTATCAGACAGAGTGCTATCCTTCCAAACCAAATGAGAGAAGAAGACAACAAAGCCCTGGGGGTCGGTTACCTTGTTGAAAGTGACAGACTGTACCCAATGACCTCAATCAACTTCTCAAAGAGGAGGAAGAAAATGAGAGTGGGTCAAAATCTCCTGGAAGAAGAGGTGAGAGGAAAAACTCCAAACCCACTGACTAGAAGACAGTTGCTAAGCCAAGTAGCTAGCCTGTATGACCCAATAGGCCTTGTCACACCGGCTAAACAAAAGGGTGCCATTCTAGTCAGGAGAGCATTCCATGAAGCTGGAAGCAGCGCCACCCGAGACACCTGGGACAAGCCACTGTCTGACAAGTTAAGGGAAGAAGCCATCCAGCTGTTTGAAGAATACACACGTCTCAGCCAGATCACCTTCCACAGGAGCCTCACACCAGGTAACTGGATTGGGAAACCATGGGGAGTAACATTCTCTGATGGAAGTGACCAGAGCTATGGCGCCGTGGTGTACTTCAGATGGGAGACGACACAAGGCGTTGAAGTCAGACTGGTTGAATCCAAAGCAAAGCTCACACCACTCAACCAGAAGGGAGAGCCAGTGAAAGCTGAGATCTGTGGTGCTGTCTACGCAGTTCGTCTCAGAAGATACATTGAGAAGCACAGTCGTATGGAGATTGGGAAATGGCTCCATCTGCTGGACAGTCAAACTGTGTTGGGAGCAATCCAAAGAGACAGCTATGGATATCAAACATTCTTTGCTAACAAAGTTGAAGAAATCCAGAAATCCACATCTGTCAATGACTGGTGGTGGATCTCGGGTGACCTCAATGTTGCAGACATCATAACAAGAGGCGCAGCTCCAGCAGACCTCCAAGAGAACTATGTGTGGCAGAATGGACCTGAGTTTCTAAAGCAACCTGTGGAAGAGTGGCCGAAAAAGTATGCCAAAGAAGTCACAGCCTACGCCAAGGAAGGCATAGACAGACTCCAAAGGAAGTCCTTCTCAGCACCACTGACCAGGTCACAGGTCAAGAAGAACAGAGGTGATGTTCCATCTGGTGCAGCCATGCCAAGTTCCCCAGTCACAGTCAAAGACGAAAAGGACGATGATTTACTGCAAAGCAGTCCAGAGGGGAGCAAACACAAGATTCCAGCCCGAAGACCATCTGCTGGTTCTGCAGTAAGACAATTGATTGACATAAAGAAGTTCAGCAGCTTAACCAAGTTGATCAGAGTCATTGCCTGGGTATGGAGAGCTGCAATGAAGTGGAAGATGGTGCTAAAAAAGAGCTCAGTCACAGCCTCAAGTAGACCAAAGTGGGAGGAAATTTCTTCAGCAGAAGTGAAGTCCAGAGCCAAACAAGTTGTACTTACCGTCAGTGAGTGTGAAGATGCACAAAGAGACCTCTTCCTCGCAGCTCAAGAGGATGCAGTCTTCCATGACACCACCCTCAACAGACTTGCTGTGTACAAAGATGCTGAAACTGGCCTCTTAGTCTGTGGAGGAAGATTTCAGATCTTTAATGATGAGCAAACCACTGTACCGATCTTACCTTATGATTCCTGGTTATCCACTCTGCTAGCTCAAGAAGCCCACAATGCCAACCATGAAGAAATTGCGGGCACGCTGCTTCGGATGAGAAAGAAAGCCTGGGTGGTAAAAGGCCGAAAAGTGGCTCAGAAGATTGTTGACAGCTGTGTGACATGCAGAAAGGCCAGAGCCAAGAAATGCCAACAGATCATGAGTGACCTCCCGTCTGAGCGAATAACACCTGCCAGGCCATTTGAATATACAACTGTGGATCTATTTGGACCTTATGAAGTGAAGGACGAGGTCAGAAAGAAGGTAAGGCTCAAGGTTTGGGGAATTGTTTTCTACTGTATGGCATCCCGAGCTCTGCACACAGACGTTGTCAGTGACCAGTCATCTGAAGGTTTCCTGCTGGCCTACAAGAGGTTCACTGCGCTCAGAAGGCATCTGAAGAAACTGTGGTCAGACCCTGGAAAAAACTTTGTGGGAGCCAGACCTGCTCTAAGAGAACTGTACCTCTTCCTGGACCAGCTGAAAAAGTCTGAGATTGAAAATGAAGCCTCCAAGCATGGAACAGAATGGAGCTGGAAATTTCACCCTGCTGATTCCCCTCATAGGAATGGAGCTGCAGACGCGGCTGTTCGTACGGTGAAACGCGCTCTACACAACCTAGGAGGAGATGGATGCTTTACATGCAACCCGTTCTCATCCCAACGCGTCAAATACCGACTATTTGTCACGCCCCTAAGCGTTGCATATGGACGCCGAGGGTACCCTTCCGCGTCTGTTTATTGACGCTCCGGGTTTTCCATTCACTCTCATGCAAACCCCAGCTCGGCTGTCCGGGACGCTGAGAGCAGAGGCTCCAGCCAAAGCCCCTAAACGTCAAATAGAAACGCGGAGGGTAGAAATCCGCGTCCGGATTTGACTGCTGCGAGTTCTGCATTGACTCTCATGCAGACCCCGGCTCGGCAGGACGGGACGCTGAGAGCAGAGGCTCCAGCCAAAGCCTCTAAACGTCAAATAGAAACGCGGAGGCTAGAAATCCGCGTCCGGATTTGACGCTGCGAGTTCTGCATTGACTCTCATGCAGACCCCGGCTCGGCAGGACGGGACGCTGAGAGCAGAGGCTCCAGCCAAAGCCCCTAAACGTCAAATAGAACCGCGGAGGGTAGAAATCCGCGTCCGGATTTGACGCTGCGAGTTCTGCATTGACTCTCATGCAGACCCCGGCTCGGCAGGACGGGACGCTGAGAGCAGAGGCTCCAGCCAAAGCCCCTAAACGTCAAATAGAACCGCGGAGGGTAGAAATCCGCGTCCGGATTTGACGCTGCGAGTTCTGCATTGACTCTCATGCAGACCCCGGCTCGGCAGGACGGGACGCTGAGAGCAGAGGCTCCAGCCAAAGCCCCTAAACGTCAAATAGAACCGCGGAGGGTAGAAATCCGCGTCCGGATTTGACGCTGCGAGTTCTGCATTGACTCTCATGCAGACCCCGGCTCGGCAGGACGGGACGCTGAGAGCAGAGGCTCCAGCCGTCCATTCACTCCCATAATAACCCGGTCACGCGAAGCATGACGCCGCTTACTACTGTCTCATTGAAGAACCGAGTATCCTCTGCCCGGAAGTGTTTTTCTCACTATTTTCTCACTATTTGTACACTTTGTCCCGAGAATATATCCACTGACACGTTAAACAAGGCCAAAATGTGAGATACCTGGCTAAATAACTACGTAAATAATGTGAATTTATACTAAAACAACAATGATAACAGTGGATAAATTGGATTTCAACAGACTGTTTACATTTACTTAGAACCCGCCCCCCTCGCGTGTGCGGCGTGTTACCATGGAAACGAAAGGGTTGTTTCGCTTCGCATTTGTGCCGACATAATTCGCTTCCTTATAGTCTCCTTTTATTCCTTCAGTGAGTGGATATGATCTTTTATTTGTTAGTTCTTACAAATAAACAAAAAAGCACAGGAAGTGGTTTTCAAACGTTGCTGAAGCAATTTTGACTTTGAATGCACCCTCTTCAGTCTGCGACACAAAATGAGTGTTTACTATTTGCAGACTGAGGCAGGAATCGAAACTAAACTAATGAAGCGTCCGAGGTGTAGGGTTTCTTGAACTGCTCTTATGATTGCCAAAAACTCAGGAACCGAGACTATTGGAGAGGTAACCCCACAGCTGTTTATTATGGTTTACTACGTTTTCACTCTGACACAACTCCAACTCCCAGCAGCCACCACGCCGCACTTTTTCATGACGTCATAGCCGCGCCGTACATGACAAGCTGGCTATGCAGTGTCTACTAGTTCTAATAAATGTAAATGTTTATGATTCATAATGTACTGTGTCACATTAAATAAATATACATGTTGTAGTTATATATATTTCTTAGAAAGAGGTTTTCTGAACCCCCTGAAGCCTTAACCAAAAATGAACTACATTGCAATACACACTCATGTGCTACGCCATTTTGTTTGTAGTCCTAATGTGTCTGAGTCAAAAGGGAGGAGGGGAGAGAAAAATACCTTCCCCTTGGAATTTCCTCCTGGTTTTTGTTTATGTTACTTGTCAGAAGGTCTTGTATTAGGATCTGCTGCCTCCAAGTTAATAGCACCTTCCTAGAGCAACTTTGCGTCCCCAAGGGCCCCCAAGGGTCTATGGAGGCAGGGCTCAGAGGGTCTGTTCCAGGTCCGCTATGGGGTCTGCAGACTGAGTTTCAGGCCATTTGGTGTATTTTTGAGACCGTGGCAAGTCCTCAAAGGTGGGAAATGGCGAACGTTCAAAGCCCCGCCCTTTGAAAAGTATGGCTCCAATCAGGACCAAACCAACACATATCATCTTGTCCAGGGGCCCCCTACAACATACTAAAATGTCAGATTCACAGCACCTTTAGAAAGAGATCTCCTCCAGATTGGCCTTCAGAATCTGATGGTCTAGTTTGCTATAGCTTTTAGACCCTCTCATTGTTCAATCAGGGACTCCACCTCAACACTTTGAGCTAAATGGCTGAAATTTTACTATGTTCAATAGTAGGTCAAGAGCATCCATCGTGCTGAGTTTCAGGCTCCTACTACCTCAGAAAGTGTCTGAGAGGGCCATACACAATTGAAGGACATGCCAAGGGTGACATGACAGCACCCCTCCAGCAGATGGCGCTCCACGTGACTGCCCATAACACTTATGGCAAGAACCAGCCCTCCATAGATTTTTTGAGCAATGAGGATGACATTTTAGAATGTTTATGGGAAGGTCAGAAGCAACACCGTTCAAGCAGGCCCCAAAATCTATAATAACCTTCAAGGTTCCTGACCACAATTTCTTCTTCTCATCAATCTTTCAATCTTCTCATCAGAGCTCAGAGATTCTCATGTACCAAGTCAATATTCAAAGAAATATGTATAAACATGACATATTTCTGTCTCTCTCTGTCTGTCTCTCTCTGTGAGACGGAGAGCGACCAAATAATAATAATAATAATAATCATAATCAATAATTTAATCCAGTCACTGCTGACAATGTGGATTGCACACAATTCTCTATTTGCATATTTCACTTTCAGTAGCTGCAATTAATTCGGTGACTTTTGTAGGTCTCATGGCATAGACTTTAGATGATAAAAAATCAAATAAAAATAATGTTTAGAAATTCCATTACAGTTTGAAAATTAAATGCATTTTAATTGACGTTTACTTTACAATAATTTAAAGTCTGTATACATTTTTTTGGGGAAACCCTGACTAGACTACCTGAAGCAACGCCGTCCTTTCGTTTCCATGGTAACACGCCGCACACGTGAGGGGGGCGGGTCCTAAGTAAATGTAAACAGTCTGTTGAAATCCAATTTATCCACTGTTATCATTGTTGTTTTAGTATAAATTCACATTATTTACGTAGTTATTTAGCCAGGTATCTCACATTTTGGCCTTGTTTAACGTGTCAGTGGATATATTCTCGGGACAAAGTGTACAAATAGTGAGAAAATAGTGAGAAAAACACTTCCGGGCAGAGGATACTCGGTTCTTCAATGAGACAGTAGTAAGCGGCGTCATGCTTCGCGTGACCGGGTTATTATGGGAGTGAATGGACGGCTGGAGCCTCTGCTCTCAGCGTACCGTCCTGCCGAGCCGGGGTCTGCATGAGAGTCAATGCAGAACTCGCAGCGTCAAATCCGGACGCGGATTTCTACCCTCCGCGTTTCTATTTGACGTTTAGGGGCTTTGGCTGGAGCCTCTGCTCTCAGCGTCCCGTCCTGCCGAGCCGGGGTCTGCATGAGAGTCAATGCAGAACTCGCAGCGTCAAATCCGGACGCGGATTTTTACCCTCCGCGGTTCTATTTGACGTTTAGGGGCTTTGGCTGGAGCCTCTGCTCTCAGCGTCCCGTCCTGCCGAGCCGGGGTTTGCATGAGAGTCAATGCAGAACTCGCAGCGTCAAATCCGGACGCGGATTTCTACCCTCCGCGTTTCTATTTGACGTTTAGGGGCTTTGGCTGGAGCCTCTGCTCTCAGCGTCCCGTCCTGCCGAGCTGGGGTTTGCATGAGAGTGAATGGAAAACCCGGAGCGTCAATAAACAGACGCGGAAGGGTACCCTCGGCGTCCATATGCAACGCTTAGGGGCGTGACAAACAGTCGGTATTTGACGCGTTGGGATGAGAACGGGTTGTTACATGGAGTGAGTTCCAAACCTTTCTATACATGGCTGCTAATCTTGCCAATGAGAGACCCATAGGTGCCAGAACCCAGAGTCGGGAGCACTGTGTAGACTACATCAGCCCAAATTCCCTTCTGCTTGGAAGATCTGGACCCAGAGGAGATCTGGGTAGCTTTGAGTTTGAAGGCTATGCCTACAAAAGAATAAAAACTATCCAAATTGAAGTTGACCGGTTCTGGAGGAAGTGGAGTCAGTTAGCAGGGCCTAATCTATTCATTAGAAGCAAGTGGCACATGGCACACAGGAACGTGGCTATTGGAGATGTGGTCTGGCTGGCCGACCAGAACGCTTTAAGGGGTCAGTATAAACTTGCCAGAGTCATCAGTGTCAACACTGACAAGAAGGGCATCGTCAGAGATGTTCATGTCCGACCTTCCCCAGTTATCCAGTCCCGACCATGAAATCAGCTCAAAAAGAGAAAAAGAAACTCTCAACCAAAATCCCCTCTACAGTTCTTCATAGGGACGTCAGACGTGTCATCATCCTACTACCTGTAGAAGAACAGAAGCAAAACCATGACTGAATCTGACACTGTGCATCCATGACTGGTGTGACCTCCCTGGGTTCAAGAACCAGGAGGTCAAGTGGGAGGTGTCGCGTCAACACAAAACATTCATTCAAACATTCACTCAAAACACAGTCACGTGGCCTAAGCTCCGAACCTGCAGGGGGCAGAGAGAAAGTTAGTATTCGTAGGGTAACCATGAAGTCAATCTGTGTTTCCTGTGGCGGCCATATCACCTGCATACCTGCATGGAGAAAAAAGTTTGTGAACAAAGGAGAAGCATCTAAGACAAGGAAATACACAGGAATCACACAACTAAACAAAGAAGATTACTCAGCTCACAGTCAAGACGCAACTGGTAGGGGAATGGACATTGAAGCACTTTGTCACTTTGATATCTGAAAATGTTGAAAGAATTACTTTGTTTAATCATGTTAACTAAAATTTACAACCTGAACATTCAAATCTACTTACTTGTATTGTATTGTAGTGTTGATGGAATTAAAATGTTTGTTTGTCTATGCTGATACAACTTCAATTGTTTGTACATGAACTGGCTCAATTTATATCATTTTGAATGCATGGTTTATGTTGCAAAGAAGGAAATCTGATTCTCAAGCTACCTTGTTGATTGTAGACTTGATATTTGATATTCTGATTTTTGATTTTGATTGATTCATGCTGATTTGAGATTTATGAATTTATGAATTTGTTATGTTTGAACTTAAAGTAATGCAATGTTTCTTGTTTATTTTGAAGGTTATCAACCTAATCAACCTAATCAACCTATCTACTAAACTCAATAAACAAAAAGAAAAGGAAGATTTGAGTTGTCCATCTGCGTCAGACTAGGCTCTTTTCAAGTTTGAGCAGGAACTGAGTAAAATCAATCAACATAACTTGACATGCATAATTATATATATATAGATATATAAATAACATGTAATAATACATGTTATTAAATAACATGTAGTAACTGTTACACTGAACAGTGATACGTAACTGTTAACAGAGAACTGTGTTGGTGATCTGTTCAACCCTTTGTCATGAAATTCAATATAATATATATGCCACTGTCACAGAAGGTGCATTCAGGTACCATCATAACGTGACAATTCAATTATCACTGCATTTTTTGAGTAATTTAGATATTTTTTGACTCAATGGATTTTGAGACATTATTTGGTTGATTATTATGTCACAGGGGAAGCCACACGTGCTCTGTAACAAGCTAACTATTACCATACAGAGTGCTGCATGCAGTGAAAAACTTGATGTAAATGACAATAGACCCTTTTACTGTTTGTAAACAATGATGTATGCGCGCGCATTGTGGCAACAGAAGTGCCGTTGTTCCCCATTCATTCTTAATGAGAGAGACAAAAACATTGAGAAATAAGCTGAGATAGCACTATGTTCCCCGCATGAAAATGTCTGGCTGTTGATTTTACGGTTGTCAGAATCGATATTCTACCGATAGAATAAAGTTTTACAGAATTCAGAGAGGATCGCGACCATTTCAGAGCAACCAACAGCGGCTGTGACCGGGTACATGGAGACGTGCTGTGATTCTTGTGGGTTATCTCTGTTCCTGAGACCAGGTCTAACAGTCAAAAATATGCATCTCTGATCTCGGCAAGGGGCCGATTAAACAATTGCCCGCGATCTATACTCATTTAATTCAGAAACCGAGAGAAACCGAAAGCTACGAGCCGATAAGGTAATGCATGCGTACGAATACGTCGCCTGTGGTCACGTACAGAACATCGGGTACCATGGCATTGATTCTGAATTCAGTCTAAAAGGTTCTCCCAACTAAAAGTTGTTGTGAAAAGATGACTTGCTTGTTTCACTCAGCGGTGGTGGGGGACAGGCTGCAGCTGCTGCCGGGAGCAGAGACTCGGAGCTGGGGACACAGAGAGACTGGACCATGGACACAGAGAGACTGGACCATGGACCGTGGCCGCGGCACACAATAACGGATTACCTTAACGGACATTAGTGGGCGCTACAGACATGAGCATTTCTGATTACATTCTGATTCGAGTCAACACGTTTAATCGCCTTAGGAATGGCCGCGATCCTCTCAGAATCCTACAAAACTTTACTCTGCCGGTAGAATATCGGTTCTGACAGCAACCAGACATTTTAATGGATGAAACACTTTGCTATCTCAACTTTTCCCTCAATGTTTTTGTCTCTCTCATTCAAAATGAATGGGGAACATCATCACTTCCGTTGCCCCTGTGCGTGCGCAGCTTCTTGATGACGTCGGTTGTAAAAGGGTACATGTAGTTGTTTTGCAACTTCCAGCATTGATAGACCTGTTGACTACATGGATGTTCCCAGAGTCGTAATGTGAAGAAGATGTTAACACTTACTAGTGTTTTTGCTCAGTCACGACAAGAGGGGAAAAACAGTATTGTGAAAAGACAGCACTCTGTAAAGAGAGTGAGAGAGTGTGAACTAGAGTCTGACTTTCAAACCATGTCCTTGGGGGAAATGGTTATAAGCCTTCCTCAGGTCCACGAAGAACATGGGCAATCTCCCATGCCCCCTCTAGCACCCTTGTGAGAGCCATGACAACTCTACAACCTCCAGAGCCCTAAGTTACTCCTAGATCTCCTGGAACCACAGCTGTGCATACAGTAGATGTGTCAGTCAAGGTGGGGGGCTGAAGATTGGTGGGGAGAGTGGGAGGGCTAGAGTCAAGTGTAGCACTCAAGAGTGCTACACGATGCAAAACATCAACTGAGGAATGCCACATTGAAAATGGTGAGCGAAACTGGTCCCCTTCATCGATGGTTCGTGTCGCTCCTCACCTGACCGGAAGTGACCCTTCAGTGCTGGCTGGTGGCACATATGACGGTATCCTTCGCCCGACTGGAGTTTCTTCATTGAAGGTGACTCAATTTTATTTGTGTGCCAGCCATTATCTCAAGGCACTTTACAAAGAGAGCAACAATATGTCATAGGAAAGAAACCTGACCTTAGACCCTCACAAAGGCCAAGGAACAACTCCCAAGAAACTGTGCTGGAGTCACAAGAAATTGTGAGAGAAATTGGTGGTATAAACTATCAGCTAGATTTAATGGTGAATGCACTTGGCAATATTAGTGATGTAATACAGGAATTTGTGAATAATTATTAATTTTAATTTTATTATAAACTATTAATTAAAAAGTGAATTCTGTCCTTGCCTGTTTAAATTCTTGAAACGCTTCGCATTTGTGCCCACATAATTTGTTTCCTTATATTCTCCTTTTATTCCTTCAATGAGTGGATATGATCTTTCGTTTGTTAGTTCTTACAAATAAAACAAATCCAAGTCAAAAGCACAGGAAGTGGTTTTCCAAATGTTGCTGAAGCATTTCTGACTTTGAATGCACCCCCTTCAGTCTGGACACAGAGCCAGTGTTCACTATTTGCAGACTGAGGAAGGAATCTGAGGTGTAGGGTTTCTTGAACTTCTCTTATGACTGACAAAAACTCAGGAACCAAGCCTGTTGGAGAGGTATCCCCTCAACTGTTTATTGTGGTTTATTACTTTTTGACACAACTCCAACTCCCAGCAGCCACCATGCCGCACTTTTTCATTAGGTCATAGCCGCACCGTTCAAGACAAGCTGGCTATGCAGTGTCCACTCTTACACTAGTTCTAATAAATCTTAATGTTTATGATTCATAATGTACTGTGTCACATTAAATAAACATATATGTCATATATGTCATGGTTATATATATTTCTTTGAACATTTACCGGAAAGACGTTTTCTTAACCCCCTGATGCCTCACCCAAAAATGAACTACATTGCAATACACACTCATGTGCTCCGCCATATTGTTTGTAGTCCTAATGTGCCTGTGTCAAAATGGAGGAGGGGAGAGAAAAATACATAGCCCTTGGAATTTCCTCCTGTTTTTTGACTATGTTGCTTGTCAGAAGGTCTTGTATTAGGATCTGCTGCCTCCATACCTGCTGCACCTTCCTAGAGCAACTTTGCTTCCCCAAGGACCCCCAAGGATCTATGGAGGCGGGGCTCGGAGGCTCTGTTCTAGGTCCACTATGGGTTCCTCAGACTGAGTTTCAGGCCATTTGGTCTATTTTTACGACTGTGGCGAGCCCTCAAAGGTTGGAAATGGCGAACGTTCAAAGCCCCACCCTTTGAAAAGTATGGCTCCAAACAGAACCAAACCAACACATATCATCTTTTCCAGGGCCGTCCTACAACATACTGAAATGTCAGATTCACAGCACCTTTGGAAAAAGATCTCCTCCAGATTGGCCTCCAGTATCTGATGGTCTAGTTGGCTATGGCTTTTAGACCACCTAATTTCTAAATCAGGCACTCCTCCTCAACAGTTTGAGCTAAATGGCTGAAATTTGACTGTGTTCAATAGTAGGTCAAGAGCATCCATCATGCTGAGTTTCAGGCTCCTACTACCTCAGAAAGTGTCTGAGATGGCCACACACAATTGAATGACAGGCCAAGGGTGACATGACTGCACCCCTCCAGCAGATGGCGCCACAGGTGACGGCCTATACCACTGATGGCAAGAACCAGGCCTCCATAGATTTTTTGAGCAATGGATGGATGACGGGATGACATTTTAGAATGTTTATGGGGAAGTCAGAAGCAACAAAATCTATAATAAGCTTCCAAGGTTCCTGATCACTATTTCTTCTTCTCATCAATCTTTCAATCTTCTCACCAGAGCTCAGAGATTCTCATATACCAAGTCAATATTCAAAGAAATATGTATAACCATGACATATTTATGTCTTGCTTCTTTCATGAGAAAGGTGGGTGTAAGGGTGCTTCCACACTGGGATACTGCCTCTCTGACGCTCCGAAGCCTCTCTCTCTCTCTGTACATCTCTCTCTGTCAGATGGAGAGCGACCAAATAATACTTATTAAGATTATCATAATCAATAATTTAATTTAAAAAAGGATCTATTATTTATTTATCTCCATTGTCACTATTCTGCATATTTAGCCATTCGTCTTGTTATGTGTTTACTGTTACCTTAGCCTATTGAAAGCTTACAGCTCATTCAGAGTTTAGCATTTATTCATTAACTGAATTTAAGTTTATTAAGAAAAATAAAGTTCAGTCTAAATCTAAGACGGCCCAAGCCAGAACCGGAAGTCAGAATTTCGTTAGCAACTGTCCTAGTGACAACCAGCAACAACCAGCAAACCAACATTGAGCAAGCGAGTGATTATTAGCGGGATCAGACGTCACGCCATGTTCTTATGGGGTAGCTACAGTCCCCTGGGGTTAGATGAAGGCAGAAAACAACATACCACTTCAATGAACCACACTCATAATGAATGAATGAATGTAGGCAGAAATGTGCCGCAACTTCCAACTTTACACATGCATTTATTGCCATAAAACCAAATACAGAGAGACAATTTGGGGCTTGTTACAAAGTTTTATTTTTACCAGCAAAAAACACAAAGGTGCACACAATATTTTATTGCACACATAAATAGATGTACATTGAGCTGGTTTACCTTTTGGGACAAATAAATAAATCCATTCAAGCCTCTGGTCTGTTCCCAACCACGGTGTTACTCAGAATAAATGAGTCATGTTTTGAACCAGGACATGGCGCGGTGGCCTGGTTCAACACACACACACACACATATATATATATATATATATATATATATATATATATATATATATATATATATATATATATATATATACACACACACACATCCAGTACTGCCAAATGTTTGGACATGCTATCTCATTCAATACTTTTTATTTATTTTCATGATTATTTACATTGTAGATTCTCACTGAAGGCATCAAAACAATAAATGAACATGTGGAATTATGTACTCAACAAAAAAGTCTGAAATAACTGAAAATATATCATTTTCTAGATTCCTCAAATCAACCACCCTTTACTCTGATTACAGCTTTGCATACCCTAAGCATTCTCACAGGTTCTTCATCACTTTTTGATGAAGTTTTGATACCTTTAGTGAGAATCTACAACGTAAATAGTCATGAAAAAAAAGAAAAGCATTAAATAAGGTGTGTCCAAACTTTTGGCCTGTACTGTGTGTGTGTGTGTGTGTGTGTGTGTGTGTCTGTGTGTGTGTGTGTGTGTGTGTGTGTGTGTGTGTGTGTGTGTGTGTGTGTGTGTGTGTATGATGTATGTATGTGTATGGGTTTCCCACCCAATTGGCTGGCAGCTGGCTCATCAACCAGGTATTTAAACTTACCCGTGAGATGAGCCAGTTGCCAGACCGGGTTTCTACACTCCGTGCCCTGTTCCTGTTCCTGCCCTTGTCTTCAATCTTGTTTCCAGTTGTTCAGGTTTCTGTTGTTTTGTTACTTTCAGTCAGTGTTTGAGTTTTTCTAGTTTAGTTCAATGGGTTCTTGGTTATTTCCCAGAAAACCTTGTCTTTCTGTTCTAGTTTTGTGCTTAGTGTACTGTTGTTTTTTCACCTGTGTTTACTGTTGACTCCCAGATTGTTCTTTTGTTTTCAGTTTTCAGTTTTTGTGCTGCGGCAACCGCGTGGTCCCAGGAGTTTGTTTTGTACTTTCATAAAGCCTTGTTACTCTATTCTTGTCTTTGAGTGTGCTATTGGGTCTTCCTGACAGTTTTGTTACAGCATGGTCTGGCCTTGTCAGACCCAGCCACTCAAGACAGGTTTGAGTTGCTCGAGCAGCGCGTTAGCGCATTAGCTCTGAGGCTTGAAGGCCCAGGACTACCGCAAGATCAGGCTAGGGGAGCGGTGGCTAATCCGGAAGTTGTTCGACCTCCAGTTCGTAAACCCTGCCTGAAGGGCCTGGAACGCTTCTGTGGTGATCAAGAGTCTGTTGGACCGTTCTTGACCAACTGCTTGTTGCTTTTTGCCTTGCAACTGATCACGTTTGCAGCCAAGGCTACGAAGGTAGCAAATGTTATCAGTCACCTAGCAGGCCGGGCACGTGCATGGGGGACTGCTGTGTGGGATTATGACTCTCCTAGCTGTTCCTCTTATGAGAGATTCTCTGCTGAGAGCCGAACAGTTTTTGGTTTTGAAACCAGTTCTGGTGGTTTGGTTAGTGGTTTGACGCGTTTGATGCAGGCTAACCAGACAGTAGCTGACTACTCCAGAGTTCCGGACCAAGGCTACCCATTCCGTCTGGTATATGGCAGCTCAGGTGGAGCAATATCTCACTGGCCTAAGCGATTATATTTTGGGCGAGTTCTGTCAAAATAGATACTTGTATTCAGGTCCGTAGATTAACTTGTAATGCTAACCGGATTCCCTTCCAGGTCTGGGCTAGATTTCCGGAGGAAGCAGCAGGCAGTCTCGAACCGGAACCAGAACCTATGGTCATTGGTCACTCGACTCTTAAACCGGAAGAGAAAGAACGCAGGTGAAGAGACACGACAATCTTCTTTAATAGAAGTCTTCAATACCCCCAGAACCTCAAAGTCAGTTGTGATGAATTTCAGCAAGTACTGCTGGAGCTGGATTCTGAAAAGCTTTCCAGCAAGGTTCAGAGACTGAAGAATTACCTCTGTATGTATTAGCTGGCTACTGTTCACTCTTAATGAGGAAATTTTTCATTAGTAAGGTCTACCTATCTGAAGTTTAGCTTATGTGCTGTTTTCCTAATGTTTACAGAAGAGTTCAGGTTTCCATTCAAAGTGTCATTCTTGATACACTTCAGCCAAATGCTGCATTAATTTTGGCCTGATGCTCACATGGACATTGTCACATGCTTATTGGTGAGAATAAACCATGTTAAAATTCAAATAGATGATATATCAAGAGTTCACGCAACGCAAGTTGTCAATTCGCAATCAAACTCTCTTTGGTTTTAAACTTGATTGGTCAAATTAGAGAAAAATGTTTAATAAAAAATGCTGATGTGTGAAAAATTGCTTGGAGTTTATTTTTTCCATATATTGTCCTGAAATACTAAAAGTACTAAAAGAGTAAAGAGTCAAATTAATGTTTAAAATAAGGGCACCAAGAGATTTCAGTGGGCCTCTGTGACTTTTCCCTTGTCTCCTTGACATTCTACTAGTCACTGTTTAATTATTTCCACATACTGGTAATCATTGACAACCTTGCCTAAAATAGCAGTTAAAAACGTGCCTTCATAAACAAAACAGCATCTATACTTGATAACTGCCACTCGGTGGAATTGCAATGGTTGAAATGTTATAGGGCTGTAATTACCTTTGAATTGTACCTGTAAAAACTTTTTTCCATAACAGGACGAAATCAAGTAAGAGTTTGTGGGTTACAGAAAGTACCGTGAATCAGACTTGTAGGCCAATATGTGGTGATATTTGAAAGAATCAAATAATTTATGCATAATTTTACAATTTCAGTTATGGCACGTTATGTCTTCTATCAAGTCCTTTATCAAGTACAATTGTTTTACTGAGTGTTTAATATCAGTGAATCTATCAACTCAGCTGGGATCACTCCTGTCATTATTTCAATACTCCTTGAATAATACATTATTATGTACTGTCTGTGTCACGTCGTATGACATACTGTTATGGTAAATTAAAGTCAGGTAGTTTACATGGTTGTTGTCAGCTAGTTTACAAGGTTAGTGATATACAAACAATTACTAAATCACTGAATTAAATTTGTTGTATTTTGTGTCATTGTAGTCTACCTCATGACTGAAAAAAAACCCTCATGGCATTCATTAGAATTGCTGTCTATTCCTGTCCCAACCTAATCACTGGCTTCCTTTACATCATGGCTTCCTTTCCTGCTGACTATGGAGTCAATAGCATGCACATGTTGTAAATGGGACTACACAGGTGCCACCCTTTCACTGATAAGGTTGCTTTCACATAATAAGGATGTTGTTGCCTGTCAGAACTCTTGCGTTTACAGCCCACAGGCCCTCAGATAGGCAGCCAAAATCACTGACAACCCCTCCCACATACTCCATCCCGCATTTCAATGGCTCCCATCTGGAAGGGTCAAGGGGTCGTGGCAAGGAGGTGCTGGTATAAGGTAGCATTGGAGGAGCGAGGCTGGACATCAGTCCTTGGGCTGGGGACGTTGCTGGCTGTGGCTGGCTCCCTGTGGCTCCATGAGGAGTGGGGGGGTGGGGAGGAGGTCGATTAGGCCGGGTGACTCCCCGGCCTAAAATTGGTGGGTGGGAAATGTGACAGTGGCCTGGGCGGTCCCAGCCATTTAGGAGGTGGAGCCAGGCCCAGCCTGGCCCAGCCTAGGTACAGCCAGTACCAGGTGGGCTGATTGGCCTCAGCAGGTGTGCTGAGCTGGCCAATCAGCCCACCATAAACGGGGAGAACCCGCAGGCAGGAGCAAGAGAAAGCTCCGGGAGCTGGAGACCGGGGCTTGGAACCCAACAGTAACATAACAGTAAGTATGCCAACATGATGCTTTTATTTCAAATGTTTTCAGTGTTCAGTTTTGTTTGTCAGAACTGCCTTGTATTAAAGGCCGGCACAAGCTTTCGCGGCCAAGGTGCTGCCGTGCAGCCCGTTTTGCGTCGCTCAAAAGTTGAGATCTCGCGGCTTTGGTCGTGTCGGTCGCGCATGCACCCTGTCGAGCTCGCCACACCAGTAGGCGGAGTCCAGGGGTTAAAGTTCCGTCGACAACCAGGAAGAGCCTTCAGACGAAAGACTTCTATAATACAGCCCAGACAGAGTACAAAGACGGTTTCCACTGTGCAAACTCACGGCGCGAGATCGCACAGACGCTAGGGCGGGAGGAGCGTTTGTGTCGCCGATAGAGTTGTCACCTGTGTCTCACACACACACACATTGACAGTGGTTCATCAGCGCGCACTCACCGAGCGGCGGCATCTGCACGCTGTATTTAGCGGCATATCTGCGTATATAGGATTCAGACAAATACACAGAAATACAAACATTCAGGGACGATTCTTCCGGGAAATTCAGGGTCCCGAGAAAATTGAATGTTTTTTTTCCCGGGACAGTCCGTGAAAATCGGGACAGGTGACAACACAATACTAGGATCAGAGTTGTTTACATCTCATTCTCCTTTGTGTACTCCAGGGGCAGGACAGGCCTGTGTATAGATTGGTACGCCCCCCTTGTGGTGGCCAAGAACATTACAGAGCTAGGAAGAATGGTCGCAGAAGTATGGTCAAAGCAGGGCGCGTGCGGCGAGCGCGATCTGCGTGGTCGTGGAAGCTTGTGCCGGCCTTAAATGTGTTCCAGGGCTCAGATGCGGCTAAATCTTATGTATTACACAACAACATGTTCAGGTAGGTGTCAAAATGGTATGTACTGCATGTGTTTTTACATCTGTTCCTGTTCTCAAGTTCTCCCAATTCTGCAACTTCAATTGGCCTCATACACCAGTATCTTCTTAAGAATCTTCTTAGATTCTTTCGTAAGTTGCTCTTAAGAAGTTCCTTTAGAAAACCCTACGTCAGATTCATCAACACGTTTGTAAGCCTCAGAAATGTTCGTAGCTGTGTTCTCACTTGATGAATGCCATTTCTTCTTAAGTTGAGAGGGTGTCCCAGTTGAGTCTAATTAACATAGGATTAGCATCGGTAACCGCCCAATCAATGCCCATAAAAGGGCCTGTTAAAGAGACTGCAAGGCTGTGTGGACAGGAGCAAGTAAACAGAGACAAAACGGAGCAAACAACAACAAAATACTTTAAGCAAAGCGGAGATCAGATGGAGCAAAGCAAGGGAAGAGAAAAAAAACGTAAAGATAGAAAACTTAAACTTAAATTTAAATTGTACTTAAACGTAAATTATATTTGGTAGCCTTAGTTCAAGCTATACCAGCACAAACAAAATAGAAGCATGGGAGGCTATCACACGTGCAGTGGACACTGGGTCAGGAGAAGGAAAAAGAAATGGTTTGATTTGAAATCTGAAACAAAAAAAATAGCAAAATCCCAACAGGACATGCAATGGACAGGAGGGAAAACAGCAGACACCAACCTGTCTGAGCTAGACCAGTGCATCAGAGCCATCGTAGGGGAGTTTCCAATTTACTTGATTAATCTTAAATCATAGCACATTTTATTTATTTAAAAAATACAAATTCTCAGTATATTTACAAACATATAAGATGAGTAAATAATAAATATGACAGAATTATCACTGTAATATTGAATTTTGTTTAACTGTATGAGGGAAGCAAACACAGAGTTTTTGCAGTGTCTGCGATGTGTAACTTAGGAGCTATTGATCAATATTGGCATTATTATTTATAAAAATTAACAAAAAAAATCCAAAAGTATATTTTCCATATTTTTGTTCATAGCTTCGTTCTGCGGTGTTGCAATTTGCAGACGGTCCCCGGACACCGCGCGGCTGGTGCGGTAAAGTTGGCTAGATATTCACAGATTCGAAATTCCGGGCTCAATAAATCTTAGAAGACAGGTTCTTAAAACACAAATGATATTTATGTCCCATTGAAATAACTTTGACTACGAGCTACAAGGAACAAAAGCCCGATATTTCGGCCGTCCTCCGTGCAGAACGTACACAATTGATCTCTAAGCGAAGCCTTCAGCCGCACCGGTGTCCGGGGACCGTCTGCAAATTGCAACACCGCAGAACGAAGCTATGAACAAAAATCAATAACTCCTCTTTTGCACAGTGCAGACACTCCAAAATCACCATACACATTTGTAGTGCCCTCATCATCCAACTACAACAGCTGTTTTTAGAAAATGTACTTTTAATTTTTTTTGTCAATTATTCATTGCGAATTATCAATAACAATGCCAATATTGATCGATAACTCCACTGTTATACATTGCAGATACTCCAAAATCACCACACGCATCAGTAGTCTCCGCATGTTTATACTACAACAGCTGTTTCTGGAAAATATACTTTTGGATTTTTTGTCAATTTTAATAGCATTTTATCAATAATAATGCCAGTATTGATCAATAACTCCAAAATTACACATTGCAGACTCCCCAAAATCATTACATACACAGTAGTCTCGACACCATTCTACTACAACCGCTGTTTTTGGAAAATATACCTTTGGATTTTTTTTGAGGATTTTTATTGCGATTTCTCAATAATAATACCAATATTGATCAATAACTCCACTGTTATACAGTGCCGACACTCCTACTACAACAGCTTTTTTTGGAAAATATATTTAGGGATTTTTTTGTCAATTTTCTATTCCGATTTATCAATAATAATGCCAATATTGGCAACATATAAAAATTTAGTTATTGATCAATAATTGACATTATTATTGATAAATTGTAGCTCGTAGTCTATGTTATTTCAATGGGACAGAGACATCATTTGTGTTTTAAGAACCTGTCTACCAAGATTTATTGAGCCCAGAAGTTAGAATCTGTGAATATCTGGCCAACTTTACCGCACTGAGAAAGTGCAACCAATTTTCCAGTCATGTAGAACTTATGGAAAATGAGGAAAAAAAGATCAAATGTCTTGGAAATTCTTAAAGTTGTCCTGGAAATGTATTTATCATCCATCTGCCCTGTGAGTGAATGCAAATGGGTTAAAAGATATGCACATGCACGTCTGTCACTTTATCTGCTTGGCACAGAACCCCTCTCCGGTTGGACAAGTTCCACCACAGGTTGAAAATGTCCTAAAAAGTCCTGGAAAGTAATTCCTGGTTACAAGTGGGAACCCTGATGCATTTGGAAACATGTATTGTGCTGTCCATCGTGGACAATGATTAGCACCTTCTCCATCACACAGTAGGAAGACAGTGGCTCTGCTGTTGAAGGGACAGACACAGGAAATCTTTCCTGCCACATGCCATCACACTGTACAACAGCTAAACCTCTGGTCATAACAGTCACTACTCACCTTATATCCAATTTCCTGCTCTATCATCTCAAATCCTGGCAGCCATCTTATTGATTTAGATTACATTTTATGTAATACCTGGCAGCCATTTAAATTACATTTTACTTATTCATTTTTATATTGCTATTGTAACATGCCTCTGTTTGTGCTGTGAGTGAGTGAGGTGGAGCCACTGCCAGACCAGGGAAGAGTCAGAGCGAACAACTCTGCAAGAGGGGCTATCAGGGTTTGGGAGACCTTCACAGCCTTCTTCTCTGCAGAGGGAGCGGTTCCAGCACAGCACAGCATGTAGTGCACAAGCACCCCACAAACAGCTCTTTTAAGAGCCACCCAAATAAAAGTATAGAGTTATGTTCCTGTAATATAACTACAATTTATGGATGTAAGCATGCACCAGTTATTGTGCATATATCATTTTTCATCACCTGATATTGCAACATCGTTTTCTTTACTGTAACTACCATTTAGAAACCAACCAGTCTACACATGCATTTGAAAGAATAATAGGAGGAACAGCAGTCAATATAAAATATTTGTGTATATAAAAATTAATGCAAATATAATAATGACAATATTGTCACACCATGGTGAGGTTTGTCTTGTTTGAGGGTTAAGTCTTGCCATTTCCTGTTTTATTTTGAAACTGTGTAACCCTCTTCGTCTCATGTCACACTTCCTTCCCTGAGTCTCCCCGAAGTCTGTGTCTGCCCTTGTACCAGTGCATTTTGTATAATGTCAGGTTTTGTATCTCTGGTTTTGATGGTTCATGTGCTCTTTGTGAGCTATTGGTCAGGACTCCTACTACTCCTTGTTTCATGTTTAGTGTTGTTTGGTGTTTAGAGTTTAGTGTTTTCATGTTTCATGTTCATGTTTTTTCCCAAGATCTCAGTGTTCTCTCCGGGGTAAGCTCATTTCCTTGTGTCCCATTCATGTTCACTAGCGTTGTGTTTTCACCTTTGTCTAGTCTTAATTTAATAAATTCACCCTTTTCACTTAGTTTGCGTCCAAACTAAATGATATGGGTCCTCATAGTATTCATTAATGGTCAGACCACTGTGACAAATATACACCATAGGATACAGATATCATTTTCCATATGTCTTCCATGACTGGAAAATTGGTCAATCACTTCCCAAGTTTTCCAGGATGTATGGAAACCGGACTGTCTGCTATGCTCGTGCATTGCTAACGTTCCAAGAGAAATAGAGTCAGTCAGTTAATGAAACAGAGGGTCTCACAACTTACCAGGTAACCCAGCCTCCTCGCTGACCGGACCAAGCCTCTTCTTTTTTCGGTGCCGATAACACACCGGGTGTCCTCACACAGTGATGATAAGTTTCTACTAACATATTTCCACAAGCCTCCCTGGTTACGTCAGTGAAGTGACGTTAGGATAAACTTATGTCTGATTGGATGTTTTGTGCCTGAAAAGTTCATTTTTCCCAACTTCATTCGCGCCACTCCTTCGGCGTCATTTGCGCCACACCAGATTCACATGTGCCCCACCAGACGTCATTCACGTCATATGCCATCCACTTTTACATCACGTGCCATTGCGCCATCTCCATTGGTTTTGAATGTAGACTCGCCTCTTTTTCGCGTCTGCCGTCTGTCGGTGTGAAAGGAACTTAATATGTGCCCCACCAGACGTCATTTGGCTCATTCGCACCGCACCAGACGCTTCTGTCCCTAACGCTGAACTTTGCCTGTGTGTTTGCCTGTGCCTCTGCAAGAGATCCAGTGTGCCTGGTTTTCCTGCCTGCTCTCTAGCCTGCCTGTGTGCTGCGTCTGAGCCCTCGCTACCCGCCTGGCACAACTTGGCCGTCAGCAGCAGCAGCAGCTGCAACAGCAGCAGCAAAGACTGGATCAAGCTCTCCAGTTACTCCCCAATTTAATGCTCCCGTCCGCTCTGACTCAGCCAGCACCAAGCCCCAATGCTCCAGCTCCTGTGGTTCCAGTTCCTGTGGTCCCAGCTCCCTCTGCACCTGCCTCCTATGTGCCTACCCCAGTGGACTCTCCTGTTGCTTCCAACATCCCGAAATCCAAGGTTGGCAATCCTGAATGTTTTAACGGTGATTCAACCCAGATCTGTGCATTCCTGACCAGTTGCTGGTCTTCTCTCACTCCCGCAGAGCATCAGTGCCAGATCAACTCCAACCTATATCTGTACTTAGCAGGTGATGGCCAATGTGTCTCCTTCTGTCCAGTCAAAGTCAGAGCTCACCGGTCGTAAGAGGGGTCCGGCTAAGCTCAATGACCACCCACTCTGGCGCTGAGGCAAACATCGTGGACACTGAGCTCGCTCACCAGTTGGGGCTGAAGAGTTATCATCTGTCCTCTTACATTCCTGCCGGGCACCTGATAGCCACCTTCTTGGCACTATCACTTGTGTAACTGCTCTCGGTCCGATGATGCTGTCAGGGAGTCACCATGAAATCATCCATCCAGTTCCATCTGCTCCGCTCCCCCGGCCACCCACTCATCCCGGGCTATCCATGGTTCCGCCAACACAATCCTCACCTTGACTGGACGACTGGAACTACAAGTGAGTATCAGGGAGTGGGGTAAGGACTGTCACCAGACCTGTTTGCAAGCTGCCACACCAACCCCCCCATATGGCGGCCACCAGCTCCATCCCAGACATCTCTAACATGCCCAAGTGTGATCATGACCTGCGATAGGTGTTCAACAAAGCCAAAGACACTTCATTGCACCCACACCGGCCCTACAACTCTGCCATGGACCCCCTCCCTGGAACCACGCCACCCAAGGGCCGTCTCTACTCTCTGTCCGCCCCTGAAAGAAAATCCATGGAGGATTACATCAATGACTCTCTGGCTGCAGGCATCATTCGTTCGTCGTCCTCTCCCGCAGGTGCTGGTTTCTTCTTCTTGGGTTAAACAATGGATCTCTTCTGCCTTGCATCGACTATCTGGGTCTTAACACTGTCAAGAACGGGTACCCTCTACCACTGCTAAACTCTGCCTTTGAGCTGCACCAGGAAGTCACAGTCTTCACCAAACTCGATCTACGGAATGCTTACCATCTGATTTGGATTAGGGAGGGAGACGAGTGGAGGACAGTGTTCAACACTCCCATTGGCCATTACGAGTACCTGGTGGGCTTTGGAGAACGATGTGCTATGGGACATGTTGAACAAACTTGTCTTTGTTTACCTGGACGATATCCTGATTTTCTCCCAAACCCTGTCCAAACACACCCAGCATGTCCAGCAAGTCCTCAGTCGTCTCCTCACCTCTGGATTCCACCCCCAGTCCAATGGCCAGTCAGAACGTGTCAACCAGGAGCTGGAGAAGGCACAGTGCATGGCATCACGCAACCCACGGGCCTGGCGTGAACAACTGACTAGTTCCTCACCAGTTGAGCCACTGGACTGTCTCCTTTAAACTGTGTATATGGTTATCAGCCACCCCTGTTCCCAAACAACCAGAGGGAGGTCACCTGTCCATCTGCCTGGCCTATATCCGCCAATGCTGCTGCACCTGGTCACAAGCCCGCGCCATACTCCTCAAGTCCGTTGCCAGTTACTCTACCAGCGCCAATTGGCGGAGGACTCCTGCACGCACCTACCAGGTGGACCAGAAAGTGTGGTCATTGGCCAAAGACCTGACATTAAGAGTAGAGTCCCATAAGCCATAAGAAGTCTGTCTGCCGTCCGCCTCCAGCTGCCCAGGTCAATGAGGGTGCACCCTACATTCCACGTCTCAAAGGTCTGGTACACGAGCCACCGACTGCATCCCGACCAACCCTCCATCCGGCGGGGTTGTCTGAAGGGGTTCCATCATCCTCCACTCCCTTTGGTGGACATTTTATTTTACATGCTCCCAGGAAATGTGCAAAAAAAATGGAAAAAACAGGAAAAAGAAAAATAAAGCAAACAAAGTATTAACAAAGTATTAACAAAAGAAACCAAGGCTCAATAAACTTACAAAAACTTCAAAATGACTCCCCAAGGCTCCCCAAAGGCCTCTGACTAAATGCCTGTCCCTCAGCAGACCCCCCTTGGATCATACCATTCACAACTACAGGGTCAATACTTTCAACCATTCTACTCCCCCACACAATGGACACAAAGAATACTCACTGCCAGTAATTCTGATATAAAACCAAGCCCTAACAACTTGCCCCATGTAAAATCTCTACTGGTCAGCAGAGAGCTACATATAATATAAGTCACAGCACCGATACATGATCCACTTCAATATGGTAGCACCCATGACATCATCGATGATGTTGTCGAGTGCATAAAAGACTGGGAATTGAGGGGCGGCTCCTTTTCCCTACAATGGCTACCTGCACAGGTAAGGAGGACAGAAATAAGGAAATCATTTAAACTTAACTCAGGGAAACTGCTGGAAATATATGAATAAAAGTAACTGAAATATCAACCATGTTTATTGTCATTACTGTTTACCCAGATTTTAATAGTGATAACCATCTCAACAAAATATAATGCTAAACACAAACAGACCCGGGATAGTTATGTGTATTGCACTAAAATGTGAGACTCTTGGCTAACTTAAACTAAACTAAACAAGATGTAAACAAACAATGGCAGAAACATGTGCTTGAGAAGTGGCATTTACCAGTCCACTTTGTCACAATGATAAAACTGAAAAGTTACCATCAGAAAAAAAAGTAACAAAGGAGGGAATCTGACTGGTGATCTAGAATTTATGTTTAGAATTAAGAGCACAACATTTTGAAAGGGGAAGGAAACTTATGGGTGTACTGCCCTCGTAATGCATGCGCCTATGCAAAACTAGACAGTCAGACTAGACTAGTCAGACAATGGACAGAATCCTTCCAAAAAACCAGGCTTGACTTCTAGTCTTCTAGTCCTCTGTATTCAAGTCAATCCGTGAAACTGAGGATTATACAGAGATACACACAACATTTTCTTAAACACTGTACCAGCGAGGTAATGCATAAATACATTTCCATTAACATCCATTAATTGACAAAATGAAAAAGTTAACTAGCAACTACCAGTTTCAATAGCTTTTAACAATTATCTGAAGGCTAGGAGAATACATAATCAGAAAACATGCTTTGCAGAAACACACAATTGTTTGACAAGTGTTCACAAATAATACTCACAGATAAACACTCCAAGGCAAAAGCGTAAAAAACTCGCATTTACCCACAGGTGAAAGCTGCTTTGATAGATCCAGCAGTCACCACCATCAATCCAGCCAGGCGACTGGGTGATGACAAAAGACCTGAGAGAAAGGAAATGGAACCAGAAAAGTGGCCAGGACCAGACCAGAAGTCTTCCTGATAACCCACACTGCAGTGAAAACTGCAGAAAGCGCCATGTGGATACACACCAGCCACTGCAGGAACGTGCCACAGTCAGCAGACAACACTATTTCAGATTAATCATTTTACAAAATCACTTGCTCACACGCATTCATTCATGGTGAGGCAGTAATAACCTGCTCAGGTATAGACAACATATTTTAAGCTTCATACTGAGTGGCTTGGTTAGATGCTACTCTGATAATTTGCAGTGTCTCACTTGGACAGAGAAGTTTGTGAGAAGTGTTTGTGGAAGCCACACTGTCCATAGGCAGAGAGAAAGAAGTTATGAGGCATGCATGGAAAGATTCTACAAAACTGGATAAACTAATTACCTTAGATGAAGGAGAGACACTATATAACCCAGAAGATGAAGGATTTAAATTGGCAATTGCAAATTGAATTATTTAATTCCATTTCCAGTGATTTGAACACTGAGGAATACTGGTAAAGCACTAATCCATAGGACATATGTACTTTTGGACTGAATTACTAAACTTTGTTGTAATTGTACTTAACTAGTACAATGAAATGTAGAAAAGTTTTGTAAATTGTTCTAAAGCTTTATTATCCTATTCAGATAATACATTTACTACAAAACATGTTATAGTGAATTACTATACAGATGATGAGAGCGACAGAGATTAATAGTTTGTCGTAAATTATAAAATGGTGGAAAATTTACATGCATCTAGAAACATTCAATCAATGTTAGTATCCTAAGTTGTGTCAGCTGCAGTCATCAACGTGTCAGGAACTTAAATGTAAGATCTTTTCCCGCTCATTATCCCCTCCTTCATTGTGTCAATGGAAATTTCCTGCTCTTGTGAAACCAGTAGTAAAATCTTCCTCAGCTCCTGACCAAATGTTATATTGTGCCCAAATGGTCTTGCTTTTGGACTTTCCCGGACAGATCAAGAATGTTTCCACAACACCTCTCCCTCTGAAGCGTCAATTGACCCCACATCAACGGACCACTGTATATTGCTCCTAGACTAGGGGAGGGAGTCAGACTGCTAGCCTGTATGGCTTCCCCACACTTATTGTTCTAGCTCCAACAATGCCATGTATGGATGTGCCATTGTTGAGGAGCTGGACTGCTTGTGCTACCTCTGACAGGTCCAGCTTTTGCTTGAAGTTACCAGTACTGATGCTGACCCTAGCCAAATGCAAGCAGTGAAAAACATTAAGAAAATATATGGAGGGTAAAAATGTCTGATTTTCCATCTTATTGGTTGCCTCCCCTAGTAAAAGCCCCCATCACCACCATTTTTGGGAATGTTTCTTTGTTGTCCTTCTTGTTATTCACTTCACTAACACGCTGAAGCAGCTGAAACCAAATAACAACCCTTTCTGCTACTTAACTGACCAGATCGATATCCCAAAAGTTTAATTGATTTGATGTGATACCAAAAGATGTTTGAGCAGTGTATTACACCTAGAAAGGACTGTCATTTTCACTGTGATTTAAATGGACTGAATCATAAATATCATGCATGTAAGCACAGTTTTCTCATTTACTGACTACTCAAAACATTTAACAGGGTTGTTATAGTGGACTTACCAAGATTTTCTATCTTTATTCACCAGCAGATGTAGGAATGTTGAACTGGTACACACCGGGTTGAAATTTCATTATTCAGTGTATAAATATTTCAAATATTTCAATATTATTTCCCCATTGTGGGACAGTTAAAGGTCTTATTCTATACCAGTGAAATGGAAGATGATCTTCACAGTTTCCTGGCAATTCAGAGTTATCTGTCTGGCTTAGTAGAGTAGCACTCTCATCGTTACTCCCACTGAGGACTGATCACGTATACCTTTCAGTTTAGTAACACTGTCAGTGTGTCTTTTACCTCACACCTTCCCGCATGTCAGTAACAGCAATGCCTTGTGGAGAAGGGAGTCTGAGTATGTTTCCGAGACAAAGTGGCATGGGGAAGCAGCTATGTCATACAAATGTCCCATATCTAGGCTTTAAAAGGAGCAGTTTCTGAGTGCTCAGTTATCAGAATCAGGTGTCAGGAATGCTTTTCTAATTCCCGGCATACCTGGCATATGTCAAGCTTAAGTATAAAAGAGCAAAGGGTGCTACTGTTGGCTCAAGCACCTACACAGCTACCAGGGAAAGAGTCAATCCATCTACAGGCTGATATGACCAGCAGGAACTTCCTGAGAAAAATGCATCTGTCTTTCATTTTTCTCAGTGGCCTCCTCTCCTTGAATATCCATGTCATCAACGCATATCCCATCAGTGCCAGTTTGAGTGACAACGACATGGAAACCTTGAAGGTAAGTTTTAAAGACTTAGACTTGAAAATGGACACCCATCCATCCATTAGCTTTCCTGTTTTGTGCCTAGTGGTGTCATGGGGAAAGACAGAACAGAGTATTTTAACTAAACTAACAGAATAGCAGTTAACCCAGGTAGTTCAATTTGATAGAATTCTAAACCATATTATATCAATACACATTTAGAGCTGGTCTGCACCATCTCTTAAACACAACTGAAATATATAGATGAAATTGTATATACTTGTCTAATGGGATTTACACAATAAGCGAAGATCAAAGATCCTTATGAGGGTATAAAATTTGCTTTATGGTGGTATCAGTAATGTTGCAGAACTTAATAACGAAATATTTATTTCAATAACTTCAATTTAATTTGATTTAATGTATGCCTTTGTTGATTTTGTAGGCTGTCCTTCACCGATTAGAGGATGCAGTTTCAGAGCAGACTCTAATGGACAACGGGGTGTCTGCAGAGTCAGATGGTCTGTCTAGCCTGAATATAGAAGAGGCAACAGACAGAGAGCCAGTGCAACCTGAACTTGACAGGGCAATGATCAGGGAATTTCTCTCAGCCAAGAACCTAAAGAATGTCCGCAATAACTCATCCCGAAGATCCTCCAGCTGCTTTGGTCGACGGATGGATAGAATAGGCTCCATGAGCTCTCTTGGGTGCAACACTGTGGGCAAATACAGTAAGTTGTAATAAATCTACAGTAGTACTTGTTTGAATTGATGTTTGTTTAGCCTATGGGATAGGAAAATCATTGTAATAGTCAACATAAGGTTTAACTTAGCCCCAGTAAACTTCAAGGATGTATAATATATTCATAGTACACAAATTGAGCGCACTAGTAATCTACCTCATTCAAAATTATACCCTATCAAAATAAATTAGAATATGTATTTAACAATATTCACTGTCTTTGAATCATCTGTCAATGATACATCATTGTCTTTGTTTTTTTCCAGATTCAAAATGAAGATGAAGTCTTAGTATTTAAATCCTGGAACTGCAATGTCTCTACAAAAACATTTTTATTTGAATTATTTGAATGCTACTTATTTTCTAAGCCACATATTTATTGAATATTTGATGTTTATTTATTCAAAATAGATATGACTGTTTCAATGTACCACTGTACATGAAAGTTGAACATATAGTTTAAATAAATGTTTACAACTTCACTACTTAATCAAGTCATTTATATGCAACACCCTCTTACTTGAAGCATAAATGTGCAGGAAAAAAATGCAGTGAGTATAAATGAGTATAAAACTGGTTTATCCATCTGAGGGACAGTCAATAAGAGGGCCAGACAGGTCTGCTGAGTAATGTTGATAACCGCTTCACACACTTTTAAGACTTAGGCCTTCATTAGGTTCTGTTTTGCCCACTGTTAAAGCAGTGGGCAAGTGAGCAGTGGGCCTCTGTGCCATATCCTTATCACTTTTTTAAAGTACTAGTTCCTCCCTGCCTCCAAATGCCTGCTCTCCCCATTCATCACAGAGAATTGAACATAGGCTCCATTCAGCTGTTCCAATGATGTTGGGGAATAGGACTGGACTGGGACAAAAGCTATGGCGACCCCCTGTGATTGGTGAACTTCCATATAGACACATTACGATGTTATAAAACTTAATATGTTAATAAATCTCAGTAGAGATTGACCAGACACTCAGGATTTCCATGGACAGTCCATGATTCGGCCACCCTGTCCCCGGTTAAAACTATCCCCTGAAAATGTCCCTGATTTGAATGGGAAAGAAAAGAAGAGCACACAGAGCACAGGACAAGAGAGATAGAGAGAGCAAGCGAAATGTCCCTGGCAGGGATGGGGTCCGCAGTAACAGTAGCAGCTCCCCGGGTGACGATCAGGTAACCTTGGACACTCAGCTGCTCAAGGCAGTCCCCTGATTTTGGAGACCAAAAAGTGCCCTGGAAGAGGACACAAATGAAAATCAAAGTGCTCATTCACTACTCTTTACAATCCTTTTGCTTCTTATTGCAACAAGTATCATGTACTGAGACAAGGACCCAAGTGTAACATGGACTTGAACTGGCGTTTGAGAAAAGGCTTTATTAACTGGAACAACAGGTAGGTAGGTAGCGGCCGAAGCCGAGGCAGTTGCCAGATGGAGTCTGGATGCTAGCAGGCCTGCGAGCTGTGGGGCTAGCCACCTCCTGTACCACAGGTAATTTTCAGTTGAAGAGCTGAGTTGAGGGACAGAAGACAGGTCAATCAGCTGGGCCCGAGGCCTGGAAAAGTGAAATCCATAATGTGGGTTGGTCAGGGGGAACAGAAGAGTCGAAGTAGTTCCGTTGCCACTATCCGCATGCAGCTTTTTGAGCTATTGTCTATAGTGGCAACGGAAGTGTCCTTTCTCCCCATTAAGTTTGAATGAGAGAGACAAAAACATTGAGGGAAAAGCTGAAATAGCAAACGGTTTCTGTCTGGTTTCTGTGTCTCAGGGTATCAGAACCGATATCCTACCAGCAGAGTAAAGTTTTGTAGGATTCTGAGAGGATCATTCCGAAGGCATCTGTTGCTGCGGGCGATTAAAAATGTTAAGTAGAATCAGGACGTAATCAGAAATGCTCGCATCTGTAGCGCCCACCTTATATTTGATAAGCTAATGCGCTATCGTGTGCTGTGGCCACAGTCCATGGTCCAGAGTGTCTCTGTGTCCCCAGCCCTGAGTCTCTGCTCCCCGCAGCAGCTGCAGCCTCTGACTGCCACACCCCCCTCATGCTGCGCTGTACCCCAGCTCCACTCCACCGCTGAGTGGAACAAGCATAATTCATCTTTGCTTAACACAATTCTTGAGTTCTGTACATCACCACAGGCAATTGGCCTGGCATTAAACGAATATGACTATCAGGCAATTGTATTTTCGGCCACTCGCCGAATCAGAGATTCACAATTTTGACCATTAGACTTGGTCTCTCGGAGGTGAAAAGTTATATCAGTCACTTATTCCTCTCCCTCCTGCCCTACCCGCCCTATGGTTTCTACTGGCTCCCTGCAACTCAAACTCCTGGCTTCTTTCAGGGTTGGGGCTTGCTCGAGACTATACCATAGGCCACCTGCTGGAGACTGTGTTAAGTACAACCAATAGGTGGTGTGTGGCTGTCTACTGAATTCTTGTATTTCTTTGCCTTTTTTTTCAGTCAACAATGAACTGGTTCTTTTTTTTTTTTTAGTTTAAAGTTTTATTTCACCTGGTTTTATATCCAAACGAAAGGTTCCAAAAAACAGAGGTGTTTATAAATAAAATCTATCATATTTTAATGTAGTGCTACTTCTCTGTCTTTCTATTCAGAGTTCTCCTGTACTAGATCTAGGTATAAACTGAGGGGTGGCATGGTCATCCTCCTCCATTGTGGTGGATACCACATCCAGCAGCTGCCTCCTCCCTTCCTGTAACACTCTCAATTGCACTCAGTGTGGAGACTGCAGTCTGACAGCCCTCCTGCTACACCCGATCTTGAGGCAAACATGTCAAATGTTTTTACACATTGTGCTGTATCTGCAAGAAGATTCTCTCTGCTTTTGTCCATTCCTTCCTTGTGCTTTATTCATGCATGAGTGTTCAATGCAATGAGTGGGGAAGAGGCAGGCTGTGGAGGAGGCACTGAGATATTTCTTTGCTGTTACAATCCTGTCCTCTTGCTTGACCTCCTGTTTTATTGTGTCATCTTTCATTCACTGTTTGCCCTGTGTTTTCTTCTTTCCACCAGGTTCTCACTGCTGTTTATTTTTCTGCTGGGATTTATTTTTAGGGTCCCAGCAATGAAGTTGCAAGGAATCTATTGTATCTGTACTGTTTCTTTTTAGGGTCGGAGCAACGAAGTTGCAAGGAACCTATTCTATCTCTACTGTTTCCTTTTAGTCTCTGAGCAACAAAGTTGCAAGGAACCTACTGTATATGTATGGTTTCATTTTTAAGAGAACCCTATCAAAACTCCTGTTTCTTTTTATTACTATTATGATTCTCTGGAATAAGTTGTTGTTTTTTTGGGGGGCTGAACATGCTTGAAAACGCATCATTTTTGACATGCACATCGGGATTGGTGGAAAATGTCGTATTTTGGAGTTGTTCAAAGTGCACGGTGCAAAATTGCGCTATAGCGCCACCCTGAAATCAATGAGGATTTTTTTCAACTTTGTCGTAGGCAAACGAAAATGAGTACTGTATTTTCCGCACTATAAGGCGCACATAAAAGCCTTCATTTTTAAAAAAAAAGCTGACCATGCGCCTTATAATACGGTGCGCCTTATATACGGATCAATATTGAGTCGCAACAGGTCTCGCAATTACGGTAAGCAGCCGCCGATTTGATTTTTCCCCGTGGAAGGAGTAGTGCGCGGTATATACCGGGATATATAAACATTAATAAACATATATAAGCATTCAAAGCTCGACTGCGAACTGCGTGGGAGCAGTGGATGACCGAAGGTGAACACACGTTCACCAAGACGGGGAGACAGCGCCGGACACCATATGCCACTATCTGCCAGTGGATCGTAAATGCCTGGGCTGATATATCAGTCACAACTGTGGTCCGAGCTTTCAGGAAGGCAGGAATTGTCAATGAACTGCAAGACAGCAACAGCGACACTGACTCGATTAATGACGTGTTGGATGCCGCATTAGCGCAGCTGTTCAATTCGGACACGGAAGAAGAAGATTTCGAGGGATTCTAGATGAGGAACTGAGCTTCAAGTGTTTCTTTTTTGTGTTTACAGCTCACGGTTATTACGCTATTGCTTTAGAGTTATTATTGTTCTTGTCACGAGTGTCACTGTATTGTGATTACACTAAAGTTTAATTTACCTTAACAGTATCAGACTGTTTTTTACCTGTTTACTGAATAGAGGAAAAGTTCAATGTTATTCCTTGCTGTTGTTAAAAGATAGTTAAAAGATGTTGAAGATGTGTAACGAATATACGCATGCTTTACCTCAGAGAAAATAATAAAACAGCTGTTTATTCATTTTGTGAGTGATTGAAGTTGTCAGAAAGCTGATTTGAAATCTAGTAATAAAGTTTGACTGACCTATCTGACTGTTTTTTTGACGTTCACTTTATTGCAGCACCATCTAATGGATGCATAACGTAACCCCAGCCTCTACTGTAGCGCCTTATAAAGTGATGCGCCTTATATATGGAAAAAGTTGTAAAATACATCATTCATTGAAGGTGCGCCTTGTAGTGCGGTGCGCCGTATAGTGTGGAAAATACGGTATGTAAATGCATCATAAAGAGATACACAAAAAAGTCTCTTGACATGATGACTATAACCCGACAGGAAGGCAGCCATTTTGATTTGAATCTTCAAATTTCAAAAACATCTCTTCTGAAGGGGATAACCCAATTGACTCCAAAGTTGGCAAAGATAATCTATAGACCAAGCTGAAAAAAAATATGTACAGAATTTGATTTTCTCAAACGGCTTGGCCACTAGCGCATGACAAAGTTTGGCTATAGCTCATCAAAATTTTGAAATGGCCTTGTTGGCAGGTGCTTCATCGTAGAAAATTCAAAATTGCTGGACATAATTGCATTGTATACCTGAACAGCCAGGTAATGGCCTTGTCAATGGCCGTGGCTAAATGTCTCAACTGCACCAACTAGAAATTTTCAAATGACCCTCTACATAAGGGTTTTTATTGAGTAGAAAGATGAAACTTTGTATTTTTATAGACTTTGTCCAGACGCACAAAAAAGTCTCTTGCACCCATGGTCAAAACTAAACAGAAATACATTAATTTGAAAGCACCATGTGATGACGTCACACGGCTAAGCTCCACGTTCCAAAGCAGGTTTCTAATAGCGGCTAATAGCGAGTGTCGTTTCTGGCAGTTTAAAGAAAAATTGCCGACTGGATATAGATGACAGTCATGCACAGGCTTCCACATGGTGTCAGAAGTTGTCAAAGAGTGGTGTTTTCTGTTCGATCGACTGGATATTGAATATTTTCAACCGACAAGCAGACGGAAAGTTAGCAGCGCTATCTGCACGGGAGCGGCGGCAACCCTCTAAATAACAAAACCGTGAGGAGACACGAGTCAGAAACATCAGAAACAGAATCATGGTAAGATAATCATCTCACCTTGCCATCACTAGTGATAAGAAGATAAAGGCAAAAATTGTCAGGCTGATAACTGATATGCAACAACAGAGTGTGTGGGACTATTCACGACAGCATAAGCCAAATTTTCAGACACAATAGGGTCTAAATCCTATCCAAAGATATTTCAGAAGCAGTTTCACTTCTCACTCCCCCCCCCCCCCCCCCCCCCCCCCTTCCAGCTAAGTCCTCAGGGGATCAAAACACATTGACAATTGTTTCCACAGTGACATTTAACTTTCACCGCCCAACCCAGTCGTTATAAGGTGACTTACCTGCTAAACCTATTGGAGGGCCCCCCAAAATGATTATTATGCCTGTTCGAGCAACACCCCCCACCCACCATGTCAACTGAAACCCTTGCTGCTGTGCTCAAGTGCATATACAACCATCCTAGATGGGACCAGCAAGTGGGGCTTTAGCTCCGGTTTGTTAGTCAGTTCCAGTGTCTTGCGGCATAATCAATCAATCAAACATTCAGTCAATTTTTATTCATAAAGCGCATTTCATACTCAAGCACAAACAGCATGGTTTGCAGATATGGGGTGGAGACAGGGCCTTGGTGGTGGTCCTTGATCCAGGACAGTGTCCATGGAGACTAGGAGGGGGAAAGCACAGAGACTCTGGGGACCAGGAGGTCCCTGGGCCAACATGTTGGTCCTGTACAGCCAGGGAATCATAGCAATAGAAACATAAAACATCACTACATCATAACAATATGAACAAAAAACATAGAACAGCGGATTGTGGGGAGGGCAGAGACTTGTCCGGGCCTTCCCCCTCCCCTCTAGAAGAGGGACAGAGAAAAGAAGAACTGTGTTTTTTTGTTTGCCTTCAAATAGTTTCTTGGGGAGAGGAGTCTTACCAATTGCACAGTTGTGTTTGGTTAGGCTGGAAAACTTGAAAGTGTTTAATCAAAGCAGTTTTTAACTTGCTTTTGAATGTTGTCACTTAAGTTGTCAATTTTACAGCGTTGAGCAGGTTATTCCAGGTGCATGGGGCATAGATGCAAAAAGCTGCCTCCCCTTGCATAGTGTTACTATGAGGGATTAAAATGAAATTGCTTGTTAAAAAGTTATCTGTCGTCCAATGGTTGATGTCCTGTGAATGAGAAGCTGCATGGGCCAGATAAGCCAACCCATTGATCAAACCACTCCAGTAGGAGTTCATGGTCAACTTGCACTGAGGGCAAGTCGTACATGAATCGATCACACTGTGGATAACACTGTGTTAATGTGTAGGTCACTCACTACTTCAATGAGGGCTGTTTTTGTGCTGAGGTGGAGCCAAAAACCAGTCTGATCTTGATCTTTTTGTATTATTATTTGATGTAATATAGCTGAATACGATATGAATATAACTGAATATAATCACCTTTTTTAGTATTTGGCGGTGGAATAGTAACTTTGAGATGGACCTGTAATTTGGAATAACACATGGATCTATATCCTTCTTTTTTTGATAGTGGATTGGGGATTAGATGGGTTAGGGATTCTGTATCTGATGTCATAGCACCCGCTTGTATTTCAGACCAGATAAAAACCCTACTAACCCACTAGGACACACATTCTCTGAATACAGGCCTACTTCTCTGAATCTCTGAATCTAGATTTGGAGCCAGAGCTTTCAGCTACCAAGGCCCTCTCCTGTGGAACCAGGAGAGGGCCAGTCGCAAGTCCCGGAGATCTTCAAGAGTAAAGGGGGGTTAAAAACCCTCCTTTTTGATAAACCCTACAGGTTGCCCTTAAATCCTAGATGTGCTGCTGTAGGTTGAGACTGCTGGGAGTCCCCTGGTACATTAATCTCTATCTTCTCCATTCTCTTTGTGGGTATGGTTCCGGCAGGCTCAGCCTTCCAGGGGTGGTTAGGTGGGGTTCTTTGAGCTTGGCTCGACTGGGATGGGCCTGGTCTGCATGCAGGGTGCTAGCTGCCCCTGGGCTAGCCTGGGCTGTCCTGGCCCCACCCCCTGGGATGGATGATGCCGCACCAGGCCATGTTAGCGCCCACAACTCACTCACCTTATTTCAAACTGTCTCCTTCCTCTTGCATTTCCTCTTTTCTCACCCTCTTCTCCATCTTTCCTCATCCATCCACCATCTCTTTACTCCTTTCTGTTCTTATTTCTTGATTGTGCGGGACTAACATCATGGACCCCATGTCCCTGGAATCATTGTGCTTTCTCCCCTCCCAGACCCCATGGATCCCATGTGTCAGACTGATTCAACAAAGGGTCGTGTGGCTGCAGGTTTTTGTTCCAACCAATCAAGAGTACACAATTTGACCAATCAGCTGTCTGAAGATTGAGATCAGTTACAGTTGTCCCTCACTATAACACAGTCCACCCTCCATGGCCTTGCTGTTTCCCAGTTGTTTTTTGTGCAATTTGCATGCGTTTTTTCTTGGAACAAATGTTGTGTTTTTTTTACAATACACACAGAACAAAAATTGAATAACAAAGATGTATATTCTATATCTAGAAGTTGCGAGTGGTAATTGGTAACTTTTCATTTCTTAAAATGAAGAAAATATGATGGCACACTTTGACAGATAAACTTTATTATGTCGAGGCAAAAGACAGGGGCATTTCTGCTTTTGCAATGTGGCTTGAGATTTCTTGCCATGTGAAGGTGTAATTACAGGTTGCTTCTCATTAAGACGGAATCTTAAAGAGGGCTTTTTTTCATTTACTCCAGTGTGTTCTACAGTATGCGTTTTGTGTTTGTACGTGTAAAATGTCAGTTGAGCTAAAAAGCCATACGTCTGTGGTTAAGGGGGCCCACCTCAGCCTCAGAAAACACTTCTCCTGAAGCTCCTGAATGGGCTTCATGGTCATTTTGACATGACTTCTGTGACTTCATGATGTCATGGAGTAACAGGGTGTGGCTTCCTTGCCATGAAAACACTAGTTCAGCAAGCACACAAATAATACCAGGTAAAGCAAGAGCAGAGTCTAGGAACGGTCAACGAACAACCATGTGGCTGCTGATGGAGACTTTGTGTCCTTTGATGTGAAGCAAAGAAAACACCGTATTCTCTCCCTAAAGATGCAGAAGGTGAAGGACCAGTGATTGGAATTTATTTTTAAAACTGTTCCCCTCAGTACAATCACAATCTTCGTTTGTGCCGTTGACACTGACCACAGCGGACTGTTGTGAACCAGCCACAGTTTGCTGCGGGATTTTCACATTACTTAGTTCTGGCAACAAGGCAGTCCCCACTTTGATTAGCCCATCTGGAGATGGAGATTCACAACTTGTAAATATGCTTATTCAGTGGTAGTCCGTTTTGCTTGAAAGAAATAAGCAAATAACGTTACGCAGCGTGCCGTAGGTCAAATATGCACACAACCTACAATGCCATTTGATGTTTAGAATGAATAAGAAACATAGCATGACAGAAAGTAAAATAAGAGAGATCAGAGTGAGGAGCTACAGCATAAACATTCAGGACATAGTTGACGCATGTAGCAATGCAGATAGGAAACAATCAGTTCCCAGCACATGCAGCCAAACATAAAAATTGTACAAAAATAATGTTTTTTAAACTTTTTAAGTCCTTCAACAAATTAAAAATGTCCACATAAATACTAATACTGTTAAATCTACAGATGACATGTGTTCCAGACGATCACTTAACTTTAAGATGCAAAATAACTTTACAGTCACTATTGAAAAACAATGTTAATGTATTTACACATCTATGAGGTGATTCTTTTTGCTGTTCAAAGTACATTTTACGATAAACTGAGTTGAAATTTAGTCTCAAGCTGCAGTTTTTCTTTCAGTCAGCTTTTAGTGCAATTCTATAGCACAAAAATGAATAGTGCATGGGTAACAACAATGATAAAGCACAATTATAAAGTAATTCAAAAGCTTGCTAAATGTATCTGCCATGGTGGTCACAAAATCTTTTCAAGCTGGTATCTCACTTTTAGCAACCTGTTGTACCAAGGTTTAAAATGGATGATGATGGCAAATGATGGCCAAAACAAATGTGTTTAAGGTCAATAAGATCAATAGGTCAACAGGTCATGCCACATTAAGACTGAAAATATTTCCTTTTTTCAATCTTAACTCAGATTTCCAAACTTTCCAGAGGTAAATGTTACAAATTTTACTTGCACAAGAAGTTCATCATTAGGATTCAGGCAACAAAGCTGCGAGAACCATATTTTAATTCGACTGTTTCTTTTTATTATTTATTGTATTTGACATTTTGTGTCAAACTCAGAATTTTTCCTTCATTTGTGAGGATGACTGGGGGGAAATATGTAGAGGGACTTACTATAATGCTTCATATTCATGTTCATGTCAAAACAACCAGTTAACAAGAGTGCTATCCTTACAAACCTTTAGGAGGTTAACAACTGTAATATGATCATTTTCATCCAGAAAAAAACCCTTTAAATCCTGTTTGTTACACTCAAAAAGAGTTCCATGAACCACCGACCATCATACGTGTCTAGCTCAGTCGATCTGAAATACTACTGAATTTCAGAGGAGTTGTGTTGAATGGTCTGTCTGTGTGCCAGTAGGAATGGACAAAGTAAAAGACCCGGGACAAGACCCCGCAGGCTCCGGGATGCAGGAATGATAGAGGGTGGTCAAATGGTGACGCAGTGCTGTCTCAGCTTGGCCGCAAGGAACTCATGGGTTAAATTGTGTCTTGTGATTATTCCAACAATCTGAAAGACATTGCAAATTATAACCAGTTTGTTGAAGGACACGGTAAACCAGTGCATGCTTGATTGAAACGTACAGTACAACACAGTTCCATCGTTACTTACTTCTCCCACAGCATTAACTACAGGTAAGTGTCGCAATCCCATGGTCCTGAACAGGTTGAAAACCTGAGAGATGCGGGTGTTGGGAGACACAGTGTAGGGACACGGATTCATGTAGGGTGTGACATCCTGGGAACAAACAGGGTCATCTTTGTTACAAACGCAGAGCAAATCCTCATCTTTTTGTTCAGATTCCAATATGAAAATACGTTTCAAACTTTGTGTTGTGTATTGGTTGTACCACTATCATGCGGGGGTTTAGCAGGGTGAGGTCCAAGTCATGGATGTCAGGGTATCGAGGATAATCTTCAGTCAACTCAGCATAAGACAGCCGTGGCTGAGTCCCACTCTATACATGGGGTGAGAAGACATTTAGTTAATGTGTACGTTATACGTAATGTATGAAGTTGCGAGCCAAACTACTCAGACTTGTGGGTGTCCCATACCGACTGGTTCTCAGCATAGCAGACCCCTCTAATGAGCAGGCTGACCAGCTGAGAGCGCAAGATTAGACCATGGAAGGTCAGCGGTCTGAAACGCTCTTCCATAGTCCACTCCTCACTAGGAGACTGATCTGGGTACAGATTTGGGTAAGGAGCATACCTGCATGTGGTAAAGGACACAAAAACAAGAGGAGGGTCAGGGTTGTGCACTCACAGAGGACCGCTCTCAGACTTGAGCAAAAGAAATAAAATCACATGAAACTTTGACCGATATCAACTATCATACAACCCAGGAGGGCTCAAAACTAACATCGTCTTGTTAGTCTTGTCTTGTTATAAAAGACCTGAAGAAAAAAAACACCAAAGGCAAGTTCTGCCACACCTCTATTACTCACTTTTTTTTAATCGAACCCATCTAGCCAGGTGAGTGTGTAACTGTTGATATACCTTAATGTTGTTGCGTAACATGCGTAACTTTACACTGTTCAGTAGTGTAGTGGAGTGACAATAATAATTTTGGGTCGGTGATCTAACATGATTTCTGTCATTAAGACTGCATTTCTCTGGGAGTGAAAAGAGCAATGGGGTGGCTCAGAGGCTGAAACTTGTATAATGTAAACAACTATATTTCACATGGCGCTGGTTTAGGCTGGCCAGCCACCGGGCAACGAATAACTTGACCGGCAGGTTTGCAATTTAACCGACAAACATTTGAAATTTCATCTTCATCTTTACATCTCCTTTAAGATTATTAGGAGAACCGCTGGACAACCCAGAAATCTGACTCACTTCTTCATTCTGATTTGAATGACAACTGTCAAATCAAATGTTAAAAATGTTCAGATGACTAATTACAAGTAATGCTGACAAGTTGCCCATAACTTATATCATCACAAACGTTTATTACCTCAGTGAGTTTTATATTGAGTGCATAGTGTAGTACTTGTCATACCTCCTCTCTAACATTTGCTGTAGCAGGTCCTCTCCTTCTTCCGTCTGCTCTACCACTGCAGTCTGCTCGTCACAAACATTCCTCAGCTCGCTTGAAGGGTATGACTTCATGGACTGACAGCGCCGCCTCTGCTCTCCCGCACGAGACAAAACGCTGGATTTCTACATGCAAAAGTGAAGGGTGGTGTTAACACTTTCTCGATGGTTTGACCGATTTATTCGAATAACCACAAACCAGACCACTATGACATCCTTGAAAACCTGGAATGAAAACTAGCACATGTAACAATTGATACAGACAGAATATTTTTAGAGCTTGGCAAAATGGAAACATTATGAGAGAACTGTCAAATGTTTCAGCGACACGTAATGTTTTCATGCGTGCGCATTTCATTTAGAATGCAAATAAAATCAAATCCTCTACCAGCCTGTGTAACTCAACAGTGATGTCAATAAAATCATGTATTATCTATTTATTTCATAAAAACTGTAACCAGTGTGATGGAAATTTTACATGCATCTGGGAACATCTGATTAGTATTAGTGTTCTTTAGAGGTAGCCTGAACTCCCTCAGGGAAGCCCTCTTCTGACTGGCTGTGGTCAGAGTGTGCTGTCCTCCTTCTCTGCAGAGAATAAACACTTGGTACCCGTTCCAGTCTTGCTTTTCGATTTTCCCCAGACAGATCAAGGAATCTCCCACAACCCCAGTAACCAGTTAAAATACATTGTCGTGGCATGATCCTAGATTGGAAGTGTTGTCGACACAGCTACAAAAAGACACAATGAAACCTGAATCTGGATTTATTTTAGAACTGTGGATGTCTTTATAGAAATGGGGGCTAACATAGGTTTTATGTCATCCTTCCAGACCGCCGGAGGCCTTGCTTCAAGCATTGACTATTCCCTTCTCGCATGCACATGGTATCTGTGACCCCTGGATGACCCAAAAGGGACTATGTCTTCCGATGTCATATGAGGGTAGTCCCCCTTTTTCTTCTTGTGTGCAGCCATCTCAAGGCACCTTACAATAGTGGCTGTTGTTGGAGCAGCAAATCATCCCCTTCCAAAAGCTGTGACAGCAATCCTTTCCTGTTATGAGAGACGTGATTACAGTAACATGCGGTCTAACCACCGTTTTTCACTCCCGACATCTGATTTATTAAATTACGTTGACATTACCTTCTCCGTTTCCATGAAAACTTGTTTGTGAAGTGAGCACTGCTCAATGACCAGCTGTATAACCCCGAATTTATAACCCTGACCAGCTGTATAACCCAGAATTTATACATCATGCATAACTGCACCGTAACTGTGAAGTGAAGTGTAAGTGAAGTCCCGGATCCCGTTCAGCCCCCTTCCGGGGCCATCTGGGGGGGCCTATTCAGGGGGCATGTTCTATTCTATTCATAATAGAACAGGATATGCTTTTAATAATCCCTCAAAAAGGGAAATCACAGTAATTATGAAAAAAAAGACTTCACGCTGTCTTAATTCTACGGTTCACTGATTTATAAAGCTATTCCACACGCTAATCACAGCGATGGGGTCCAGCTAAAGTGGGTGATGGCTCTCATTCCCTTCGGTCATCTCCACAGCAGAGCATGTCATAAGTTGTATGGCCTGTTGTATGGCCTGAACACAGCTTTCCTTACTAAGGTGCTGTCAGTAGCACATCTCACCCACCCTATGACCCCTAAATTCCACGGATGGAATACTCGGTGCTTGAAGCACCACCTCTGGCAGTCATTTGGGATTCATCCAACCGTAGTTACTTTTGTTTACATGTGCTTTTGCTATGTCTTGTTTCTCAGCTGAACAGCTTCTTATACTTCACCCCCCCCAACCGGCCCAGTACCTACCTTGAAGCGGATATTGTTGCTGACCAGGATGTTTCCCTTCATGAAGTCCTGCTCATTCTGTCTGTTTTCAGTGACCACAGGGAAGGCGTGATAGACTGTACTGCGCAGGATGCTGACTAGAGACTGGACACGGGTGTGAGGGTATACGTAGGTCAGATTTGGCTCCATGATATCACTGGCTGTCAGCCTTGGAAAATTTTTGAGAAATCACACAGATTACATGAGGACATAGTAAACAGTTTTAGGGCAATTCTGATTCGATTTACAGGGTGAATTTAGTGACAATGACAATGTATACAGTATATACTCTTAATCTACAAATAGAGCAGCTCCAATATAATTTCCTGTATCATATCCTTTAGAGGATGAAAAAATAGTAATCTAAGTAATGGTAAATAAACTAGTAATACAATTCCATTCATCCAAAATAAAAGTATTCTATTTAAATTAAGAAAAGCTTTATTTTAAAGTTAAATTGAAATTAAAAGTCAAGCGTAAATCGATTTACTACCCGAGTGTGAAAATCAGACCTAAATTATCATCCAAAATATGGATGATAATCTCCATGTTTGACTCAGATGTTTTAAAATTAATTTTGGCAAGTGAGTATAAAAATAAAATAAACAAATGTTATCTTCATGTTTAAAGATAACATGAAGATAACATTGCATAATTTTCTCTGCTTATAATGCACCACACCAGACAAAAACAAGAGCTCTTACTTGTCCATCTCAATCTCAGTCTCCCATTCCAGTAATGGAACTCCTTTTAGCTGGATGTGAACATCATATATACCTTTGTTGAAGAAACCTCCCGTCCACTTGGCAACCTGATAGTTGACAAAACCATTACCACAACACAAACCCAACAGAAAATAAATAAATTCAGTTAGGCTTCAAAATGTCAGTGTTAAACATAGCTCGGTTGATAGTATATAAGACATAACAGCGTACCATGAGAGTGATCATGATGGGCAACCCAAAGGTAATTTCATTTGTGGATTCAATGAGGATGACAGTGAGGCTGATGGTCATTCTGACAACGCCACCAAGGAAGGCAGCGGCTCCAATAAGAGCAAAGGTTCCTGAATAGATGTCCATTCCCAAATTCCTAAAAGAAGACAGAGACAGACAGACAGACAGTATGAGCCTATGCTGCTCCAGTCACTGGGAATCATGTGTATGAGGTGATAGGTCACCTGGGCGATGTCAGCAGACAAGTACTAACTATTGGTATCTGAGAGGATTTCAGGAGTTTGCAAAGTTCTCTTCATGTTACCATGCCACTCATCTGTTGCATGGTTTGTGACCTCAGATAGCTCGTTAAATCTTACGTCAACCCCCCCAGCACGGTGGAGGGGCTTCAGTACGATAGTTATTCTAGGAGCAGTGTTGTCAGGGGCAATTTACAATTGCATTTTGTGCCTGTGGGGGTCTCCAATGGCGAAGAGATTCTAGGTGAAGGGTCGGACAAAATAAGCTTGAGAAGATTTCTAGTGGCAAGTACCCAAATACATGAGTGTAAATGGGTACTTTTTGCCACAGCTGTCCAGTGCAATGTGGACCGGGCAGAAGCACAATACAGGTGCCTTGGCAGTTCAATCCCCATTTGTGGGAGCTCACTCCATCATGTCATGGATGGTCATGGAATGTCACTTCTGGTCAGGATGCCTTCGTAGGGAAGTGTTGTCCATCTGGGAGGAGACCCAGACGCAGACCCAGGACTTGCTGGAGAGATTATATCTCTCAGTTGGCCAGGAAACCCCAGAGAAATTGGTGGAAGCAGCTAGTCTGGGCTTCCATGCTCACACTGCTGCCGCTGTGACATGTACCCAGCTAAGTGGCTGACAGCAAGATGAGATTGTTGAAATAACTGCTTCCTGGTAGAAACAAGTTTAAGAGAGCACTCAATGACCTGAAAAAGCTTTGTAAAGAGAACTAACATTACAGGCCATTTGCTGCAGTGCTAACTGCACTGTTAAAAAATGTTAATTATATGAAGATGCAAGAAAATGATATAAAACTGTGCTGCTAGACTGAGCAGATTTTGATTGATTCAGGTGTAGATTGTAGATGGCTTTGCATATTATTCTATACACAGTCACAGAAAAAAAATGTAATAATTAAATCACTATAAATTGTGTTGATGGTACAATGTCAATCAGACAATAAGTTCTTACACTTTTAGGATGTTGGCAATCAAACGTCCAAAAGCTGCCCCACAAAGCAATGTGGGGACAAAGAGGCCACTTGGAACAGACACACCATATGTCCAACAAGCCAACAGGAAGTACAGAAGGAAGACCACTGACAAAGTCACTGGGCTGAAGGTACCTGATGGGAGGAGCAAAAGACAGGCTTAAGTAAGTTCACCTGTACAGATCCCGATTAGCACTTATTATTGCTGGATTCTCAAGTCCTGATACTGGACATGAATATCTTAGCGAAGTTGCATTTCACATTTCCAAAAAAAACAAGAACATTAATAAAATCAATCAAGTAAATACTCTTATTTTAAAAGCCTGACAGGCCTCCCTTCCTCATATAAACGCATATCAAAGAGTATGTATTTGTTTGTGTGCTTGATGGAAACATTAGATCAAATCTTTGCACTGGGTGGATGCTACATGATCACCGTGACACGCTACACTCCTGCTCCTGATCACTCATTGCTCAAACCATGCTGTGCCTAACATTAGCAGTCCTTGTAGTAGTCCTGGTACCTCGAGAAAAGGTCAGTAAAAAAGAAGGCTAAATGACACAAATAGACCCTAACCCTAACCCAAATCGCATCACCAGGTGAGTCAGCAGTCACTTGTGCTTTAGCCACAGCAAGGGATTCCGTACACTTCACTGTCTTAAGACAGTGGTTTTCTACATGGGCCAAAGATTGTGAAACTTGGCTTGACTATGGAAAGTCCAGGACTGCAGCAAGGCCGGAGGGCAGGGCACTGGAGGGATCACAGCCATGAAGCTCAGGGTCTGGTGACCCCAGTTCAGTCACATCCCCACCCCTGTGGAAAAGTGGACTGGACAGCTATGGCAGAAACCCAAAGCCAGAGGCTGTTATCCAAACTAACAGCCAACAGTGTTCCTGTGCCCCCCTAAGACAGAGTCCCATAATCCTGTGCACCTGTTGCAGGTGCAGCTGTGCAGGACTTATTTCTTTATCCAGCTTAATTTCTGATCATTACCACCCACACCCACAATGTGTGTTTTACTCCCACCTGCACCTGCAAAGCTGTAAGAATTTACGCCCACACAATAATAGAGATGCACTGATTTTGTGTCGCCTCCCGTCCTGCAGCAGAGAGCTATGGGGTTGTTTTGCTTCCCTGGCATTTGTGTCTTTTGAGGCAATGGTCAGGACCGGTGCCCTTATTTTGTAGCTTTGATTAAGTTTTTAACACCAGCAGAACTGGAATTCTACAATACTAGAATAGCCATGAGTGCTCATTCCCTGCCCTTCTCCTTTGTCCCTCTTCTTCTGCCTTGATTTAGTTTTGCGTTTGAGCTTTCGATATCATTTGTTTTCTCCATCGTCCTGTCTATGCTGATCCCGCATGTCTTTTTTTTTGCTGCCCGTTCCGCCTGCAGCCAGATTCAGACTGCCCGTTCCTGCGAGATCTGTATTGGACCATGAATTGACTTGATGATGGCAAGGTCATAACTGCAGCGAAAACAATAGAGTTTTCGCGCAATTTGCCATTGGATGCCAATATAACTACTGAAAAAATGCAATACATAAATGATACACAAATTCAGGGGAAACTTAAACATGACGAGATTCAGGTGGCAGAGCTCACCTTCCTGATGAAAGAGCTGATGGATTGCAGCCTCCTGGGAGTTGAAAAATATTGTGGCCATGTCATTATAGGTCCTGTTGCTGCAGAAGAACTGGCGGGTGGTTGAGTTAATATCCTCACTGCCAGAGAGCTGAAATCAAAACCCCAAAGTTAATGTGTGATGTTAAATGCGTGGCACTGAATATACAGCGAGTTGTCAGGGAACTAGGCTGTACAGTGTCACTTCAGACTGCAGTCTGTCTACAGCGTTAAGATCCAAACAAAACAACATTTAAGCTGCTATTTTAAAAAGATTCAGTCTTCCATACGATGGAAACTTTGGAATTTGCGTTTCATATTGCAATGATGAAGGAAAGAGCTGATACCGTGATGTTATGGGTAGCAGGGGAGTACAGGTCACGGCATTCGCCTAACAGGATGGAGGCAGCAAAAATTGCCACTGTTGTCACCATGGCGACCAGCAGACTCTCTAGAACTCTGGAACATTTCAAATAACTGCTTTCAAAAGCACAGCTGATGTTAAGGACATGTTACGCTGGCCACCTGATTGACAGGCAACAAGATTTGTGTAATGTTGGGTTGCTCTCAAGGTGAAACCGGATGCAGGAATTACCTGATAAACTTTGCCTTTGAGTGGATATGCGTGATTCGGTATTTGGCCAGGCACTTGTTGATGCAGTTGAAGAGTGCTCCCAGCAATCCACCCACCACTCCCATCAGAACAAAAAAGGCCAGGTCTACTGCTGTCCACAGGTGGCAGTTCTTATCTCCGTCCGGACACTGTATAAACAGGAAGTGTGGCAGTGGGATGAAATGCCTTTGTGTGAAGTCAACAATGAACTGTTCAACAGTCTTTTGGCTTGAGGGATGAAACCGTTTTAGAATCTGGCTGGCCTTGCTAATGGTACCAAACGTCTTCCCAGAGGGCAGCAGGGAGATCAGTCTAGGGAGAACACCATGACATGGTGGGGATGTGTGGAGTCTTTTCATTATTTTCTGTGTGCAATGTCCTGGACAGACAGACAACAGTTCCATGCTTTGATTGATCTATATTCTATTGCATGCTTCAAAAAGGTGGTGTTCAGTTTGGGAAGCGTGAGCCAGCCAGTCAGTGATTTCCAGTTTGCTCAGGAGAAATATGCACAGACAACACTTAGCATTAAATGAGGATTCAATAGAGGCTAAACAGTGAATAGAGGTAGAGGTAAACAGTGAATAGAGGTAGAAAAGAGGTAGAATAATAAGCAAGTAAAATGAATGAATGAACAACTGAATGAATGGAGATTGTGAATAGTGATCTGCACAAAAGTGTAGTGTGTGTGTGTGTGTATAATGTATGTGTATATGTATGTAATGCATGTGTACATATGTACGAGTATATAATGTATGTAATTGCTTAGGTTAATGTGTAATGTTTAGGTGTTTTAAGTTAAGTTATCTAATTTTAAGTAAAATAAATGTAATTGAAATGTATGTGTTAGTGAATTGATTTCCATTGAGTTTGTGAAGATGAAGTGTCAGTGTTTCAGAGGTGGGTAAGCTGTTCATTTAACTTTGGTGTCCACACTAGACAAGGCAAGGCAAGTTTTTTATAGCACCATTCTTACACAAGGCAATTCACAGTACTTTACCGAGAAACAATAGAAACATTTAGACAGAGGAGCAGAGACACAGCATATCGTCATAGACACTATTGGAAAGCTGCAGTAAACAGTAGTGTTTTCAGCCCTGATTTAAATGAGCTGAGGGTTTGTGCACACCTCAAGTGCTCAGGGAGTTTGTTCCACAGGTGAGGACCATAGAAGCTATATGCAGGCCCAACCTGCTTGGTTCTGACTCTGGGAACACTAAGAGGACCTGTCCCTGATGACCTGAGGGGTCTGGACACACTAGACGCAGCCCTGACACGTGTAAAAATATTTTCATTCAAAACTAGAAGTATGGATGTGTATTGCTGTGTCAAGACATCAATTCATAAGTACTGGTATGCAGTGTGATGAATGTCACAGGGTGGGAATGTCAACATGCAGCCTTTCCTATGGCCTGTTTCTGATAGGAAACACTGCAGTCTACCTATTTCTGAACATTAATCTATTTTTTAGGACATAACATTCTACACGACTATGCAGTACCATAAATACATATTTGATGTTTATGACAAACCAAACCGTTTGAAAATTGGTTGAAATTTGATTTTTAAGTACATGTCCCAATACACACACAATGTAATGGGTGAGCTTGCTGCCAGATGTAAGATGGCTGCCATGCAAGTAATGCGGACGAGGCATCTAGCCTTATATATATATATATATATATATATATATATATATATATATATATATATATATATATATATATATATATATATATATATGCATAGAATGGTCTCCTGTGTCCATCTTCAGCTGCTGCTTATGCCTGCTCCTATCTTTGGTGTCTTTTATTTGATTTCCCTCCATTTATAATATCCTGTGAGTGCACTCTATTCTGTTTTCGGGTCCTGCTCTCTCCCCCGACCCTCGAAAGCCTTGTCATCAGTTTGTCTCACTAAAGCTGGTAGACACAGCTTGTCCTACTTGTCATAGTGTATCGGGCTCCAGGTGTTAAGAGCATTGACACTTCTGGCCACTGGGGGTCACTGTTGGACACTTGTCAGTTTGGTTGTGTTTGTAGGTGTGTTTCTGTTTGCCACGTTTTTTGTTCCTGCCCCTTTTTGTTGATTCTTCACCACCTGTTGGCAGTTGTGTTCGTTAGGTGACCAATCAGTTTGGGTATTTAAGCCCCAGGTTTCGTTTGGTTTATTCTTGAGTCTTTGTCATCCTCCCGCGCCTCTGGTTAGTCCTCGTCCTCCGAGTAAAACCCTCTCCATTGCTTGTTGGACATTAGTGCTGTTTGCTCCGAGACCTTGTCGAGGGCCCTTTGTGTTACTAACCTTTTGGATCTTTGTTTCCTGTTTTCTTGTTTTTGCCTCTTTTTTGGGACGCCTGAGTGCCTAAGTCTCCTGAGTTTGAGGATCTCCTGAGTTTGCTTTTTAGTGTCGCAGTTTGGGTCTTAGGTTCAGGTTCGATTCCCCTGTCGGCCCGAACACGGGCCCTCATTCCAATTTTCTGTCTGAATTTCTTTCAAACTTGGTCCTCAAAAATGACAAAATCACTATTGTCTGTAACTTCACTATTCATGTAGATGGAGTCAGTAATGGCTGCAGTGCATTCACCTCTATAGCCGAGTCCATTGGCTTCTGCCAGTGTGTGCATGAACCCACGCACTGCTTCAATCAAACACCTGACCGTTTCTCCCTCTAACCCAGTGATATCTGACCACTCTTTTATCACTTTTAACTTCTTTCTAGCTAGTCATGTGAAAAAGAAAAGCAGTATATACACAAGACACTTAACTGACAGTGTCTTAGCAAGCTTTAAGGAAGCTATTCCCTTGTCTCTCGGTGCTACGTCACCTCTGCTATGAAAGCCTTCGTCCCTCCCTCACTGATCACTTTGCTGATAGCATTGTTAGCGGCCTTCATGAAACCCTTGACTCAGTTGCACCCCTAACAAAAAAGATTATATCTAGAACAAGATCGGCCCCCTGGTATGCACCAGAAACTCGCCACCTAAAGCAGCGAGCACGTAACTTGGAGAGGAAATGGCGCGTGAACAAATACAATATTTTTCAGACCTGGAAAGAAAACATACAGGCCGGCTCTGTGTAATGCCAGAGCATAGCCCCAGGTTTCTTTTCAGCACTGTAGCCAGGCTGACTCTGTCATAACTCAAAACCTACTGAGCAGTGTATTCCCAAACATCTCTGACTTGATGAATTTCTTCAATAACAAAATTATTAAGATCAGAAATGCAATTAAGAACCACCTAGCATCTACTGTAATTAATCTACCCCCTATTGCTGCTATTTAGGGTACAGCTGGGGATACAGACAGGTCACTATCTTCATTTGACCCCATTGACCTGCATCAGCTGACTACTATCATCTCCTCCTCTAAATCATCGACCTGCCTCCTAGACCCAATTCCCACTAAGCTGTTTAAGGAAGTGTTGCCTTTAATCGCCACTTCTTTACTTGACCTCATCAATCTGTCCCTAACAACAGGTTACGTTCCCCTTACGGTTAAAGTTGCCATAATCAAACCCCTCCTTAAGAAACCACCCATCGATCCAGGAACCCTAGTGGACTACAGACTGATCTCTAATCTTATCTTCATCTGAAAAATCCTTGAGAAAATCATTGCCAACCAGCTCTGTGAACACCTTAATAACAATAGTTTATTTGAATCCTTCCAGTCGGGCTTTAGAATGAGTCATAGCACTGAGACTGCGCTGGTTAAAGTCACTAATGACCTCTTAATGGCGTCTGACCATGGTCTTGTTTCAGTGCTTGTCTTGTTAGATCTCAGTGCTGCTTTTGATACAGTTGACCACCAGATCTTACTAAGGAGACTGGAATATCAGCTTGGAATCAGAGGCACTGCTTTAGACTGGTTCCAGTCCTATCTATCAGACCGATATCAGTTTGTGTCAATGATAACCAATCGCCACGTACTAAAGTCAGCCACGGGGTTCCACAAGGATCTGTGCTTGGTCCAGTTCTTTTCTCTTTATATATGCTCCCTCTAGGTGATATCATCAGGAGTCATTCTATAGATTTCCACTGTTATGCTGATGACACTCAATTATATATATCTATTAACCAGGTGAGCACAATCGTCTACAGCAGAAACAAGAGTTACTGCTCATTGATCTGAAACACCTATGTGACTATATATGCAGCTCATTCAGAACACGGCAGCTCATGTCCTGACTAAAACTAGATAGAGAGATCACATCTCTTCTGTTCTGGCCTCCTTCCTGTACCACTCAGGATTCACTTCAAAATTCTCCTTCATGGTCTTGCACCCTCTTATATTTCAGACCTGATAAAACCCTATTGCCCCACTAGGACACTCCGTTCTCTGAATGCAGGCTTACTTGTGGTTCCAAGAATCCCTAAGTCTCGATTTGGAGCCAGAGCCTTCAGCTACCAAAGCCCTCTGTCTGCTGTGGAACCATCTACCAGTTTCAATCCGGGAGGCAGACACCCTCTCTACCTTCAAGAGTAGGTTAAAAACCTTCCTTCTTGACAGAGCCTACACATAGACCTTCAATCCTAGATAAGCTACTATAGGTTGAGTTTCTCGTGGGACCCCGGCACATTGAGCTCTATCTTCTCCATTCTTTCTGTGGTGTGGATTGGGTTCATTTTCCCTCTAGCTTTTCACTCTCTCCCTGTCTGTTCTCCACCTCCTCCTCCACTTCTTCCTCTCCTTTCCTATTCCGTGACTATGCAGGACAGACAAGAATCTGTGCCTTTCATCCCTCCCAGATACCATAGATGCTGAGCTGGATCCAGGACTCCGTCCCTCAACTTGGCTCTTCCCGCTGTGGATCTTCCCGCTTTCTACTCTGGACTGATTCAACTTAGCCATCATTACTCTCTTGCTTGTGCCCGCCTGTCAATCCTGGGTGAGGATCCCCTCCTTTGTCTCACACCCTGATGTTTCTCCCCTTTTTTTTCGCTTCTGGGTTTTTTTTTCTTGGGAGTCGTTCCTCAGCCTTTGTGAGGGTGTAAACAGGGTTTTTTTTACTGTGTACATATTGTTGCTCTCTTTGTAAAGTGCCTTGAGGTAACAGTTGTTATGAAATGGCACTTAAAACAAATCTTAAAAATAAGGAGACTATACTGATAAAGACTGTGAATATAAAACCAATGTCTACGAGAACTTCAAAAGTCAGAAATACAGAAAACATTCAGGTACAGTGAACACCTTTAAGAGGTTTTCCCAGATGTAGATCTTAAACCAAAGCATCACTTCCTGGCGTGTGTGTGTGTGTGTGTGTGTGTTGGCTCATCATCTCTGAACTGTGTGTGGTGTGAGTGGGGTCACTTTTTTGGTTACAAAGTGTTGACATGATAATGCATGTGCGATTCACTTGTTTGCTGTGCACAAGTGAGATGCAAAATGTATTTAAAATTGAAAAAACTGCTGACTGAGATTCAAACGAGGACCCCTGCAGTCTCTCTATGGAATGCCTGCTCTACTGACTCAGCTAAACAATATTGACTGAAATCAAAAACGGCTCATTCAGAGACCTATTTTCTGACTATGGCAGTTTTCTGACATTGGCTTAGCCGTCGAAACTAATGTTTAAAGGGTCGGAGGGCTCTCAGGATCCACAAATATACATTCCAAAGAAATTTAAAAAAGTTGTTTTTTCATAGCAATGTTAATGTAAGAACTGATCATCCTGCCCAGGGTTAGGGTAACCCTAAGTGCGTTAGAAGTGCGTTTAAGACACAGGTCATGATGATGAAGAATTTGTGAGTGTTAGAGGGAAATTAGTGACTAGAAATTGCACAATGCATACATTGCACACATTATTCAGTGCCGATTGAATAGACTTGAATTGGAGTGGTTGAGCTTTTTACCTTGAACTCTCCAAAGTTCAGTAGACCAGGCAGCTGGAACGATCCCCATTTGTTATAGTTGATCCCTGAACGAAAGAAGTTCAGGGTGAAAGTGGCTGACATGGAACAGAAGAGCTGAAATAAGATGAAACAGAAGAGACAAAGATGGAAACCATTAACCATAGTTAGTTACTGTCGGGACTACTACAGAGCCAGGTTTGAGACTCTGCTACAAAGAAACATTCGAGGGCACTCTGAATCTCTCTGAATCCCGGATGCCAGAGAGCAACACTGCTTCTCACTGGGATGCACTGCTTTTGCCTTGCTCTCCCTTTGTCTCTCCCTCACTTCTACACATTTGCTATCCTCAGAAGTCACAACGGAGGTCTGCACAGATGCAGACCAACATCCAACTTAAGTGAACAATGCTCACAAAGCTCGGCTGCAGTGACAGCCATGTGTCCAAAAAGTCATGGAAAAAGACCCATACTGAGCCACGTGTTGCCATGGCATACTGTACTGGATCTTTGTACGGAAAAAGAGGGAATAAATGAGCATCTTGCTGTTTGCAGGAGCGGACATACCACTTTCCATGTAAGAGCCTGGTTCCAGAAAGAGGATCCCTCCTCCAGACTGAACAGCATGCCACCGATCGGAGCGCCAAAGGCAGCAGCTACGCCTGCGGCAGCGCCTGCCGACACGAAGTCTCGCTTGTCCCTGTGAAACAGTCATCAATGATGAGTCAGTGGTGACAATGTTTGAACCATATCTGGGGACGAAGATAGTTCAAAGTGTTTACTGGTTGTTTTTTATGTTAACTAAAACCATACCTGTCGCTGCGGAAGTGGGAAAAGTCAAACTTAATCCTCTTGAAAGTAATGCTTTGGAACTGACAGACATAGGAAAGATGTGATGAGAATACTAAAGACATATTACAAATGATCAGTGGCTGGTCACTGGTATTTTTAGCATTTTAATTCAAATGTATCCTATTATTAATGATCATAAATTAATGTTAAATCCTGCAGGGCTAACCAAATATTCACAATCAGTTGTTTTGTAATCTTGTTAACATTATACAATCATTTTAAACTACAATCTCTCTGATGATGGAGCGTGAAAGTTTTTTTCCTCCATAGTGAATCACTTTGAAAAAACTGTCTGTTAAATGACTAAAAGAAACTATAAAGACATGCACTGTGGTCTGAGAGTATAGAAAACAGAAGTATTTAGCTATGAAGGGGCCATCAGAACCAGAGAGACCGCTGCTGGAAGCACTCTGGTGGAACAGCCCTTCAGGGGATAATGGATGCCATTTCCTGTTCCTGTGCCAATACATTTTACTCAGTTTGGCTGATTTGTACCTGAGTGAGTCCAGCTCCAACGATGGCTCCACTGTGTATCATTGGCCCTTCTTTCCCCACAAACAGACCTGGACAATATAAGTGACAGATCAGTTTATTCTTTCAGTAATTTGTCTCATCTCTAATGTGCCTTAATAACCATGGCTGAATATACATACAGTACACGCATCTTTTTTTAAATTATTTTCACATGGAGCATGGAACGAAAATGCAATTTGTTAACTACTTTCATCAATTTCTGTGACGCCTTACCTCCAGAAACACTGAACAGAACTCCAGCAGCCTTGCAGAGAAAGGTTTGTAACCGGACAATTCCAGGGACCTTCACACCATTCAGGTAACTTTTGATTTCTGGGATACCGGAACCTGCCGCTACTGGCTGTAGAACGCAAGCACAATATCTCAGCATCATCACACAGTACAGCAGGTTAGTGTCCTATCTACGATCACAATCACATTGTTGAATTAAAAGTAAAATAAGCAGTTCAATAAGCAGTTGGGGTACTTCTCTTGGAGATAACTTGAACTATGAAAACAAGTGTCCTTATGCAGTCTTACCTCGATGAGGACAAGTACACTGGCAATTAAGACGAATGTCATGTTGAATGCCAGGAGCTCCAGTAGAGACAGAGAGAGACAACCTTTGTCACTGCACTTTTCCACAGCTGCAAATCTGAAGTTAAGGAACCAGGGGTGTACTAGCCTGTTATGTTCCCTTTTTTGTGGGGTGAAGACAATATGTAGCCAGAACAGTCTCAGAAATAACTAGAACTACAAGCGGTTATAACGGGAACTTCCTGTGTGACCACCTTGAACATATGAAAAGCCTTTCATAACTTTTCATCACAAAGTCATTCAGATTATGGTCATGCAATAAGAGTCAACAGGATTAAATCGCTAGGTGGAAATGTGTTGTGTCGAAATGCCCCACTACTGAAATCAAAATGGCTGACTTCCTGTTTGGCTCTGACCACTGGTACATGCAGGGCCGTCGCTGCCTATATGCAGAACACAGAGTGCGTCGGGCCCCACGATCCAACAGGGGCTCGTTTTGCACATAGGATGCGCACATGTGCAGCCGTGAGGCGTGTTGCCGGATCAGCTGTCAGCACAAAGCAAGGGAAAGAGAAGAGAACTTGTTTATGGTGTAATTTGACCGTCACTGCAATGATTGACCAATCGCTGGTGGGTGGGGGGCTCCGTACTGACCCACAACCTACAAATGTGGGTGGGATATGGATTTTAATTTTGGAGGGAGTTTTTTTTTCTGAGCGATAGCCATCACTCTGGCCGGGGGCAGCTGGAGGTGGCACATAATTAGCAGGAGGCGACGGCCACGCAATCTTCTGAGGTTAAGTTGAGAGGGCGTGCCAGTTGAGTGTAATTAACATAGGATTAGCATAGGCAACCGCCCCATCAGTGCCCATAAAAGGGCCTGTTAAAGAGACTGCAAGGCTGTGTGGGCAGGAGCGAGTACAAAGCAACAAAATGGAGCAAACAACAACAAAATACTTAAAGCAAAGCAGAGATCAGATGGAGCACAGCAGGTGAAGAGAAGAAAAACTTAAAGAGAGAAAACCTAAACTTAACTTAAATTGTACTTAAACTTGAATTATATTCGGTAGCCTTAGTTCAAGCTATACCAGGACGAACAAAAAAGAAGCATGGGAGGCTATCACACGTGCAGTGGACGCAGTGTCAGGAGAAGGAAAAAGAAATGGTTTGATCTGAAATCTGAAACAAAATGAGGGTAGATTTGGTAAAAAGTAGGTAGATAACGGGTGGATTCTGTGAATATTAGAGCACGACAGTCACACTGAATTTCTTGAACTGAAGATTTGCAGAGCGATATCAAAGGATACAGTCACTAACCAGGGTCAGTTTGATTTTGGTGAAGAGGCGTGTGAAGAAATGCACAAATAGGCCAACCTGGAAGACAGACAAAGGCAACACTCTCTTGTCATTGTCACAAGATGTTGGGGGGAAAAAAAAAGCGTAGATATTTGAATCGGCACCTACCAAGCCCACTGTGAATCCGATGGCAAACATCATGATCCATCGTACTGCTTCATACTTCTTGGCAGTCTATGAACAGATGGGGGGAAAAAAGGAAAATATGAGAAAATATCTCAAACTAAGAATTAGCAGTAGACTAACGGCCTGTGCCAGTTTCCGCAACCCCGTGGTTCGTGGCTTGCATGCCGTGCCCCGTGCTTCCTGCATACTTCCACAACCAGTCTTCAGAGCTCTGTAATGCTCTTTGCCACCACAAGGGAGCAGTACAAATCTGTACACAGGCCTGTCCTGACCCCGGAATAGACAAAGAAGAACGGGATATAAACAGCTCTGATCCTAGTATTTCGGCGACACAAACACTCTTCTCACCCTAGAGCCCTTTGCAGGGCTCGGCCAAAGCTGTGGAAGCTTAAACGATATTAAGTGGTCATAATCTATTTTTTCACTTTTCCACTGTTCCCTGGGGATCACCACAGCGATCCATCTGCCTCCATTTAACCTTGTTGTTAACCCTCTTCTAACTTCACCAACTAACTCCTTGTCTTCATGTCTTCCTTTAAGAACATTGATATATCTCCTCTTAAATCTTCCTCTTGGCCAGGGGTATTCAATTGACTCAAAGACTCAAAGTGTGCACACACTACCAGACAAGAGTTTGGACACAACTTCTGAATCATATGGAATCGTGGCTGATTTCAGGCAAAATCAAATTTAAAGCTGTAGCACATATGGTTGATTTTTAATGAGCTTTCAAAGTTTTGAAAGCTAGCAGCTTGCTATAACGCCACCAGAATGCTGTCGACTTCTCCTTTGATTTGCTGAAGGGACGTTGGTCCTTACTTCAATGGCTTGGGTGAATCATAGTTACAGAGTGAAGCTGCTTGACCTGCAATAATGTATTCAGCAAGAAATTGCAAGTGTATGTTTAAAATACCATTTACAGTCAAACATGTTGATGTTTGACTCCTCAGGTTTGGATAAATCAAACATCTCTGTGATTTTTTTGTGTAGGACAGTCTGAAGGTGGTCTGTTCTGAGTTTGGTGTCAATTGAGCGATAATTGCGTGAGGGAATAGGTTGAATGGGTTTTTAAAAGAGTAATGGACTTAAAACTTTGCAATAGATTTAAATGTACAAACATCTCTTCAGTATTAGGGCTATAATCTGAAAAAAAAAGAAAGTTGCTAATCATGGTTGATTTGTTAGGAATTTTCAGAATTTTGAATAGCTTCCTTATCTTATTATTACATTAATGGCTGTTTGAGAGGACAGTAAATCTATGCTCCCATATACGCTATACACTGACTACTTTAAGTTATATTAATGTTTCATTCTGTGAAATTCGGTGCACTAATCGTTGAATATATATTGAATGAATCTGGATATTGGGGCAGTAGAATTTTTCACTCTGATGACTGTGGCAGACATTTTCAAAAATAACTCCCAGTTGTTACTGGCATGAAATGCTTTGCCTACATTTCAGATGCCGTTGCATGTTTTCAGCACCACAATGTCATTGAAAGACATTTTAAAGGTGAAAAAAGCTTTATTACAATGTAACAGAATGGATGTGCTGTAACAGCTATGGCTACTAGGAGGCGGTTTGCAATGGCCCAATATCCAGATTTGTCAGAAATAGATCCGCCAACACAACATGACCAAATTTTCCTCTTTTTTTCCATTTGGTGATTATTTAGGCTTCAGGTTTTGCACACTCTAATCCCCCTCATCGACAAAAAAGTATACAGACAAAACAGACTACAATTAATTCATAATACATCAATATTTTTTATACTTTCTTTCTTAAAAAAAACTCTGAAACCACTTCAGGCCTTTAAAAAACTACAAAACATTTAATAATTTTAGGATTTTATCCCGTTAAATGCCAGTTTGATTATTTGAAGGATATCAGTTATTGCCAAATCATACAAAGTATGAATTATTTTTCATATGAGGAATAGCCGTGGGGTGAAAGTTTGGTGGCGATTAGAGGCTTTGATATGTCAAAAATCAGCAACAAATTTGACTTGATTTCATCAATATTTTTCACGTAATGCCAGACACTATTGACAAATATCAATCCTTTTCTTCTTAATGAATAGCTGATACTAAAGAATGCACGGACGCACTTATTTGGCTCTGTTGAGCCACCAGAAATCTAAATTAAGGCTGTTATTAAGGCTGAGACCGTGTTGGTCTGTACATTGTTAAATACATTGTCATGTTTCTGTTCCTCTTTTTATTCTTCTTCTTCAATTCTTTGTGACGGCTATGAGCTACTGCGTCCCAACAATTTCCACAACAAAACTGCACAAAGCCGGAAAAGGATGCATGAAACGGTGATATATATATATATATATATATATATATACATACATACATTAATACATGCATACATATATATATACATACATACATACATACATATATATATATATATACATACATACATACATACATACATACATACATACATATATATATATATATATATATATATATATATATATCACCGTTTCATGCATCCTTTTCCGGCTTTGTGCAGTTTTGTTGTGGAAATTGTTGGGGCGCAGTAGCTCATATATATATATATATATATATATATATCTCAGAGGTCTGATTTTGTCTGAATGAGACCATAGTTATGTATACGTCATATTCTGCTTTCTGCTTACTTCGGTCCTACAATATTGAAATTTTAAGAAGGTGAAGGCTGGGGTAAACTTGCATTTAATACGGAAACTTTAATACACCCGCAGGGACAAGTTAATTGGTAGACTTGCTGCATAGCATCCATAGCATCCATGACAGCTGCCGATAGTACAATGGCTGTAAACAAGCTCTTCTTCCTCACAAAAAGAGTTCTTCCTCATTTTCAATCGAGTTTTGAATGTTTCTCCACCTATTGGTGTGGCGAGTACATGCACTGTATATGTGCCATCTCAGAATTTTGCCAAATCACAGTGCACATATGCCACACACCCCTGCACAAACCACACTGCATAGAAGTATACCCCAGCATAACCAAAATTGGACAGTACATCTCACCTTGTTGTCCATTCTCTCCAGGATCTCCAAATGGGGCTCATTGATGCAGCGGTCATAATCCAAGCTCTGTAAAAGAGAAAACAAAAACTGGAGAATAATTACCTGTTTCAGACCACTGTCATTGGATTAAGTTGTTTTCACAGGTTTCTCACCTCATAGTCTTTCCTCGGCAATATTTCATCTTCTTCATCTTGTATTTCCCCAAGAATAGTCTATGGGCCGCGAAGAGGGAAGTGGAGAAGGGGAAGGTCAACATGCTCGTTACAATATGTTTCAGTAAATCAAAGTCAATCAAAACATTTGTCTGATTTGAGGATTTGTAAATTGTTCGAACTGGACTCAATTTACAAATCTTTTGATTACAATGACCTAGTCAGATAAGATACTCAGAGTAGGCTACATCTTTACACAACTGAGAAGTTTCTGGTGAAAAAAATAGAGCTGAATGATATGGACAAAATTTTGTATCTGCAGATATTTATGCGATGTCCTAATGTCAATATGATATGACCGTGTCCATCATTTATGATGCAGTGTAGCACAAGCCTGCACAAGGGAACAATGGGGAAAAGAGAATAACATACAGACTGTGAAGTGTGTAACAGCAGCACGTCTCCATCACTCATTGGGAGGTTAGTTACTGACTGACTTGAATTTTGCATCCATTCACTGACCACGATATTGAAACATTTTGTGACGCTACGGTCATACTGTGTGGCAGTACCCCTGGTGAGGTACAAAATGCCCTTACCCTACCATATCCGTGCGGCATTCATGTTCTGTACTTAGACAGCGACATATCACGGTGATCAAAGTGGGAGTTTTAAAGGGGTAACTGTTCCCTGTTTCAGGCTTACTGAGGGTTTCGGGTACGATCTTAGAGTCATTGCCGCTTGCTTACAAAGCTAGTTGACAGATCATCCCCAGGATGGGGAGAGAACGTCAGAATGTGAAACCCCTTTGAGATAATCCCGTTATTTGAAAATAAAACCAAATTGATTCATTGATAATCAAAAGACACCCGCCCCACTGAAGAATGAAATGACTCCTTACCAGTTCTTCTGGTGTCCGCGTACCCCCGTCCCTGCTGCAACATTGACAACAAAAACAGTACCCACAACACGCCATCTTCCTTGGTGTGTCATGATGTGTTCAATGACGGTAGTAAATTTGGCAATCGATTTGGAATTTGAATCAAAATCGCCCTAGGAAAAAAAACTACGTTGCAGGAAAATCCCACAATATTAAAAGAAAAACGTGTCTTACCTGGATTTAACTTAGATTTTAAAATGTGTTCTTATATTGTTGTTTCCCTGTTAGCATGGTCACGTGTCTTTTTACACCCAATGGGTCTTATGGTTTGATGCTGCGTTCCAGACAACTCGGAACTCGGGATTTGAAAAGTCTGTTTGAAAAAGTGCACACTCAGCGCACTCGAAAATGTATCCAACTTCTTCGACAATCAGTTGTCTGACGTCACACAAAAATAGCACCACCCATGCAGAACAACAGTTTCTATGACCTTATGTTTATACATGAAAAACTAATAAATAATTGAATGAGTAAGTATAAACAATTATATACCTATACAGATTACCTACAGATGTTGTGGAACAGCATAAATGAAGGTTATTCTTTATTAGGTTTTTTTTTAATATCAGAATATATGATAATGTACAAAAGACGCTTTTACAACAAGTCAAGAGAAGCGAACACAGACCATAGACAAACCTGAAAGTTAATCAATAAAACATAAAACATACTGACGCACAAGGTGTGCGTGTCAGGAATAGATTATGTGATCAGTCAATTAATTGTTGGTTAGTTTATTGTAAGTGTTTGTGTTTGGTGTTGTTTACTTTAGTATTTTGATTTTGTGTTTAGATTTGATTATTCAATTAATTTAATTTCACACTGATTTGTTCGTGTTTTTGTTTCCTTTTTGGCACATTAGGAGCATAGACTGTATATAAAAGATGGACGTAGTCTTCCGGAACGAAAAATGAGGCTAATGCGGAAGTGACTTTACTACTGATCCTGTGGCTACCTTGGATGTATAATAAGACACAGCATTACAAGCAGAGCAACCTGTAAATGTGTCATATATGTAAAATATTTACTACAAAGTCTTTTCCTGATTGTTTGACACATTTTTATAGCTTTTCTGTGGTTCATTTAAAAACATTCATACTTATTACTGATGTGTTACATATGCCATGTGACATGTAACATGTGTGACATGTTACAGTGACATGCGCCTCTGTGATTTGTCCAAGTGGAGTTGTCGCAGCTGTCCAAGATGGCGGCAACGCAGATCAGGCAGCATCAGATCACACAAGGCCACAGATCCACTAGGTCTGGCTCCTAAAAACATGTTCTCCAATACAGTCCAATACAGTCAAAAACCATTTTCATCGATCATTTTCAATATGAAATAATATCTGGCAGAAGAATTAATAGAGTCAGTCCCAGTTCTCACACAGTTACACACAAGGAGACAGCAAGGCTTGACTGCTTCATTGAATATTATAATGAACATACAATCAGCTGCACAGACAGGTTTTTTTTGCACTGGGTGGGACAAAGCTATCAGCAGATAGCTTTTTTTTCCTTAAGTGAGGGGGAGGGATCAGAGTGCATTCGAGTCTGGGTGGGTCGAATCCCCCCTGTCCCGCCCTCTATCTGCGCCCCTGCATACAATGGTCAATAGACCGTATCTGTCAGAAGAATGAATATAGTCAGTCCAGTTCTCTCAAACATTTACACAGTTACACACTAAAAATATAAAATGAAAAGTGCAGGTTAGCTAAAGAAAGAGAGAAACCCTGCCAACCCTCCTCAAAGAAAGTACACACTAAACCATCAGGTAGCTATACATTTATGAAACAAAACTTAAAACCTTGCCTTTAATATTAAAGTTATTTTACTGAAACATGGTGGAGGTCATAAGTGCTCCTACCAGGGAGACAGCGAGGTCCGACTGCTGCTGCCCTCCAGTTTGTACGACCTCAGTCTGCAGGGGTGCTGCATTTAGTTTCCCTGGGACAATTAACTTCTGCGCTGCGTGGACTGTTTTTATCGCAAGTGGAGCTCTACTACCTTTTAACTACACCAGCATGTAAGCTGGTGGTCAATTTGCAAATAATTCCACGATTAATAAGATATCACAGGATAAAAAATGAATGAATATGGGCACGTCTATTTAGTTGACATTTAGTTGATCATAAACACCCTGGCAGTGGCAATGCCTACATGCCTACCTCCTCGAGAGAGTCCTTGATCTGGCCAACTATTGTGAAGGGATTTTTCTTCGCTAGGAATGTAATTCTACTGTCATCCACTGCAGTTGTTTTCCATGGCAGTGGCCAGGGTTGCCTGAAGAGTTTGGTCCATATATTCGGGAGTTCGGTCCATATATTTGGGAGTTTGGTTCAGATATTCGGGAGTTTGGTGCATATATTCAGGGATTAATTTCCTGAACGGCATGCCATAATATATGAATATATATGAAGAGTCTTCGGGGGGGTAATCAAAGCAGCACAGAACATGGTTGGGTACACGATCTGACATGTTCACTCTTGACTATATATAGCCATTGCTCCCACATTCGTTGCATGCACCCAAACTTGGTAGGTTTGCTTGTGCAAGCTGGTGGTCAATTTGCAAATAATTCCACGATTAATAATATATTACAGTATAAAAAATGAATGAATATGGGCACGTCTATTTAGTTGACAGGGGAGCCACACAGAAGCAACAGTGCAAGTTACATGGCTGTGTTATTCTCTGATAGCCAGTATGGATCGTATAGATTAGTTGGTGTGTTGAGTATGACAGAGCTGAAAAATATATCCATCACTCATTCCACTCCACCCCCGCCCTTTGGATTCTGTTTGCTCCATTACGAGGAATGGAAGTCCCCTGCAACTCAAACTCCTGGCTTCATGAAGCATCCTTCCCAAACCAATGGGTGACTTCACAGCGGGCTGGGGCTTGATTAGGAGCACCGAAGTCATAAGTAGGGTTAGGGTTAAGGTTAGGTAGGGTTATGGTAGGGTTAAAGCCCATGCAAGTTTCCGCACCACCTGCTTCAGGCATACTGCCACCACGGCTCTGCCGAGCTCTGTCATGTTCCACCCCACAACAGGGAGCAGTACAAATCTGTTACCCCGAAGGAGACAAAGAAGAATGGCCATGTACACATATACAATAAACAATATATATCTATGATGACCATATTTTGATATTTGTTACCAGGTCAAAATCAATGTCTACTGTGCTGGCCTGAGTTCAGTAATCGTGTCGTATCGTGTGTACCCCCAGAAGACAGCTCTTCTGCAGTTGGTGGATGCAATCTCATAAGTTTCAAGTAGTATCTCATTTTACTATCTCATAAATTAGATTTTGTGACCTGTGAGCAGGACACTTTCAAAGGCATAACAATGGTCGTGTTAAGGAGCAGGGAGTGATCTGACAGTAAAGTTCATTAGTCTTTGATGGTTCAGACTACATCTAAATGAAAACTGAGATTAATCAAATGTTCCTAGACGCATGTAAAATTTCCACCACATAATGAACAGAGCTGGTGACAAAGGGCAGCCCAGAGTCAAGTGCCAACATGCACAGGTTTGAATTACTGCCAGCAATGCCAACCAAGCTCCTGCTCCGGTCGTACAGGGACCGCAATGCCCTTAGCAAAGGGCCTCCAACCCCGTTCTCCTGCAGCACCTCCCACAGAATGCCACGAAGGACACGGTTGAAAGTTTTCTCCAAGTCCACAAAACACATATAGACTGGTTCGGCAAACTCCCATGAACCCATGATTACCCTGTGGAGGGTATAGAGCTGGTCCAGTATTCTACGTCTTGGATGAAAACCGCATTGTTTGTCCTGAACCCTCCTCTCCAGTACCCTGGAATAGACTTTCCCCTGAGGAGTGTGATCCCCTGATAGTTGGAACACACTCTCCGGTCCCCCTTTTTTAAAAGTGGGACCACCACCCTGGTCAGCCATTCCAGGGGTAATGTTCCGGACTGCCACAGTTGCAGAGGCATGTCAAACAGGATAGCCCTACAACATCCAGAGACTTGGGTTACTCGTGGCTGATCTCATCCACCCCGGAGACTTGCCGCTGGGCAGCTTTTAAATGACCAGCGACTTGGGTGATGAATGATTCGACCTCTAGGGGATGGCATGTCGGTGGGATTGAGGAGATCCTCAAAGAATTCTTTCCACCGCCCAACAATGTCCCCAGTCAAGGTCAACAGCTCCCCACTTCCACTGTAAACAGTATTGGTGGAGCACTGCTTCTCCCTCCTGGGGTGTGGGATGATTTTCCAGAATTTCTTCGAGGCCAACTGAGTCATTCTCCATAGCCTTCCCAAACTTTTCCCAGACCCAAGTTTTTGTTTCAGGGACTGCTCAAACTGCCATCCACTTGGCCTGCTGGTTTCCATCAGCTGTCTCAGGAGTCCCCCGACCCAATCCTCCTTCTTCAGCTTGACATCATCACTTACTTCCAGTGTCCACCACCGGGTTCAGGGATTGCTGCCATGACAGGCACTGGAGACCTTATAGCCACAGCTTTTGACCAGCAAGGGGGAGAACATGGTCATGGCCATGTCTCAAGCCTCCCTCGCGATATGGTCAAAGCTCTCCTGGAGGTGGAAGTTGAAGACCTCCCTGATGGGATTCCGCCAGGCGTCCCAGCAGACCCCAACGATGTGCTTGGGTCTGCAGTCTTTTCAGCTTCCTCCCCTGCCTGCGGAGCCAGCTCACCACCAGGTGATGATCGTTTGACAGCTCAGCCCCTCTCTTTACCCGAGTGTCCAAGACATATGGCCGGAGGTCAGACAACACAACCATAAAGTCGATCATTGACCTCCAGCCTAGCGTATCCTGGTGCCACATGCACTGATGGACACCCTTATGCTTGAACATGGTGTTCATTATGGACAAACTGTGACCAACACAGAAGTCCAATAACCCCGCTCGGGTTCAGGGAGGTCATTTGTCCCGAAAACAGTCCCATGTTTTCCGCCCTCGTTCATCTATGGTTTGTTCCAGTAGCCCATTTCTCGCCAGGACGAGCTGGTTCCCTAGAACCTGACGCGGACCTTGCCTAGTCATACTGGCGACGTCCAAGCCGGTATGACTCTGTCATACGTTTGTTCTCTTATTGTCCTGAGGTAGACCTGATAGCGTTCCTACATGGCAGTGCACAAAAAAAATCCCAAAAGAAATAAATGGGAAAAAGGAGAAAATTCAAAAAATCACGCTCAAACAAAAATCCTCAGTTTGGTCTCAGTTTTCATAGTACACACACCGAATCGCATCAGGGCGCTCATGAGACTCTCCCCTGCGTGACAGTGTGCTCATATTCCAGATAGGTGCAAGCGTTGTCTCTATGGAGACAACGCTTGCACCTATCTATCTATCTTGCACACTATGAAAACTGTGGCCACAGTCGCGAGTAGAAGTGTAAAATTTAACTTTGATCGCAGTGGTCGGAAAATGAATGGAGGCTTATGGAGAGAAGAGGTTGCCCTGGGCTGACTGAGGCTCGTAAGTCTTTTATTAATCTTTGTGTATCAACACAAACGGTGAAAAACTGATGATAAAGTCCATAAGTACAAATCGATATGAAGCACACAATTGCATGTACGTGAGATCACATCATACAGACAAAAGCACCTTTCTATAACAATATAAAAGGTAGATTATTTTCTCCAGCATTAACATAGGGCAATAATTCTCCATAACAAAGATCTTACAACTGCAATTAGTGAAGTAGCAATTTCCTTTTTGGTCCGGGGTTATTACAGAATTGTTTTTGAACCTGAAATTGTTCACATACATATCTTAAGGAAAAAAAGGTAACAAATAAAAGGACAAATTAAGTTATCTTTATTAAAAGTGAAACACATTAAGTGCCTCTTAAAGACAGTGGTAACAAAAACAGACAAAAAGCTATAAATCAGTAGTTCTCTCCACATTAACAACGTTTTTATTACAAATTAAGATACTCACAGTACTACAAATTGTCAAAAGTGCACATCCTGGTTTCATCTAAAAATATTATTTCAGTAGTACTTTTCAGAATACAAATAACAATTAAGCTCTCTTCAAGTTAATTACTGTACCTCTTTTAGAGTATGTCTCTATATTCCACCATATTATTATTACACTAAAGAGACAGAAAAACAATCAAGGTTAGGTTTTATGTGCTGTGCAGATAGGGTCACTGGTCATATGAACAGACTGAAGAGAAAACTGATTAATACAAAAATGCAACTTCCTCAAACTGTACAGGCAAGTCTGTTTAGATATGCCTACCTGTTTTAAGGTAGGCATCATATGTTTATTATGAGATTTTAAATAACCCCTTGATTTATCTGTTCAACGCTGAAAGCAATACAAAAGCAGTTTTGGCTTCAAAGACTTTTAAAAACTGCAGACATGTAGTGACATCAGAAGAGATATTTGGAATCTCTTTGTTTGGTCCAGCAGTGTATTAACACAGCGTTATCAGTTCTATTTCTACAGTAAAATCTGACAAAATAACAAAGAAAAGAAAGAAACAGGACTTGGTCGAAGAATTTGGTCTAAATTTGATGCCCCATCTTGATGGAGCATCAAACTCATTGGCAACATATGTCAGTGTCACTCCTCTCTACCCTTCTGTCTCATCCAAATATGGTTTCTGCTGACTCCAGAGTCAAAATGTCAGCACTGTATGAGCCAGACTCCTAGCTTCGAAAACAACTCTTCACAAACCAATTGGTGACATTACGGAAGGCTGGGGCTTGAGTGAAAGTGACAAATTCAATTATTCCTGCACACACAACCAGAACTGTATTTTCATTGCAGGGGACTCATGTCTTACAGTTGGTGTTGCATTGCTGGAGGTAAGAAGTCAGAGGCAGCATTGGTCAAGGGATTGTATTGAGTGTGTATGAATGTGGGTGAGTGCGTGTGTCCTATCCAGAATAGTAGTTGGTAGGGACAAAGGGCATCTTGCTGACAGTGGCTGGCACAGCTTTCTTCCTGACCTCGACCTGGATGGCTGTTCCATTCTTGGCAAAAGCGGCATCCACGTAACCCATTGCAACGTTCTTCTTCAAACAGGGCGAGGGGCAGCCACTCGTCACCTCACCTGAGTGAAAAAACAAAGAATCGAGATTAGAATAGAGAAACGGATGTGTCTGACACATCTTTATTCTCGTTGTGATTTTTGTGGAAAAACAAAATAAAAATAGCCTTTATACTGACCCTGTTCTGTTTTACTGATTTACCTCCTCAACTACACATTGTCTTATTTTGTTTGTTACATTAAAATGTAATCCTTAAGAAATAAAAGCTATGGAATTTGAAACTGATCATAATTGTAATATACATTGATGATTATGATATTAATCAAAAGTGACGTTTTCAAATGATATGTGATGACATTGGATACAACTTGAATTTGAGTTTGGCAACATCGAGTGGTGGCACTGAGAAGGAGAGAGGCAGGTACTAACACATGGAAAAGTTTCATAGGTGAATGAAAGTGCCAGTGTTTTGTCTCTGACCTATGACCTTTCCATCAAGGCTGAGTAAAGGTGTGTGCTGTCTGACAGGGGGACCAGTGGACACCAGACCCACTCTCTTCCTGGCAGTCTTGGCTTTGATTTGAGGTACAATGATGTCAGCGCCAGGGAAATCTTTAGCCTGACGTCTGCGTTTTCCTGTGCACCAGAGGAAAAGCCATGAAGTTAATGCACGTTTTTAATGTATCCATCAGTATTTGACAAAAAGAAATTGTTCATAAAAGCATCATTTCAGAAACCTGCAAAGATTTCACAGTGAAGCTACAACTTACCAATGGTCCAAACAAGAGTGGCTTCCACAGGTGTGGTGGTCTCATCGATGTCGTTGCCGTAGAGACAAAGCCCTGCCTCTAGCCGCAGACTGTCCCTGGCACCAAGGCCAGCCAGCTTCACCTCATTGTTCATCAGCAACTTCTCCGTCAGCTCCACAACTCTGCTCTGAGGGACAGAGATCTGGGACGGAGACACACAGATATATTTTACAGATAAGTCCTGAGACTTATTGAGAGAGGCACAGAGACAGAGATAGAGACAAAGACAGAAAAGAGAGAGACTGACCTCAACTCCGTCTTCTCCGGTGTACCCACAGCGAGTGACTCTGCAGCCAGGGATGCCAAAGACATTGGTCAGGGTGGAGGTCATGAAGATTAGCTTACTGAGGTCCTCCTTCAGCCCCTGCTGCAGCACCTGAGACATGGATGGGCCTGACAACATAAGATCAGCAAGCTTAGCAAGCTCAGCAACACATGAAATGAGAGGAGAAACCTTGGTGACAGTGACAAGAAAAACAAAACAATGAAAGTAAATTTCCAAAATGTTTCTGGAAAATTTCTATGAAAACTTAAGTTCAAGAGTTTGGGATATTTTTGTTGTTGTTGTCGAGTTAAAAATAAGTAAGTAAAAAGAAAGTAGCCTTGAGAAGCAATGTCTCAGGAGCCACTGAGAGGACCCATGGGGACCGGGAATTTATTAATTCAGCATGTGACTTGATGTATGAGTACCCCCCTGGTCATGATGAAATTTGGAATGAATGAACACATCTCATTCACACACTCACAAAGTTCATCATAGTAAGCAGCAATACATAATGGGGGCCATGTGTGAATGGTACATAAATAAACACAAACCAATAAAATGTCAAGATGTCAACATCGACTACTTTGTGCATTTTTGGTTGAAGGTGGAACTCCCATCTCCCCAGCTCAGGACCCACCAACCACAGACCACTGAGCCAGTACAAAATCATCATCTCATCTGCCTATTAAATCAAACTGTGTTTTGCTAGCTAGCCAGACACACAACTGATGGTCGGATTAATTTTGTGTATAAATGTTGCATCAGAATGTTTGTTTGATACAAAAAAAAAAATATATATATATATATATATATTTATGGCTGCACACATGACAAGCTAGTAAGTAAACATACATTCCAAAAACACTGGCTTAGTCAATTTGTGAAGCTACATGTGATATTCCCACTTGCCAATTATCTCAGTAGAGATAGAGGACGGTTCTTGATGTTGAAAGTTCTGAGCACAAGGGAGAAAATGATAGCAGAACTGCTTTAAGGCTGAAATATAACAGAGGGATGGTCAAGACAAATAGAGGAAAACAAGAGGGACGAATGAGGGGTGAAAGAAGAGAGGCAGAAGGTGAAGAATGATGACCGGATATAGGAAAGAAAATGGGAAAAACACATGCAAAAGAAGGAAGAAAAATTAAAGAAGAGAACAAGGAGGAAGGTGGAAAGCAGGAGGAGAAGAATGTAAGAGGAAGTCTCTACTTTACCTTGCAGAGCAATCAGAGATTCATCAAGGAATTCCAAATCGACATCAAAACCTGCATCTTTGAACTCTGCCAGTCTGGCCTACAAGCAAAAGAAGCAAATGCGCATTCACACCAGGCAGATTGTAGTCCACCAATGTCCCATACATATGTATTCATCCTCATTTGCACCTTCATACGGGCAGAATCCTTGTCAGCGCAGCCAGCGTTGGAAACAACATAGAGGTAGCCCAGGTCTGTCTTTGTCACGATGAGATCATCAATAATTCCTCCTTTCTCATTGGTAAAGAGAGTCAACGTGCCCTTGGTGGTGGCAACAAGGGGAGATGGTAGTGATGCAGGGGAGAGGGAGGGAGAGAGGGAGAGACAGGGAGGGAGACAGAGAGAACACAGAACTTGAATTTGTAACTTTTTACTAAGATGTTATTCGAGAATACCGAAAAAACACATTTCATTCTCCAGGTCATCTCAAAGGTGACAGGACATGATGCTGTGGTCCTCTCAGTCCTCAATCCTCAGTTTCACCTGGTTGTCTTTGAGCTCTGCAATATCCGCAACCACCAGAGACTCCATGAACTTCACCCTGTCTTTGCCATGGACTTTGGTCTGGCCAAAGAAAAGCACAAAGAGCATAAACAGTATTTGAACATAAGCAAAGGTCCTGGTGTTGTTTTTCCGCATGGGTGCGGGTTTACACTTCTCTCACCTGCAGCATGTGGCTAACGTCAAAGATGGAGCAGTGGTTTCTGGTGTGCATGTGCGAGGCGATGTGACTGTCTTTGTACTGCACAGGCATGCTCCAGCCAGCAAACTCCACCATTTTCCCACCGTGTGCCCTGTGGAAGTCAAACAGCGGGGTTTTCTTCAGGGCAGCCTGGGGTACAAGAGGGTACAACATACAGCAGTGTGTCAATATTGCATGTCAGTGATGTTGGAAGAAAACACATTGGAAAAGAACTGCTGTTGTTCAGTTTATTCATCGGGATCATCTTTGTCAATTACAAGGCTCTGTTTTGAACCATATCTCTCTGAAAAGGCAGAATGTTCTCTCAGCCCTAATTTCTGACCTTTGAACTGGCATGTGTAGGGGGCTTATCAGTACAGCGGCAGAAAGGCATGATGGGACAGTGCGTGTCAGCACTTTAAGTAAGACCCGACCACCATTTACAAAACCGTTGAAGTCCAAAGTCAGCTATTAATTGAGAAAGAACAAAGGAGAGGTGGTTGCCCTGTCCCATGCACACGCATGCACAAGTCATGATAATCAACTACTGTTGATTAGATGCTTTCCACACAAGTAGGACTTTAATCTTTTTTCTTCATCTCTCTTTGAGCAGCACTAAAAGATAAATCAGACACATTACAAAGGACTTGGACCTTTGACTGAATATTAGACCCTCCCACAGATATGAACTGGCCAACTGTGGCACAGTGTGAACACCTACAGATCAGAAAGTCTGTGGTTTGATCGGCGGCGCAGATAGATTTTTTTTAAACCGGGTGGGACAAGGCTGTCAGCAGTTTTTTTTCCCCTAAAATGAGGGGGACGGATCATCTGGGTGGGTCGAATCCCACCTGACCCACCTTCCATCTGCACCCACGGGGTTTGATCCCACGCGCCTACAGCATCCTCGGGCAAAATAGTGAATCCCAAACTGCTGCTGATGCCGTGTTATCAGTCACTGTATGAATGTGTGTTACCGGTCAGAAAGCCTCCCTGAGTATAGTAATGAGGAAGGGCAGTCTCTACCACCAGTGTGTGCATGGTTTGTAAATGGGAGAATGTGAATGCAGGTGAAAATACACCTGATCTAAATTTGGAACAGCTGAGAACTGTGCACTACAGGAAAAATAAACTACTGTCTGGACCGCACTTTGATTGGTCACAAAGACTAGAAAATATGTGAGAACTAGTGGATTTACAATTCCTTATTTCATCCATGACCCATCGATTGGATGACTGAACAAATGGCATTGCAGGACGCCTGGCTGCATAGGCTGAGACCGCGCTGCCTCGAGGTTTTAATAAAATCAGCTGGGGCAGCTGGGTTAAGTGAATCAGACTGAGAGGGAGGCAAGGACAGTCTGCTGGGACACATTATGTGTGCATGAAGGGGCCACGGCTGTTACACAAGCTGATACTGCTGTTCTGATCTGAAACGTGATGGCTAAAATAGCTCCGGATTTGATTCCACAAAAAAGGAAAAAAGAAATCAAAAAGCAACACAGAATTTGGGTTAATGCCTACAGATGAATTCAACAAGAATGTTACATATTTTTGCTGGGGCATAGAAAGTCTCATACGCGGTACCCCAAACTGCTGAGCTGAGCCGAACTGCTGGCGAATGTGGAGTGTGAGTGACACACTGACTTAGTTTCAGGACATGGGGAAACTTCACGGTTGAGTTCGGCGGCGTCTGAGCAATACTAGACACCCGTAACGAAGACGAAGACCCGCCCACGCCAGGTCGCTCTCGGCCCGCTTACCTCGCCGCTGGAAGCCCCTCTCTGCTGCTGCGGTCCCCACGTACATCGAGCCCCGCAGCCCGGCAGCGGTCCGGCCCGCAGCCCTGGCCTGGAGCCCCGCAGCCCGAGCAACGCCCGAGCCCACATCCCGCCGCTGGTTAACGCAAACACACAACACAGCACACACACGCACACACACTGTTACATGCACGCACGGAGACTCGGACAGGACGGCCGTGCCTCTCAGCTCTTGCACTCTTTGGACTGTACGGAATTTCCTGGGAGCAGAAACACATGGAGGAGCGATTGAAGGAAGTCGCAAACCCTTGTGGGACATGTAGTTAACGGGTGTGTTGGGCAAGGCCGCTCTAATCAGTCGTGTGAGACAAGGGGATAGGTGTGATGACCTGGCTATTGACGGGATAAAATATGAGTCACTGTATTTCAGTACAGTTACAATCCAAATACATTGTATCCAGAGTACATTTAGACTGTTCCATGATGGAACTAATCTTTAGACCGCAGAGTCTAGTACTACTAGACTAGTAGTACTACCAGAATAACACCAGTTTGCGTATGCGCACAACTTTTTACCTTCCCATTCAAGTCGGGGATATTTTCGGGGAATCGGGGACTGTGGTCCAATGTAGACATGTAGACATCTGGTCCAACGCAGTTCTATCGTCCTGCACTGATGCTGAGCCATTGCCTATTGGGGGATTTATTTAACATTAAAATAATATTTAACAACAATAAAACAAAATGACTTCTCAAGTACCTCAAGTACTATGTTGCAAGCCAGTAGATGGCGATGCAGCTGAATTTCCAGAACAATCTAAATATTTAAAGTTAGGGAGATATCTTTTGGGGAAAAGCACGTCTTAACTAATGATGGGTCATTACAAGAAACACCAAAGGCAGAAGAACCAAAACCTCTGGCAATTAGCTGGAGGTATGCTCTCGTAAAACCATTATCAAACATAATGTGACAGTGTGACTGAGCAGTGAATTCCACTGTGGATGCCCTGAATGCTACTCTTCCCTCAGAACCACTACAATGAAATACAGCATGTGGTTAAAAGTCATCTGGAAGGAGGATGGAAAAGGACTGCAGGCCAGAGAGAAGTGCCAAAAAGAAGAAGCAAAGGCGGAGTTTCATGAAGTGGAGTTCACAGTGAGTCTGAAAATTAAAACCCATCTGGCCAGCAACAGATAGTGAAGCCCAGACCTGACACAGCTGGAGGCAGTAGCATTCTTGTTCTCTTTCTCAGGCAAAAGAAACAAGTGAAATCTGGGGTCCGATCGACAGTCATGTCAGCAGTGATGTTGCAATAAAGATGTAGCTGTCAACTTGGCCACTATGGAGGATTAAAAGTGCCCAAAATTAAAAAAGTAAAAACATCATTAAATACATACTTAAACACATCATTTATTAATTAATTGTTTTACCGAACCTGTCATTAAAATACCAATGACTTTATTTAAAAGAAAAAGCACTTAATTATTTCACGATTTGTTTAATTGTTTCAATTTCTCATTTTGAACGGCAACCTCTCATTGTTAAGAGGGATACATCACTGCTGTGGTGCACTAAGCAGAATAAGTACAATGTTTTTCATGATGCCTAAAACATGCTGCGCTTGGAACTGCTACAACTAAAGATGTTGAGGAGACCAGGGCCATAGCTCACTTAGAAGCTATAGAATTAATGGGGGTGGGGGGGTTGGGGGGGGGGGGGGGTGTTTTGCACAACAAGAACAGATGTTAAACAAAAAAATGACCCCATTACAAAAAACATGGATGCAAACTAATTATCTATCCATCCTGGTAGCTTTACCATCTTCATTTCATACACATTACTGATGGATCCAATGGAAAATTCACTTTACTGCTTTGAATGAACAACGTTAGGTGGTGCTTTGGTGTCTTGCTTTGCCACGATCAGAGTAATAAAGGTACATCTTCAAGGTACATCTGTCATCAGATTTGTCATGAACATCGATTAACATTAACATCCTGTCGTGTGTGATGTGCGAGCTTGGAGATGGAGATGCTATACTATCGTCATTTGATGAGAGCTACCACCTTCTAACCCTGAAAAACAATGGTGTAATCCCATCACAAGTCACAGTGAAGGTGCTGAGCAAGCTCCAACAAAGCAACCTGCAAAGATGTCGACAGCTACGCATGTCATCCGGGAAGAAATTGGAACGGAGGATGTTTTTCTCCTTGGGCAACACATTGAGGAGACACAATTTGGCATTGACAACCATCATTCCAACATGTTGTTATATGTTTTGTCTGTGTTTCTGAAGATAAGAAATCTATCAATCTATCTATCAATCTATCAATCAGTCAATCTATCTATCTATCTATCTATCTATCTATCTATCTATCTATCTATCTATCTATCTATCTATCTATCTATCTATCTTATGTTGTTTATATATCTATCTATATATACATATATACATTTATTCATAAATTGTATCTTAATTGTTCAACCCATTAAACAAGCTGAATAGCACTTTGACTGCCACTCTGCTTCTGCATTGTGTGTTTTGCAAAATATCTATCATACATCCCATGTATTATATCAAAATACTGTAGTGTATAGGAATAGTGCATAGGAGTGTGTTCACTGGATCTGCATCAGTCAATCAATTATCTGCAATCTATATGCCTTGACTTGCTCTGCAGGGTAACCAATCAGGTTTCAGGAATCCACCCACTGACTTTGATGGGTGAGTTTGACAGATAAAATTAATTCATGAAGCACTGCAACACAGAACGATGAAATTGTTGCATGCCACGGGGTGGGGAGGTTAACACTGAAGTTGCAGTTATAGGCTTGGCCGCAGGTTGGCGTTAAGTACGGAAGCTGCAGCTACATGACCTGGCCACGGGGTGGCATTAAACACTGAAGCTGAAATCAATGGATTTGGCCACTGTAGCGTTTAACACTGAAGCTGGATTTACAGGACCTGGTGACGAGAGCAAAAAGCATGAATCAAGATAAGATCAATCTCTGGTTTGCTCTGGATTCAGACTAGTGGCCTTTGAGTAAATAATGTAAAAGCTTAAACACTAGGCCATTAGTTCCAACGAAAACTGATTATTTCAGTGTTTACATTTGCCAGTTTTAACAGAAATGTATTTCATTTCAGTGCTAGACCTGGACAACCATTGTGCAGTGTGGTCTCCCTCAAAGCCCCCTGGATCAGTGAGTTCCTAAAGTATCAAGACACTATAAGCAATATACTATTATGTTGCTCTAAACATATTTTACGTGTTTAAATTAAATTGTAGTTGTTGAATTGAAGTTTTTTGTTTTTTTCATATATAGTGACACATGAAAAAGATGGGACCATAAGCAGTGCCGGGATATGGATGAAGATGAAGTCCAAAAAGTGAGGGCAAGTTGAAATAATGGATATAACTCCTACACAGTATATAACTCTCTCTCTCTCTCTCTCTCTCTCTCTCTCTCTCTCTCTCTCTCTCTCTATATATATATATATATATATATATATATATGTATAATTATAGCATCTACCTGTTATTTTGATCACTATGGTTTTTGTGCACCAATCAAAGAGCCACATTAATTGTTTCACACCAGAAGCATAGCGACTTGATTGCTTTGTGGTGGCATGGTGGAATCATCTTAGAAGCGTAGTGCTGTAAACAGCTTCAAACCAGATGCGCCATGTGGTGCTGCCTCGTCCCTTTAAAAAGTCATGTTGCCCATACAAACACAACTCAAATGAGTGAAAACATGATATTTCAAATCAAACCGACTGGGGTCTGGCTTTATAAAGAGGTTTTGGACATTATCTATGTATTAACCAAAAACAGTGTTGAGTGTTGAAGTCCACGGCACCATGTTATTTTACCCACTTCTGCACCCTTATTTCACAATAATATCATGAAAAACTGTTTTCAATTCACTTGTATGTGCTCTCCTTCACAGAGCACATTGCAGCAGTCTCTTGGACCAGCGACTTTTCTCTATGACATTTGAAAAATCTGACTACCTGAGTAAACGACCCGATTACGACACGGTTACTTCAATTCGTTTCTAGCTGGCCTTCCCTTATGTGCCAGAAAACCTCTACAGATGATGCAGAATGCAGCAGCATGCCTTATCTTCAAGAAAAGGCACATGTGATGTAGCTTCTGATCAACCTTCACTGGCTACTGGTTGCTGCCTGAATCAATCAACAAAGTTTCAAACACCCACATCTTAGTGGGAACATCCCTATATATGTTCAAAAATCTCTTGTAGACCCTCCGTTTCCAACACCATCTGCTCTCCTAAACATTGCTCTAACTCCTCTTAAAAACAACTGTCTTTCTATCCACCTATCTGTCAACCCAACTGTGTCAACAAGTAATGCTGTAATGCGACCCCTCATTCTGAGTCACTTTGGATAAAGTGTCTATAAAATAGTAGTAAACAGCTGGAAAAAAGTGTAGTCATCTGAAAAGTGCAAATGCTCATTTTAAATATGCAATGCAAACAGAACCCATCTCTGACGAAGCAGTTGGATGCACATGTTTGATACAGAGGTGTATCATAGAGCTGTGAGACAAGTAGTAGCCACAGGTGCCCTGTTCCAACAGACTTTCTATGTATTCAGTTTCTCTTAATCAGTATTGACACTACTGCAGGGCAGATTGAAATTTTATAGTTGACCCAAGATTGTAATGAAGGCATAATTACTGCTAACATATTGTATCTTATAGCATAACAAGTATTTGTATGGATTTTTACTTTGCTTAGGTGCCATTGCCTGATTTACCATAACTTTATTGCCACTGTTTAAATAGAACCTCTACAATTAGATGGTTTAAATATGAGCAAGTATAATAGTTGAGGGGTAGGAGCGGGGGCGGGGTATAACTATATATGTACTTAGCGATAAAAGTGACTGTATGGCGAAATACTGTTTTTTCTTGCTCTCATGGGCATGCCATGGCATCAAAAAAGAAAAACGCTAGTGATGAACTTTCTGATCAACAATTTTGCATGTTTTATTCTCAGCCTCCTGCTGTCCGGGGCAGTTTGTTCTTCCCTTTGTACATTGTTACTGACAGTCACTCAAAATAAAAACTGGAAATGTTGCTCATTGTGACCCTTATTCAAGAGAGATACAGCAGCCAATTTGCCCATGTGACCACAGACATAGTCCATGTGAGCATTTGTTGGTGTGTTTATCCCCCTGTACCCCGGCATGCCCTCCACCCAGATCATTGGGTCATCGTTTGGCCTGGGGAACTAATAATACCTCCATGGCTGTGTTGCTATTTCAGGCCTTGAGGGTCTGCAGGGAATGTGTGTGTGTGTGGTGTGTGTGTGTGTGTGTGTGTGTGTGTGTGTTACAGGATGGCACTGGGGTGTCCTGCAGTTGCTCAGTGACACACATTCACATTTGCTGTTTGGAGAAGCACCCCAAGGCAAAACCTGGAGGCTCCCTTTCGTTTCATACACTGGGGTAGACTTCATTTGAGTCTGTCTGGATTATTTGTGTCACTGCGAGCTTCCATACATGTTTTTGGCAGCTGTCTAGATGTGAGGAGACTGGGTGAACAAGAAAAGCAACAGGGAGACAAGAACAAACAAGCAGGCCTGCTGTTAGACTCATGAGGTAAGTGAGAGAAGATTAATATTCTTTAACTCATTTGTTCCAACACAAACACAAAATAGGTCAGGCCTGGCGGCACAGTCTCCTTAGGCAGTAATTCAGTTTTATCATTCAGTTCAGTCAGCAATGCTTTGTGTTGATAGCTGTAACAACACCAAAGATTCCTTCCTAGAATTGGCTTCACTTGAGGAAACTAAAACTGTGGGTACTGTATATATTGTATATTGTATTGTAATATCTGGGAGAGCTATGTGCTCCTGCCTGCACAGGAGCAGAGATGGCTAGACCTCCCTCCTCCCACAGCAGCCCACAGCTCCACAACATCAGTGACAGGGAGCTTACCGAGGTACAGCTACACTCTGTGGACTCCATCAATGACCTGCACCGCAGCCAGCATGAACACGCTCTCAAAGGTACACAGACACACACACACACACACACACACACACACACACACACACACACACACACTGGCCAATTCAGAATCCATGGATCAGAAAGTACTAAACCCCAGACTGCCCATGCTAATATACAAATGTGTATGAATGGTTGACAATGTAGTGTAGCCTCTACCACACCAGTGTGTGACTCTCTCTGATTAGTAATAAACACCAGAAAATCAGATAACATTTTATAAGGGATGTTTATAAAGCATTAGAAATTAGAAAGTAATTAAATATGAAACATTTACAGAAACTGACTTTAGCTGTCTATACACAATTAACTAATTATGAACAATGTGGTTTTTCTAAATGATTAGGACATGATATTTGCATGCATGGCCTTGGCAATGTGCATTTTCATATGTTCATATGTGACTAAGCTTGTCATCATATACACTAGCCTCAATAGCTCTAACCCACTATAAGCCTGTACAAATGATCAGTTCATGTGTACAATTTATTTACAAAGCTTTTTTCATCCCATAATCAAAAGTGTAAACATGTCCACATATTGAAACATTACTTCAAAACATGTGACTCAGTATTACCTTTTACACATGATCTGTTAATGTTTATAATTGATTTACAAAGCTTTTTGCATGACCTAAGATGAAGTGGAAGCAATTTGTAATACAGATATGGTTCTCACACCAAAGATGTCTCATGCCTTTGGCAAATGATCTGCCCATACAATATATTTTAATATATATATTCCAGATATATATATTCCAGACCTTTTGCATTCCCTCCCTGTCCCTCAACAGTGATGAGATTCTGTGGACGCACTATATTACCAATGATGCTGTAGACAACGGGACAATTAAAATCCTTCCATGGTTTTCATTTCAATCACGCATCATGGTTTACAAGGTGATCCTAATGTAATCATAACATGATGACGTACTTAGAAATAGTACTTATTATTTTCAAATAACATTTTCAACATTTTTCAGTGTCTACAAATGCACAATTTATTTCAGGGATGTGACTTTGGTTCACATTGGTTTTGCAAACAGATTTATAATTGCTCATAATTGTTCAATTTTTATTTATTTAATCATGTTTTTTAATTTAATCATTTAATCATATCATTGACTAATGTTTTCCAGAGGTGGAACAACTTATACATTTGATATTAACAAAGCATTTCCTCATCATTTACACATCTGTAAATGTTTTGTTTTGTAGTCCATTATTTACTGTGTGTTACTGACGTGTGTTACAAACATTCCTAATTCTAAAGTGTTATTGAAAATCGCTATATAAGAACCAGTCCATTTACCATTTCAATACGTAGAGAGTCACACAGTGTTGCAGTGCTTAGTACCGTTGCCTCACAGCAGAAAGAAGGAGTTTGTGTGTGTGGGGATTTTTCTCCAGCTACTCTGGTTTCCTCCCACAAACCAAAAATTAATAAACTAATAATACTGCACACTAATAGTTGCCTGATAATTGAACAAGAAGTGTACACATGCTGACATAAATGTCCAAATGCACATCGGCAACACATTCCGGCTGACTGACTGCTGATGGTTTTTAGGGATAATACCTCCTCGTCCAGCCTACACCCCCGCCTTGAATGGGAATCTCTACACCCGTGGCCCAACCTGTGATGTGACACCTGTCAATCAAAGGGGCGTGCCTGTCAGCAGCACGTGGCAGAGCCATCTGCAGGACATGTTGACGCCCAGCTCCTCCTGTGCCTACGCCATGGCCTGTGTCATCATCACCCTGCTCCTCCTGACAGTCTTACTAATCTTCTACTTTTTGGGTGAGATGTTACTCATGGTCCCGAATTTGCTTCCCTGAATAAATTTACAGTATTGTTCATTTCTGTGACATTTGTGGGGAGTGAACAGGATTTGTGTGTGTGTTTTGTTCTCCAGTCCAGCAGGGTGGCGCAGTGCGGATGATATCCGAAGCACTGAGAGAGAGAGAGGTGGCAGCCGCGGAGCTGTCACTGCTGATTCAAGAGCTGCAGGCACTGAGACACAATCTGACAATGAGAGGAGGAACATGATGACGAAACACATCACTGTGCACAAAGATATACCTTTATGGAACAAGAGATGTGCTGAAGTACACTTACATTGGGCTTTGCAGAGGATTTCTTCCTGAAGAGTTCACATTTGTCAGAATGCACATTGATATTAAGCATAGCCATAGGATCCAGTTGAAAAGGAGCCAGGTGGATTCTGAGAATGGGTCCTCTCTCTCCAGCACTGCTCACGATATGAGCAGAACATCTCATGCATTGTATAGCACAAAACATATCCACTGTCAAATTTATCACATCATGTAAGGGCGTTTATTTAATGTCCTTGAACAATTATCAGTAACAGAAAGTTAAACTGCCTCTGATGACTAATACAGTAATTTGATAAATAAATAAGTGCAATGACACACTCATTATTGTTTCCAAAGTATGTAGCGCTTGCCTGTATTAAGAGGATCCTGTCATTTGGCTGCGTGTTTTTGTTGGTTTCTTTGTTCTTCTCCTCCTCCTTCTTCATCCGAGGAAATGCTACTTCTCTAGGATAAAAAAGTACCAAATTTTGGACAAAGGTCCAGTCCCATGCCAGATTGCCAGACTTCTTGGTGCAGAGCATCTTCAGACTGTCTGACACAAATAATCATATATGAACATAAACATATATGCATATACTTAATTCTTGCTAAATACATTTTCAATGTTCATAAAGAAAGATTATCATCATGGCAGATGATGTTCGGAATATATCAGAATTTTGAAGCATTTTTGGAGCCTTTTGATTTTGGCTCTAATACCAACAATTGGAGTCAATGCAGTTCACTTACGGTGCCAATAAATCATTTTTAAGAACAAATTACCAATATCTCCATGCCGTCTAGATACAATCTGTGTATATTTGGATTTTTGTCTTAATAACTGATTTTTAGAAGTCTGCCTTTTATGCTAACAGTTGCTATCTGTCAGGTGACTATCATTTCAGGTACATGTGCCATCTCAACTTGACAATTAGCTCAGGGAAGGAGAGGATGGATCTTGGTGGGGATTCTGAGTTTTTTTTTGAGAATTCAAGCCTCAGCTTATGCACATTTCCATATGAGAAATCTACCCAAGTTTTACAAAACTGTCCACTCCCCTGCCAGATGTCCTTAACTGGAAACACAAGACAATAGTCTTGATGGTGGTGCAACAGGAAGCCTCTGTAATTCAAAACATTGAATTAACATTGAACAAAACATTGAACACTGACAAATCGACCATATGTTCCACAGCTTTGTAGCTTTCATTTTGCCCAAGCATGACCATTGATATGTAGCAGCTTTAATTCTTTGTTCCCGTTTTTGCAATTAAAAGCCAAACTATCATATTTTGTGCTATAAAATGACACAGGCCACTGTATTTAAAACTACAGCTTCTAGCAGTAAAATGGAAAAGTCCCAGCCGAGGTTAAAATGTTTTTATCATGACATACAGAAAACATTGACATCTAATGCAGACTAAAAAACACTTTTCTTGCTACTCACAATTTTGTGCGAAAAAAAGAAGACTAATAGTCACATTCATGAATATCGTTTTTTTATTCATTTTATCTTGACGTTGCTGTATTAAGTGTGAAGACGTGACCGACATGGCCAGCAAAGGTTTCTGTTAGATGGTTTCCACCTGCTCCTCCTGACACTGCTCACCCCTCCAGCCTGGGTAGCACTGACACACAAAATGCTGCTGAAAAGGGTGAGCAGAGGAGGAGCCCACACGGCCCTGGGTCCCCTCGGGGTCAGAGGTCACAGCCATGTTGTCCATGAGGATTTCACCCGAACTAGGGCGTCGCCTGGCACAGCGTCCGTTGCCATGGCACAAATGGATGCTGCAGTGCTGTGTGCTGGACCTCAGCGAGCGGATGAAGGGGCCTAAGATGTTGGATAGGTAGTCCCTCAGGACGATGCACTGACGCTGGAGGGAAGTGGGGGGGGATGGGGGTTAGAGTTACTCAAAGTCACACTCAACCACACACACAGAAAGTAGTATTGCGTACCTTGGATTTGGCAAACCTCAGTTCTCCCCACAGCACCACTCCAGCAGCACCCAGCGCTGCACTCTCTCCCAGTGTGTGCTCCAGGTCAGTCTGTGGGTGGATACAAACACGCAGACGTACATATATCGGCAAATGCTAAGCTGTTTATATGCCTTTGCTTGAGTGTGTGTGTGTGTGTTTGTAGAAGTGGCACCTTGTTGAGGAAAGTGAGGGAGCGTATGAATGCGAGCCTGGCATAAGGAAGGACAGGTGTGGACTGAGTGCTGTGCTCGCCACGACGCCAGACTGACGCCACCCTCAGAGCCTCCAGCAGCCTGTGTCTGTGGGACAGAGACAAAAGGATCCATCAGAGCCTGAGTGTTGGGAGGCCGTCCGACAGTTGTGCTGTGTGCCTTCGTTCTCTGTACCTAACCATCAGAGCTGCGTCTGAGGCCCCTGCCAGCCTTTGAGGCAGGTAGATGCTGGGGTACAGAGCAGTGGACTGAAACCACAGCCAGGACAGCCGGTCATTCTGTTGTCTGGCCCCTCTGTGGCAGCGCCCGCTGTACACTTTTTCTGATCGCACAGAGAAGTCTCAAGTCATTTTTCGCTGTCAGATTTTGCATTTGCATTCACAATCTATCTTTTAAACACCCAGTTAAGAGTTTTTCCTACCTGACTTTCTCTTGTGCTTGTTGAAGCAGTTAGGATAACTGTAAAAGCCCCAGGACCCCTTGGGGCGCGCTCTGACTGCTGCCCGCAACGTCTCCTCCATGAACTTACGGGCACTCTCTTCAAACTGTTTTCTTGCCAGCGCCACAACAGCTTCCTCAGACAGATCTGGGTACTGCTGTCTCACCAGCATCTTGGACAGCCTCCGGTACTGCATCCTGACTCCAAAGTTCCTCTCCCAGAGCGGATGCCACTCCTCCCAGTCGATGACAGCCAAGCCGTCAAAGTTGGGCTGCAGCAGACGGGATATCTGTCTGCGCTCCAGGGAGAGGTGAGCCTGGAACTCCCCAAGCTGTGGCAGTCCACCGTTCACCGCTCTACCGGATCGAGACAGGTACGGATACTTTCCCAGCCGGTTACGGTAGAAGATGGTCATTCTCTGAAAAAGTTCAACATGTGCCCAAAGCAGATCGTTACCATACTATCCCCAAATCACTGATTTTCTTGTTCAGCATCCATTAGCTTGCTTATGGCAAATCTACCCATTAACCCTGTCTAGGCAGCCAAAGGCATTTTAAAAAGAAGATAAACCAACCAATAAAACACAGCGGGCATGGATCTGCTGAATGTAGAAAATAAATGGACAGCACGAGTTTACCTTGCAGGAGTTCACCCCGCATGAGCATCACCTTGAGCTCAGTTACTCACAAGCAAACAATACTTATGTAGAACTCCTTGTCACAGGTTTGAACCACTGTGAGATATACAGTGCAGCGGAGGATCACCTGTCCCTGGAAGCGCTGATGTCTGTTCTCGATGATGTCAAAGTCTCCCAGATCCAGGTCGATGTTGTACCGTCTCTGACACTGCTCTGTGGGCATGTTCCATACCACCACAAAGGGCCGAGCCTTCAGGAGGGGAGCTGCAGCAGACAGGGGGTGGCGGGAGGGGGCAAATCCATGGCTGAAGGATTGTGACACTGAAACGTTGGGGATGGCAGAGAAGAAGAGGAAGAGGAGGCGAGACAGCAGCATCGCTGTTCACCCGCTGAGGTGGCCTTCCTGTGTTAAACAAATATTAACAATTCACTCATTAACTTGTTGAAAATATTCTGACACATTTGCATATGTTTTATCAATAGCCCTGACACCTAATAAAATCGGGGACAAAAAGTCAAAGGGAATAATTGATTCGATTTCCTTTATTTCCACATTTTTTTCAACATTTAACAACATTTTAAATAAGGCCTCTTTTCTCATGGCATGGCAGTTCAACAAGGCACATTAAAACGTCAAGTTCAACATCACGACATCATGATATCACTATGCACACAAACATAGTGATCCCCTCTGGACACATTTTAACACACAGGATCATATTCTGATTGATTGAACATGAACATGACATGAACATGACTTCATAATAAAAGCATGTTTTATCTGCCGCAGACATGATGTCGCTTTCACTGAAATCTATCAGTATGACACCTGAAGGCTTCTGTTTTCTCTATGTTCATCATCCTGTCAAACATCAAATGATGGAACGATAAGACTGGTGAATGGTGAGACTTCAGCTATTTTGAAACACACACACACAGTGACAAGTCCTGGGCGCTATTCCACAGCTTCAAAGACCATATACTGCTGTGCACAGGGTTAGATTGGCCACTGTTACCACACATCACATCTTGACACTGAGACACTGGCTTTCCCTGAGGCAGCAGGTGTTCATATGCTAATCATGGACAACATATTTCTAGAGTGTAGCAGAACTGTAGTTGTACTTGTGTGATACAACTTCCTTCCTGTATTGTCCAGTAACACCATATAATCTACATACATGTAAAAATGCATCTGTTTGTGTGTTTATGTGGGAAGTAATATTCCCACATTAAATGTCTTTGTGCATCCAATAGATTGGAACTCCTTTTGCGTCTCTATATGGTGTTTCAGTCAGAGTCTGAATGCTATGCTGCCCTATAGACAGAGGAGGAGGAGGAGGAGGAGGGGAAGGTAGGATTGCGGGAGGGGAAGTGAAGGGAGGAGGAGATGGTGGAGCTAAACTAGGAGGATGAGGTGGTGTAGGTAAACTTGGAGGAGGTGGTGGTGGTGGTAAACTTGGGGGAGGTGGTGGTGGAGGTAAACTTGGAGGAGGTGGTGGTGGTGGAGGTAAACCTGGAGGAGGTGGTGGTGGAGGTAAACGTGGAGGAGGTGGTGGTGGTGCTATCTGTTTCTGTGTGTAAAGCTCATTGCTGGGCAACCTGGAGAGCTTCAGCAGCATCTCTATAGGAACCAACGCCGCCATGGAGCCAGCATTCTGCACTGGCGTGGACAGCACATAGCCCAGGTGGGCGTAGAAATGCTGCTTGTCGTGGGTGGTGAGGCACAGGCGCCTGAAGCCTCTGGCCCTGGCGTAGTGCTCCACTTTCTCCATCAGTGCTCGGCCGTAGCCCTTTCCCCGCTGTTCACTGGACACAACCACAGACTCCAGGAACAAGCTGCCGTTGTGGCCCACCACCCTGGACAGCCGGGCATGGCCCAGCAGCTGCTCTGCCTCCCCACTGCCCCGCAGAAGAAGCAGGCAGGTAGGGAACTCTGCGCAGGACTTCTGGAGGGAGTGGATGCGGGCAGCCTGGCTCCGCTGCCACTCAGAGTTGACCAAGTCGGCGCATTGCACCAGCAGGTCTTGCCGATGATGGATGGGCACTACACAGATCCTCTCAGGCTTCTTGGAAGACAGGGTGGTGTTGAGCTGGGTCCTGCTCTCCACTCCGGAACTGGTTGGTGTTAATGGCAGAGACCTGCAGTGATCAGGGTTTAGGTCAGTCCTGGCAAAACCACCACAGCCCAGCACCAAATGCTTCACGTCAGAGCATGTCTCGAACATGCAGTTGCTCCATGTTTTGGTTAGTCACATTGCACAGGCAGTGATGGCTTCTGCTGCAAACCTCAGACGAAGCAGGTTTTGGTTCCTTGGAGGCAGGACACTGGGACCAGAGCAGTGCTCCAACTGCATCTGGAAATGGCTGTGGTCACCTTCTCGGGGGTTGTGTGCCTTGTTCATCCAATTTTTGTGAGACCCAGATGTAGAGACACTTGAGGCATGTGTCCTACATGACCAAATCACATTCAAGAGGCCCCAGCTACTGACTTTAGCCATCAGGAAATGATTCTTAATTGTGACAACAATTCTCATGCAACATGTGTGGGAGTTCCCGATGAGCCTAAAGAGCTTTCATCTTATCGGGAGCCTGTTTCTGAACATTTTAGCAGTGTTAAAGTTAATGTTTTGCTCCAGCAGCAGAACCAGGTTTACTTCTGTCAGTGAGTTACACCCTATCAAGCACATCTAACAACCCTCTGCAGATATGACATCCCTAGTATATCTTAATAGCTGTGGTCCAAGAGGCAGTTACACCATACCCAGCCAAAGAGTAAAATAACTGAGCCGTTGATAGTCTTTTTACAGAAAGTAACCCCATACGATTGCATTTAAGAGGCAAAAGAGTTTCATTAAAATGTGCAGAAGAACGGAAGCAATCCTCTCTTTTTGCAGTACGTCTAGATGTTTGAGTACAAACAATGCACAAGTTATACTGACATGCATCTACAAAAGAGCACTGCAATCCAAATAGCGGAGAAATAATTCTTGAAATAAATCCCGTTGTGGGGTGGGACAGGCATTATATTGTAGTGTAGCATTCTGAAAAAATATAAACTCACCGAAAGAGAAAAGCTGAGGCCAAATGTGTGACTCACTTGCTGTGAGCCTGGTAATGCCTCCACACAACCTAACACAACCTAACACTCACTTACAGAAAAGAGGATGTTGCTATGAAGCAAGGGGAAATTGAGCATTGGCTTATTATACAGAAGATTCATATATGTGACACTGTCAGTGTCTGTCGCCAACAGCCCTTCCTTTGAGCTGATGATCACTACTTTTAATATATATTGGGGTTACGTGTTACAACGGACATCATTTAGAGATGTTGCTCTTCTGTTGGTTGATTTTGAGTACATACTTTGCGTTGTTTAGTTCACTGATAAAGAAAGCCTTGCACGAGCAGGACAGGAAGAAGAAAATCTCCATTAAAAGAGAGACAAATACATTACATTCAAACTGTTTTATGCATGCTTCTTTTGTCACAGCAATCTCTTCAGCGCAATGTAACTTACCAGGAGCTAAGCCGACGTGATAGCGAAGTGTGTTACTTATGAAAAAGTGAAAATTGAGTACCATTTGAAAAAAGCAGATATGAAACTTTTTCCTGGATCTTTTCTCTTCTGGTCCTTAGTTGTGTTATACAGCATTACCTTGCTTATTGTCTCGTAAATGATTACCATTATCTGCTTTCATTAATACCATCTGTTTCGTGTTCACATCGTTCCGTTTTAACTGGTTCACTGTGAAGGTCTTGGCGAATGATATTTCTGTAACGGGCGCTGCACACATAAAGCTATTATTTTAATTGAGATTTTCAATCTAATGTTATTGGAAACGTGTCATTTCTTGAGCTCTCTCTCTCGGGAAACGTGCTTCACCTCCGTGGTGCGATGACATGCCGCCTGTGGCAGCGATTGGGCCAACTTTACTTAGTCCAAACGTACAACGTCGAACCAACAACGGGGCCCTGCTTCGTCGTGGATGGAGGATGTCGCAAACTTACGGTAGCCGAGAGCGGCCACGCACCTTTCTTCTTTTTAGCCGTCCTACGTACTTGAGTTTGACAGCAAGCGCTAGCAAGTACGAGATATGACAGGAGGGTAGCGTGTGGCGACAGCCTTCACCCAACACACACTTTGAGGCACGCACACAACCCGGTGGCGCAGTTGCAACATTTCCCTGCGACTTCGCGTCGGCTTCCATTTAAGGCGAAGTGCAGAAGTGGCGACGTCTCTTTCAACATGCATGCTTGTTAGTGAACGGGTGGAGGGTGTCGGGTTGTTGCGTTCACAGCGTTGCTGGTTTCTTCCCTCGCTCCTACTTACATGTCTGTTTGTTTTTGTCCTCCCCCTCCCGACGATCTGCACTCGGCTCAAACACCGCACACTAGACAACGCAGCAGCCGGTGACACTCGGGAAACGAGATCCGCCGCACGCCGTTTCCCATCCCTCCATCATCTTCCCGTTCCTCCATAACAGGAGATACTTACTTTCACCCAATCCAAAGCGGACTGCCCCCCTGTGGATGGGAGGTTACACGGCTACCTTCCATTCACCTGTGGATGGATCAGTCACTTTGCTTGGGTAAATTGGGTAGTGTGTGTGTGTGTGTGTGTGTGTGTGTGTTGCTTAAGCTCTTCAAACCGTTAAATGCAGTCTTCCCTCACCGGCATGAGTAAGGCTTATGCCTTGGAATTTGTTGGGCTCTGCTTATTTGTCTTCTTGAGATAAGATTGTTGAACTGAATTAAATGATAAGAAAGTTAAAGATCATGTGCAAGACAACATAGTAGTGCAGTTGTCTTATTATAAGAGACATCACCAACACATTTTAGCTTTGCTGTTATGCAACTGCTACACACACACACACACACACACATATATATCCACATATACATACATATATATAAATATATATATATCTACATAAACATCTAGATCAGTCACATCCTAAACCAACTTCAGCAAATGATGACCGTTATACCATTGGAAATGAACTTAATCACGAGGTGCCATTAACGGAAGGCAGGGTGTCACGCCCCTCACATGTGTTTAAAGGCTTCTTCATCAAAACAACAACTTAAATACATTTTACACAGACGACAGTAAATCTGTCAATCGTGTTCGAGGAGAACGACAACAAAGAGGAAGGCACGTTTTTTTTGTGTTTTTTTTTTACCAAAATGCTTTATTTATTTATTTTTAAATCCTGGACAACTCATTCAAGGATAATCAAGGAGAAATAAGCACTACTGTTTTCATTAGAATTTCTTCAGGTTTTACATTTTGTCAGATGGATGGTAAAATTTTTTTTTACCAGAGCTGGTCAAAGTAAAACAAAACAAAAAAAAAATATAATAACAATACATTAATAATTAATTCAATACAATGAAGTGTGGCGGCAATGATAGAATAACAATGACCCAGAAAAATGTAGGGCTGTTATTTGTTTTCACTGTGTCTTCTGTGGTACTGCAATAATCACCAGCACAAACTCAACTCAACTCAATCAACAACAGCAGAGGAAGAAATGGAGCACGCCCACGAAGTTCTGCACCCTGGCCTCCCAAAGAGGAAACACTTTTTTTTATTTAAATAATATTTTATCAAAGCTTCTGTTTTATCTTCATAAAATGTTTCTAAAACTTATCTGTCTTCTTTAAACTTTTCTTCTTTTTTTTTGCATTTTTGATTAACTTTTCTTTTCAGAAATTTTTGGAAGTTTTTTGTCTCCATTTTACCACAATCTGTCCATTTTTGCAAGTGTGGCAACTTGTTTTTTTTTGTTTTTTTTAAGTATCTGTACCCCTGTCTATGTGTACATGTGTGAATGTGTGTGCGTGTGCGTGTGTGTGTCCTTTAGGCTTGTTGGTACAGCTTCGAGTTGTTTGTGTGCTCATGTGAATGCAAAGCCTGCACAAAATGAAGCATGGTTGTGTGTCTTTTAAATGCGTTTACGAGGGTGTGTGTGTGTGTGTGTGTGTGTGTCGGAGTGCGTGGATCTGGTGTCTTAACACCGCAGCCACTTGCAGCGCAGACTTTCATACTGAGAGGTTTCATACTAAACCTGGCACGAGTTGTGCGTGGCCTGTGGCTAGCTCTGTGTGTTTGTTTTGGTTTGTGTGTTCATCTACGCCATCAGAGATCAGGGAGTGTGTTGACCTAGATTGCACAAGGGTAAGCAGACTAAGTGAAGTGGGTGTCTCTCAGTGCCAATAGGTACCAGTGTGTGTGTGTATGTGTGTGTGTATATGTATATACATATACATATATATATATATACATACACACACAAACACGTGTGTGTGTGTCGTGTGTGATGGTGTTCATACAGTGTGGGCATTTATGTACCGAGCCAATTTTGTGTTCACATGGCCTGTGTAAGCGTACTACAACTCTGTACAGCCACTGCATGATTTGTGTCTGTATGTGAGAGAAAGTGAGTGTGTGTGCGAGTGTGTGTGTGTGTGTGTGTGTGTGTTTGGAATAGAAGGCACGGAGGGTGGTGTGGGAGGCTCAGTCTCTCAGGTCCATGCTAGAGCCAAACAGGGCCACCAGCTGTTCCTCATAGTGGGCGATGTTCCTCTTCATGATCTCCTTACAGGAGCCCAGGAGGCGCTCAAATGCTTGCACGTCTATTACTGCGAGGAGAGAGGAGGACACACAAACACGCACACACACACACACACAGAAAAAGAGATAAGAAGGTGTGTCTCTCGAGATTCTCCTCTGACCTGCTTCAAAGCCGATCAGCTGATTGAGACGGACACAAAAATGCAACAGGTGAATGAGTGTGTAGGTGCTGTGTCTGGGAAACCACAGTGGGGGGCGGGTTCACTATGCTCACTAATGAGCAGCTTGAGGCCGGGGCGCACTTCTGCGGAACACGTTCTGCGTGCCGTTTCGGACCGTGCATGACCCCCGTAGAGAATGAAGAAGAACTCTTTTTGGGAGGAAGAAGAGGAACTCATGAAGGTTTTCCATTCCTGTCCTTTCGGCAGCTATCACGGACACTATTGATGAGACGCCTCCAGGGGAAGTCTGGCATTACCTCGGCCCTCTGGGTGCATTTAGGTGTGTGCCGAGAGAGATAGCACATGAGGTGCATGTTTGTCCCCAGCGCTGGAGGAGTACTTGAGTGACCGTTTATGTTCCAATCACAGCCTGTGTCTATAGAGCCATTGTGTTTTGTCTCGTCTATTAATAGAACATTAGTAACTGGAAAAGTATAACTGCAATGAGTAGTAGGGTAATCCCAACAAACTGCAGTGTTTAACTGTCGAATGTGCCACTTGTTTCTTCCCTCCCAGATTCCATAGATGCAGAGTTGGATCCAGGACTCCAGCTGTTCCTGCTGCACGCACTTTTTCTACTCTGGACTGATTCGACCCCTGACCTACAGTCTGAACTGTTAGCCATCATTACATGCATCTCTGTATAATGTCTTGCTTGTGCCCGCCTGCTGAAGTTGAAGTTGTACATGCACTGCGTACAGACATATGCATTGTGATGGACGGACCGACCAGGGACCTGTGTAGTCCCCGCCCTACGTGACCTGGAGATCAGCACCAGCAGACCCCGTGACAACATTGGGTACGAAACAGGTAAAGGTGCATATTTTAAAGATGAACGAATAAATAGTATGGTGCCGTGTGTAGCGCTGGTATGTTGCGTCGCCATCTTGCCTACAGACCTTGATAAGGGTTCAAAAGCCTTATGTCGCAGTGGATCTTTTGATCAGTTTGATCATTTCGACAAGTTAAAGATAGATATATGGTAAGATAAAATAAGGGGGAGTGCGCTCCGTCTTACCCAAACACTTGATGTCGCCCACCGCGTAGGCCGAGGCGGCCCGGGGCTTGTTGGTGACCAGGGCCAGCTCCCCGAAGTAATGACCCCTGCTACAGCGCGTTATCTCCACCTCCGCATTGTCTGCGTGGTCCGCCTTTGTCTGCAGGGGGCACGAGAGAGAGAGAGGGAGAGGGAGAGAGAGAGAGAGAGAGGAGAGGAGAGGGAGAGGGAGAGGGAGAGAGGAGGGATGAGGGAGAGGGAGAGGGGAGAGGGGAGAGGGAGAGGGAGAGAGAGAGGAGAGAGAAGGAGAGAGAGGAGAGAGGAGAGAGAGAGACAGAGAGAGAGACAGAGAGGGACAGAGAGAGAGACAGAGAGGGAGACAGAGAGGGAGACAGAGGAGGGAGACAGAGAGGGAGACAGATGGGAGAGGGAGAGGGAGGAGGAGAGGGAGAGGGAGAGACACGAGAGAGAGAGAGACAGAGAGAGCGAGAGAGAGAGGAGAGATAGAGAGAGGGGGAGGGATGGAGGAGTGAGGGGGCCGTAGGGTGAGTGGCCTCGCTGAATGATCTGAAATTCAAAGTGAAAACTCAAGGCTGTGAGTGGCGCCTTACTTTGCTCTTCATCATGATTTTCACCTCTCCGGACTCTACTATATAGAAGCAGTCGGCCTTGTCACCCTGAGGAAGTCAAAGACAAACGACGTATGAGTGCGGTTAGAACGGCCACGTGCTGCAGAGGTGCGATGAGACCCTTCCTCCCGGCGGCGGGAGGAAACACTGGCACTCGCCTGCGTGATGATGCGCTCGCCGTCCGTGAATTGCTTCACCCCTAATACGTCCACTATCTTCATCCTCTCCGTCGCCTGGATGGGGGGGGTTGCACAGGTGAAGCTTATTTCACTTTCTATGCGTGCCAGACCTGCAGCCATGCAAGATGATCAGCGCCTCCATCCATTCCACTGTGCTGCCTCGGCTCGCCCGTACGCACTCCGCCCGAGCGAGGAGGCGCTCAAATCGGCATCCCCTTCGAGATAGACAACGACCCGCCTCACCTCGAGCGATTTGAGTAGGGGCACAGACTCGATGAAACACTCGTACATCCTCCTCTTCTTGGCGTTGTTCTTCACAATGAGTCTGCGGAAAGTGGCTCGATCCTGGGGAAACAAAACGAGGAAAGGAACGTTCCCGGGAGCCCGCCGTGCGTTTCTACGCTTGGCCACGGGGGGGGCACTGCGGTCGCGCGGACCCTGGCTCCATTCATAGAGAGCGCTGCCCCCATTCTTAAACAGTCCTAGCCCAGTGTGGTGACGTAAGTGCTGACCGCGGCATCACTTCACACGGTATAACCCCCCCCCCCCCACACCCCCGTCCCGCTGGATCTTCGCAGGATCTTACCAGTCCCCATAGCGCGCCCTCCTGGGTGGCCACGATGGTCGCTGCGCGTGGCGTGTTGTACATGAGCGCCAGCTCCCCGAAGCTGCCCTTGTTGTTGTACTGACCCACGCATGTTCCCGACACCACTATGTCGTACACCCCCCTGCCGAGAGAGGAGAGAGGGTGAGAGGGTGAGAGGGTCAGGGAGGGAGGAAACCGGGCCGGGGCACGCTCAATTCAAAACACGACCATTTCCATTCATTCAGTGGAGCTAAACGGGGGGGGAAATCGGGTGACATCGCACCTAAGTCGCACTTAAAAGTGGATTTAGACATGCCGAGGGGTCTGCGCGAATGCGAAATCCTTCTTCCTCCTCCTCACCGTTCTTCCCTCCATCTGTATGCGGATTAAAGCCGGTGAGGGGCGGGGAGGAGGGGGGGGGGGGGGGTAATTTGCGGCGTCGCTCGGCAGGATTAACCGTTTCACGAGACGGCCCCGTCCTCCCATTGGCCGCGTGGCCGAGCTAAAACCCCCGTCACTGGCGGCGCATTAGCTCGCTTTGACTGGATTAGCATGACGACGGGGGGGGAAGATGATCACTTGTGTCCTGGACGCGGCCCGGCCAAACAACCCAGGCGCCACTGCAAATGCTACGCCGTTAGCTTCGTTAGCAAAGACAGTTCCCGACCAGAGCTACGGGGACACCGCTTGGAATGATGAATTATTCTCATCCACGCCAGACACCCGAACAGGGGGCACTGGAACGCCGCGCCCCGGCCTCTCATTCCCTTCACCGCTGCGTGCGTGCGTGCGTGCGTGCGGGTGACATTAGCCGCCACCTACGCTGGCCACGGGAAACACCCGGGGCGGCGTGCGCGGCAGGCAGGCGTGCCGCTCTCAAAAGGTCACGGCACGTCTCCCGGACAGGAGACGCAAACACATTTTC